>CM040817.1:15501878-16701878 GCA_022828995.1 Vimba vimba | reverse complement strand
AAAAGAAGTGAGTGAATTGAGACACTGATGAACACCTGATAAGCAGAATCGCTGAAGGACAGAGAAACAAGAACAGAAAAAAGAGAAGAGATGAGCAGAAACATGAGAACTACTGACTTCCAGCCACAGACTTAAGGCCCAGCCACACTGAGTGTGAAACCAGTTTATTTCATACACCTACAGAAGGTCTTGTTGAGGTTTAAACGTTTTATTGAAAATAATAAAGTTTGGTGTTTTGCTAATTGGACAACTCTTCTGATTATTCTTTTCACTCCTCTATCAGAAATCTTGCGAGGAGCACCTGGTCGAGGCAAATTTATGGTGAAATTATTGTCTTTCCATTTCCGTATTATGGCCCCAAAAGTGCTCACTGGACCATTCAGAAGCTTACAATGGTGCCTATAACCAATGCCATCATGTTTTGCAACAATTAGGTTGCGAAGGTCTTGAGACAGCTCTTTGCTTTTACCCATCATGAGATGTATCGTGTGACACCTTGGCAATGAGACCTTTTTGTAGGCCATCATTTGGGACTGAATAAAGTTCATTTGAATAAAAGTAAGTTTGGCAGAAGTGGTGAAGGAAGAGCGGTTTCTGTAGAGGAAACCAAGCTTGGCCTTGACCTTACACTCTAAAAAGTGCATATGGCTTGTCATTAGTTTAAAGAACTTTTTATACTTGATCTGACTCAATGCATTCACTTTTCTGGCTTGTCGTTGGTCTAATGTAATTGAGTTTAGTTGTCTTGAAGTAAAAAAAAAAATTGGGTGTAATTTAAACTAATTGCTTTAAATCAAATTACAATTTTACGTCCACGTCCAAACCACGTGACTACTGACGTCATCAAGCTTGGGTCGAGAATTTTCTGTTCGGCCGCCATCTTGTTTTGCTGTATGAAGACCGTTGCGGATCCACAGTATTGGTGAGTAATCCTAAAATAAGTTTTCATTAAGTTTTATCGCCGTTAATATACATTTCTATAATATTAAAGTAGAATTCAATGCATTCATGCATGTGTTTGGTTGAATATCTGTTTTATTTTGGTCAGAGTCATCTGATATTTCAAGTGTAGCCTACAGTTAATGTTAGCTATAACGTTAACTGTTAGGCCTAGTAACGATGGATAGCCATTAATAGATACTTAAGTAACGTCAGTAACGTTAGATAATTTGTGGACTTTTAATTACATTATTTATTTGGGTTTTTCCTGCATTGAGAATTACAAGGCGACCGCCTCCGTCAAATGGCGTGCCCTATCCGGCTGTCCTCAAAACTCAGACAGGCTCAGATTAGGCCTGTCGCGATAAATAATCAGAAATATTGTTACTCAATCATTCACAAATTCTAATATAATGATTTAAGTGGTGTAAAGCCATTTCATATCTTCTTGTGAGGGACAGAAGAAATTTTACATCGTTAAATTAAAGTTTGCGCAAACTCGTCTTCCCTCCGCTGCAGCTGTCAATCATTTGATCCATTCAGCATTCAAACAGCGCGTCGCGGTAAAACTCCGCGTCTACCAAATTTAATAATCGTGACAGCCCAAGTTCAGATACCTATTTTCCAAGCAGGATTTTACCACCTTCAACTCATTTTGATACAGGAAAAACCTTAAAATAGTAGCCTATATAATTGTTACTATCGGTAGAGATTGTAACGTTATAATACATTGCGTGTATACATTTCGTTCATTGAGTGGATTGCATAAGTTTCTGACATTTGATTGATGTAGAAACATTGCCCAGATAGCAAAATTTTTTCGGCCCGGATCCGGCCCACATCCGGCACTTGTGGAATACGGATCTGGCATACATGCAGCGTGGAATGACGGCACTTGTGTGGCCCACTACTGTTTGCCAGATCTGGGCCAGAAGCAGGCCATAGCAATGCCACATGTCAGCCAAGAGCAAAGAAATAAACCACAACTGGACCTTATCTGAGACACAAAGTCTGTGTATATCAGCCTTAATAAGCCTGTTAACAAGCAGAATCACTGAAGGAAAGAAGAGAACAGAAAAAGAGACGAGCAGAAACACAAGAACTACAACTGACTTCAGACACAGCCTCAGATGAAATCAACTGAAGAGAAAAGAAGACATTAAATCTGTGAAGATCTCAGCAGAGGAGGATTAAACAACTCCACAAACAGCATTACCAGCTTCACTTATTATCAACACCATTGTTGAGATTCATACGCTGATTGTTGATGTCTGTGTGTGTTGGCATAAGCTAATATTTTGATCTAATGTTTGTTAAAAGCTTTAAACTGATTGTTATAATATTGCTGGTTTTCATTCTGCAGTAACACAGGGTTTGTGATGTGAAAATATTAATGGATCAACACAATTGTCAGATTCCAAACACATCAGTGAATGAGGTTTTTTCATGATGATTATAAAACCATCAACAGGTAACCATCACCACTTGATCTCATTTCACTTTAGCTTTCTTTGCTGCTGCAAATGTTTGATAAACACACTGTCACAGCAGCTAAAAAAGACTAAGCGTTAAGATATATTAAGAGTTAAGAGCCTAACTAATGGAAACACCAATCACTCTTATGGTGACTTTAAATGAAACGCATTAGAGTTAAACCTCTGTTAATTCTCAATAAAAACTTTTGTAGACGTCTGACAGAAATAAAGTCAGTCTGGTTAGTAATAAGTGAAGCTGGTAATGCTGTTTGTGGAGTTGTTTAATCCTCCTCTGCTGAGATCTTCACAGATTTAATGTCTTCTTTTCTCTTCAGTTGATTTCATCTAAGGCTGTGTCTGAAGTCAGTTGTAGTTCTTGTGTTTCTGCTCGTCTCTTTTTCTGTTTTCTTCTTTCCTTCAGTGATTCTGCTTGTTAACAGGCTTATTAAGGCTGAGATGACTCCATATTTAATATACACAGACTTTGTGGCTCAGATAAGGTCCAGTTCTGGTTTATTTCTTTGCTCTTGGCTGACATGTGGCATTACTATGGCCTGCTTCTGGCCCAGATCTGGCAAACAGTGGGCCACACAAGTGCCTTCATTCCACGCTGCATGTGGGCCAGATCCGTATTCCACAAGTGCCGGATGTGGGCCGGATCCGGGCCGAAAAAATGTTGCTATCTGGGTGGTGAATGAGAAAAATAAAGTAGCAAGAGTGGTTAATACTTTAAAATGAGTCAAGCAACAGTTAAGTTGGTGTGATTATGCTTCAAATCAAATGACAAGTTTGCATTCTGTTTAAGCCACGTGAGTGACCACGGACGACCACGCACGGACAAAATTCTTCTCGACCATCATCTTCTTTTGCTGCAGGATAACCTCATGGTGGACCCAAAATTACATATGGTGAGTAATGTTACAAATTAAATTACGTTTGTTTCTATCATACATTTATAATCACATAAGGGATCAGTTAACTGATTAATGCAAACGTGTTTTATCAAATAATTAAAAGTTTGAATTCAAAGTGGACATCAGAGAATTTACACTTTATCAATATATTGCACAGCACTGAATTGAGTTCTTTTTAGTGTCATATGGCGTTTGAATGGTCATAGATATTTTATTTTAATTGAAAATGTCTACCTTGCCAAGTATTCACTTTAACACATTTGGTTGTGTCTTAAACATTTGCCAAAGAATCGAGTTTGTCTTTGTTGGTATGTGTGTTAATTCTTAAAGTGACAGTAGCCTCATATATACATACTACCAGAGGTGGGAGTAAGTCACATGAACAAGTCACAAGTCTCAAGTCTTAACCTTCAAGTCTCAAGCAAGTCCAAGTCAATTTTGTGAAAAGCAAGTCAAGTCAAGTCATTAATTGAGTGATAATTGAACATTATTGAAGACACCTGATGATAACAAGCAGAATCACTGAAGGAGAAAATATTAAATTGTAAGTTACCATTATGGCGATTTGTGTTTGCTTTAGTTGGACTCTTGACCCATATATGTTTATTTTAAATTTTGTCTGACTGTTGTATCTGAGTTATAACTGCCAGATGAACAAAGCAAAAAAGTGATCTGATGGTGTTGGTTATATTATGACAATCATCATTTCAACTTGATCACTGAACTCATTAAGATCCTTCTTTCTGACTTAGATTTATGTTGTTGTTTACAGCATAACTGTGATTCTGCATAAATATCCAGATAGATATAATACAAAGGATTTCTTAAAAGTTGTTTTGAAAAAAAAAAAAGATGAAAAAATCTTTCTTTTAGGCACACACAGACGTCAAGATTCAGTCTATGCATCTCAACAATGGTGACGAGCAGAATATTCAATTAGGAAAAGTAAATTACATAGACAATTCAGATCATAATTTATTCATACCGCAATGCATGATGGGAGCCATTAATGAGTTGTGATTGGTGGCAGCCACTGCAACATGCTTTATTATTGTCACCATTGTTGAGATTCACAGGCAGATTAGAGATTATTGATATCTGTGTTTTTAAATAAATTCATTTGAAAGTGTTTTGATCAGAACAATATTTAATAAATATTTTGAATTATATGAAAAATACTGATAATCATATGCTGTAGAATGGCAGAGCTGCTGTAATTATCAAGATAAGATACCTCAATAAATTTCATTTTTAAGGTTCACAACATGATTATGTCAAAACATAACCAACACTATCAGATCACACTTTTCTTTGTTCATTTGACTGTTATAAATCAATAACAGCAGACAAACAAAATTTAAGGTAAACATAAAATGGTCAAGAGCCCAACTAAAGCAAACACAAATCGCCATAATGGTAACTTACAATTTGTGATTTTCTCCTTCAGTGATTCTGCTTGTTATCATCAGGTGTCTTCAATAATGCTCAATCATCACTCAATTAATGACTTGACTTGACTTGCTTTTCACAAAATTGACTTGGACTTGCTTGAGACTTGAAGGTTAAGACTTGAGACTTGTGACTTGTTCATGTGACTTACTCCCACCTCTGCATACTACTGTATAACCTTAAAAGAATAAATATATGGTAAATACTTGATTGATCAATTACGTTGTTGACGTTTTAACACACTGCAGTAGGTTCCGATTACGTCATAAAAGTTTAAACATGCATACACGCACGCAATGACCTATTACATAATACGTTACACAAAAAACATTATTTTATGAAATCTGTATGAAATTACATCTTTGCAACTTTGAAAATAATTATTGATAAATGTTCAAATTACACCAACTTATTTAACGTATTATTTATAAATATCTAAACTTGCACAATTTTTGGCTCTTAGGTGCAAAAGCATATCCATGGATTTTAATTTTCTTTATGAAAGTTGGTGATTGCTGTGTTTGTCTTTTTTAAGATACAGATGTTGAAAGACAACAGTTTGGAGTCATTGTAGTCCAGTCAGAAGATAACGGTAAGTAATTGGTCTCTTTTTGGTAAGAAGAGTTGAATTTATGAATTAGCTCTCGGAGTAAGAATTGTTTCCTTTTTTTTAATTTTTTTTTTTTATTGTGTGTCTTTCAGATTGGCCAGAAAGATGAAGCACAGAGAGAACTTGGACAGTTTTTGTGCTCTATGAAAGTGATGGTCTAAGCACTCCCCTGGACATCAGCATTGTCATTGATGGTACTGAGGTTTTACATGAGTTGTCCTCAGTTGCATCTGCTTGTGCCATGATGTTTGGAATCACGTACTGAGAACTTGAGGTATCCTGAAGTACTTAAATATACCTTTGAGGCCTTTCAAAAAATTGTCATGGACATAGCGAAGATGCAAATGGATTTTAAAAGGTTAATTCATCCAAAAATGAAAATTCTGTTGGTATTTACTCACTCATCGTGAGCGTCATCTTCTCAGTTCTCGCGCTTGTCGTGGCGCTCTCGGGAACTCACTCAAGACCCAAACTCAAGAAAATTAATAGTTGAATAAAGTCGAAAGTTTTTTTTTTTTTTTTTTTGTACACAAAAAGTATTCTCGTCGCTTGATAAACTTAAGGTTGATCCACTGTAGTCACTTGGACTATTTTAACAATGTCTTTACTAACTTGTCTTGGCCGGCAGAATGAAATTACATAGCAACCTATGAAGGAGTAAAACAGCTCTCAGATCTCATTAAAAATATTTTAATTTGGTGAACTAACCCTTTAAATGTTCCTGCATGTCATGTCTTTTAAGGAGCTTTCAATGTTTCAAGGGTTTTTTTTTTTTTCTTTTTCTTTTTTCAATGAATTGATGTTACACTGGATGATTTATCAATGCCATATTAAGGGCTTTTCAATGTTTTCTGTTACATTCCTAAATTTAATGCAAGATAATCTGAAATGTCAAGTGACAATTTTACTATAGCAAATGGAATTGATGTATACATTTATTGATGGATGTTTTTTTTTTGTTGTTGTACAAAATTACATTGTTGACGGTTTTATTATTGAATGTATTTTTTTTTTTTTTATTAAGTCATGCACTAAAACGGTTTCAGAATTGACTTTTGTAAATCAAATGAATTCTTCATCACATGTTTTAACAAGTGGAAATTCTGGTTTCTGTGAGTTTGTTGGAAGATTGCACTAAATAAACAGTTAAATGTTGATTTCAGAGTGTAAAAGGCTTATTTTTTCAGACAAAAATTCGGTGATATTTCATGTTTGTAATTTGATTTTGTATTCATTTTGATATTTAATATATAAAAATGTAAAAAATTAAGTTAATCCAAATAATAATTTATAATTTAATGCTAATTAAACCTCTTTGGTTGAAAGAGTATTTTTACTTTAAGTTGACTATGGAAATGTGATTTGAGTAAATGAATTTTTTTAAGTTGAGATAAAGTAAACCGATTACTTGTAACAAGTTGAAGTAATTTTTTTACTTTGATCCAACGACTCATTTTTTTCAGTGTAGATTGCAGCTTTGATATATGGATATATGGATTATCCCGGCTAGATAGTGGACACAGCAGCTCTATGCTTTGCAGTGAAGTGCCTACCGGTATTCATGGATGAATTATTTCCATGGTACTTCAGTTCAGCAGAACACACCAAGCACCTCACCTTCCGAGATATTTTTATCATTATTTGTAAATAAATTTATAGTCTTCAAAAAGCCTAATTGCTACACGAATCATATAGGCCTATAATTATAAATTAGGCTAATGATTTTATACAGACTTGAGACAGCTATTATATAGGCTACTGATAGTTACAGTTCCAGAACTCTACTTTTAGCATAATATTTAATAATAATATTAACAGCCAGCGCACATACCTTATCAGGAGCAATCAGAATAAAGTTATCCCACATGTCAGAACGACCTCTCTTAGATGCTTCCATAGTAATGAAAATAAATCGATATGAACAAACTAATGCTTGTCACAGAGGCTACTACGAACCATACGCAATGTTGTGCATTAAAGTTTGTATGCTTTGAGCACGCTACAATTCGGACTCGATACGATGCGGTGCCAGTTGCAGTGGCAGCACTGACTGGTTCGCGTGTGGCGGTGGCGCTGCAAAACACTGCGATTCATTCACAGAATGAAGCAGTTGCTGCTTCGGACGTCATATGTCACGTGATTTTTCCGTACCAAAGCAACCTTCGGAGCAGTGCTTCAAATGGAATTGCAGTTAATGGTTTGAAGCACGTTTCAGAGCTTTAGTGTAAGACTAGTGCCATCACTAGTTAATTGTACAGTTCTTTACTGTATTCTACAGTATGTAAAAAATTACAGTATGATACTGTAAAAAATGCTAAATTAAAACTTGCAGAAACCGACTGCCTTAAATTGACCGACTGTCATTTAAATGTATTAACTAAAATTTATAATGCACAAATAATGTGAGCAAAGTATTACTGTGAACTTACTTAATTTGAGACCACTAAAAAATATTGTATATTAAAAGATTTCCACTGGACCAGCAACTACACAGTCACTGCCCTTTAAATAAAGCAACATGCAGCATATCATCAATGTTTGTAGATCTTCTCCTGGACTGAAGCACAGGCTCTACTCTTCAGCACAACGGTGACCCAAAAAACGAAATTTTACAGTAAACTACTGGCAACAGTGTTGCCAGTATAAACCTGTTTTATAACTTACAGTTTATTACTGTTAAAATACATTTTGTGGGTGTGTCTTTTTATCTTACACTGTTAACCCTTTCAACCCCACAGGGAAATCCACACTACAAAGAGTAAAAGTAACATTGACGCAGTGTTGCAGTGAGATAATTAAGAGAATATGTAAGTGATTGTTGAGCATTAGTGATGAACACCTGCAGTTAACAAGCAGAATCACTGAAGGAAAGAGGAACACAAGAGCAGAAAATAGAGAAACACAAGAAATACAACTGACTTCCAGCTATTAGACATTATTACACTTATTATTAACCAGTATGACTTTATTTCTGTCGTACATCTACAGAAGTTGTTATTGAGATGTTTAATTGAAAATGTGTGGTTTGAAATTATCATGATGGAGATCAGTGTTTGCTTTACACCGTGTCTTAACTACACACAATGTTACGCCAAAACAGATATAATAAGAGTAATAAGAAAGATATAATAAGAGTTAAGAGCCCAACTAATGGACACACTAATCACTGTTATGGTGACTTAAAACACAGAGTTAAACCGCTGTTAATTCTCAATAAAAACTTCTGTAGACGTCTGACAGAAATAAAGTCAGTTTGGTTAGTAATAAGTGAAGCTGGTAATGCTGTTTGTGGAGTTGTTTAATCCTCCTCTGCTGAGATCTTCACAGATTTAATGTCTTCTTTTCTCTACAGTTGATTTCATCTAAAGCCCCGTTCACACCGCCAGCGACTTTGTCGCTGTATGTCGCTAGTCTCTGTACTGTGAAGTCGCTTGTGGGCGTTCATAGTGCTGTCGCTTTAATGTGACTGGTAGACTGCACGTCTGGCCATATCTATACAAAATACCATCACAAGTGATATTATACAACTTAGGGCTGGGCGATTTAAATCGCGATATTGTTATGCGCATCTCGTCAGTAAAGCCGGTTCCTTGATTAGTAGTAAATCACCATCACCTGCTTTCAGATGGAGCGGCATTTAGGGCTGATGAGATAATTAAGTGATTAATTCAGTGATGATTGAGCTTTATTGAAGACACCTGATGTTAGCAAACAGAATCACTGAAGAAGAAAATCACTAATTGTAAGTTACCATTAAGGTGATGAGTGTTTGCTTTAGTTGGGCTCTAGACCATTGTATGTTTATTTTAATATTTACTGTTCTTTGTCTGCTGTTATTTATAACAGTTAAATGAACAAAGTAAAATGTTAGCTTATAGTGTTGGTTATGTTTTGACATAATCATGCTGTGATCTGAAAAAGGAAACTTGATGAGATAGTTTGGTTTAACTTGTTAGCAGCAGTTTAGTGATTCTGCAGCATATGATTATCAGTACTCTACTTATAATTCAAAATATTTAATAAACATTGTTCTGATCAAAAGACATTCAGATACATTCATTTAAAACACAGACATCAATAATCAGCCTGTGAATCTCAACAATGGTGACAATAATAAAGCATGTTGCAGTGGCTGCCACCAATCACAACTCATTAATGGCTCCCATCATGCATTGCGGTATGAATAAATTATGATCTGAATTGTCTATGTAATTTACTTTTCCTATAATTGAATATTCTGCTCCTCACCATTGTTGAGATGCATAGACTGAATCTTGACATCTGTGTGTGCCTAAAAGAATGATTTTTTTTAACAACTTTTAAGAAATCCTTTATATTATATCAAAAATTCTGGGCATTTATGCAGATTCACAGTTATGCTGTAATCAACAACATAAATCGAAGTCAGAAAGAAGGATTTTAATGAGTTCAGTGATCAAGTCCAAATGATGATTGTCATAATATAACCAACACCATCAGATCGCTTTTTTCTTTGTTCAACTGGCAATTATAATTCAGATATAACAGCCAAGCAAAATCTAAAGTAAACATAAAAGGGGTCAAGAGTCCAACTAAAGCAACCATTGATCGTCATAATGGTGGCTTACAATTTGTGATTTTCTCCTTCAGTGATTCTGCTTGTTAACATCAGGTGTCTTCAATAATGCTCAATCATCACTAAATTAATCACTTAATTATCTCATTAACTCCAACACTCTTGAGTGGACTCATACACACTCCCAGGAGTGTTAATTTAACACAGGAGTGTTTGCTGTGTACAAAGAGCCATAGTTAACTGACAAGCTGAGCCATATCGCATTAAATATCGCTGGCGATACGTCCGCGATATTGATGCAATATGGCTCAGCTTGTCAGTTAACTACGGCTCTTTGTAGTAAATGCCGCTCCATCTGAAAGCAGGTGATGGTGATTTACTACTAATCAAGGAACCGGCTTTACTGACGAGATGCGCATAACAATATCGCGATTTAAATCGCCCAGCCCTAATACAACTATATCATTTTAATTTGACTAGGAGTTAGGCTCAAAAGAAACAGTATGCTGTTGAGAGAGTGTTTTTATATTACCACAGCAGTGTTCAGTGGATTAAATCATTTAGCCTACTGGATTAACGATCAATCAATTAACAGATTTGCTCAAACTGTCATAAATTACTAAAACGTCATTCGAATTTGACAAATAATCAATTTTCTTGTCCCTAATAGTCAACATAATGCAGGGGAAACTGTAAAATGAACTGCAGCAGTGCTAAACTTGCATCATAATTACAACACTCAAACTAAATGTGTGAATTAAACTCACTGAGACTGTCGACAGTTTCTTTTCCATGCATAATTTTATTAAATCCATGTTTGTGGTTAGTTACAGTCAAATCATATAAAACAGTGAAATCGCCCTCGAACTCGTCTTGCCTGCACTCGAGACGGTGATGTGAGCTGAGCTCCACTGGAAGTCTTCTTTCCTATTGGTTGTCGCTCGCGAAAATCGCTTCTAATTTGCATAAAGTTGAAATTTCTGAACTTTTGTTGCGCGTCTCGTGTCGCTTGACACGCTCACATTCTGTCGCCAACGGTCACTGTCGCTCGTGTTGCCGGAATTCGCCAGCGCTCCATTGAAATGAATGGGATCATGTCGCATGTGTGAACGGGGCTACATACGCTACATTTCCCGCTCGGTCAAAACCACGCCCATAGCGGTAAACGCCCATCAACGTACCAATGTGGGGAGGTGTTGCGAACTGTAGAAAAATTGCTATTTTTCTACAGTTTTATGCCATAAATTAATTTACAGTTGATTAGTGTTAAATTACTCTTCACTCTAGTTTTTTTTTGTGACACTTTTAACCCTTTTAACCCCACTGCTAAATCTTCACTTTTAAATGAACACTTATGTGTTCACACTACAGATTGTTAGAGTAACACTGAGGCCTAGTCCACACGGACACGGGTATTTTTATAACCAGAGTTTTTCCTCCTGCGTTTTAAAAAAAAATTCCGTCCACACATGCTCGGTTTAAAAGAAATCTCTGTCTAAATGAAAACGCAAAAACACGCTATCACGCGCTGTCAAGAGCATGCCACACCAGCAGGCGGCGAAATAACCCTAAATGTAAAGCCACGTTGGCCAATCAGAAGCTTGAATCAGAAACAAAAACCCCGGTTTTACTGTCTACACTAGGGATGGGCGATTTAAATCGCGATATTGTTATGCGCATCTCGTCAGTAAAGCCGGTTCCTTGATTAGTAGTAAATCACCATCACCTGCTTTCAGATGGAGCGGCATTTAGGGCTGAGGAGATAATTAAGTGATTAATTTAGTGATGATTGAGCATTATTGAAGACACCTGATGTTAACAAGCAGAATCACTGAAGGAGAAAATCACAAATTGTAAGTTACCATTAAGGTGATGGGTGTTTGCTTTAGTTGGGCTCTAGACCATTATATGTTTACTTTAATATTTACTGTTGTTTGTCTGCTGTTATTGATTTATAACAGTTAAATGACAAAAGTAAAATGTTATTTTATAGCGTTGGTTATGTTTTGACATAATCATGCTGTGATCTGAAAAAGGAAACTTATTGAGATAGTTTGATTTAACTTGTTAACTGCAGTTTTATGATTTTTCAGCCTATGATTATCAGTACTTTAATTCAAAATATTTAATAAACATTGTTCTGATCAAAAGATATTCAGATAAATTAATTTAAAACACAGACATCAATAATCAGCCTGTGAATCTCAACAATGGTGACAATAATAAAGCATGTTGCAGTGGCTGCCACCAATCACAACTCATTAATGGCTCCCATCATGCATTGCGGTATGAATAAATTATGATCTGAATTGTCTACGTAATTTACTTTTCCTAATTGAATATTCTGCTCCTCACCATTGTCGAGATGCATAGGCTGAATCTTGACATCTGTGTGTGCCTAAAAGAATGATTTTTTTTTTTTACTTTTAAAAAATCCTTTATATTATATAAAAAATTCTGGGCATTTATGCAGATTCACAGTTATGCTGTAACCAACAACATATCGAAGTCAGAAAGAAGGATTTTAATGAGTTCAGTGATCAAGTTCAAATGATGATTATCATAATATAACCCAAACACCATAAGATCACTTTTTTCTTTGTTCAACTGGCGATTATAAGCCAGATACAACAGCCAAACAAAATCTAAAGTTAATAATATATGGGTCAAGAGTCCAACTAAAGCAACCATTGATCGTCATAACGGTAACTTACAATTTGAGATTTTCTCCTTCAGTGATTCTGCTTGTTAACATCAGGTGTCTTCAATAATGTTCAATCATCACTAAATTTATCACTTAATTATCTCATTAACTTAAACACTCTTGAGTGTGGACTCATACACTCCCAGGAGTGTTAATTTAACACTGGAGTTTTTGCTGTGTACAAAGAGCCGTAGTTAACTGACAAGCTGAGCCATATCGCATTAATTATCGCTGGCGATACGTCCGCGATTTTAATGCGATATGGCTCAGCTTGTCAGTTAACTACGGCTCTTTGTAGTAAATGCCGCTCCATCTGAAAGCAGGTGATGGTGATTTACTACTAATCAAGGAACCGGCTTTACTGACGAGATGCGCATAACAATATCGCGATTTAAATCGCCCATCCCTAGTCTACACGACAACACTGCAACCGGCGTTTCTGAAAATCCTCACCCTGGCAGGGGTTTTCAAAAATGTTCGGTTTCAGTGACCTGATACTGCGTTTCCGTGTGGACGAACGGCCGAACCACGTAAAAAAAGTCACGGTTATAATAATACCCGTGTCCGTGTGGACAAGGCCTGAAGCAGCGTGTAAGTTAATGATTTAATTCAGTGATTAATTAACTGATGATTGAGCATTAGTGATGAACACCTGATGTTAACAAGCAAAATTGCTAAAGAACAGAGGAACAACAAGAAGAGAAAAAAAAAGCGAAACACAAGACCTACAACTGACTTCAGCCACAGAAGACATTAAATCTCTCAAGATCTCAGCAGAGGATTAAACAACTCCAAAAAATATAGGTGCCACCGCACATTCGGTGCTTGGCCCCAATTAAAAATCAGTAATATATTGGCAACACTGTTGCCAGTAGTTTACCATAAAAAACAGTACAAAAACAGTAAGTTAATGTAATCTACTAAATGAAACAAGTTAATTTCACTCCTTTCACTTAGTAAAAAATGTTTATGAACTCCATAAAAGAGTAAATGCTGAAATTAAGCATAATTTTATTTTTTGAAGAATTTGCACATAGAAGAAATCTGTTGGTGTTTAATGTTCTGATGGGATTTAAAGGGTTTCTGTTGAGTTTTGTGGGTCACCATTGTGCAGAAGAGTAGAGCCTGTGCTTCAGTCCAGGAGAAGATCTGTTAACATTGATGATATGCTGCATGATGCTTTATTTAACAGGCAATGACTGTGTAGTTTTTGCAGTGAAATTTTCTTTATATATTATACTCTTTATATAAAATATTTTTTAAATGGACACATTCCCATTAAAATTATGCTCACATCATAAAGACAGTATATTGCTAGTTTGTCGCCATAATGGCTCAGTTACAGTAAAATATTGTCATTGTTAAATATTCATTACAGTGTTGCCAGTATTATACTGTTAATTGTAAAGTTCTTTACTGTAATCTACAGTATGTTAATGTAAAAATACCACACACCAAATTAAAACTTGAGTTAATTAATTTCATTTGCAGAAATCGACAGCCCTAAACTGACCAACTGCTGTTTAAATTTATTAACTAACATTTATAATGCACTAATAATGGGAGGAATAATTTTAAAATTGCATATCTGGACTTTCTCTTCTATTTAAGTGGAGTTACTCTTGACAAAATGTTTTGCATTTTCACCTTTACAGCAATGATATTGGATGAAAAAAAAAAAGATAATGAAATACAGTTTAACCTAAAAAGGTAATATACTCAGTGTTAAATGGTCACACTTGTGGTTCTGCTACATGGTGCCAATTATTTTAATTTCTGTACAAAAAGCCTTGTTCCAACAGAAATCTATTGCACTGTCTATAATAGCAGTGTTTTTGCACTTTATATTTAACATTTGGCTGTTTTATAATTATTAAGTTTTTCTCTTGGGATCAATAACATCTAAATACTCCTAAACAAAAAATATACCTTTGTGAAGCCTGTGTCAACACTCTCGCAGACCTTTACAGTCAGACGTAGGATGGCCATTCTTGTGATGTCCTGATGAGTTTTAGAGTTTGGCTTTCGTACAATATGAAAGGTCTGAGCACCAATCAGAAGACTCAATAGAAGAAATGTGCTCCTCATTCTCAGATGATAAAGAAAATATGAAGAACAATTCTCTGGATTCACGGATTCTCTGGAAATACAACAAATGCAGTGTGGGTTTTACTCATTTTTTTTAATTTTCACTTGTTTAAGCAATTAAACTCGGGAGCGTTCTCCCCAGTCAACAATTTGATCTCACAGTGATCTCACCATGAGCTCCCAAGACACTTATAATGTGGTCACATTCTGAGGTCACAGTGATCTAAAAGTTTAACCTCACATTGCACTCACTGTGTATATCATAATATGGTCACATATTGATACCCAATATGCATTGCAGCATGAAGCTTTTGATCATCACCATTGTTGAGATTCATACACTGATTCTTGATGTCTGTTTGTGTCGTAATGTAGGTCAAATGCTTGTGTCTTATTATGCATTCAAAATATTTCCAAAATGATTGTGGCACTGATGGATCAAATACTATATAATCACAGCTTATATGATATAAATTAATAACACCTCACAAAGACTGAATCTAGGTGATGATTATGTTGTTGTCATCAATAACACACCTAACATCACCTGAATACTTTCCCTTTTGGCTTTTCCTGCCATAACAAATGTGTTTTACAAACACAGTTACAGCAGCCAGAGAAACTATTATGTCTAAAAGTCAAGGGTCACGACTAAAGCAAACACTGATCTCCATGATGGTGACGTCAAACAAAATAATAAAACATCAACAAACGTCTATTAATTCTCAATAAAACTTCTGTAGACGTCCGACAGAAATAAAGTCAGTCTGGTTAGTAATAAGTGAAGCTGGTAATGCTGTTTGTGGAGTTGTTTACAATTCAAAAAATGATACAATTCCCGTAATGTTCACACAAAAGAAAAAAAAGAAAAGAAAAAAAAAACCTGGATTTTTTTTTTAAAACCTGGAGATTTTGGACGTTTAGAAAGCATTCCAGAATATTAGGAACATTAGCAAAATGACTAGGACATATTTTTGTTAGCTGCAATTTTTATTTATTAGCCATTAGTTGATTATATTTTAAGTTGTTGCTCCTTACAGGATCATTTTAAATTGCAGAGAATATTTCAAGCAACACTTACCTCAGTGTCCTCAACTCTCCCTCTGTCTCATACAGTTAGTCTTGAACTGGTGTATATTTATATATGTTTTCATTTAAATTGAGCTGCAAATTGTGCTCAGCATCTACAGATATGAAAATAATGCATAGATGATATATCAGAACACTTTGCCTAAGCAGACTTTATATCTAACAGACTTTTGCTGTGATGATTTTCTATGGTGATCCATATAAAAAAATTTGACTTAAATTGACACAAACAATAAAATATCAGACACAGTTTTTCTTTATTGAGTTGTGCATATTTCAAATATCATCTTTCATTCTTAAAATGCTTCTCAACCTTCATCAACTTTCATCACAATCACTTCTGGCTGTAGGATCAGTTGTGTTCATTATTTTTCATTGATCTCGGCATCATGACACGAGCGTCCACACTCGCTTTTTCTTAGTTAAAATGTATTATATTGTTATTAGTCCAGGTAAATATATTTATACTTTTTTACCTTAAAAAAAGATATTGCTGCAAGAAGCAGTTACGGGGCCATTCAATCAGTCTCACGTTATATTCAGTTAGTTTTGGTTTTCATGGACTTTCTGTTTGTTTTCTGTTTGTGTCACATGTCTTCCTTTGTTCAGTTTTCCTGCTTCTCATTTGTTTACATTGGTTTCAGCTTAATTAATAAGTCTCCTTTGTGCTCCTACTTAAGTTGTACCTATTCATTCTTTTTTTGGTCTTGTTTACATTAGGTGTGTGTGTGTGTGTGTGTGTGTGTGTGTGTGTGTGTGTGTGTGTGTGTGTGTGTGTGTGTGTGTGTGTGTGTGTGTGTGTGTGTGTGTGTGTGTGTGTGTGTGTGTGTGTGTGTGTGCGTGCGCCCTGTATTTGAGTATTGCATGTTTGGACTAAACTTTGTATTGAAATGATCTTCTTCTGAATCTTTTGTCTGACGTCTGTCTGTTTGCACATTATTGCTCAGTGTCATTCATTGTTAAGTAGTGGATTTATTTTGTCAAAGCATGATGATTATATATATATGTAATGTATATATATTATATTATTATATTATATTATATATGTGTATGTATATCTACATATATGATTATATATATGTGTATATATGATTATATATATATATATATGTACTGTATATACGGTGTATATATATATATATATATATATATATATATATATATACTGTACACACACACACACATATATATATACTGTACATATATATATATGTACAGTATATATATATACACACACACACACACACACACACACACACACACACACACACACACACACACACACACACACACACACACACACACACACACGTGGTTTGGAAGAAACTAACAAAACTGAAACAGGTTAAAACTATTTAAATTAGTTCATTTTGGATTCACAAGTTAATGACAAAGAATAACAATGTTATAAAAATTAAGTTCAGTTACAAATGAAATGTTTGATAATAGTCAGAAATGAAATGTTGTAATTGACGTCAAACAATGTGTGAAGTACTTTATGGTTTTAGATCCTAGGATTTTACATAGTTATCTTGGCATGTTTTACTACATACCACCATGAAACATATCATGTGACTTTTATTGTTCTTATTCAAACTGCTTAATGACTTCCCATGAAACTGCTGTGCCCATGCAGGGGAAAAAGAAGTAGTATTAAATGTATTGAAAATATATTTGAATTTCTAGTATGTTTATAATACAATTGTATTCCCAACATGCTTGTTTGAAGTGCATTAAAAATATATTAAATTGCATTTTAATAGATTTCTAAAAAGTATACTATAAGTACATTGGTAATAAACATATGCTTAGTTACACTTTTAAGAAATATGAGGCAACCAAAAAAAAAAACTTAAAAAAAAAAAAAAAACTGCTGCACTACGTTATTTGCATACAACATAACTTAAAACGTCACACATGTAGCCAACTTAAAACTTAAGGGAGAGAATTCACAACATTGTCTTTATTTAAATTTCTTTTTCCTTTTTAATATTCTGCCTTGGCATTGAACATTGACTTTTGCCACATTCGATGCTCACTGTAAACCCGGATAAGTTATACTAACTCAAAAAATGTATTGCCTCTATTTTTTTAAGTTTGCAAACTTAAATATCATCAGTAAGCATAGCTAGTTTTTTTTTTTTTAATAACTGTAAATTACAAATAAACATTAATTTAAATCAATATATTTAGTGTTTTTGTTCATCTTAATTTAATGCAACTCAAAGTTTTAAGTACTGACAACTTTAATTACTTAAATTATGCAACTTAAAAAATCCCTTTTTTACATATACATTTTTTCACTTAGTTATCTAAGTCACTTTAAATTTCATTAAATTAAATTATATAATTTCATATAACTTTAATTGCAGTAGCAATGTTACTTAAATATTTTGTGGCAACTGATTGCCTTGTTTTTCCTCTTCTCAAATATCTACATTTTAATATAATACATTTAAATATCTACACACTGTGAACCCAAAAAAGTTGGCTCAAACTTTGCTCAAAATTTATAAGTTAAGAAATTGAAAGTTTAAGTTAGCAGAACTGGCAGATATTTATTTTGTACTCAAACATTTTACTTGTACTGAAATTGAAATGTTTGAGTGGACATATTTATTATATAATTTTTAATGAAACCTTAATGTGAATGCTTTTATTAGTATAATCTTAGCTAGCTATAAGAAGCTAGTTCAATAAATGCTTACTTGCTTATTTGTTAACATGTTAATAATAGCAGGAAATAACACTTGCTGTATGAGGGCAGCAATTTAAAGCTTTTAAAATTGTTCTCAAACCAAGCCGAATGCACCACATGTCATCATAATGGTAACTCTCCTAAAATCAAGATTAAGTGAAATTCTTCTAAACTAGCATAACAAAACATTAAACACTACTAAATCTCACACTTAACATCAATCTAGCACAAATAAACATTATATAACACTTAATTTTAGCATACTATGTAATACATAGTAGATGAAGTATTCAGAATGAACTTTAACAGCTCCAGTATTTTTTTCGGCAAGCTTATTTATTTATGTATTCATTTATTTATTTATTTATTTATTTATTTATGAACATTTATTAGAAGATCATTTATTAAAGATTAAAGAAAAACAATGTATTAAACATTTATTAAAGCTTATTAAAGAGTTTGAATAAGAGCATTTTGAATAAGAGCATTTTGAATAAGTAGCCTGTAAAAAGTGCTACACCCACAAAGTAGGTTTTATATACTTTAAATAGTTGTAATCAAGTAAATTTTATTTGTCCATCCATCCATCCATCCATCCATCCATCCATCTTCTACCGCTTATCCGGGACCGGGTCGCGGGGGCAGCAGTCTAAGCAGGGATGCCCAGACTTCCCTCTCCCTAGACACTTCCTCCAGCTCTTCCGGGGGGACACCGAGGCGTTCCCAGGCCAGCCGGGAGACATAGTCTCTCCAGCGTGTCCTAGGTCTTCCCCGGGGTCTCCTCCCGGTGGGACATGCCCGGAACACCTTCCCGGGAAGGCGTCCAGGAGGCATCCGGAAAAGATGCCCGAGCCACCTCAACTGACCCCTCTCGATCTCCCCTCTTTTATAATAAAACAAATCAAAATACTTCCTCTTTACTTAAAATATATCAGTTTTTATATAACAATATATTTAAAATAAAACCAGTGCAATTTATTTGGTTAGTTATTTGTATGTGGTTGTTGTGTACAATAAATGTCATAAAAGTGAGTTGACAATGCAACGTAAATATTTTAAATTTTATAAGTTGGCATAATCCCTTTTTCACTGGCGGGGACTTTCCCAGGCAGATGCAGTATCTTCCTCGGCACTTCGACGGTTTGGTCGCTGCAGCGGATCTGGATTTCAGGGACTGATTAACACGGTAGGTTGAGCAAATTTTACTGAATGACTGTTAATGTAAAGTGACGCGAAATCGCTTACTCCACTAGGGTGCTGAGGTTAGGTTTGCAAACTGTACTGTATAGCTAGCTACCCTGCACACATGGCAAGCTAAGATGGGCTAGGGCTAGGCAGTGTGGTCGATTGGCAGACCACAACGGTTAAGACCGTCTTGTTAATATGAAATTAAATAAGTGGAAAGTATGATGGTGTTTTATGGACAGCAGGCAAAACAAGGTAGTGTCTTTGACAGGACTCTGGAATCAGAGATTATGTTAGTATACTTTTGCATTGCTAAAGCAGATGCACATATTAGACTGTAGAGATGTATGCTTAGTAGTCTGTCTGATTTTAGAGATTTGATCCACGTTTTTTTAATGCTGCATAGTCAATTAATGATAGATTTTTTGTTGAAAAAACCCTAAAACTGTTTCTAACCCATTACTTATATAAGTTACATTTATCACTGATTTATCACTGATTTTAACCTTATTTTAACATGCATTTTCCTGGTCTTTAGATACTCAAGCACTTTTGCTACCTGGGGTCTTCAAGCTTCACATCCAGGTAAGAAAAACGTCATAATAGATACAGTTACAGCTATAACTATAACTATTCCCAGGTAAGTAAAACATAGGCAAAATTGCAAACAATAGTGTGGGCTCCATACAATTACATTTCTGAAGACGTTTTTATGTACCAACCACCAATAACAGGAAGATATATCACCTTCCTGTCTCCTCCTTCCCACAACAAACAGTAAAAATCACCAAATAGAGCAGTTTCTTATTACAGTCAGTCTTTCACTGAGGCAGTTTGGTAAGCTGTCAGTTGCCACTAACATTTACTCAACATCTAGTTAAATATACTGTATAACTAAAAATTACCAGGCTTTAAAAGGTATATCATAAAAATTTAATTGGAGAAAAAGTCAATTAAATGTGGCTTCAGCAGACAACCACAACACTGACGCCTGCACGTATGGGATGCTATAATTGACAGGTTAACAAAATGTAATGCACCATTACACTGAATAAAATGACAGATTTCTTTCAAATTTGATCTTGTTGAAAACAATTGGAATAATGTAAATTAATTACAATACTTAAAACAAAACATACTTAAGTAAAAGTAAAATTACATATTTTAAAACATACCAAAAAAAAAAAAAAAAACTACTCAATTACAGTAACGCAAGTAAATGTAATTTGTTACTTTCCACCTCTGGACATAACAATACATCCACACCGAGCGAGCAAACTCAAACTATTATAAACTTACATTTACATTTTACATTTATGCATTTAGCTGACGCTTTTATCCAAAGCGACTTACATTTGCTATATATGTCAGAGGTCGCACGCCTCTGGAGCAACCAGGGGTTAAGTGTCTTGCTCAGGGACACATTGGTGTCTCACAGTGGATTCGAACCCGGGTCTCTCACACCAAAGGCATGTGTCTTATCCACTGCGCCATCACCACCCCATAAACTTCTACTTGTTTTAAATTATTTATGTGGGTTAGTCTTGGCATGAACCTGAGCGGTTTCATCCTTGTATCATTCTTATCCTTTACATTTGTAAACAAATGGTTTGCCTTCACTATTGTAACTGCAAAGTTTACCTATGTCATTACATTGCCTTTCATTTCCTCTCTAATTTATGTAGGCACAGGTAAAAATGAGTTGGGTATGCAAAAGATGCAGTGACCACTTACCTACCAGAAGTGATATTTTGAAACATTATAGACTCCATCATGGAACCTTCAGCCATAGTCATTCATTACCATGCATATACTTGGAATGTCCATGTTCTTTCAAAACTTAGAGTGGTGTGCATTCACATTTTTGCAACGTGCTAAGTCAGTGATAGTCAGAAATCGGAAGGTCTCCCTATGATGTGCCCCATGCTCCATTCATAGTGCCTTCGGTTTGATCCACTAGCGGCGCCAGGATTTTGATTGTAGGTGGGCCTCCAGAAAACTGGATGGGTGTCATGATTGCTAGCGGAGAAATGGGTGGATCCAAATGCAGCAACACAGTACTCAGGGCAGTCCAAATCATCGTCATCCATACAAGCGTCTAAGTTATAATAATCAGAATCGTAGTCGTCCATGCCAGTGTCGAAAACCATTTAATCCGTCAGAATAACAATAAAACAAAACAAGCAAGAACAAGAACAGACTAGAAACAGACCTTAGTGTAGACAAATGACATACAATAATGACTCCGTGACATGAACTAACATAACAGGGTATTTATGCACAGACACTAACAACATAAATGGGAACAGCTGGGTGTAATCACAAGTGATGGGAACAAACAAGGAATCATGGGAAATGTGGTTCCAGGAAGAATAGAGACTGGAAAGAAGGGACCTCTAGTGACACCCAGTGGAACACAACAGACACTGTGACAATGGGCCAGTTAAAATAAGCCAAAAAAAAAAAAAACGGGTTCCCCTTCATCTCCATTTCAGCGTTTTTCTGCGGCACTGAGGACAGCGACTCACTAGCCTACCTAAATTTAATGTGTAGTTGGCATAGGTTTAAAAAAAAAAACAAAAAAAAAACTTAAACCGGATTTTTTTTGTTGCTTTTTTTAATACAATTACAATTTCATTTAATTTATTGTTTAACAAAATTATAAGCCTATTATTTTTAGTTTATTAACAGCAACAACAGCTGTAAAGATGAAGTTGACGATCGCCATCTCCGTATAGTGAACGTGCCTATAGAGAGAAATGCACATCATGGATTACATAATCAGAGAGTAGCCTATTTCTTTTCGTTTTAAATTGTTAAAAAGACATTTCAAGCTTTCTTAAGATATATTTCATGTCTGTGAGGCATACGCTGAGTTTCGTTAAGTTAGGATGAGATGCGCTCCTGTTCACGAGCAATGCAAGTGACCGCGTGGGCACCTCCATGATTATATTGTGTCTGCTATAGCCTATTTGCTTCTTATTTATTAAATCCTGGCATTTGGTCGATAAAAAAATTATTAAAATTAAGATACAATTTATACAAAACGAAATTCACTTAAAAAAGGCTTTCTGCAAAACAAAAAGTGGTCAAAATCATGTCTGACCCACCGTCAAAATCATGTCTGACCCACATCTCTAGATATATTGCGCAGCTATCTTACTCGTGCGGTTCACTTTTCATAATCAACATATAAACATATAAATAACATTATAATATTTTAACAAATATGAAACTAAATGAGCTTATTTAATGGCTACAACACATATAGTAGGCATACAGACTCTCTATTTGTACAAATTGCTGCACATTCATTTTATTCTGAATTTTGCACACATAAGTTGAAAGGCATTTGTTTGTGCATGCATAGTAAAACATATCTGCAACCAGGGCCGGCGAGTGCACTTCTGCCGCTCTTGGCGAAAAACAATTGTGGGCTGGGCAATAGGGCTGGTCCGAATACCATTTTTTGAACATCGAATATTCGAAGCTTCGGAGAGAGGGTGCTGAACATATTCTTCTCTCTAATAAAGGCAGGAATCTTTATGTGTCTCTCTGTCTGTTTGCATTTTGATTATTTCGAGAACCGTTCATCCAATCGACTTCACAAGGGAGTGCAGTGTTGCATTTGGTGCAAATTGCAACATATAATTATGCATTATTAATTATTATCTTAATGAATAATGTAACAAGGACGAAGCATGTAAACTGCGTTGTTTGTTTAGAATGGAATGGATCGCAAATAGATCCGAATGAAGAAACGTACAAAACCATAGTAGAAAATGGGTGGGCCCGGACCAATGGTAGCAGCTGGTTTGATCTATCCTGGAAAGAGATTTGCGGAAACACCAGACTGCACTTTAATCTACTGGAAATAGTGATTTCTGAAAAATGCATGTAACATTTATTTGTAAGCTAAAATGTATCATGCAAATTACACAAGTAACCCAGCCAGCACAGCCATGTGGGGCCCAAATGGGTTTGATCTGGGCTATCTAACTGGGACCCAGCCAGTTTTGTCCTCAGTTTCCATGTTGGCCCCACATGGTTTTGCCCAGATTAAATGAACACTGCTTAGTGTGCACAGTACAGGCTGTTTAATGTAACACTTAATCAGTGTTGGAGGTAATGAGGTAATTAAGTGATTGAATAATGATAGTGCATAATTGATGAACACCTGCTGTTAACAAGCATAATCACTGGAGGAAAGAGAAACACAAGAACTAGGCCTAGGCCTAAACAGCCACTGCCTTGGATGAAATCAACTGAAGATACAAATACATTACATCTCTCAAGATCTGATTAAACAACTCCACAAACAGCATTACCAGCTTCACTTATTAGTAACCAGACTGACTTTATTTCTGTCAGACATCTACAGAAAAGAATTAAGAAGAGGTTTAGATGTTGATTACTTTTTTAAAAGTAATAGTTTGATTTGATGTTACCATTGTGGCGATCCGTGTGTGCTTTAGTCAGGATCTTGACTTTTTAACATTAGTTTTTCTCAGGCAGCTGTGTCTGTTTGTTATGGCGAGAACAGCAAGAGAAAATATAATCAGATGCTGTAAGCTGATTGATGATAAGAATATAATTATCATATAGTGGCTTAACTCATTGATTATTTGTGAGGTTCATACGGGTAGTATGTTATTCATTTTGTTTTATTGTTGTGATTCTACAGCAAGAGATCCAGCACTGTTTAATCAGAACATCAAATGATTTTTAAAACACCATTTACACATGTTGGACTACAGAAAGTTCCACTTGCACAGAGACATCAAGAATCAGCATATGAATCTCAACAATGGTGACATGCTTCATGCTGCAATGCATTCTGGGTGCATCATACAAAACTTATCCATGGCTCCCAGAATGCATTGCAGCATGAAGCATGTCACCATTGTTGAGATTCATATGCTGATTCTTGATGTCTGTGTGTGAGTAAGATTAGAAGGAGCCCAAAATATGTAAATGATGATTTAAAAATAATTTGACGTTCTGATTAAATTCTATTATTCTCTTGTTGTAGAATCACAACAATAAAATAAAATGAATAAAATACTACCGTATGAACCTCACAAATAAACAATGAGTTAAGCCACTATATGATGATCATATTCATATCATCAATCAGCTTACAGCATCTGATTATATTTTCTCTTGCTGTTCTCACCATAACAAACAGACACAGCTGCCAGAGAAAAACTAATGTTAAAAAGTCAAGAGCCCGACTAAAGCACACACGGATCGCCACAGTGGTAACATCAAATCAAACTATTACTTTCAAATAAGTAATCAACATCTAAACCTCTTCTTAATTATTTTCTGAAGACGTCTGACAGAAATAAAGTCAGTCTGGTTACTAATAAGTGAAGCTGGTAAAGCTGTTTGTGGAGTTGTTTAATCAGATCTTGAGAGATGTAATGTATTTTATCTTCAGTTGATTTCATCCAAGGCAGTGGCTGTTTAGGCCTAGTTCTTGTGTTTCTCTTTCCTCCAGTGATTATGCTTGTTAACAGCAGGTGTTCATCAATAATGCACTATCATTATTCAATCACTTAATTATCTCATTACCTCCAACACTGATTAAGTGTTACATTAAACAGCCTGTAGTGTGCATACTAAGCAGTGTTCATTGCATCTGGGCAAACCCATGTGGGGCCTACATGGAAACCGAGGACAAAACTGGCTGGGTCCCAGTTAGATAGCCCAGGTCAAACCCATTTGGGCCCCACGTGGCTGTGCTGGCTGGGAAATGATTAAAAGCCAATTCAGAAATAATAAATACATGACATCAATTACTCAAAGATGACTCTAAAAGTAAGCAATGCATTCCTGACAGAAGCCGCGTTTCCATTACAGATTTGCGCAAATGTTTTGCGCTATTATCTAAATATCGATAAAAAACTATTGCGAAATGACGGCGTTTCCATTAACCGATGTTATGCGACTAAAACGTCCTTTTTTCTCTCGCGATAAGTCATTCCAAAAATCACGGCAACGGACGTTGGTTTATATAATATCACAGCCACCGCATTAGACATTATTATTATTAACCCTCAGGGGACCAAGAACGCGCCGGCGCGTTTTGCTCGTTTTTTTTTTTAGCAATGAAAAATAAACACCAAATGCTCTGTTAATTTTGATCTTTAATTTTCGTGTTCTACATCAATCGATCCTGTTCAGTTTCTTTTTTTTTTCTGTATACTCACAATAAAGATAAAGTGTTTTGCTTTTTGACAAATAAAGAAACTTTAACATGATGCGATGTCTGCCTTCTCTCTGTATGTAAACTCCCATTTGAAACGCGTTCGAAAATGATCTATAACTCCGCGAAAATTCAGTCAAACAGGCAAACAGACCCACGGGCATAAAGCTTGAGATCGCAGCTTTTAAATGAAGTCATTTATATAAAAAACAAATATTATCAGCTTCTGTAATCTGTATAAAAAGAGAGCGATTCCAGTCGAGCTTATTACGAGCTCATTGACTTTAATTCGTTCACGCCTACTCACGGAGCGCGTTATTCACAAGATAATGTGCTAAGCCATCTATGCAAAACAGGTAAACGCCCCCAAGCAAATGTATTAAACGCTTCAAGTTTCATCATTTCGTCACCTGCGCGTTGGGAAGATGACACGGTACACCGGTGCGGAAGCCCTTCAGTTCGTCCTGGATACTAGCGACGAAGAGTCCAGATTTTCATCAGAAGAGGAGCGCGACTACTCTGATGACCGTATGTATTTTGAAGAGCGAATTGATCCAGCCGTGGATAGAATTTCGGATGAGTAAGTATGTATTCTTACTTGCATTAGTTGACAAGTTATTCAAAACATGAGCTTACATATTATACAGGCTGGACTTGCCATCCAGAGTATTGACATTTGATATCTACCTTTATTCAACACGATCTAATGAAAGTGCATATCTATACCATGAATTTAATATCTTGTACCATTTCAACATCAAAAATGTTTTGTTTTGTTTTTTTTGTGTACATATGCTACACCCCTTGGTTAGGAAATTTGTATTTGTATGTGTAGCCTAAATGATATGTTTAGATCATTATGTATGAAAGATAGAATTTAGAAATTATTTTAGAAAGTAGGCCTAGTAGGCCCTAGGTGTTTAGATTATATTTTGACTATATAAATGCTGCCTCATTATCATTAACGATGCATACTCGCAAATATCAGTTTTAAATGTGTGTAAATGTGCTGAAATGTGTAAATATACCCAGTTAATGAAGTGCACAAATGTGTTAGGCTAATGTTTGCGGTGTGCCTCTCCGTTAATGGCCCATTGACACGCATATAGGCTTATTGCACACGTCTAAAATTATTTACATCAGTTATTCATTATAGACTAATGCTACTATAGTTATATTTATGTCATAATATTCTTCAACTTTTTTAAAAGGAATGTAGCTTCATCACTACCTCCGCCTGCAACTCGGAGTGCGCTTAGCAACACAGTCAGAAATCAGAAAGAGTAAGTACATATTTACCCACTATTTTACAGATGTTAGTTCAATTTTGTTGATACTTAGTGTTAATATTATGAGCCTGTATGACTTTATTATTTATTTTTGGAGATTGGTTGATGTTACATATGTTTTGTAACTTTTTTTAAAAGGAATGTAGCTTGTTCACTCTCGCCTTCCACTGCAACGAGGACACGCAGCAACAAAAATCAAAAAGAGTAAGTACATATTTACCTACTATTTTACAGATGTTAGTTACATTTTGTTTATATACTTAGTGATGATACAAATGCAGCCTATATGTGCCTGTGTGGCTTTGCAACAAATGTGTTGTTATGCATGCACAATATAACAATTATTGATTGGTAATGTTAATATAAAAGAGCTTATATTGTGTTGCTTTATCAGCATTGCTAAATGTCCATCAGTTATGCATGTGCTGGAATAGTACTCTGTAAAATATATGATAAAAATAGTTTTCAACTTTTTTTTAAAAGGAATATAGCTTGTTCACTCTCGCCTTCCACTGCAACTCGCAGGACACGGAGCAACGGAAATCAAAAAGAGTAAGTACATATTTATCTACTATTTTTTTTAACTACTACTTTGCAAAAAATGTGTTATGCATGCACAATATTACAATTATTGTTTGGTAATGTTAATATAAAAGAGCTTATATATTTTTTGTTTTATCAACATGCTGATTGCCCTGCCCTGACATGCTGATAGTACTTTGATCAACCTTTATTAACCTTTATTAATATTATTATTTTTATAGGACAACAAGGAGTCCACTCTGTCATGGAAAACAGAGACTGACATTGATATGGTTCCACAGACTCTGAGCTTCCTGCCTGCCCGGGAACTTGGACCACAGCTGAGTTCTGCTGACACACACACTCCCCAGACTCTCTTCAAAATGTTTTTTACTGTGAGATACCTGCCTTTACTTTTGTTTATTTATCGCTCACAATTGCTTTGTTTATAGCCGACTGATTATTTATTTTGGTCACATTTGATTTGCTTAGAGCCCGCATCAACGGGGCATAAGCATTTACTGTGAGATACCTGCCTTTACTTTTGTTTTTACAAAATTACATTAAAACAGATTGAAAAACAAAACATTTGAATCTCCTCATTCTTTGTTCAGGCTGCCTCACCTGATGGCCCATTAGCACTTGGGGGAGCGTCTATGTCACACCCCTGGTCTGAATCTCATTAATATTGATGACCCATTACCACTCCCACGCATAAACCTCTTCTGACAAAAAAACTGTTTTACAATGTTTAAATCAATGTAGTGTTTTATGTGAACAATTAGGCAGGATGATTTTCACATAATTTTGAAGCTAGAACTTAAAGGGAAAACATCAATTAGTCAAAAGTCTTGTGGACACATATTTAATATGTGTTTTGTGTTCTTAAATCAGCAACTTTCATTTTATTTTTTTCCAATAACCACGCATAAACATTATTCTCTTAAAAATACAAACATCTACATACACGTTTCTCGCATATTATGGTAGCCCTGTTTGTGCTATATAGAGTAAATTTACACCTTTGCCATTAACATGTTTATAAATAACTGAAAAAAGCACAAATATCAAGGCATGTCAGAACATCTCAAAGGCCCCAAAAACACTGTGGTCCCCTGAGGGTTAATGGAAGGAGACGTGGCGTGTTATCCAAGCATTAATGGCAGGGAAAGACCCTTATACTGCGAACGACACATATAGCCTAGGCTAAAGCTTGAAATGTCCACTTTAAAACGAACAAATTCGAATCGAAAGCTAATACCTTCTGATTAATCCGTATGAAATGTGCATTTCTCTCTGAAAGCGCATCTGCTACCAGCGGAGATGGAGATGTGATTTTAGCCAAAACAATAGTTTATTAATAATATTAATGGCTCTTCTCATTCAGCACTGCGGGAAAAACAAATTCCAGGTTCTAATTTGGCCTTAGAAAACCAGTAAAATCGATGTTTTCCATATTAATTTGTGAATATTTTAAATGTTTAATAAAGGGGCAAAAAGTCATAAACAAAAATCTGAAAATTTGTTGATATTTACTTTTTTGCGCATCAGTTGGTGTAGCCAGTTCAAATTAAAAACGAAAAACGAATGGACACAAAAGTAGCCTACATGGATCGTTTGGACAGAATACGAGACATAGTTCTTTATTAAATTCATAAAAGAAACAATAATTAGCCTATAGGAATACTGGATTCTAAATCTCAAAGAAATGCCACAATCAAAACCTCGGAGCAGAAATGAGGGCGAAACACCCAGAAACTCCTTAGGCTATTTTGTTTCAGTTCTCGCGCTCCAGTTTAGGCTACAGAGATCATGATCGTCTGATTGTTTTATTTTATTTTACAAAAGCACAAAGTTTTCTTGTTATTGTGAGTTTACACAAAAGTAGTTGAGAATAATGTATTATTATTTTCTGTATGACCATGTACTTTAAGTTGTTTCCACTGTTGAATTCCACTGAAAATGCAAGTGTTCACGCCCGCGCCTCCGTGTCATGCAGTGCGCACTCCACACTCAGCTTTGTTCCTTTTTTGCATAAAAGCATCTTCTAAATATAACCTATTAAATGTTATAATAAAATAATATAAAATTATTATTATTTGCGTAGCTATACATGGACCTCAAACACACCGCGTCTTCTAAGTCAGGTGCCTGTAAATGCGCAAAAACTGTTTCCATTGCAGTTTTGCGAAATATTCATTTTTCGAATTGCCTGAAAAACCACCTCATGCGAGCGTAAAAACTTTTTTGCGATAAACGGGAGTTTTTGCGAAATTGACGTGTTTCCATTGTGCGTATTTTCAATTCGCAATTTAAATTTGCGCAATTTGAAGGGTAATGGAAACGCGGCTAGAGACACACAGTGGTGTGTGAGTGCTTTCCAACAGGAAAACACTGAAACATCACTGTATGGGGGATGCTCCTGGTAAAGGGTCCCAAAGACTGCTCTGTCACCCACCCTTAAATACCCAGACCAGAACAAAAGGGTTATACAAATATTGTTTAGAGTTGTTTTGGGTCAATTCATGCACCCCAGGGGGTAACACCAGGTTTCGGGAGATATCTTGAAGAGACATCACCCAGAGAAGAGAACAGGATTCTTCTAAGTTCTCAGTCTTTCTCATTAAACCAATGACTGCAATGAAATTAAGACCATTTTACCAATCGCACTGAGACACTTAAAATTATATCAAGCATGAAAATGAAAAACATATAGACATTCTTAGTGAAAATATTGGGGATATTTAATTTAATTAATCAATCAACGATACTATTGATCAGCATTACCAAACGTGGACGTTCCACTAGAAACAAACATTGATGTATTGTTTTAATTTAATACTGTGAAGCTGCTTTGATACAACCTATGTTGTGAAAAGTGCTATATAAATAAACTTGACTTGACTTGACTTTTGGTGACTTGACTCGCGAGAAGAGGAAGGGAGGAGGGAGAGGGGGATGCAGAGATAAGGAAGAAGAAACGTTTGGACAGGCTAAGTCAAACTCAATAATGCAGGTCTGTCCTGTGTTCTGTTTTTGCTATCTTTTGTCAAGGGTGTGTTTTATGGCTTTATTGCTTTGTGTTCTTTTGGAAAAACCAAATGAGGAACCAACTTTAGAAACTGATAACACTGGAGCCACCCATGATGAGAATATGGATGAAGGTAGTGGAGAAGGAACCAGCTCAGGTGCACATTCTGTGGAAAAGGATGACTGGCACTTAATTGTGGACCATATAGCTTCTTTCCTCAAACTGGAAAGTGTGCATAATGTCTCAAACAGGTGTACTGATGAATTAATAGATGAAATGCAGTTTGTGTCATCAGCATCCATACCAATTATCAGAGACTTTGTTGAATCACACTTGAAGAAGAATAATTGTGTGATTGATAGCACAGTTGTCACATCTTTATTTGAGGAGTTCAGTGAATCCAACCCTATAAGCATGGCTTTTGATAAGGCTGGCCCGCTGTTGTCAGCTTTCAAAAGGAGAATGTACTTTCTACAAAGGTTTAACGTTGTACAGCCAGTTGAATATATTCTTGATCCGAATGAAAATAACAGTTTTCAGTATGTTCCGATCCTTGAATCATTGAAACAAATTCTAAACAATGACGATATCAGAGAGAAGTTCCTCACAGATGATGGAGACACAAGTATTCCTGCACAGTACAGATCATTCTGTGATGGTGCCATTTATAGAGAGAGTGATTTTTATTCTGAAGAGCAGAGAATCTGTATATTCCTTAATGTAGATGATTTTGAGGTATGTAATCCCTTAGGAACATCTAGAAGGAAACATAAAATAACAGCTGTGTACTGGATATTGGGAAAAATATCCAATCCTGTTTTCGGTCCACACTAACTTCAGTATATCTTGCACTTTTGTGCAAAGCTACTGATATTAAAAGATTTGGCTATGCAGAGGTTCTCAAGCCACTCTTGGATGACATTAGCCTGGTTAAAACCAGACCCTTTTCAGTTGAAACTGAGTGAAGGGTCTGGGGAAGCTATGTAGACAAATCATTATCAAAGGGGCGTCACCAAACGACGTAGCTCAAATTCCTATGGGCGCAATTGGATAGTCTTAAAACCAATCAGATCGATGAAGGAGATGACGTATATGCAAGCTGATATATCAGACTTTTCCCGAATCCAGTCGGTAAGACGGCGAAAACATCTTTTTTGGATATGAAGACTTCGAGTGTTGTTCTTTGCTCCGGTTTTAACGAAAACGGTAAGTTTAAATCACTCAAAACAGACGCGATAATAGATTCGAACGAGAGATGTTCCACGGCGGCATCCATCTTTGTAATAAAATCTCCTTCAGCGTCGCTGCGCTGTCGTCATCATGTAAATCCCTCCCCCAACGTTTCTGATTGGTGCCGCGATTTCAGCGGCACAGTAATGAGTTTGAATGGGCTCTTCTCCAGACTATCCTGAAGAGAGAATTGAAATTCGCCGGAAGTAGTCTGGGTTTTCCCAGGCTAGGATGACATACCTATACTGGAACAAGATGGTATTTTGGCTCCTGTCCTTGGGAAAACTGCCAAAGGGACTGTTTACTGTGTAGTTGCTGACAATCTTGGCACACATTCAGTTGCTGGCCTTGTTGAAAGCTTCTCAGGACCATACATTTGCAGGTTCTGTCGAGAAGAGCACGTTGACTTTCAAGAAAAGGAAGTAAGATCAGGTGCTTTTCACATCCGGACAAAGGAGGATTATTCCATTCATGTAAATACTCTACAAGCAAACCCTACACTACCCCACTGCTTTGGTGTGAAAAGGCCTTACCCACTGACTGAGAAACTAAGCCATTTTCACATAGTTGAGGTCAGACTACTGTATATCTTTCCAACACTGTGTCAGTTTATGGAACTACATACTCTAAAGGCATGATTTTGGCCTATGGGTCTACTGCAGGACTTTATTGAAGTTCTTCAGATAGTAATTCTGAGAGACAAGGTCAATTTCATTGCTAAAGTATTCATTTCCTGGTATGATGAGCAAGCGTTTGAGCTGGAGAGCACAGAGCTTGTAGTTTTTGTGGAACAGAAGGATCTCACTGATGTATGTCTGCTCTCAGACTACAAGGTTGCAGGAAGGCGTATGGTGACGCTGAAGCGCCATATTTGTCTGGAATAGATACACGTTTCATATGTGGTATGAATTCAAGTGGTACTGATATGCATTTTTCACAGTTCTCTTTAAGTTTCTTTGATATACCAGCACATACAAAAAATAATGCTTGCTAAACGATGCCAGACTGAATGTAAAAATAATGTTGTTTTGTCATCTTTTAAGGCTATATCATCAAAATGGAGGCAGCTGTAAAATTTCGAGTCATCCTGGACCATGACATAAAGACATGTTGTCTTCCTGGAATGCCATACATTTAAAGAGTTAGAAGCAACAATAAAACAAACATTTGGGATCTCAATGGACATAAGCCTTCAGCGCAAAGACCAGGATTTTGATGACTTTGTTACTTTAAGTTCAACTGATGACCTGAAGGATAGGGACACACTGAAGATAGACTACGTTCCACCTGTCATTTTTTTGACAAATTCAAATGACATTCCTGAGCTCCCAACAGAAGATTGCTCTGTCTCCAGACCAGTGTCAGAAAATGACTCTGTGTCTCAGCTATTAACATCAAGTGGCTCCATCTCTGCGGAATCTGATGACACTATAATACTCAGTACCAGTAGCCCTGGAATGCACAAGCAATGGCCAACTGAGTTTCCTATCCCAAAGTTTTCATATAACACTGAACTAATGCTTCAAAAAGGCAATGAAAACTACCTCAGAGATGGTTCCCTTTTGTACAAAGAGAAGACTTACCCTGGTGTTAAGTCCAACATTCTGGAGTGTTTAGCTGAGCTCATCTTTCATTACACTCCCTACCCAAGTGATGCACAATGATGTGCAGTCGCAGAGGCTCTCATAAAAAGAACCCATGTTTGAAGGAGCCAGGCTCCTTCAATGGTCTCTATGGATGGCAGCAGAGCCTGAAGTATAAAGTATCAAACTACCGAAGCAAACTTAGAATGCATGGGATTCCAGAAGTCTTGGTGAACTCTCTAAAGCGCAAATCTTCTGAAGAAAAGCAACCAGCAAAGAATATTAAAAAAAAAAAAACACGGAAAGCTGAGGTTAACTACCTGCCCCCTCATCCAGCTGGGAAAACAGAAGATTCCCTTGAGAGTGACAGGCTGGAGTTGATTTCTGAGACAAAGAAAAATAATAATGGCAGAGTTATAAATGAGATGATGTCAAGAACCTTCAGTTTGAGAAGACAGGACATTGTAGGTCATGCCCCAAGTGTTGCAGATCTCGAGAGATGGCCTGCCCTCTTTGAACCATCACAGGTAAGGTAAACTCAGCAAAGTCGACTAGCTAAAATTAAATTATTTGTCATCTACTGGTATGGCTAAAAAATACAGTGCAGTATGCACTAAGCAGTGGGGATTTCTTTAAGACTGCAAGGGAAGCTCGGCTTCCCCTATAATGTCAAAAAATTAATGGTCTGTGTTGTGCTGTGAAATATATGTACTGTGTTAACATTTTATTGACTAAAAATGCATTAGAAAACGTTAATCTCAAAGACGAGTTCGTTCAGAATCAGTTACATATAGCAGGTCGGCTGACTCGATTTCCTTCTCATGCATTCCCGTAGCGTCACAGTGCATTTGGAGCTGCTTTGAACAGTTTTTTTCAGGGCTTCGAAACTAGACAGTCATTGGATAAATGCTGCGATTATGTGCCGCCCACGGACGCTCAGCGTCTCTGGGGGTGAATGGGGAGTGGGCTGGCCTGGACTCCGGGCTTCTGCGTGATGATTGGAGGGTCTGTTCAAAGGCTGCATCTCCTTTTGATTGACAGCAATTTCATACAATAAAAAGTTGCTGCCGCTGAAGCTACTCGAGCTCAGTCCCATTGCGAATTTTTCAAGTGATAGTCGAAGACAAACTGCTGCTACCTATTTCTTGCTAATTTGTTTGTCGAAATTGCTAGCCAATTTTCATAATACATTTCACACAATTATACATTTATACCTTTATTATATTATCACTTATTATATTTTTGTTATAATATTATTAGTAATAATTAAAATAAATATTAAAATAATTAAATATATATATATATATATATATATATATTATTATTATTATTATTATTATTAGTAGATAGATAGATAGATAATTTATTGTCCCTTAACGGGAAATTTGTTTTTACAGATTATCATACAGCACACGCAACTGGCATGTAACAGCAACAACAAAACACATGTAACAGCAACAACATAAACACAAAAAAGTGAATGTTCAACTTTGTAACCTATTAAGGATTGAAATTGCAGATGGTACAAAGCTCTTTTTGAAACGAGCCCTTCTCCATGTTAGGGTCCTGTATCTTCGCCCGGAGGGCAAGAGAGTGAAGTGGAAGTTGAGGGGGTGCTCTGGGTCTGTTATTATTGTCCGGGCAAGACGGGCTATTGCTCTGTCATTGAGTTCTGAGATGTTGGGTGTAGGGGAGTGTATTATTTTTGAAGCTATGTGTGTGATTTTATTCAATTTGTTTTTATTGGTGACTGACAGCATGGTGTAAAAACTGGTGGAGCAGTATAACAGAATGGGCTGGATAATACTTGTGTACAGTAGTAACAGAAGATGAGGGGCAATGTAAAGGGAACTTAGTTTTCGTAGAATATGCAGACGCTGTTGGGAGCGTTTATGGATGTCCTTTATGTGATAGTCAAAAGTGAGCTTGTTATCCCGGGTGAGTCCAAGATATTTGAATTTCTCAACCCGTTCTATTATGTTGCCATGAATGGAGATCCGACTGAGACTGGGTGCATTAAAGACCAGTTCTTTTGTTTTCTCAACATTGAGATGGAGAAAATTGTCTGTGCACCAGTGTGTAAAGTGTGATATCGTGTCATGGTAAGCAGCAATGCTAGTGTGATCGTTGAGGAGAGCCAGGATTGCAGTATCGTCTGAGTATTTGTAGTATGTTGTGATGGATGAAGGACTAATACAGTCATTAGTATAGAGTGTGTAAAGAAATGGAGAGAGGACACAGCCTTGAGGAGCTCCAGTGTTGGTTATGGTGGTGCCCGATGTGACAGACCCTATCCTCACAGCCTGTGGCCTGTTGCTCAAGAAACTGTGAATCAGACGGATGTAATGAGGTGCAACGCTGAGTTTACGTAGTTTTTTAATCATCTGATGACGTTGAATTGTATTAAAAGCTGAACTTAAGTCCACAAAAAGAAATGCAGCAGAGTTACCAGATACTTCCAGGTGTTGAAGGAGGGAATGAAGGAGACATACAACAGCATCCTCCGTCCCTCGCCTGGCTTTATAGGCAAACTGATGTTTGTCCAGCTGTGGATTGACAGTTGACAAGATGGTGCGCAGAATCAGTTTTTCATAACATTTGCTTGCTATGGGTGTGAGAGCAACAGGTCTTTAATGGTTGAGCTCTGATGGACGGGGTTTCTTTGGTAGAGGAATGATGGTGGACTTTTTCCATAGGGTGGGCCACCGTGCTGTACTGTATGACTCATGCATTATGGAATACAGAACCGGGGAGAGTTCCATTGCACAAAGCTTGAGCACCCTAGCAGGGATGCCGTCCGGCCCCATGGCCTTGCCGATTTTACACCTACTCAGCTCCTGTCGAACATCCATCTCTGTAAACGGAGGAGTTGTTGGTAGATCTGAAGGGAGAGCGTTAAGTAGCTCATTGCAGACAGCTGAATAATCAGTGATGTCAAATCTGGAGTAGAAGATATTAAGGCTATTTGCAAATGTTGTGGGGTTAGAAATAGTGCTATGATCTTGTTTCACATTCTGTCCCGTCAATATTTTTATTTTCTTGAAGGCTTGTTTTGTGTTCATCGTAGAAAACTCATGTTCTATTTTCTCTTTATATTTAAGTTTTTCTTTAATAATGTCATTTTTTATCTGTCTGTCCAGTATTTTAAGTGAAAGCCAATCCTTGCATTGAAATATTTTGTGTTTCTCAGCCAGTTTTTGTTTAATCTGTGGAGTAATCCAAGGCCTGGAGTTAGGGAAAGTTTTGTATGTTTTTGTTGATATACAATTACTTATGCAAAACTTTATATAGTCTGTTATAACGGACAGTCTCTCATCCAAAGTACCGTTAAAAACGGTCCAGTCAGTGCATGCAAGGGAACCTTGCAGACATGCAATTGCATCCGCCGACCACTGTGGAGCGCTGTGGACTTGTGGTTTGATGCGCTTCAGTTCCTGTCTGTAACCAGGAAGAAAGGCCAAAACATTATGGTCCGAGGAGCCCAGAGGAGGATGAGCCCGAACAGTAAATGCATCCAAAACATTCCCGTAACACAGATCCAAGACATTTCCCTTCCTTGTGGGACAATGCACATACTGATGGAAGGAAGGTAGTACGCTGTCAAGACTGCAGTTGTTGTAATCGCCCATATAAAACACCGGGGCTCGGGGGTATTTACTTAACATTGAGTTAGCATTCTCCGCTATTAGCTCTGCTGCTGCTTGTATGTTCGCATCAGGTGGACAGTAAACACACCCAAAAACCACTGTGGGGAATTCTCTTGGAAGATAGAAGGGGCGTAGCGATAGTGTTAATATCTCTACGTCCGGTGTGCATAAGATGCTGTGTATTTTTATGTTGGTGCACCAGCGCTTGTTTATAAAGTCACATAGTCCTCCACCCCTCTCCTTACCTGACTGACGGGTCCTGTCAGCCCGGACGGTCAAAAAGTTGTCCAAGTTGATCTCAGAATCCGAGATGGATTCATCGAGCCAGGATTCAGTTAATGCGATGATACACGCGTCCCTGAAAAGTCTCTCCCCCTGACACTTGGCATGAAGTTGATCCATCTTTTTCCGGAGGGAACGTACATTGGCCAATATGATAGAAGGTAATGGAGGTCTAAAAGGACGCCTTCTTAACCGGGCACGGGCACCGCCACGGCTGCCCCTTTTCCTCCGTCGGATCTCTGGAGGGATGTCAGCCGGTTTTTCGTTGCATAGAATAGATGACCGGAGTCGCAGAAGCTCATCCCGGCTGTAGGTGAGTAGTGCGCCTCTGGTAACATCTGACTGTAGTGGCGTGAGCGCGGTGCCATTCTTGATAATCCACAAAATCGCAAGGGTAATCCACAGCACTTTCAGCATTATGTCGTTGCTTGACTTAACCATACACACTTAACAAAGACTTAATAACAAATAACTCAAATAAATGACGAAAAACTAGACAAAGCCAGAGAAAGTAACGTGAGCTGACATGACAGACGTGTTGTCGCAGCAGAGCATGCGCCAAAAATAGTATTATTATTATATTATTATTTATACCTTTATTATATTATTACATTTATACATTTATGCCTAACTCTGCTGGCCATTGAGAGGACACTGGTCAAGTCACTGGAAAAGACGCCTAGTTGTACGACAGGGTCACAGAGCATTTTCTTGAAAAGGAACGTTGGGCAGAATTTACGTATAAATAAATGGACAATTTTTATGATGTAGGCCGAAAATGAGCTTCCCCTCTTTAAAAAACCAGCAGCCGCCACTGGCACTAAGTCAACAGTATGTTTTTCAAATTATAATTCACAAAACTTTCTTCACCATCAGACTGTTTATTTTATGCTGTGCCACATTCAGTTTTTCATTTCACATTGCTCAATTATGTTAAATGGCCCATAGTTGTGAAGACGGGGCACATAAGGTAACAATCTTGACTAATGATTCAATTTAATTCTTGCATTTTTCATACTTAACAATAACTATTTAGTGAATATGTTCCTTTACTGCTTGACACTATCCATGATTTTCATTCGACATTTCATTCGATTTTTCATTTCATTCAAACATATCACTTTTGGTATGTAAGTAAGATGGTGTACTTCTCTTTACAGATCTGTGAAGAGTTCCTGAGAATCAGTGGCATATCACTTGAGTCGACATTTATGTCACAGTGGGACAAGCAAACTCCAAAGCTGTTGTCACTTTTCAACGCAAAAGGAGGAGCCGTCGGTCAAAGAATCAACTCCCAAATGATGACACTCATCCAGGTAAGAGAAAAAAAATATGTAAAACATTTTACATCCAAAATGTATTTTCTATCATGTGCTTAGTCATCAATATTTCCTAATGGGAAGGATGGTGGTGATGGCAGTATATGTTGAAATCTACTGAGCCAGTTGTTATGACACATGGTGAGCACATTCATACAACCCAGAGAATGATCATAACACCCTACATTGTCAGAACTGCTTTATTCATCTCATTACCTATTTGTCTGACCAAACTCGAAAAAACTTGATTCATTTTTGTCTCCACCAATTAGTGCTGGGCGGTATGACCAAAAATCCACATCACGTTATTTTTCTAAATTACACCGGTTTCACGGTATATGACTTTTTTTTTTTTTCAAGCATGACTGGGTGTAAAACACATTTTTCACTGAGTGAGAGAGGAAATACTGCAGTAGATTGACTATTGTCTAAAGTATAAAAGAAATGTATGTACAGTTTTAGAATTGACACAACATCATTAAACAATACGCCATCGCATTCACGACTCTCCTGTGATTAAAGGCGACACTTCCGGTTTTCTTCCCACCGGAGCCTTGCTTTCGATTTCAAAATAACGGCTGCGTGAAATCAGCGTATTAAAGCAACATACATCGGTACTGCGGTATTTTAAAAATTCATATCATAACAAAAATAAACACTGGTATTCGGTATGAACCGGTACACCGCCCAGCACTACCACCAATAGAGTCGTGCTGAAACAGAGGTGCACGCTGAGCTTGGCAGTTGCCCACTGAAAATGTACATGTGCCATCATCCCGACACGATTGGGATCATCATAGAAGGACAGCCCGTAGTCAGAGGTGTCGAAAGCATGCTGCCTCCTGTTTGGACTTACCTATGCTCTCGACCGCAAGTACCCCTCAAAACTGGCGTATACTTTTGAGATAAATCATAGGCTTTTTGTGGGATTGGACCCCATGCGTCCTAAGCCATCATCCAAGTATTCAAATCTCCTCACCAAGTTGTCTTAGATGATTTCTCAATGGCATCTGGCATTGTTTTCCATCATTTGAAAAAAAAAAATCAATCACTTTGGTGGGTGAGTTTACCAAATACCAACTTTGATTTATTTGAAAACTGATTTAAAATAATAATAGTAAATATATATATATATATATATATATATATATATATATATATATATATATACCTTAAGACTCATTTGACAGGTACAAGTTGCTCAGGTAATATCATTTCCATCGATATTTTCCTTTTGTGTTCATTGTTCAGTGCCTTAAAGCAGTGGTTCCCAACCCTGCTCCTGGAGTACCCCCAACACTGCATGTTTTCTTTGTCTCCCTAATCAAACACACTTGATTCAACTCATCAGCTCATTAACCCATGTGATAATGAGCTGATGAGTTGAATCAGGTGTGTTTCATTAGGGAGACAAAGAAAACATGCAGTGTTGGGGGTACTCCAGGAGCAGGGTTGGGAACCACTGCCTTAAGGGATACTTCAGGATTTAGCATTAAGATTTGTATTAGTAGAAAACCTGTAGTATTTTCGAATTACCATGCTTTCCACCCTCATATCCCCCTAAGAGGAGAGATTTATGTATTTTTTGTCTGGAAAAAATCCTCAGATGACGCAAAAATCGTCATTTTGCGTCATCGGAGGATTTTCTGGCCAGAGGCTAAAGACTACAGCCAGTAGATGGCGTTGTTCCGCATGTTTTCAGCCAGCCCATTAAGGGTTGGATCTCACTCACAGAATGTACACAGTGTCAGCCGTCTGTCTTTGGAAGCTAAGCTAGCAGGCTCTTGTTCTAGGAAGAAAGCTGAATAGTAGGAGAAAGCTGAGTAAGTAGGGGTTACCATCCTCCTTTTCCCGGACTTGTCCGGCGGACGAGATCGTTCAAAATGTACGGGATTCAGCTTTTGCGTTCTGCGGTCGCCATTCATTGTTTACATGCACACCTCTTGTTTCAATCTAACTGAATTCATTCGATTGGTGAATCTGAATGTAGTGTTTACATGAACGCTAAACAAGTGATCGGTTAATGTGCGTTTTACCATTGCTAAGAAAATTCCCGCTCCTCCGTAAGAGATGCGAGACCCGGCGCGTCTCAGTAATGACGCCACCGGCCTCACGCCGTTCTCCCGCGGCCGTCAGCCTCGTCCTGCTCGCCACAGTAAACATGATGAATGAATGGCGACTGTAGAACGCAAAAGCCGAATCCCGGACATTTTGGGCGATCTCTAACGTTAAATCCCTGGCAAACTCATCATGTAGGCTAGCCTTGTTGTTTGTTTTCAACTGCGCTCCCTTACCGGTAGGCGTGGCCTCCTAAGGCAGCGAAGCAAGTGCATTCTGGGAGTTGTTGTCTTTCATCCACATAAGCCAAAAATACATGTTCTGGCTTTTCTCAGTCTAGAAAGCTCCAAATTCAAAAATTTCTTCACATTTCTTCTACTTAAATGACCTATTTTAAATACACATTCATCTTCCCAGAGGTGAAGTATCCCTTTAATTAATGTGGACTGTGGACTGTGTTCTGTGCCAATCATTACCTCATACTCAACAGTGCTGTGTGCACAATTTGGGAGTTCTTAAAAATAATAGTTGTTCAAAATATAGAAATACTGCAATCATTTTTGACATTGCAGTTCCAGTGTGATACAATGTGATGTTATGGCTCACATTTACCTTTATCCAAACATTGCAGATTGGGCAGTTTGGATATTTCACTGTACTGTTCAGAACAGGTTGAAAATACACTTATACAGTGTTTGTTGTATATTATAGTGTATGTGCGGCCACATTTATTTGCTGTTTTGTAGTCACTGTTAAAAGTGACACAGAGCAGTATGGTGACACTGGTTGACATTAAATACATGTTATTGTCTTCAATCTATCTTCTCATCTTTTTCTTCTTCAATTGAATTTGTAATTGTTATTGACAAAGTCTATGTAAAGTTAATCACTGTAGTGCTTAGAATATAGACATTTAGATTTGTTTTCTGAGGTTGTAGCCAGGACTCAATTAAAATGTTTATTCACATATGATTAGGTTAATTTTACTAAGAAAATAAAGTTCATAAAACCTAATTAAAATGAGTACAGGTTACTTGTAGCAACCCATAAATACGTTACCTGTACCAAAAAAAGTAGGTTTATCTAAATAAGCAATACTAGTACTATTAGTTTCCTCAACTTGATTTTATTGTGTTTGTTTTAAGTAATATTACAGTGTTTATTATACTTAAAAAAAGGCTGCAAGTTAAATAAAACATCCCATGCAGCCACTTGCCTCACTTTTTATAAGTTAGATCTTGGTATTACTTTTTACAGTGCAAGATGATCTGTTTTATCTCCTGTTCTTATTTCAATATGAATAAAACTTGAAAGGATAACTATGCAAAATCTCATATCAGAGGGTCAAACTGCTATGCACTTTAACATTTAAGCCTTCAGAGTTATGCTCAGTTTTTGTTTTGTTTTCAATGTGTTTTCAGTTCCTGGGGTGTATTCTAGAAAGCAGGTTATGTTAGCCTGGCAAGCCAGACCTACATCAAGATGTTAGGTCTGGAAACTCACCATAGACGCGGTTTAATCCGAGGGGCGGGATAAACGGCTGTCTTTCAAATTCCCTCTGCACGCAATAGGACAGCGCTTAAACCAACCAGAGCGTTTTCCCAACAGCGGAGCTTAGTTGATAGATTAAACTTTTGCCATATCAGGCCGGCAAAACGACGAACACATCTTCCTTTTTTTAAGAATGACTTAAGTGCCGTTCTTTGCTCTTTTCTCAAAGAAAAACTTAACTCCGAGTCCTCCAGAGTCGCGGCCAAACCCGATTCGAAAGACCGTTGTTCTCCAGCAGCAGCCGTCATTCTTTGTTTTCAAGTGGCAGCCGTCGCAACTCTGTCGTCATATGTTAAGCCCGCCCCCGCCTACTCTATACACGACGTGATTGGCCTGACCCAATTCAGGTTTTTGCAGCTAGAAGGTCTATTGAGAGTGTCTAGACCCACCTGGCTGCGAAATACATTTTGCTGCCGCTAGGGTGCGTCTAGATTTCTAGGCTAAGGTTATGTGACTTTGTATTGGAAACCAGAATTTAATACAATAAACAAACCCACATCTGTCAGCTACCCACCCACACTGCTGTAATGTGTACACACAATTTCTACTTGAATAGACGAAGTCAAATTTTGCAACTGACCCTACAACAGGGGACACTTACAAAAGTCCACAGGGACAGTTGTAAAATGTATTAAACGTATTAAAATGTAATAAAATAATTATTTCGCATAATTTTTGCAATTTTGTTTGTGCAGAGTAACACATTCTAAATGTAACACAATAAACTATTTCAAGTAACAACAATGTTTAGGTTAATTATTACCACATTTGAACAACAAAATACTTTTTAATTAAAATCAAGAGACTGAAATTTGATAATACTGAATGAGAATTTCTCTCTCTCTCTCTCTGTCTGTGTGTGTGTGTGTGTGTGTGTGTGTGTGTGTGTGTGTGTGTGTGTGTGGGGGGGGGGGGGGGGGGGGGTTTCATGACACTGAAAGCGAACTGAACTCTCTGTGTGTGTGTATGTGTATTGAAATCAAGAGACTTAAATTGAATAACACTGAAAGCTAATTGGACTGAACTGTCTCTCTTTCTATGGACTGCGTGTGTTCTTTTGTTTGAGATGTAGCATATGTGTCTGCAACATAGAGAGGGAATAAGAGAGTAAAAGAGAAAAAAATTAGTCCACATCAGACTCGCAGTTGTGACAAGTAATGTATCCTCCATCAGTGCATTGCCAGCACTGTACCCAAACCTCTTTTGGTTTCCAGTCACTCTCCAGACAAACAATAGTTTGTCAGTGTCACTATGTTTTTCTTTAGTTTTTTTTCCTTCCTTGTTTGGTTACTTTTATTCAGCTTTCTCCTTACTTTCTGGTTCCTCTTTTCCAATTCTAGAGCCTCTTTCTCTGGTGTGTCTTTTGGGTGAGGTCACAGTCTCAGGTGAGAAATCTATATTGGAAGGAGACACTGGTGCAGTTACAGCAGGTGGAGGAGGACGGTCTGTCACCAAAGATGGTGCAAAGTCAACATCTTGGGAGACCTCCCGATTAAATGGCCAAATACCAGTGGATCTAAAACCTGACTGCACATTTGTTGGTGTTGCTGCTAAAGGGAGGGCCAACCTAACAATGCCAGGAATTTCATATATTGACATTGTCAGACCTGCTCTTCATCCGAGAGTCACAGAAACAGTTCACAGCCCATTTTAGAGGACCGTAAACACTACAATCCAAAGGCTGTAGTTTGTGAGAGTGTGGTGGGAAAGAAATCAGGACAATTTCGCTGTCTCTGCAGAAATGTATTCCTCTCAAAGTCCTCATTCAGCATCCACCGGAAGGAGTTGGCTGTTCCAATGCATCCGGGAGGGTCATCGCCAATAAAATGGTCTTTAAAATGGACACGAGGGAATACAAAGTGGGGTGGAATCATATTGCCCAGTGCATTAACTGCACAAGCAAGGGTCACACGTGTCCCTCTCTCTGCTGATGTGGATGACCCAACCTGTCTATCATCACACCTAGCAATAATGTTTTCTGGCTTTTGGACAGTTATAACCCCTGGTGTTTAAGATGTAGAAGCATTTGTTCATTGAAAGATGATTTGTGAACTTCTGCACCACTCAATAAAGAATTTGTGACAGCTTTTAAGTAGCCTACAATATACATCTTTGATGAGGAAAACTTGATCAAATGATGAAAGTTGTATTTTGTACCGTTGACTAGATAGCAAGTCATGATGTGATATCTATACAAATGTTCATATCTTTAGGTAATGATGCAAATGATCTTCATATCAATTTAACTGACGATGTATATATTGTACAGCACACTAGCTTAAGCTTATAGGAGATTGATCGAGAGCAACTGATCTTTCAAGAACTCTTTGAGTCGTTCTTCATATTCAGAATCATCTGAGAATGAGGATCGCATTTCTCCTGCTGGCTCTTCTGATTGGTGTTCACACCTTTCACATTCTGAGAAAAGATCAATCAAAAAATCATCAAGAGATCACAAGAATGGCCATTTTACGTGCTACTGCAAACGTCTGCAAGAGTGTTGAAGGCTTCAAAATGGTATGAATATATATAATTAAGAATTGATATATTAGACACTGTGTTCAGCAGCAATAATCATTAGAGATTTGAGATTTACTTTTAATTTTAATCTTATTTTAAACATTCATATGCTGAATATTTCTATGTTTGAACTAATTTGTTAGAATGGGCTGGAGTTAAAATTATTTGATCACAAAATATATATGTATATTACAAATTTGTTTTTTGTTTTGTTTTTACAGCCAGAATCTTTGGATGTTGAGACACTGGCAAAGGCCTGCAAAAAAGAGGCATTTACAAATAACTTTAAAACTGGCATAAAAATGATCTCCTACGACAATGTGATGACAGACATTAATCATGCACTCAGTGCAAAACACCATTTTGACAGTGAGACATTTGTAGATGGGAAAGCACTCATAATCAATGGAAAGCAGAATGTCATAAATTCCATCAAAACAAATAAATTTGATGATGCAAGACAGACACTTGGGAAAATCCTGCACACTTTACAGGTGAGTTACGAGTAAACCTGCATTATTGCAGTTAATGTAAGTGTGATGCAAATTTGATTGAAACATTAGCACATGCAGCACATGGAGATTCCAATTTAACCACAGAGATTAAGTTTGATTTAATGCCAGAGGACAGTCAAGAGTCTCAAGATTTTTTCTCCACTAGATAACCTATAGGCGATTCACAACATTATTAGCTTATTACGGAGCGCCGAGTGAGAATGATGCTTGTCGTGAGACGCAGGTCACTGAAAAAAGAAAAAAGTGCAAGGTCTAGAGACGCGTTTTTAAAATGTTTTACTTCTTTTAACTTGAACTTTTTTATGTCATTACATTGTTTCACAGTAAATTCCCCGGTGTTAAATTAAACGTACAGTATGGAATTCTTCGCCAATAGGGGTCGCTAACCTCTTTACAATAACAAAGGCGTAGTTTGATGACGCAACACATGCTAAGAATTATGGATGTTGTCGTCAACGTCAAGCCGGCCGATCTAATAATGTTTATGGTTGACTGAATACATCGATGCTTTTATCATGACTGTGATATGAAGCAGTTCGGGATTGCTAAGAGACAGCTATCAGCTCCACACGCGACGCGAGTCCTGCGGATATAAAGGAATATGGACATTTCATTCTACCGAACTACACGCGAGTGCAGAATTACAACTCACAGGTCAGTTTATTAGACAAATTAAACTTGTGAGGTAACCCAGCACTGTTTCACTTGGTCTAACATTACACTAGCACACTAAACTGCATTTGAATGCGTTGAAATGTATGTGTTAGTTTGTCTGTATGAGACTAACTTAGCAGTAAGCTAGATCAACATTAGAATAACTTACAGATCATATTCTAACATTTTATTATTGTTGAACTAACGTTATATAACATTGATTAGTTTTATGTAAATGTGCTCACCTGTTTAATAAGTACATGTAGGAGCGGTCGAAGTCTCGGACGTGGAGCTCTTGTTTATATAACTTAATTCTATGGGAGCTCTCGGCATCTCGAAAACACCGCGCTGATATTGATTCTCGTTTTAGTTCTCCTTTTTTATCCAAAGTCTGCTTGCCATGGTCCATAATGTTTGAACAAAACAACAACAGCGTGCAGATAGACATTGCGAACTCCACAGTTGTCTGCGTCTGTCGCTTTGGTTAATCAGAGGGCTCTGCTCATAGCTCTGGTTACCATGGCAGTACGAGCGGAAATCATAGGCGGAAACCAGGAACAACGCGGATATGACGCCATTGACTGCGACAAACCGGAAATAAAGAAACGTCCCGTGTCTAAAAATTAAATTAAAATTTCTCCTGGTTTGAAAGTTGTTGGAAACAGTCGGGATAATGTAAGTACACAACTAAAAAAATATATATAACATAGATATAGTGATTTTTGCTAATTTTAAAGCAAAAAAGTTACATATTGTGCCTTTAACAATGCTCGGTGTTCATATCGGAACCACCAGCAGGGTGTTAAAAGTAACACTGAAGCAGTGTTAGAGTTAATGAGATAATTAAGTGATCAATTTTGTGATGATTGTTTGATTATTGAAGACACCAACTAACCAAACTCTGTATAAAGATGACTCTCACCTAAAGATATAGCTGTATGCAATATGCAACTTTATGCAATATGCATATAAACATGGCCATAAACGGGTAGTGCTGTTCTATACAATATATCTATATTGTCTCTAATTTGCATGTTAATGTGTTCTTGAGGCAACATAATGGAAAAATAATAATAAGTATAATAATGGGAGTAATAACTTGGCAACATTTTCATAACAATATCTCTTTTTTTTGAAGAATATTGATCATTTCTTTCCCTTATTCACTTGTTGTGTCCCCAAAATGCCGGATTAACATGCTGTTACAATTGTACTGAAATTGATGCCCTGTTTCTGAACAGAAAATCATATTCTGATTTGAAACCCCATAACCTTTCCCTGAGATTTTATTTGTATTTTTTTACAAACAAATTATTTAAATCAGTCAGATTTAAATGATAATTACAATATATCATTACATTTCTATAATTTGCTAAAATGTAATGTGCACTACAGAGAAAAAAAGTCTATGGCTGGGTCTATAAACTTGGCATGCCTTAAATTTATAAAGCGATAATTTCCCCTTAACTGTCACCCCCTTTTTTGAGAATAGATTTCAATAACTTTTAGCCTTTTATGTTCAAACCGGATTCAGACAATGATGGAGAGACTCCAGAATAAGTGACATCATGTAGAAGCAACAGAACATTTCTCAATGGTTAGTTGATTAATTGATGTAGCTTATGTGGAGTTATCTTCCAGTCACTGATTAGCATATTATGTCATGATAATCTATAAATCGTGTTCAGGGGGAGGGGTTTATGTAAATTTGAGGGTTGGTGATGTCACTAACCCAGGAGGAATGTTGTGTAGTCTCAACCAGCCCTTTGTTGTTAGTCCTTAAAAAGTGATTTCTTTAAAATAAAATATGTCCCTTTGCTTTGAACTTTGAGCTTTGTAACTTTGCAGATGTTGTTTATGCTCAATCAGCAACATTACACACTGTGTAACTTTACACACACATAAAGTTAGAAAAGTGAAATCATAATCAACCACCACTTTAAATCATGCCCTGTACTGAGAATTACTTTCAAATTACCATAAAATCAAAGCAATATATAGATAACCAAGTTGTGTTCCAAATTAGATGTTGATATCGCAAAAATTTAAGTTCCTATGAGATTTTGTTCAGGCGCTGTACCACAAATATCCACCAGGTGTCACCCACATTCCAATTGGATTTTTTCAATGCATTTTCCTGTAACAAATTAATAAATTATTGTTGAAATATCACTTTTAATATTACAAACTAGTGTGTCACACAGTAGTGTCAGTGTTCCAAACCTTTCTGAATGATGTGTTTTGTCAAGATTAGAAAAGGTTTTGATTATAAAGTAGTTTAAAATATTAAACCTGACGTCCCCTAAGGGAGGAGCCACGCTAAAATAATTCACAGGAGGAATTTTGAGTTCAAAAGCTTTCGAATGATACCTAATTTATGATGATTATTAAAATATGTGATACAAAAAAAGGCAATAAAAAAAGATAGCCAAGTGTGAAGTTTGAACATCTACTAACTCACACCTTTTCATCTGCCAAATGAAAGGATTTCTACAGTCACAGTAACTGGATTGAAATGGGAAACACCAAACCCTGCACTGCCCTGATCAATCCAGAAGAGCCCATACCCAACCCTGCAGGTAAGTAAGTGTGTGTGTGTGTATATATATATATATACACACACACACACACACACACACACACACACACACACACGCACACACACACACACACACACACACACGCACACACACACACACACACACACACACGCACGCGCGCGCGCGCACGCACGCACGCACGCACGCACGCACGCACACACGCACACACACTGTATTTATAATTTAATTGTGTTCATATTCTGTCCAGGTAAGGATACTAAAACATGTGATGAATGTCCAGAAGAAAGATGTGGGGCAAAAATTCTGGAGGAGATTATTAAGGGAAAGATACTGACATCAGGATACTTCGGAATAAAGAAACCAAGAGGTATTATTTTTTCATCCACAGATAGAAACTCATCACATACAAACAGAGACAAGAATAATTTTGTAAACAACATGCACTTTAAATCATCATACTGATTATTATTATTATTATTATTATTTCTTGACAGGTAAATGTAGTCATGGAGGTAATCTAGACTTCACGACTGACGGGAAAAGCTGGGATGGGATAAATAAAGACTACAGTATATCCAGCCATGGTGGTCAACATAATGATGCTGCAAACGTTGCCATTGATGCCTGTGTGCAGCTGCTGGAGAACATCTGGAAGAGTATAGACACAGAAGGTGGAAACAACTTTCTCAGGTACAGAGAGGCGACATAACTTGATCTAAAGACGTCCTAGAAGATTTTTGCCCCAAATTTTGATAGGAGATTTTGTGAAACACTTTAGTTTAGGGTCCAATTATCACTCACTCTAAACAAAAACGGTGCTAAATAGCACTAAAAGTGGTTCATTGGCTTGTAATCATAGAGGAACCACTTTAAGTGCCGTATAGCACCTATCTATCTTTAAAGGTGATATACAGCATCTTTGTTAAATGGTGCACTGTAAAAAATGATTTTTTTTGGTGAAGTAAATACTACTGAAAAAAACAATGCAATTTACATGAAAAAGTTAGTTCAGGCAAGAATAAAAAAAAAAACTAAGTAAATTTCATATCAGTACTTAATTCAAGCGAGTAGAAATGAAAGCGTAAATATCAACTCAATAAAATTAAGTAAAAATTACTCAACTTTTCTGATACTGGGGTTCCCATCATGCACTGGACCTTGAATAATTAATGAGGTTCATTTTTCACTGGTTTCCAGCTGTATTTACACTGTTTTATCATTGCTTTTGTTGTCAGGATTAGTAACTTGCCATTTTGTGACATTTCGAGTAAATTTTTTGCTCAAAATGACACATTCAATTTCAAACACAAAAATGATCCATCAAATGTTACCGTCATTGTGTATTGTCTACCAAGTATTGAGGTCTTTGCATTCACATGATGCTCAACATCTGACTTGATGTAGTAAAAATTACTTAGATAATCTAAGTAAAGCACATACTATAAATGACTGGTATAATTCAATATTATTGTTTGAGTGAAATGTAATGCAAAGGAAATTTAAACTAAATCGATATTAATCAACCTTTTACTAGCCAAGTTAAAATTATTTATTTTCTTTGTTACTTTCACTTAACTAGGTTAAGTAAAGTTTACTTAATTCCATATTCCAAGTAAATTTAACTTAAAGATTTCTAATTAAAGCTACTGATAAATATGTTTAGGTTTTTACTTGGCAAACTTTGTAAATTTACTAGCATTTTCTGAGTGAAAAAAGTTTCCTAGCATTTTTCAAGTAAATCCTACTTCAAATTTTTTTTTCAGTGTGCTATGTAGAACCTACGGAGCCCCTAAAGGGACGTGGTGGTGGAAAAAAATTTAGGATGGGAGAATTTCTTTTTTTCAAATCTTTTGCGTTCCCTCGCAAAACTTTTGCGTTCCCCCGAGAAACTTTGCGTTCCCACGCAAAACCTGTTTTAAACTCGGACAGACACTTCCTGTTTAATGTCCCGCTGGCAAGTGTTTCAGAGCTCTGTACGTTAATGAAGCGTTCCATAGTGTTTGAACTTGGACTCAAATATAAAAATGCAGTGCTTAACTCAAGGAGTTCAGTGAAGCTGACAATATTCACATAGGCTATTCGAATGTCCCTATTCTTGAGCTAAACGTTTTTAAAGCACAAACGACACCTATTTACAATCACAGTAATCTAGACAACGAGTACAACCCAATTCTCATCAAAACAAGCTTTTATAATATAGGCTAAATGGATCTCTATGAGCAGGCGGCTGAGAGACAAGTTCAAAGGGACCGTCTGCAAAGTGCAATATAGCCCAAAAACGACTAGAGCATCAACTCATAGTCAAAAATAGTCATTGACTTCAATGTTACAAACTGTAGTGCCACCCAATTCAGTTTACACATCAGTGGTGACCCACTGGTCATACTACACTGCTTTTGCACATTTTATATTATGAAAAATATTCAATAACTTCACTGTAACACACCAGATTTAGTTCACACATCACTGTTCTAATGTTGGTTATAGGCCTACAACACTTAGTTTGGGAAGTAATTGCACATAAAAAATAAGTAGGCCTATTCTGTACACAAATTATATTGGTACTGTACGCAGCTTTTGCATTATATTTGCTTACTGAATTTGATGGCATCACTGTATAACAGTGTGAAGTTATTTATAATATATTTTCTAAAAAGGGTGAAGTTATTGATTTTATTTCATAATAAATAATTATAAACATTATGCTTTTTTTTTTTTTAATCAAACTATGTAGTATAACCAGCAGGAGAGCAGTGATGTGTGAACTGAATTTGGTGACAGTACAGTGCGTCACAGTGAAGCTATTGAATATGTTTAATAATATAAAATGTGCAGAAGGGTTGTGGGATTTGCACTTTACAGATGGCCCCTTATTTGGACTTGTCTCTCATTCGTCTGGTTAGAGACAAATTAATATTATAAAGCTTGTTTTGATGAGAATTGGGTTGTAGCTCGTTGTCTAGGTTACTGTGATTGTAAATAGGTGCCCTTTGTGTTTTAACAAAGTTTAGTTCAAGAATAGGGAAGTTCGAATAGCCTATGTGAATATTGCCAGCTTCACTGAACTCCTTGAGTTAAGCACTGACCGCATTTCTTTATATTTGAGTCCAAGTTCAAACACTATGAAACGCTTCATTAACGTACGGAGCTCTGAAACACTGCCAGCGGGACATTAAACAGTGTCTGTCCGAGCTCAAAACAGGTTTTGCGTGGGAACGCAAATATCTTTGCGAGGGAACGCAAAACTTTGCGTGGGAACGCAAAGTTTCTCGGGGGAACGCAAAAGTTTTGCAAGGGAAAACAAAAGATTTGAAAAAAAAAAATTCTCCCAACCTAAAAAATTGTCCTCCACCACGTCTCTTTAGGGGCTCCGTAAGAACCAGAAGAGTCTTGTGTGGGACTGGAATATTTCCTTAAATGAACCGTATGTAAGAAATGTATTTCAATTAATCATAAAATGGCCCTGATATGTCACTAGACATTAAGAAATCATGTTCATTTCAAATGCTTATATCACTGACAACAGTAGTCCGGCCAGGATATTGTCATTTAAAAAGTGAAGTTGCAGCCCTCAACTAATGTTGATGTTGTCATGTTGTGTTTTGGCCTGATGCGCCACCCTCCACCTATCTACCAATCACGAAGTGAGTCAGTAGTGTTTCGGCATCCGGGTTGCCTGTAGCAGCCTAGTTCCTGCTGGATCCTGCAGCCTATCTGGCAACCTCGAGTCAGGGGGGAGGGGGAGGGGATACACCGCTTCACAGTAATTTGAAAGTGATTGCAGTACCAGTTTTGGCCACAATCTTACATACGGTTCCTATAAGCTACCACGTTATCTTCAGGAAATACACTGTACACTGTAAGAAAGAAAAAAATTATAATAATAAAAAAATAGAATTTTATGGAAAGTAACAGATTTTTTTTTCACGTTGTTTTATTTTATCTAAATTGTAGTCAAAACTATCTAATTTAAAGGTGAACTAAGTAACTTTTTTACCTTAACTGAACAGCTTCAGAGTCATTGGAATGGTTATATTACTTATTTCGGGTTGAATGGTGGTCGTTTCGCACCCCCCTGGTGCCTGTGAGCGGAAAATACGCACTTGCAACTTTGAGCCGGCGGGCCGCCGGCCGCCGCGTCAGGAAGTCTCGCGTGAAATCAGGTCTCGCGATGTAAACAATTGCTTTACGGCCAAAAGAAATCTGCTAAAATGCTGTCATTATTGCACTCCCTCACGCTGTTCGAACCCGAATGAAGAAGACGTTTTAAAGAATGTCCCATCTGCTTTGATGTCGTTGATCTACTAGCCTCTGGTGTCCGAGAATCACCAACGAGTTTTTACAACAGTGTTGTCAAATATCTATTCCGAAGCTGTGGGGGGGGAGCTCTAGAGAGAAACCTGCGAGCAAAAAGCGAGAATACAGCGAAGAAATCCCGAAGTTACTGAGCCCCGCTTTAACTGTAGTAAAAACATCTCTAAATTAACAACTTGGCTGTTATTTTAAGTATTTGGGTATTGACAAATTACAGTAATTTTTATACAGCACTTTTCTGTTTTCTTAAATTACATACACATGTATGTAAAATTACTCAAAATAATCTGTAATTAATACAATAAAAAAACAGTTGAGTATCTTATAAAATACTGAATTACTGTAATTTATCATTAAATGTCATAATTCTTAAAAAAAAAAAAATGAGTTGTTAATTTAGAGATAATTTTACAGTTTTGATTACAATTAAAAAAAGAAAGAAAACAACCTGAAAGAAATCAGTTATTTTCTGTAAAATTGGGATTTGTTATTATAATTTTTTTACAGCGTATTTCCTAAAGATAACGTGGTTCTCAGCCTTTTTAGCCCCAAGGCCTATATTCCCAGTATCCCAATATAAGGAAATATTCCAGGGCCCACACGAGACTCTTATGGTTCTACACCATTTGACAAAGATGCTGTATATCACCTTTAAAGATAGATAGGTGCTATACGGCACTTAAAGTGGTTTCCCTATTATTACAAGCCGATGAACCACTTTTAAAACCACTTTTAATGTTATTTAGCACTGTTTGTGTTTGAGGTTACCGTTGTGCTGAAGAGCAGAGCCTGTGCTTCAGTCTAGGAGAATACCAATAAACACTGATGATATGAAGCATGCTGCTGTATTTAAAGGCAGTAATTGTGTAGTTGCTGATGCAGTGATAGTTATATTAGAGCTCTCCTTTGGATGAGACATTAAATCGAAGTCCTGACTCTCTGTGGCCATTAAAACTCCCATGGCACTTCTCGTGAAGAGTAGGGGTGTAACCCCGGTGTTCTGGCCACATTCCCTCCATTGGCCCTTACCAATCATGGCCTCCTAATAATCCCCTTGCACTGAATTGGCTCTATCACTCTCTCTCCTCTCCACCTAGCTGGTGTGTGTGAGCGCACTGGCGCTGTTGTACTGTGGATGCTCACACTGGTAAAGCGCTTTGGGTGTACAGTAGTACATATGAAAGTGCTATATAAATGCCTCATTCATTCATTCATTCATTAATTCATTAATCCAGGAAATTCTTGTGAAGTAACTGTTTTTTGTAAAAGATTGTTAAATAAATTATATATATTCTCTACCTTAATTTTCATTTTTAGATAAAATAAAACTAAATAAAATATTTAGTTTTGTCTGTTGGTTACTAAAATGTCTTGTGGAAAGATATTTTGGTAACACTTTAGAATATTGTTCCATCATTAATGAACACAAAAAGAACCTCACGTGTTAAATTAACTCTCCTGGGAGTTTATTTGACTCCACACTCAAGAGTGTTAAAGTTAATGAGCTAATTACTGTAAGTGATTAATTGAGTGATGATTGAGCATTATTGAAGACACATGATGGTAAAGGTGCTCTAGGTAACTTTTTAACCTTAACTGAACAGCTTCGGAGTCAGTGGAATGGTTATATTCCTTATTTCGGGTTGAATGGTGGTGGTTTCGCACCCCCCTGGTGCCCAAGAGCGTAAAAAACTCACTTGCAACTTTGGGCCGGCGGGTCGCCGGCAGGAAGTATCGCGTGATATTAGGTCTCGCGATGTAACGAATTGCTTGACGGCACTGCACACGTACACGCCCCCATTCAAGCACCGGCTAGCTATAAGCAGAGCCCTTCTCTGCTATAAGCAAAGGGCAACGATAGATTGAGTTATGGCTGAGCCTGTAAAAAAGAAGCAGAAAGCTAGGAAATCTTTGTCGGAGGACCAACGAAAGAGGAAACGGGAGACTGACCGAGCAAGAAGTCAGACTCGAGTAAATATCGGACCGTCATTTTCAGAATGGCGAGAACTGAGAGAAACAGAAGCCTGCAAAACGGATGCTGACCTGGCTGCTGTTGCAAGTATCTTTAGGATAAACTGTGTTTAATATTTAAATTTCAAGTAATTGTGACCTTAGGATGTTTGCTATTGTCTGTAAAGGTTTTTATTATGATCGCTGTCTGTTACGGGCTTACTAGTACACTAGATACTATAACTTTGATGTTAGCATTGTCATTAGCAAACATGTTTGATTTCTGTAGTTGTTTGGTCATTCGTCTGTCGGTTTTATTTGTGTAACTTACACTTTTATTTTATGTCACTAAGTCAACACGTCTGATAATAGGCAATAAACATGTTGCACATATCATGATCGAGCTAGAAAAAACGTTCTGATGTTTTCTTAGACAAGCAAAGGTAAACCATCATTCTACCAGTTGAACTTATAGACCTTGCTAATATAACTTTAGACAAATATTAGCCTCCAATGTATATATATATTTTTTTTATGCTCATGCCCATTTTTCCAAAAACAAACAAACACGAAAGCAGTAGTTCGCCTCGTTCATATCGTTCGTTCCCGGTAAAAATACTAGTATGCATGACAACACAATAAAAAAAAAAAATCGCCATCAGTTGGAAAGAAAGTATAGCTTTACTTGCCTCGGTAGACATAACTGGTTTTGAAATAGCCGGTTCCTCTGCTCAGCTGGGTTGACAGCTGATCAGCTGGGTTGCTTGTGGCGAGGGACAACAGTTTGTTTTTACGACAGAGTGTATGAAAGCATTTACTACCAGACACTAGGAGGAGCTTCATAGAGAAAAAACACTCAGACTTGCCTGTTGTCCCTTTAACAAGCAGAATCACTGAAGGAGAAAATCACTATTTTAAGTCGCCATTATGGGGATCAGTGGGGACCCTTACATTTTTAACTTTAGATTTTGTTTGGCTGCTGTAATTGAGTTATAACAGACAGATGAACAAAGAGAAAAGGTGATCAGGTGGTGTTGGCTTTGTTTTGACAAAATCAGCATCATCAGGGGCCATATTCACAAAGCATTTTATCTTACCACTAGGAGTACTCCTAAATCGCACTAAAAGATTTTAGATAGGAGTTTTCTCTTAGAAGTTATTCACAACGCCTTTCAGACCTACTCTTAGTAAAGACAAATGACAACTCCTAAACTAAGAGTGAGTCTTCGTTGCTATGGATGACGTCATTACTCATGCACGAGCTTGACTGAAGTGACCACCTTGATTGGCTGATGATTGTAACGCGGGAATGATTCCAAACACCTCCCCTACGATGATGAGTGACAGGTCTGAGAATGCGTGCGCTACACAAGTAGTGCGAAGGACGGAAGATGAATAACTGAATAAATAGCCTAAATGAATAAAGAGTAAGGCTAAACAAATAGCCTAGTAGCCTAATGAAACATATGGATTGATGCAATATCTTTGCAACATTATTGAATTAATCTGTCACTATATGCCTCTGACTACGTTTGCAAAGAGAAGAACATTTTAATTTGATTCACAATGAAACGTTACAATTAGTTTACATGCAATGAGTAGCCTAGTTTTGGTTGTTGTTGGTGGCGTTATTGCATCCCTAGTTATGCCTACCATGCAAAATTGTTCCCTCGCGATTGGAAGCTCCTGTAGCCACCGCATACGCATTTCAAAACATCGCAACGTGAAATGCCACAAAAAGCGGTTTGTGAATTGGTCTTAGTGAGTTAGGAGTCCTCTCGACTTCTTTTAAGCTGTCCCAGACTTAAGTGCTACTTTTAGGGCTAAAATGCTTCGTGAATTACTCTTAGTCAAAAAAATTAGGAGTCCTAAAGTTACGAGTGACACGCCCATTATTTTTACGAGTTGCTCCTAAATTCGCCAGTTAGGGGAGCTACTTTAAGCCTTAAAATTCTTTGTGAATACGGCCCCTGCATTAGAGTTGTTTCTTGTACAAAACTAAACAAAAACGGCCTTAAAAGTCAAATGTATCAACAATATGATGAACTTTACAAATAACATACAAAAGTGTAAACATGAAAACACCATTTTGGATCCTAAAGGTCTCTTGAATAGTGGTTTCAAGTTTTCTGCAGCCAATAAATCACCAATATTTTTAAAATCCGATAAACCTATTTATCCTATCTATATACACAGCCATTGAGATGCATTTAGTATGTTTTTTTCTTCTGCTGACCACGGCCAATCAGGACTGATCTATTAGTTACTGTGTTTGTTCCTCTTTTTCTTTTCTTTTTTTGCAGATTGATGGGGCTTCATACGGAAATGCCAAAAGGGGAATGGAAAACTCATATTCCTTTCATTAGCTTCGAAACAAGATATCTAGATGCAAAGGCTGATAATTCAAACGTAGAAATTTAAAAATAATGGTTTCAAATATCTGTCGCTTCCTTTTATGAATCTTTTTTTTCTTTTTAATCCGGGCCCAGCTGAAATGTTCTGCTATGTATGCTCAAACTGTCACGAGTGCACAGCCCTCCTTTCCTCACACACACTCTGGACTCCATTTCCCAGCATGCCTCTTGATTTTCACCTGCACCCAGTCAGCTCACCTACACCTGCCACTGTTCATCACCTCATCAAGACACTCATATGCACACACCTCGCCGACCCTCATAATGCAATAGAAGGGGATTTTTTTTTAGCAATATTGTGATTCAACTTTAACTCATGTAGACACATTACTTCGATCACATGAATGCGATTAAGCTCATAATCGTAGTTACCATAATCACATTAAACTATGTGGTGTACGCTGATTTTAATTGCAATTAACAGGCATGTAAACACTTTAATCGCATCATTACCACACCGGTGTACATGTGCTCATTTCTACATGGATGCCGTGTATTTTTCACACAACTTCATGAACTCTGTGACATTATTCAGAAGTTGTCTCTTCTTCAAATCGCTAAACTCTATCAACACGACTCGCTGCGCAGTCTCTGCTCCGTATCTTCATCCAGAAGGCAAACCCGACACTGCGATGTTCCTCACGGCACTGAATAATATCCAGTACATCCATAAAAACGTATTTTGAATTTAATACGAGTAGATAAAAAAGCATATCTGAGTGTGGAATAAACATACTTATTAGCGAATAATCGGAATAATGAAAATTGCATGTAAACTGGAGTGAAGAGTTCTGCTCATGTCATGTAAACATCTTACTCTGAGTATGAGAAATAATCTCATTATTGGTGCACATGTAAATGTCTCGTCTCATCATTCACTACCTGACTCTCTCTTCATCTTCAAGCCTTCATATACAGTGAGGAAAATAAGTATTTGAACACCCTGCTATTTTGCAAGTTCTCCCACTTAGAAATCATGGAGGGGTCTGAAATTGTCATCGTAGGTGCATGTCCACTGTGAGAGACATAATCTAAAAAAATAAATCCAGAAATCACAATATATGATTTTTTAACTATTTATTTGTATGATACAGCTGCAAATAAGTATTTGAACACCTGTCTATCAGCTAGAATTCTGACCCTCAAAGACCTGTTAGTCTGCCTTTAAAATGTCCACCTCCACTCCATTTATTATCCTAAATTAGATGCACCTGTTTGAGGTCGTTAGCTGCATAAAGACACCTGTCCACCCCATACAATCAGTAAGAATCCAACTACTAACATGGCCAAGACCAAAGAGCTGTCCAAAGACACTAGAGACAAAATTGTACACCTCCACAAGGCTGGAAAGGGCTACGGGGAAATTGCCAAGCAGCTTGGTGAAAAAAGGTCCACTGTTGAAGCAATCATTAGAAAATGGAAGAAGCTAAACATGACTGTCAATGTCCCTCGGACTGGGGCTCCATGCAAGATCTCACCTCGTGGGGTCTCAATGATCCTAAGAAAGGTGAGAAATCAGCCCAGAACTACACGGGAGGAGCTGGTCAATGACCTGAAAAGAGCTGGGACCACCGTTTCCAAGGTTACTGTTGGTAATACACTAAGACGTCATGGTTTGAAATCACGCATGGCACGGAAGGTTCCCCTGCTTAAACCAGCAATGACCAAGTTTGCCAATGACCATTTGGATGATCCAGAGGAGTCATGGGAGAAAGTCATGTGGTCAGATGAGACCAAAATAGAACTTTTTGGTCATAATTCCACTAAACGTGTTTGGAGGAAGAAGAATGATGAGTACCATCCCAAGAACACCATCCCTACTGTGAAGCATGGGGGTGGTAGCATCATGCTTTGTGGGTGTTTTTCTGCACATGGGACAGGGCGACTGCACTGTATTAAGGAGATGATGACCGGGGCCATGTATTGCGAGATTTTGGGGAACAACCTCCTTCCCTCAGTTAGAGCATTGAAGATGGGTCGAGGCTGGGTCTTCCAACATGACAATGACCCGAAGCACACAGCCAGGATAACCAAGGAGTGGCTCTGTAAGAAGCATATCAAGGTTCTGGCGTGGCCTAGCCAGTCTCCAGACCTAAACCCAATAGAGAATCTTTGGAGGGAGCTCAAACTCCGTGTTTCTCAGCGACAGCCCAGAAACCTGACTGATCTAGAGAAGATCTGTGTGGAGGAGTGGGTCAAAATCCCTCCTGCAGTGTGTGCAAACCTGGTGAAAAACTACAGGAAACGTTTGACCTCTGTAATTGCAAACAAAGGCTACTGTACCAAATATTAACATTGATTTTCTCAGGTGTTCAAATACTTATTTGCAGCTGTATCATACAAATAAATAGTTAAAAAATCATACATTGCGATTTCTGGATTTTGTTTTTTAGATTATGTCTCTCACAGTGGACATGCACCTACGATGACAATTTCAGACCCCTCCATGATTTCTAAGTGGGAGAACTTGCAAAATAGCAGGGTGTTCAAATACTTATTTTCCTCACTGTACCTGCAAAGACCAAGACTCTCTAAGTTAAGTCTGTCATTCTGCCTGCCATCTACTTAATCTGTTTAATAAACATAGATTACCTGCATTCCTGTTGTCTGCCTCTCTGTTACACCAACACACCTGAAATGAGCTGTCAAACACAGACTACTCATACATAGGGGAGAGCGGGGCACAACCTAATGATTTTTGACTTTCTCAGTTTGTGTAAACCTACTCAGGGTTCAGACTATTGATTTTTTCCCACATGTCTAGTAGCCTATAACTATGTGGTTTTGTTTCATTAATACAGTGTATACTTTTTTTTCTTGAAAGAATGGAAGTGAAATGTGACAACATGCCCCATAGGTGGGGAACATTGTAACATGACCATATTACAGCTTAAAATGTTATCTGATCTAATAAAAAACATTTATACAAGACAAACTAAAATATTTTCTCAATAAAATACAATTATTAACTTTTTCATATAAAAAATGACATTTTTTAATAATTAAAAATAGACCAATCTTTGAGTTTGACAACAAACACACTGGAAAACACAGCTATACAACATAGTTCAAAACATAATAATTAATCATTTCTGAACATTGACACTCAATCTTTGTTCACCCTTTTCTCATGATTTCTCAATAGAATTATAATCAAGTACAGAATAGCATAGTTCTAATAGGGGCACATTAAGCAAAATTAGGAACCTTTAAAATAGCAACCTTTTAATTAGTGACCAAGGCAAATAGAAGAAAGAAAAAAAAAAAAAATATATATATATATATATATATATATATATATATATAAGCAAACTAATTTTTGAAATCATAGTTAGTGACAATCAAACCACTAGGTGGTGCTATTATCATATAAATATGCTACAAAGTTTCATGTCAGTATGCTGAAGCCTTTTAATCATTTATATTTTTGTCATGTCACCAACTTTCCCTTTTTTACATATCAACATGTCATGATATTCTATTTTATTAATAATTGTATTAGACAATAATATTTTGTTTTATTTCCAACACTACAGTAGGATACATTGGGGCTAAAGGTGAATCTTAAAGCTGCAGTCCGCAGTTTTTCCTCTTTGTCGCTAGCCTGGATGCCAGCCGAACTTAGCCCCGCCCACAACATTTTTAGGTCGGGAAGTTCGATCTTGACTTGATCCGTTGAGGAGCTATTATGCTCGAACCAGAGCTGTTTGGACCAATCAAATTGTCTGGGAGGGCTTTATATGATGATGGACAGATGATCAACAGTAACGTAATCATTCACGTCACCAAAGAGCGCTTGGGTTGAATTTGTTTACAACAAAGATGACTGCCGCTGGAGAATTGAGATTTCACGAGTTCACACTTACAAATAAGTCAGATAGAATAAATGTGTATTTGGTGTGCTGACCGAGGAGAGGCTCCGGGCTCGGTATTCGGCCTGAACCCAAAGTAGGCTACTCCCCCCGTATTCCAGGCTGTGGAAGAACAAGCCAAGAGCGAGGAGTCAGGGTGGTGGAGGGATGCTGAGGATCAGTCTGTCAAGATGGCGCCGTTGAGGATGGCTGCCGTTTCTCACGCTCCAAACCAACTTTGTCGTTTTATTGTTTTATTAGTACTAATGTTTTTTTATCTAGCCACATCTGACAGTGTTTTATTAACCTATGATAGACAGCAATTACTGGACATTAAAACTGCTCTGGAAGTTACATTATCGTCTAGAACGTCTAGTTCGGCAAACTCCTCGGAATATCCATTGATGTGCTTACCTGTACAATCACCTGGAATACGACGCAAACGAAGGAAGCGGGGGAAGCGTGGAGGTGTTCTGATTCGTCTGCGGCTGCGGAAAAATCGTGCTCCCCTCCCGAGTATTTTACTGGCGAACGTCCAGTCATTAGACAACAAGCTGGACGAGTTAAGGTCCAGGTTAACTTTCCAGAGGGACATCAAGAACTGTATGTCCTGGTTTTCATTGAGACCTGGCTGGAACCCTCAATTCCGGATGCGGCTATTGCCCCGGGCGGGTTATCTGTCCATCGGCAGGATCGAACAGCAGAGTCCGGTAAGAGCAGGGGGGGTGGTGTTTGCTTTATGGTAAACAACCTCTGGTGTTCGGATGTGGACTGTATTTCTAAAAGATGTTCTCCTAATCTGGAGTATATTACGATCAAATGTCGTCCTTACTATTTACCCCGCGAGTTTACATCCGTGATCTTGACAGCTGTGTACATTCCCCCGCGAGCTGATGACAGGTCTGCGCTTGATGAACTTTTTCATGTTATTGATAGGCTTGAATGTTTACATACGGATGCTGCCTTTATTATTGCGGGTGACTTTAACGGTGTGAATCCGAAGAAAGTACTACCTAAGTTCAAAAGGCATGTTAACTTTCCGACGCGAGGTGATAATACACTGGACAATGTTTACTCTCCTTTTACGCATGGATACAAGGCCCTCCCCCGTCCCGCTTTCGGCAAATCAGATCATGTGTCGATACTGTTGCTCGTTTCAAAGTTACTTGCTAATTCTCTTCGATTGCAGGCCTCTGCCAGTGTCTGTGAGTCCAGTGGTAGTGGCTGTGTTCAACAAAGTAAAACAAACACACATTCTTACTATATGTTCATATTGTTCATTGCCTACTCCAAGCTTATGAATAAATTTCATATTCGAAAATCACCAATGAAATCTGACAACTTGACAATCTGAATTTATTTACAAATACTTTTTTTTTTTTTTTTTTTTTTTTTTACAGTATTTTGTATTTGTATTTTAAATACATTTTCATGTATTTATGCCCATCTCTGCCTATAGGCGCCTACAAATGACAAAAAAATTGCATTTTTCAGACTGGACCAAGCTAATCCAGGAGCGTGCGTCTCAGAACACTGACGCTGCGTCTGAAATCAAATACTTCCCTACTATGCTTTTAGTATGCGAAAAACAGTACGCCAACAGAGTAGGAAGTCAAAATACATAGTATTCGAAAACCAGTAGGTGAAAAGTCCCAACTACTGACCAACTACTTCCGGCGAGATTATGTGTGCATTCGATGGACACAATACTGTCCCAAGAGGTCACGGGAGAGGATTTATGAATGGAGGTGAAAGGACGCAACTGTCGCTGGTAGGTCATATGATAATGTCACGTGATAATGATAACATGACGGATGTAGTGCGTCCGGATTACATTCATACTTCACGCATTCATGCTGTGTAGAACATACTTTTTTTAACAGACTCGAAGTTCAAATTCAAATATAGTACCTACTCAAACAGTACAAGATTTCGGACACAGTTTGACTGTTTCTCCAGCAACCGGAGCCTCTAAGGCAGCTGATGACTTTACCAATCAGTGATTGGCTCTTTTACTTAGAAGGCGGGACTTATTCCACCATATTGCAAGTAACACTTTCTCCCATTCATGAGTGAACCATCTTTGTACATCTATAGTCTTTGGAAAAATTCCCTTTTTTGATGATGATGATGATGATGATGATGATAATCAAAATGATTCAAACCAAACGTGTTGGGTTTCTGTGGAATATTTTGTTAAATAGGGCATTAAACAGTAAAGGTGACCAGGAGTATAGGCTAAAAAGAATTATAATATTGATGCTATTTAAAGTAAAACTTACCTCTTCTGCTATCAAACAGTTTGAACATTATGATAGAAGCTTATGTCTATTTTAATTTAAAAACAAAATACAATCATTGTTAAAATGTCTCATGTGTTGCTTTGTTGGAGCACAACAGATTTCTGTACAATATATAAATATATTCGTACCGGATTGAAGCCTGGGTCAACACTCTCGCAGACCTTTTCAGTCGCACGTAGGATGGCCAGTCTTGTGATGTCCTGATGACTTTTAGAGTTTGGCTTTTGTAGAATATGAAAGGTCTGAGCACCAATCAGAAGACTCAACAGAAGAAATGTGCTCCTCATTCTCAGATGATTACGAATATGAAAAACAATTCACAATATCACGGATCTTCTGAGAAACAACAGATGCTGGACGGGGTTTTTAAACAAAAAAAATGTAATCCATTAATTTATATTTACACTGTTGGTGCTCCTTACACATTGGAAAAAGTTGTAGATAGAATAAAGATTTCATAACATTTTACAAGAAAATACTATTTCTCTACTTTAAAAAAAAAGGTGTGTTTAATTCAATGTTATTTGTGGTTTCATTGCAATTATTTGTGAAAACTACTAGCAATTTCTGGCTTAAAGCTGTTTCTACTTAAAAAAAAAAAAATCTTTTTCAGTGCAGGAAAATGTAAAGAATATTTCAAGCATATTTATATTTACCTCAACACAGCATTCTCAACTCTTCCTCACACTGCAAAATCCCCAGTGTTAAATTAACACTGCTTTGTGTTTATATGGGAATCAGCAGCAGGGTGTTAAAGTAAAACTGAAGCAGAGCTAGAGATAATGAGATAATTAAGTGATTAATTGAGTGATAATTGTTTGATTATTGAAGACACCTAATAATAACAAGCAAAATCACTGAAGAAAAGGGAAAAAATTAAATATGCTAAATTGCTGAGTAATAGAAGAATTCTAATATCAGTAAATAAGAATCAGCAGGAGATGATTCTGGAAATGAAAAGCCTTGGGGGTGGAAAGATTAAAGTGAACATACAAGGAATGGCAGCAAAATTAAGAGGAGTGATTTCACATGTGCTGCTGGAAATGTCCATAGAGGATGTGAAGAATGAGATAAAACACTGTAAAAAAATTCTAACCCTCCCAAATCAAAAATTTCAAGTGACCAATAACATCTAAATTTTTCAATTGGCCCAAGTGAAATTCTGTAAATTATAAAATTAAATTTACAGAATTTCACTTGGGCCAATTGAAAAATTTAGATGTTATCGGTCACTTGAAATTTTTGATTTGGGAGGGTTAGAATTTTTTTACAGTGTTCAAATGTCAGAGAATGGGACATACAGCACAACAATGTAAATGGAGACAGAGGTGTGCGAAAAGTGGAGGAGAACCCGACTATGGAAAGTGTAAAAAGGACGCTAAGCTAAAATGCTGCAATTGACCGTTCGCAAAGACCCGCCCCCCTTAGTTACTGTCGCTATGTCCGACAAGCTACGCCGTTCTCACGCCACACCATGTTCTCACGCAGTGAAAAATACATCGCGGAGCAGAGAGGAGACTGACAACACGCTGACAGACAGGACAGACCAGGTTACTTTTCGGTTACGTTTGATATTAAACATATTAAACAAAGTCTCACCTTTGAAATTTGGTCATTTTTTAAAAGAAATTTAAACAATAAATACCGTTTTGTGGCTCTTTAATGTGTCGTGACAGATCGCTGTAGAGCATCAGTTAAAGCTGCTCGTGAACCGATCATCTCTTCCTTCTAGTTAATTTATAGCCTCAAATAAACATGAACAAACATAAGAAGGAATGTTGTTTTAACCACGGAAAGGCGTCAGTACACTCCGTTTTTCAAGTTCAAATCCTCCCATGTTAATCTACTAACTCTCCTAACTGCTTTGTCGGACAAAATGGCGGATGGGGAAGTATGATTGGTCAGATCACCTGTCAATCAAGCTCCCTGCGAAGGGTCAATTGTGGAGGTGAGCATAGTGCTGCATATGCTGGATGTGTAGTTCAGAAACAAGCTAAAGACGAACAGAGGTACAAGGTCGTGAATAAGGTGACATATGCAGAGGCATTAAAGGGTATTGGCAGTTATGAAATCAAACAAAATAGAATAATAGAAATAGAGAATCAGGAAAATCTGAATGACAGTGCAAGGTATTCAGTACCCCGAGTTCATACACAAAGACATCTCAGCCAGAAAGGCCAGCATCCCCAAAGCATATGGAGCTAATAATATGATAAAATGATTTGAATTTGAATTGTGTAAATTTGAATTATTTACAAGTGTAACAAATTTGAATTTTATGTGGTATTTTAAATTGTTATGAATTTGATTTCTTTAAACGAATATTGAACATTTGAAATTTAACGAATTGAAATGTTTTTATGGCTGAATTTTATAGACATGTATTTTCAAACAGCTATTTTTTTGTTCTGAATTCTTAGACTGCAAATATTCAGTTTTCAAAAATACAGATTCAAGTTTTCAAGATGAAGAAGAAATTCAGAACTTCAAATTCAGTTTTCTAAAATTCAAACCGAGGAAAATTCAGATCTTACAGAAAGTAGGTCACAGTCGTTTTTTTATTTAATATTAAGAGTAGAAAAATGAGAACTAAATTTCAAATTTACACAATTCAAATTCAAATCATTTTGTCATATTATTAGCTCCATAACAGCAAAAATGCAATCACAAGTGTAAAGTTGAGGAGAACACATTGATTGTACACTGTAAAACCTGATGAGTTAGTTCAACTCAAACCGTTTGAGGAAACCGATTGCCTTAAATCATTTAAGTTTATTAACTCAAACAATTTAAGCATAAAAAAAAATTGATTTGTGTCCAAGTAACTCAATAACTTATTGTTAAGATAACTTGGGTAAATAAAGTTAATAGTACTAAGTCCATTCAATTAATATAACTCAAATCTATGAAGTACACTGTAAACCCGAATAAGTTGACAGAACTCAAAACATTTAAGACAATCAATTGTCTCAAAGTTCTGAAATTCAAAGTACATTAATTCATACAATTAACTTAAAACATTCATGTAATCTCAATGTGAATACTTTTATTAGTATAAACTTAGCTTTTAAAAGCTAATCTGCTAACATACTAATTTGCTAACATATTAGCAATAGTATGTTATACAGAAGCACTTGCTGTATGAGCGCAACAATATAAAGGGGTTATTTGCTCTCAAATCAAGCTGCATGCACCACTTGTCACCATGATGGTAACTAAAGCCAACATTAACAGAAATTCTTCTAAATTAGCATGACAAAACATTAAAGGGATAGTTCACTTTGAAATTAAATTTTGGTATGTTTTAGCTTACCTCAATGGCATCCAAGATGTAGGTGTCTTTTTTTCCGCAGTAGTTTCAATTTTTATATTTTTAGGTCAAACCGTTCTTGTCTGTAAGTCATATAATGCAGGTCTATGGTCACTGTCTCAAAGAGCATGCACAAAGTCCAAATTAAAACAATTCCCCATCGTCCAAATTAAACAATTCCCCGTCGTAAGTACACATTGATGGCCTAAGGCACGAAACGAGCGGTTTGTGTGAAAAAACGAACAGTATTTATATCGTTGTTACCTCTTGAACAAAGCCGCGTCCAAATGATCTGAGGGCGCGGGCGGGTATAGATAAACTAGATGTCGCCTTGGCTACTGCAGTTCATTGGAACGAAACCGTAGCCAAGCGACATCTAGTGTATATATCTATACCTGCCCGCGGGCGTGTATAGATATATACACTAGATGTCGCCTTCGCTAATGCAGGTCATTGGAACGAAACCGTAGCCAAGGCGACATCAGTGTATATATCTATACCCGCCTGCGCCCTCAGATCATTTGGACGCGGCTTTGTTCAAGAGGTAACAACGATATAAATACTGCTCGTTTTCTCACACAAACCGCTCGTTTCGTGTCTTAGGCCATCAATGTGTTCTTACGATGGGGAATTGTTTAATTTGGACGATGGGGAATTGTTTTAATTTGGACTTTGTGCATGCTCTTAGAGACAGTGACCGTAGACCTGCATTATATGACTGACAGACAAGAACGGTTTGACCTAAAAATATCAAAATTGAAACTACTGCGGAAAAAAAGACACCTACATCTTGGATGCCCTTCAGGTAAGCTAAAACATACCAAAATTTAATTTCAAAGTGAACTATCCCTTTAATCACTACTAAATCTCACACTTAACATTAATCTTACACAAAAAAAACATTATATTACACTTAATTTTAGCATTTACTCGAGTGCCATCGGCAAAGCATGTTGGGAAATAGACATCCCAGCCATTTCAGTTAAACTTAAGTTTGTCTAAATTAAAATAATTAATTTCATAAAACTCAAAACAATGAAACAGTTCAGTTTACTTAAAATATATCAGTTCTGTGAACTTGAAAGAAAAAGAAAGTGCTAAATACTCATACAAGTTAATTTGACTGAACTAATTATTTTAATTTAAGTTTGTCCTACTCAAACCAATTAATTATTTTGAGCATTAGGGTTTACAGTAAGAGCTCTATAGCTTTTAAATGTAAAGTTGTTAATGTTGCTACATGACAAGAAAGAAAAAGTGACTCATATATGACTCAGAATATGACTCAGTCTCTTTTTCTTTTAGAAATATAGAACAAAAATTGCACGGAAGAAAAGTAATACATCATACCTGGAAAAGACACGAAGAGCACTAAACAGACAATAAATACTGCTGGTCCGGCCATAAAACTGTCAGAAAATAATAAACAAAATAATCAAACAAATATACCAAATAAATTAAAAAGCAGATGCCATTAGCACGTGGCGTGCACAGCCACCTGTAAGGCACGTAAGACCCTGCTACACACTAATTTACCATTCTGAACAGAAAATACAGAATAAAGTTCTCTCAAACACATTTCTAGACAAATGCAATTGACTTTATTTTTGTCTAAAACAATATCTTCCAACATTTTCTTAACCGATCGACCGGAGACTTTTTCACCTACCATCCTTCTCAACAGCTCGCGTGAACTGAGAAGATGGCTGATTCAACCCATTGTACACCCTTCTTGCCTGTAGGTGTCTCCCTTTTTCCAAGATGCATTATTTAAATAACCAATGAACAGGGTTAATTGAACAAGAACAAATATTTTATAACTAAAGTAAATAACTGCTAAGACAAAACTCACCCTGCAATAAAGTGGTACATGAATTGACCCAAAACAGCTCTAAACAATATTTGTATAACCCTTTTGTTCTGGTCTGGGTATTTAAGGCGAGGGGACAGAGCAGTCTTTGGGACCCTTTACCAGGATCATCCCCCATACAGTGCTGTTTCAGTGTTTTCCTGTTGGAGAGCACTCACACACCACTGTGTGTCTCTGTCAGGAATGCATTGCTTACTTTTAGAGTCATCTTTGAGTAAATGATGTCATGTATTTTTTATTTCTGAATTGGCTTTTAATCATTTACTTGTGTAATCGGCATGATACATTTTTACCTGACAAATAAATGTTACATCTTGATTTATTCTGAAGTTTTCTGAAATCATTATTTTAGTAGACTATGAGGAGGCTGGTGCTACCGCAGCTCTGTGTCCAGGATAGGTCAAACTAAAGGCGCATATGAACGGAGCAGTAGGCACGTCATCTGAAGACCTTTTGATTCTGTCTATCACTGACTTGGCAAGCTGTAAGGAAGTGGCTAAAATAACCTACACTTTTTTGTACGAGTGAGCAGTAGGCAACCGACTTAAGAGGTATTAGCAAACCCTGCACCCTCTGACCAAGATCAGACTGGCGAGGCTGTGTCCGTGAGATCCACGTAAACCCGGGGCGTGTGACTCTGTGCGGCATCGGGTCCCTTAATGAATTAATAATTGAAAGTATGGGATACTCAGAATAATCGAAGATCTAAATGAATTCATAATCAATATTTATGATTATTTTCTAATAAGAAACACAATCTAAATTTGATTATCATTTGAAATTGGAGTCAGATTACGAGTAGAGCTAAAGTAATATTGAAACTAAATTCCAATTAATTAAGTGAACTTCACTGGAGCGCTGAAAAGACATACACGCATTATCCCTTCGCACAGGCCGTTGGATTCCGTCGTTGGGCCAATGTGTGGTCTTTACAATCCCTTAATTATCTCATTAACTTTAACTCTGATTCAGAGTTACTTTAACACTCTTTAGAGTGGGACCAAATGTTCTCTGAGCAGAGTTAATTTAACTCTGGGGATTTTGCTGTGTGTGGCTTTCTGTGAACAGGGATGATAGTGGTGGACTTTAAGCAGAAAAGGAACTAGTCAGTGTAAGGGGAAAGATTGAGCAACTCCAGACTCTTACAACACTTACCAGAAAGAGACTGACTTCTTATTTCTCCTTTCTGTCACTGACTTTGTCTTGACAAAAGCGATAAAGAATCAGTAGTCACTGAAGAATGAAGAAGAACAACTTTCAACAAGGATTTATGCTTGTTTCTGAACAGATAACAGATATTTGTGATTCTCGTGGTTATTCATTTTTGAAACCTTAATTTTGAGACATTGATTCAAAAAAGGAAGTGAAGGTTGCTGGAGCTCAAACAGAAAATGGCTTCACTATCTGAAGACGATTTTTCTTGTTGCATGTGTAATAAAATCTTCAAGGCTCCTGTTCTTCTGTCATGTAGTCACAGTTTCTGTAAAGAGTGTCTTCAACAGTTCTGGAGAACCAAGAAAACTCAGGAGTGTCCTGTCTGCAGGAGAAGATCCTCAAGAGATGATCCTCCATGTAATCTTGTGTTAAAAAACTTGTGTGAGTCGTTCCTGAAGGAGAGAAATGAGAGGCGTTCATCAGGGTCTGAGAAGATCTGCAGTTTACACAGTGAGAAACTCAAACTCTTCTGTCTGGAGGACAAACAGCCTGTGTGTTTAGTGTGCAGAGATTCACAGAAACACGTCAATCACACATTCAGACCCATTGGTGAAGTGGTTTCATCATATAAGGTAAGACAGATTTACAGATGAGGATAAAACATTTGTTAAAGCTTATGTATTATATAGTATAAGAGGTGGGTAGTAACGAAGTACATTTACTTCGTTACATTTACATGAGTATTTTTTTGGTATAATTGTGCTTTTAAGAGTAGATTTAAATGTGGGTACTTTTACTTTAACTCGAGTACATTTCTAATGAGAAAACTGTACTTTTACTTCGTTACGTTGGGCAACGTTTCTCTCGTTACTTTATTTTAACGCAATACATGTTGTTAAATGCGTAGTTTATACCAAGTGCGCTGTATCTTTTTTTCTGGGCATGAACGATGCTCAATTCACAAATGAATCACTCTTTTGAGTCGATTCTGTTTAAAGACTTCATCAAACAAGTTGGCAGATTTGTCTAAATCAGTTCGCAAATCAGTTTGAATGACCTGTTCAGTTTCCTGCACGCACTGAATCGTCTGAAGCGCTTTCAATTCACACTCGACACGGCGTCGTAACAGGAAGATTTAAGGAAGCAAATCTGCAAATATATATATATATATATACAGTACCAGTCAAAAGTTTGGAAACATTACTATTTTTAATGTTTTTGAAAGAAGTCTCTTATGCTCATCAAGCCTGCAGTTAAAAAAACAAAAAACAAACAAAAAAAAAAAAAACAGTAATATTATGAAATATTAATATTATTACAATTTAAAATAATGGTTCTCTTTTTTAATATATTTTAAAATGTAATTTATTTTTGTGATGCAAAGCTGAATTTTCATCAGCAAGTACTCCAGTCTTTGGTGTCTTATGATCCTTCAGAAATCATTCTAATATGATGATTTGATACTCAGTTATTATCAATGATGGAAACAGTTGTGCTGTTTAATATATATTTTTTGGAATACTTTTTTCAGGATTCATTGATGAGTAAAACGTTAACAGCATTTATTCATAAAAACAGCATTTATTCAAAATAAAAACATTTCTAACAATATAAATCGTTACCATCACCTTTTATCAATTTAACGCATTCTTGTTGAATTAAAGTACTAATTTCTTAAAAAAAAATAGTTATTGTTCCCAAACTTTTGAACGTTAGTGTATATTGTTACAAAAGATTTCTATTCTAAATAAATACAGTTCTTTTTAACTTTTTATTCATCAAATAATCCTGAAAAAAGTATCTCAGGTTATAAAAAAAATATTAAGCAGCACAACTGTTTCCAACATTGATCATAAATCATCATATTAGAATGATTTCTGAAGGATCATAAGACACCAAAGACTGGAGTACTTGCTGATGAAAATTCAGCTTTGCTTCACAAAAATAAATTACATTTTAAAGTATATTAAAAAAGAGAACCATTATTTTAAATTGTAATAATATTTCATAATATTACTGTTTTTTTTTTTGTTGTTGTTTTTTGCTTTTTTTTTACTGCAGGCTTGATGAGCATAAGAGACTTCTTTCAAAAACATTAAAAATAGTAACGTTTCCAAACTTTTGACTGGTACTGTATATATATATATATATATATATATATATATATATATATATATATATATATATATATATATATATATATTTATATGAAGTAACTAGCTACTTTAGTAGTTTTTTCATTGGATACTTTTTACTCTTACTCAAGTAACTATTAAAATTATTACTTTTACTTTGAGTACAGTTTTTGGATACTCTACCCACCTCTGAGATCATAATAAAGTCTGGTATCTTATAGATTTTCTCTTTAAATTCTAGGAGGAGCTCAATACTGCACTGATGTCCTTACAAGAGAAACTTAAACACAATGAAAACATTAAAGGAGTGTAGAAAACAGTTCAATACATAAAGGTGAGGATTGATTTTTTTAACGTATTCACAAATTTGATACTGACATAATTGTCTTTCTATCTGTTTTTTCATCTGAGGGATAGTTGCACGTCGGAGTAATGGTTGTGCCAAAAGGTACGCTGTTAAACCTTGCTGTAAAAAAGGCCACATTCTGACAGTAACATATCATTTTCCATTAAAACAGTAATATACTATTAGCCTGGGAAAACCCAGACAACTTCCGGCAAATTTAGATTTGCTCTGCAAGTAGTCTGGCAAAGAGCTCATTCAAGCCCATTTCTAATCCATCGAAATCGCGGCACCAATCAGAAACGTTGAGGTGGGCTTTACACGATGACGATCGATCTTTACACAATGATTGATCCAATTGCGCCCAGAGGCATTTGAGCGACGTCCGTTGGTGAAGTGAACCAACTTTTAAATGCATTATTATATTCAAATTGCAAACACATGAGGACAGTCTCCATGAAAGACCCACTGGCAGATGAACGTGCTACTACATTTCTCTCCGAAACGGTAGGAAATTAAATTAGATTTAATAGAGGATTTTAACTGTGATAAGATGATTGACAGGGCAGTTTACGTGACAGGATGCACGCGACAGATCCGTCCGATAAAGATGACGAAGTAGTATGTCCCAAAGCTTGCCTACTTTTTTGCTACACATTCAAAAGTAAATAGGCCTACCTTTTCTTCACAAAAAGAGTACATACTTGTATGGCGTAGTGTAACTTAGGCGAATTGGGACTTACACGATGACGATCGCTCTGATCAGAGGAATTTGAGCGACGTCCGTTGGTGACGCCCCTTTGGAAATGAGTTATTAATGAAGCTTTGCCAGACCATAACTCAATTACTGAGAATGGTCTGGTTTTAACCAGGCTAATATACCATAGAAAACCATGTATCCCTGGTAATATTTGTCGTTTTCAAGAAAATAGCTTACAGGAATATACTGTGAATTAACAGCGCTCAAAGTCGAGACTGTGTTGCAAATTACACCCTATACCCTCATTCACTATTCCCTAGTACACTAATTTAATCCACTTTGACAGAGTGAATAAACAGAAGTGAGTGAATTCAGACACCGATGAACACTTGACATGCAGAATCACTGAAGGACAGAGAAACAAGACCAGAAGAGAGAAGAAGTCAAACTTATGTTTAAATAATGTGCAATGGCTTTAAGTCAGTTAAGGTAGCTCTGTTTCTGTCACGTGTCTGTTCTGTCTTGTGCTGCACATGGGTGTTTGTTGTTTTGTGCCATGTGCTCTCCTGTCTATTGTCTAGCCCCTCCCATCTTGTTATCTGATTATTGGTTAATTTGTCCCACCTGTCTGTCTCGTTACCCTCCTTTGTTGTTCCCCTATTTAGCCTCCTTGTGTTTGTAGTCTTGGGCTGGTTCGTTGTCCGAGTTACCTGTCTTTGATGTTCCTGTCTGTTGATTATCTGAGTTCTCTGTATTTTTGTCTGTGTTTGTTAATTAAATCTCCTCTGCACTTGAATCCTCGTCTCTCGCTCACTCGCCCGTGACAGAACGAACCAGCCAAAATGTGGATTCAGCGGAGCGAGATTGTTTCTTCAGAGGAGGAGAAGGGAAATTCCATTTCCCTATTTTAATATTTCTCCAGATGTGTTCAGAGGACTTTGGAGGAGGAGAGCACCATGTCAGACGGTGATCAGATCGGAGGAGGTGGTCCGGTGGTCCGGAGACGGAGGAGGAGAAGGAAGACCTCCTCTGTGACTATTCCGGTGGTCCCAGTTCCGGTTCTCCCAGTTCCGGTGGTCCCAGTTCCGGTGGTCCCGAGTCCGGTGGTCCCAATTCCGGTGGTCCCAAGACACAGGAGGAGGAGAAGGGTTCCCTCCATAATTGTTCCGGTGGTCCCAGTTCCGGTGGTGCCTGCCGAGCCTGTGTCTTCGGACAAGATGGCCGCCGCCGAGCCTGTTCACGTCACGTCTGCCGGGCCTGTGTCTTCGGACAAGATGGCCGCCACCGAGACTGTTCACGTCACGCCTGCCGAGCCTGTGTCTTCGGACAAGATGGCCGCCGCCGAGCCTGTTCACGTCACGCCTGCCGAGCCTGTGTCTTCGGACAAGATGGCCGCCGCCGCGAGTGTTCACGTCACGTCTGCCGAGCCTGTGTCCCCTGAAAAGATGGCCGCCGCCGAGAGTGTCCACGTCACACCTGTCGAGCCTGTGTCCTCTGACAAGATGGCCGCCGTCGAGCCTGTGTCTGTTCCTGAGCCTGAGCCGGTGGTGTCTGTTCCTGAGCCTGAGCCGGTGGTGTCTGTTCCTGAGCCTGAGCCGGTGGTGTCTGTTCCTGTTCCTGAGCCGGTGGTGTCTGTTCCTGTTCCTGAGCCGGTGGTGTCTGTTCCTGTTCCTGAGCCTGAGCCAGTGTCTGTTCCTGAGCCGGAGCCAGTGTCTGTGTCTGTGTCTGTGTCTGTGTCTGTGTCTTTGTCTGTGTCTTTGTCTGTGTCTTTGTCTGTGTCTTTGTCTGTGTCTGTGTCTTTGTCTGTGTCTTTGTCTGTGTCTTTGTCTGTGTCTGTGTCTGTGTCTTTTGTCTGTGTCTGTGTCTGTGTCTTTGTCTGTTCCTGAACCTGAGCCAGTGGTGCCAGTTCCAGTGCCTGAGCCGGTGGTGCCAGTTCCAGTGCCTGAGCCGGTGGTGCCAGTTCCAGTGCCTGAGCCAGTGGTGCCAGTTCCAGTGCCTGAGCCTGTGGTGCCAGTTCTCCAGTGCCTGAGCCTGTGGTGCCAGTTCCAGTGCCTGAGCCGATGGTGCCAGTTCCAGTGCCTGAGCCTGTGGTGCCAGTTCCAGTGCCTGAGCCGGTGGTGCCAGTTCCAGTGCCTGAGCCGGTGGTGCCAGTTCCAGTGCCTGAGCCGGTGGTGCCAGTTCCAGTGCCTGAGCCAGTGGTGCCAGTTCCAGTTCCTGAGCCGTTGGCGTCTGTTCCAGTTCCTGCGCCGTGGCCGCCCGAGGGGTCGTCTCCGCCCTGGCCGCCCGAGGGGTCTTCTCCGCCCTGGCCGCCCGATGGACTGTTTGCTCTGCCCTGGCCGCCCGAGGAGAAGTCTCCGCCCTGGCCGCCCGAGGGAAAGTCTCCGCCCTGGCCGCCCGAGGGAAAGTCTCCGCCCTGGCCGCCCGATGGACTGTTTGCTCTGCCCTGGCCGCCCGAGGAGAAGTCTCCGCCCTGGCCGCCCGAGGGAGAGTCTCCGCCCTGGCCGCCCGAGGGAGAGTCTCCGCCCTGGCCGCCCGAGGGAGAGTCTCCGCCCTGGCCGCCCGAGGGAGAGTCTCCGCCCTGGCCGCCCGAGGGAGAGTCTCCGCCCTGGCCGCCCGAGGGAGAGTCTCCGCCCTGGCCGCCCGAGGGAAAGTCTCCGCCCTGGCCGCCCGAGGGAAAGTCTCCGCCCTGGCCGCCCGAGGGAAAGTCTCCGCCCTGGCCGCCGGATGGACTGTTCGCTTTGCTCCGGCCGCCCGACGGTCTGTTCGCTTCGCCCCGGCCACCCGATGTACTGCTTGTTTTGCCCCGGCCACCAGATGGACTGTTTGCTTCGCCCTGTTCCCCCGATGTACTGTCTGTGTCACCCTGGCCCCTTTGAGTCTGTTACCCCCTTTTTCTGTTTCCCTTCTTGGACCTGGCCCCCCGTCCCTCCCGTCCCGCCCTGGTCTGTCCCTCCCGTCCCGCCCTGGTCTGTCCCTCCCGTCCCTAGTGGAGCGTCTGGTAGCCGCTCCTTAAGGAGGGGGTAATGTCACGTGTCTGTTCTGTCTTGTGCTGCACATGGGTGTTTGTTGTTTTGTGCCATGTGCTCTCCTGTCTATTGTCTAGCCACTCCCATCTTGTTATCTGATTATTGGTTAATTTGTCCCACCTGTCTGTCTCGTTACCCTCCTTTGTTGTTCCCCTATTTAGCCTCCTTGTGTTTGTAGTCTTGGGCTGGTTCGTTGTCCGAGTTACCTGTCTTTGATGTTCCTGTCTGTTGATTATCTGAGTTCTCTGTATTTTTGTCTGTGTTTGTTAATTAAATCTCCTCTGCACTTGAATCCTCGTCTCTCGCTCACTCGCCCGTGACAGTTTCTGCTCGTCTCTGCTCTTTTTCTGTTCTTGTTGTTCCTCTTTCCTTTAGTGATTCTGTTTGTTAACAGCAGGTGTTCATCACTACTGCTTAACAATCACTTACATATTCACTTAATTATCTCACTGCAACACTGCATCAATGATACTTTTACTCTTTGTAGTGTGGACACTACAGGATGTTCCTGTGGGGTTGAAAGGGTTAAAGGTGTAAGATAAAACGACACACCCACAAAATGTATTTTAACAGTAATAAACTGTTAGAAAATCAGTAATATACTGTTAACAATTTACCATAAAAACAGTAATGTACTGTCAAAACCTGAGTCAAATATACTAAATAAAAGTGAATTTTTTATTTAACAGGCAGTGATTGTGTAGTTGCTGATGCAGTGAAAATCTCTTTACTTAAAGTATTTTTAGTGAACTCAAATGAAATAAGTTCACAGTAATACTATGTTCACATTATTAGCACATTATAAATACTAGTTTATCAATTTTAATGGCAGTAGGTCAATTTAAGGCAGTCGGTTTGCAAATGGGATGAATTAACCTTCATTTAGTGTCATACTCCTAAGAGCCTACATCCCTACCAGAAGCCTATGATCGGTCAACGAGCGACTCTCGTGGTTCCATCACAGAGAGCCACAAAATCACTTTCCAGAACATTCACATTCACGGTTCCATGCTGGTGGAATGCTCTCCCCACCCTCATCCGGAATGCAGAATCCCTGACAACATTCAAAAGACAACTGAAAACCCATCTCTTCCGTGAGCACTTAATAAAATATTTATTTAATAAAATAAAATAAAATTCTTTCCTTTTCTTTTAATCCTCGCTTATCGGGTTTATGCTACTCTGACCAATGCCTGAACTTCGTATTTTGAGCACTTCTTGCGTTGTTTTTACCTCTTCATGATGACTCGCTTAATTTAGTCCTAATTTGTGAGTCGCTTTGGACAAAAGCGTCTGCTAAATGACTAAATCTAAATGTAAATATTTACAACAACATACTGTAAAGTACATTACAGTAAAGAACTGTACTATTAACAGTTAATTACTGGCAACAGTATTTTATAGTAATAAGCCGCGTTTCCACCGAAATTACCTGGAACAATTTGTCCCAGGAAATTTTTTCCCAGGAACTTTTTTTGCCCCAGACCGGTTGCTTTCTGCGTTTACACCACGGTCTAAAGTACCGGGAAGGTAAACTGCGCGCAACTGCTCCTCCCAATCTGCGACGGACAGTTTTGAGCGCCACATTTATAATAAGTATGGAGGAGATTCAAACTGTGCTGCAGTTATGTATTGGTTTACTAACGAGGTAATTAATAAAACAAAATAGACGAGCACTGATACTAAAGCGTGTTCAGAAAGCTTGTATGCGTATAAAATTAGATAACGTATGTTATCAGTTATTGTGAGATGCCTGGGACGAACGCGCAAAATTTTCCTCTTTCGCAAATACGCTTTAAAAAAGCCTGAACCTCGTCTATCAATCATAAACAGTGACAGTCTTGTAAATAGTTGTTTGTTACTAACCTCAAAGCGCTATTTCAATCCTGTTATAGTAAATTTGTGACATGGTTTGGAGTGCCTTGCAATAGATGACAATGTGTAAACATAATGACTTAATAATAAAAGCTGTGGCAGAAAAGGGACGAGCACTGATAAAGCGTGTTCAGTAAGCTCGTAATGCTAACGTTAGATATAAAATTTGTGTTATCAGCAATTGCGGACATTGACCGTGAGATGGCTGGGACGAACGCGCAGAAAGTTTCCTCTTCCACAAATACCCTTAATAAAGCCTGAAACTCGTCGCCAGTCCACCAGTTTTTTTTATTAAATTCCATATTTGCAGACAGACAACTCTTACTGCATGAAGCCACGACACGAACCGCAATAGATTTTTTAAAAAGGGAGGTTAAAAATAAATAAAATGCTGCGTGGAGTCATCCAACCAAAATGTGGCGTGAACACAACCAATCAGCTTGTGCAGCGCACAAAGTTCCCACCCCTGAAAGTTCCTGAACTTTGAAAAAGTACTACCTCATGAGCAGGGACTATCGGAGGGGGAAATATTTACCCGGAACTTCATTTAGACCCTGGTTCCTGCGGTGTAAACACATCGAGTACCAGCCCAGTTCCTAGTTCCTGGGGAAAGTTCCTGCAGTGGATACGCAGCTATAGTAACAGTTGCCAGTATTTTTACCATTAATCCAGTGTTATAAGAAACTAACCACTGACCCTTGAAGTGAATGTGATTTTGATTTCAGTCTCAAGCTGAGCACACAGAGCGTCAGATTAATTAGCATTTTGAGAAGCTTCATCAGTTCCTCAGAGATGAAGAAGAAGCTACAATCACTGCACTGAGGGAGGAAGAGGAGCAGAAGAAGCAGATAATGAAGAAGAAGCTGGAGGAGATGAACACACACATCTCAGATCTTTCACACACAATCAAAGACATGGAGGAGATGATGAAAGCCAATGACGTCTGCTTTCTGAAGGTCTGATTTGACATCATTGATTGATTGATTGATTGATTGATTGTGTTCTTGATGATAAATGGTGTGTTTGTTCTGCAGGAGTTTCCAGTCTCAATGGAAAGGTGAGTGATCTGCTGGTGTCTCTGGTCTCTCTGGTTCTGATCCAAAGTTCTGACTCCTGAATGTTCTTCCAGAGTCCAGATTTCACAGCCGCATCCACAGATGGCTTCTGGAGCTTTGATTCATGTGTCACAATACTTGGGCAACCTGCCGTTCAGAGTCTGGAAGAAGATGCAGGACATCATCCAAAACAGTGAGTCTGGAGAAGATCTGTGCTGTTACACACACACACTGGAAATCACGCAGAGGTGGACAGTTTTTTTATGACACAAAAATACTAGATTATTTCAATTTGTTGTAAGTGAATATTATAATATTTCTGGTATGTAATGAATATAATCAAGGTATATATTGAATATGATTTACTAAGAATATTTTGTCCTCCCAAAGTAAGTTCTTAAGATTTTTTTTTTTGCTTCATCGGATTGGGTTGACACTTATGACTTTTGTCACATTAGCTATGTGAACACACACAAAAATCATGGACATGATTCAGATATGTTAAAGGGTTGTGAAAAAAAAAGTCACACTTGGCTCCTTCGTGGTTAAAAATGACTGACATAGGAAATGAATGGGGAATACAAATAAAATACAAAAATTCAGAGAATCTTTTGGTGGTATAAACTAAAAAAAAAAAAAATTTCTGCACAGCTATGAAGGGGTGACACTCTAAAATATCAAGAGTGCAAAATAGACACATTATACACCCCCCCCCCCCCCCCCTATATATATATATATATATATATTTATAAATGTGTGAAAAAAAATCAGCCACACACACACACATACACACACACTATTATATACACACAAATAAACTGGTGTGACAGACCCAGATTTATTAAGCTGTGATAAAGCATACCTGTTCATCTTTGTAAAAAAAAATTTAATTGTGATTTGTAACAAAATGTCCTCCTCTGTGTACATGTTTGTCTGTAGTAAAATTAATCCAAAAACTGACACTTAAAAAAAAAAAAATTCTAAACCTTGACAAAAATTGGTCTTTGAGAATGTCTAAGTATAAATCCAAATCACCAGCTTAATAAAAAAAAGTATTTATGTCTAAAAACCACTAGAGAATTTATAAGCCACTTTATATAGAGCTATATCTATTAGTCACCTCATGGCATTACATAAGTTTTTCTTTATTACTTTCACCCAATGGTACTAATCTACCTTCAAAAATTGGATTTTAAAGGCATTGTATCTATTTTAACATGGAATACTGCTTTAATTGAAAAATTATTTAAAAATAGTAGAAAAAATTGGCTTATTTTTAATGAGGAAAAATAGCTTAATAAATATTGCATAGTATCATAAAATTCTAAATGAAAATTAAAAAATGTTATTGAACAAAAATATTACATTAGTTTTCCTGAAAAAAAGTTACATTTCAATGCTTTAACATTAGAAGAAACCAAGAGTGACCCCTAAACGAAGAGGACCAGAGGGTAAATATTGTTCTTGAGACAAAAAAAAAAAAACAAAATTAAAAGAGCAGTTCTCTGAACCGGTTTAAAAAACAAAAACCAGAAATGAACATAATTTTGTACCGTTTTATCACCTAGGCCTAATATGAGAATCAGAATAAAAGCATCTGTTGATTGTGTCTCATCAGCTCCTGTGATTCTGGATCCAAACACTGCTCATCCATCTCTTGCCCTGTCTGATGATCTGACCAATTTGAGATACAGCTGGGACGAACAATCGCTTCCCAATAATCCAGAGAGATTTGACTTTCTTTGTGTTCTGGGTTCAGAGGGTTTTAACTCAGGAAGACACTCCTGGGATGTGGAGGTCAAAGAGGTCTTGCCCTTGGGCAGACCGCTCCTTTTTGCCAGATCTGGGCCACAAGCAGGCCATAGCAATGCCACATGTCAGCCAAGAGCAAAGAAATAAACCAGAACTGGACCTTATCTGAGCCACAAAGTCTGTGTATATTAAATATAGAGTCATTTCATCCTTAATAAGCCTGTTAACAAGCAGAATCACTGAAGGAAAGAAGAGAACAGAAAAAAGAGACGAACAGAAACACAAGAACTACAACTGACTTCAGACACAGCCTTAGATGAAATCGACTGAAGAGAAAAGAAGACATTAAATCTGTGAAGATCTCAGCAGAGGAGGATTAAACAACTCCACAGACAGCATTACCAGCTTCACTTATTACTAACCAGACTGACTTTATTTATGTCAAACGTCTACAAAAGTTTTATTGAGAATTAACAGAGGTTTAACTCTAATGTGTTTCATTTGAAGTCACCATAACAGTGATCAGTGTAAGGTTTGAGGGCGAACCAAACACAAATTAATCTTCCAGGTGATTTGGTCAAACATAATTCCACACAGAACTCAACATTCCAGACCCCAAATCACCAATCCAGAACCATAAAATCCAGGGTCCAGCCAGTCTACGCTAAGAACTTTATGGCCAACTAAAGCAACTAAAGGAATAATGTTGTCAATGTTAGATGGTTTGGAAAAGACTGATTGGTTCAGAGATGGCAAAACTCAGAGCCTGATCAAGATAATGGCAAAGGTTGCTTGATCCCATGACAGATGTACAAAACAGACCTCCTTCTTCTTAAGGAACTCTGGATGACCCCAAGGTTGAAATCTCTTAAAACCAAAGAGACTGAGACATAAAATCATTCCAAAACAATTCTTGATGGACTTATAATCAAACATCGTTCAACTACATAATTCTATATTGTGTCTACAACCTATATGTGTGTCTAATATGCTTAGATCCCATATAAGTCATGTAATTGTTATAACTATTAGATGTTTGAATGAAAGTGTGTCTTGTTTCCTATCAGTACGATCGTATGTTCTTAATTCGAAAGATGGTTTGATTGAAATCTGTGTAAAATGTTTCGTATTCTTATAATAGTAATGATGTCTAAACTGTGGCCTCTGTACTCTCTGCTAGAGCTGGAGAGTAAGGAGATCACAGATAACGCACGATTTATGAGAAGTAAAGAAAATGCCACCTCTCAAATAAAGACAGTGTCTAATTGGTCAGAACTCATCCAGGAGGCTGGACAAACATTTGAGTTTAAAATCTTAGGACCCGAACAAATCTTTGGGGGGAGAAGATAGATAAAGAAAAAGTAGATTCAAAAACGATCATGGAGAAGCCATGACGGAGTAACCAGATAGACTAGTAACCATGTAGACGAGCAGACGAAAGAACCCAATTCAAGATCAGAAGAACATGGGTTAAACAGCTTCATTCAAGCCATCTAACTACTCTCGTCTCAATTTTCTTTCTTTTCTTAGTTTTCTTTTCTTTTCCGTTGTGAGTCTCGGTTCAGTTAAGTTAAGTTTTGTGGCAAAGTTTTGGTCCACGATTCGACTGCAAAGCCTGCTTTCCAGCTTCAAAGACTTTCCATCCATCCGCCAGCACACCACGTGTTTGGCCGCCCCAGACATCTATCCAGGCACAAGGAGACGCCAGCCAACGAACCCAGGAAACCCATTTTACACCGACAAAGGGAATCCCCAAAAGGAATGCAAAAACAAGCAAGTATCCTCCAGACTTTTAGCTGAACTGTTGCATTGATATAGATTTAATAACCCGCCTAAGAAACGATAGAAGGGTTAAATTAATGATTGATGGTTCGTTCATGTCATGTCTTATAAGTACATAGAAACTTGGGATTTCATCATCTCAGTCTTAAAACTCATTCTTTACTCACTCACTTCCTTTCTGCAACTCGTATGAATGTGTGTGCGTGTGTTTGTGTTAGATATTAGTTTTATGTGTTAGAATAATCAATAAAGTCATGTTTGTATTTTAAAGAGAAGTGTTACTTGTGTTATGTGCTTACGAATTTAATGTCTTAAACTTCTGATCTAAGTTACCTTGCTAATAGTGTTTCACTATAGTTTGGATATTTATATCCGTTGCAGAGCTGATAATTACGGCCGGTTCAAATGAACCCTACGAGTCATTTGCTCGGTCGTAATAAGTGATTCTTTCGAATTCCCTATAAATTAATTAATAATTCCTTTTGTTTAGTTGGGCTCTTAAAGGAACACTCCACCGTTTTTTTAAAATAGGGCTTATTCATATTCTTTCATACATTTAGATAGGTGGGTAAATGCATTTTTGTCTCAGTGCATGCATTGTTTTAGTTTGACAGGGTCGGCGCTAGCTTAGCTTAGCACAATGAATGGAATCCTTTGTTGCCAGCTAGCATGTCCTGAGTAAAAGTGATAAAAAAAACAAAAAAAAAACACGTAATTACTTCTTGTGGCCTGCGTATTCACAACGAGTACAAATAGCGATGCAGATTAACACTAGGTGATTTCTTAGGCAGATATTGACTTGGGACTATATTATGGGGAAGCACAGGCGAAGCACAGCTGCTTAGGCGAAGCACTGCTACTTGGGCGCAGAGATATCACGTAACACATGAAATCCCACGACTTCCGTCAACATACCGGTGTGAATAGTAGCTGCCTGGCTATTTTCCCAACAGTACATGAATGGTGATGAACATGGCTGATTTTATGTGAGCCCGAACCATACCTATATACAAGAGTTCACAGAAAATGAGTGGAAATAGAACGACAGGAGGAGGTTGCGATCGCTCAACAGCCCGAGGACGTGAGGATGAGAGCCAACACGAACTGATGGTGTGAATGTGGGGGAATATGCCGACTGAAATAGTGTCTGTGCTGTGGCGAGTGGGACAAGTTTCTGCCATCGATAACCAGGCTCAACGCGTCAGATCAAGATGAGCGTGCCCGCAGTTGTGTCACAGCTACCGCGGATTTCACGGCGTTGATTCATCCGGCAGTACTCGATTTTTTTTTCCCGGTGTGATAAAGTGAACAGGAAAAAACGCCCCACGCCGAATAGACCAAATGGACAGCTGTCCACAGAGTAAGTGATTATTTTAAACATGATAGGCTAAATGTAAACTGCTTGTAGCCTTCTACTCTCTAGTTGTTATACTAAAACTCCAGAGTCAAAAGAACTAACTCGGTGAGAGAAATATAGCTAACTTAGCCCTCAGTCATTTCATTTTACAGGTAACGATAACAGTGATTTTTATTTTAGTTTGGTTGTTCATGCTAAACAGGTTGAATTCAACATGAGGTTATACTAGAGGAGGCTAACGTTATTTGAACCGTAGTCTATATACAGCTTCTCAGCATCTATCTTATAACCGAATAAAGACACAGATTAACATAAGGAAGAGTAATAAAAGACAACTTACATGTGCACTTTGTTCTGCCTGTGCTTTGAAAATAGATGGGATGGGACGGCCGTATGTTTCAGACGTAGTACTATCTTTCTGGGCCCATATTCCATTTTTTCAAAGTAACTTAGTCCTCCAGTGCAAAATGCTCTTCGCAAACACGATACTGTTTGATTTTGTAGAGAGGCGTACAGATCTCCAGAGCAGCTAGCCATTTATTTCTCAGTTCCACATTCGATGGAATTCTGTGAAGCATTACATTCGTGTATGTCCTTTGCTTGTTCTCACAACCTTTTGCTATGCAGATAATTACCATGTTTGCTGTAACTGTAGCTGTAACTTCTCAAAAAAAAAAAAAAAAAAAAAATCCAAAAGCGAAGACACTCGGTGCAGATCACGCGTGTTGTTCTTCTGTGTTTTGACTCGTTGCACACCGGTATGTTGACAGAAGTCGTGGGATTTCATGTGTTGCGTGATATCTCTGCGCCCAAGTAGCAGTGCTTCGCCTAAGCAGCCGTGCTTCGCCTGTGCTTCCCCATAATATAGTCCCAAGTCAATATCTGCCTAAGAAATCACCTAGTGTTAATCTGAATCGCTATTTGTACTAGTTGTGAATATGCAGGCCACAAGAAGTAATTACGTGGGTTTTAAAAAAAATTTTTTAGCACTTTTACTCAGGACATGCTAGCTGGCAACAAAGGATTCCATTCATTGTGCTAAGCTAAGCTAGCGCCGACCCTGTCAAACTAAAACAATGCATGCACTGAGACAAAAATGCATTTACCCACCTATCTAAATGTATGAAAGAATATGAATAAGCCCTATTTAAAAAAACGGTGGAGTGTTCCTTTAACTCTTATTATATCTTTAGTCTTTTTTAGCCGCTCCTGTGACAGTGTGTTTGTCAAACACATTTCAAGGCTCTGTACTCGGCCCTATGCTGTTCACTCTCTTCACACACAAGTGTCGCTGCCCAGCCGAACAACGGCATCATAAAGTTGATAGAGGACACCACAGTAATGGATGGACCCCCATCCTAAAATTTAAACACTCATCAGTCACCAACAGTCATTTAATTAATTATTTTAATATATCTCTACAATGCTACAATCTAAAAAAAAAGTTCAACAGGGTTCTATATATAATTGTAGGGTTCTTGACATATTTTTAAATAACTCTTTTTTCCAAAAAAGTTTTTATATATGGGGAAATGTCTTAAATGATTGCATAACATGTTTAATAGGTTATTATTATATTTTTCATACTGAAAGTATGTTTATGAGCTGTTTAATTCATAAACTTTATTTAGAATGAAAAATGAATTAAAAGATGAAATAAAAATAAATCCATAAAATGATCCCATGGGAAGCGTGATAAGAAATACCTAAAATGACAGAAACCATCCTTCAAAACCATGCATCTAAATGCTTTGGCTTCACTTTTCAGGAAGATTCACACTTTTCAAACTTGATTCTCACAAACTACTCTGTTGGTGTACTGTTTTTTGCCTATTAACATGAATTTAAAATAATGTTTGTCTATTTGAATATACTTTATCATATCATTTATTTCTGCAATTCAATTTAAAAAAAAATCAGCAACGAATCCTGAAAAAAGTATCACAGGTTATATATATATACACTGCTCAAAAAAATTAAAGGAACACTTTGAAAACACATCAGATCTCAATGGGGAAAAATATCATGCTGGATATCTATACTAATATGGACTGGGTAATGTGTTATGAACGAAAGGATGCCACATCGTTTGATGGAAATGAAAATGATCAACCTACAGAGGATTGAATTCAAAGACACCCTGGAAATCTAAGTGAAAAAATGATGCAGCAGGCTTGTCAATTTTGCTGAAATTTCATTGCAGCAACTCAAAATGGTACTCAGTAGTTTGTATGGCCCCCACGTGCTCCTAATGAGACGACGGATGGTGTCCTGGGGTATTTCCTCCCAGATCTGGACCAGCGCATCACTGAGCTCCTGGACAGTCTGCGGTGCAACCAGGTGATGTCAGATGGACCGAAACACAATGTCCCAGAGGTGTTCTATTGGATGTAGGTCAGGTGAGCGTGGTGGCCCTTCAATGGTATCATTCCTTCATCCTCCAGGAACTGCCTGCATGCTCTCGCCACATGAGGGCGGGCATTGTTGTGCACCAGGAGGAACCCAGGACCCACTGCACCAGCATAGGGTCTGACAATGGATCCAAGGATTTTATCCCGATACCCAGGGCCGGCGCGTGTACTTCTGCCGCTCTAGGCGAAAAACATTTGTGCCGCCCCTAGGGCTGGTCCGAATACCATTTTTTGAGCTTCGAAGCTTCGGTAGTAATGAACATCGAATATTCAAAGCTTCGAGAGGGTGCTGAACATATTCTTCTCTCGAATAAAGGCAGTATTCTCTATGTGTCTTTATGTCTGTTTGCATTTTGATTATTTCGAGAACCGTTCATCCAATCGACTTCACAAGGGAGTGCAGTGTCGCATTTGGTGGTGCAATATGGACACGCGAGACGCGACAAGTTCAGAATTAATAAACTTTTACTACAGAACAGCGCGAGCGGGAAGCGGCGCACCTCACGTGGGCAGGGCTATATAGGCTACTTAACGCAGGCTGCACTAGTGATATAAAACGCACACACAGGTCTGTTAAATTAAGCAATACTTTAAGGTATTTTTCTGACTAACAAATTACTGACACAGTAAAGGGTAGATTTAAATTAAGAAAAACAAAATTTAAATAAAGAAAAACAAAATTTAAATAAAGAAAAAACAGAATTTAAAATTGCAGTAAAGAAAAAACTAAATTTAAATAAAGAAAAACACAATTTAAATAAAGAAAAAACGAAATTTAAAATTTAAATAAGGAAAAAACGAAATTTAAAATTTAAATAAAGAAAAAACGAAATTTAAATAAAGAAAAAACGAAATTTAAATAAAGAAAAAACAAAATGTAAAATTTAAATAAAGAAAAAACGAAATTTAAATAAAGTAAAACGAAATTTAAATAAAGAAAAACGAAATTAAGTTAAAAACGAGATTAATTTAGATTGATAATAACGGGTAAAAAGGCTAATACATTTTGCTTCTATTGTTATATTTTCCACAATGTCAAAGCAACGCAGCTTAACCCAAAACACAAGCTCAGGCATGCACTTCTGTCGACACACACTCCGCTGTTCTGCGCTCTATAGCCAGAGAACACTCCCTGCAGGAACACTTTAGTAGGCCAAGAGGAAGCAAATATACTATATGCGTATGTGGATGTGATCGGGGAATTTGGCTGTTAAAAGTGTAACATTTAAAGCCACTTAAATTAACGAAAGATTCGTTCATTTTGATGAACGAGATCGAACAAGAGAGACAGTAAAATGATCCGAACTTCCCATCACTCAGTCATGACTCATGACTCGTGAGAGCAGGGGGCGGGGCGGGGCGGCGCAGCAAATCATGTAGCCTATTTTGTGAATTGTTCATTCCCGATTGGCACACATTTTGCCGCCCTTACAAAAGTGCCGCTCTAGGCAAATGCCTAGTTCGCCAATATGGACGCGCCGGCCCTGCCGATACCTAATGGCAGTCAGGGTGCCATTGTCTAGCCTGCAGAGGTCTGTGCATCCCTCCATGGATATGTCTCCCCAGACCATCACTGACCCACCACCAAACCGGTCATGCTGAACGATGTTACAGGCAGCATAACATTCTCCACGGCTTCTCCAGACCCTTTCCTGTCTGTCACGTGCTCAGGGTGAACCTGCTCTCATTTGTGAAAACCACAGGGCACCAGTGGCGGACCTGCCAATTCTGGTGTTCAATGGGAAATACCAATCGAGCTCCCTGGTGCTGAAACTGGTGAAAAACTGGTGAAAAACAGTCCGAAAAGATGAGTAGGGAAAAAATGTCAGTGGCCTCCACCTGTAAAACCATTCCTGTTTTGGGGGTTGTCTCACTGTTGCCCATCTAGTGCACCTGCTGTTAATTTCATTAACACTAAAGCAGCTGAAACTGATTACCAACCCCCTCTGTTACTTAACTGACCAGATCAATATCCCAGGAGTTTAACTGACTTGATGCTATTCTCTGATTAAAAAGTGTTCCCTTTATTTTTTTGAGCAGTGTATATATATATATATATATATATATATATATATATATATATATATATATATATATATATATATATACAGTGAGGAAAATAAGTATTTGAACACCCTGCTATTTTGCAAGTTCTCCCACTTGGAAATCATGGAGGGGTCTGAAATTGTCATCGTAGGTGCATGTCCACTGTGAGAGACATAATCTAAAAAAAAAAAATCCAGAAATCACAATATATGATTTTTTAACTATTTATTTGTATGATACAGCTGCAAATAAGTATTTGAACACCTGTCTATCAGCTAGAATTCTAACCCTCAAAGACCTGTTAGTCTGCCTTTAAAATGTCCACCTCCACTCCATTTATTCGTTAGCTGCATAAAGACACCTGTCCACCCCATACAATCAGTAAGAATCCAACTACTAACATGGCCAAGACCAAAGAGCTGTCCAAAGACACTAGAGACAAAATTGTACACCTCCACAAGGCTGGAAAGGGCTACGGGGAAATTGCCAAGCAGCTTGGTGAAAAAAGGTCCACTGTTGGAGCAATCATTAGAAAATGGAAGAAGCAAAACATGACTGTCAATCTCCCTCAGACTGGGGCTCCATGCAAGATCTCACCTCGTGGGGTCTCAATGATCCTAAGAAAGGTGAGAAATCAGCCCAGAACTACACGCGAGGAGCTGGTCAATGACCTGAAAAGAGCTGGGACCACCGTTTCCAAGGTTACTGTTGGTAATACACTAAGACGTCATGGTTTGAAATCATGCATGGCACGGAAGGTTCCCCTGCTTAAACCAGCACATGTCAAGGCCCGTCTTAAGTTTGCCAATGACCATTTGGATGATCCAGAGGAGTCATGGGAGAAAGTCATGTGGTCAGATGAGACCAAAATAGAACTTTTTGGTCATAATTCCACTAAACGTGTTTGGAGGAAGAAGAATGATGAGTACCATCCCAAGAACACCATCCCTACTGTGAAGCATGGGGGTGGTAGCATCATGCTTTGGGGGTGTTTTTCTGCACATGGGACAGGGCGACTGCACTGTATTAAGGAGAGGATGACCGGGGCCATGTATTGCGAGATTTTGGGGAACAACCTCCTTCCCTCAGTTAGAGCATTGAAGATGGGTCGAGGCTGGGTCTTCCAACATGACAATGACCCAAAGCACACAGCCAGGATAACCAAGGAGTGGCTCTGTAAGAAGCATATCAAGGTTCTGGCGTGGCCTAGCCAGTCTCCAGACCTAAACCCAATAGAGAATCTTTGGAGGGAGCTCAAACTCTGTGTTTCTCAGCGACAGCCCAGAAACCTGACTGATCTAGAGAAGATCTGTGTGGAGGAGTGGGCCAAAATCCCTCCTGCAGTGTGTGCAAACCTGGTGAAAAACTACAGGAAACGTTTGACCTCTGTAATTGCAAACAAAGGCTACTGTACCAAATATTAACATTGATTTTCTCAGGCGTTCAAATACTTATTTGCAGCTGTATCATACAAATAAATAGTTAAAAAATCATATATTGTGATTTCTGGATTTTTTTTTTTTAGATTATGTCTCTCACAGTGGACATGCACCTACGATGACAATTTCAGACTTTCAGGGTGTTCAAATACTTATTTTCCTCACTGTATATATACATATATATATAGCTTTTCTAGAAATCTGGTAATGATTTCAGGCCAAGTGGTTTAAAAGCAATAAGCAAACACATTTTTGAAATCATCATTAGTGACAATCAAACCACTAGGTGGCGCTATTATCATATAAATATGCTACAAAGTTTCATATCAATATGCTAAAGCCTTTTAAACATTTATATTTTTGTCATGTCAATAACCTTCCTTTTTTTTTTTTTTACATATCAACATATCATGCAATTCTATTTTATTAATAATTGTATAAGACACTATTTTATTTTATTGGCAACACTACAGTAGGATACATTGGGGCTAAAGGTGAATCTTAAAGGAGCTGTATGTAAGAAATGTATTTCAATTAATCATAAAATGGCCCTGATATGTCACTAGACATTAAGAAATCATGTTCATTTCAAATGCTTATATCACTGACAACAGTAGTCCGGCCAGGATATTGTCATTTAAAAAGTGAAGTTGCAGCCCTCAACTGATGTTGATGTTGTCATGTTGTGTTTTGGCCTGAAGCCCCACCCTCCACCTATCTACCAATCACAAAGTCATGTAGTGTTTCAGCATCCGGGTTGCCAGCTCAGCTCTAGTTACCACAGCTGCAGCTACAAACGTTTGTGCTGGATCCTGCAGCCTATCTGGCAACCTCGAGTCAGGGGGGAGGGGGAGGGGATACACCACTCTACAGTAATTTGAAAGTGATTGCAGTACCAGTTTTGGCCACAATCTTACATACAGCTCCTTTAAGGAAAATGTGCTTCTCACTACTTTTTTGAACATTAATGGAGCCACACATTTTGTGGAAAAATAAATCATTGTAATGGCAATTTTCCTGAGATTAATAAAAACAGCATCAAAGGTGTAAGAAAACATTTCAAGAGACAAAACTGTAATAAAGAGAAAAGTTTATTCTTTGAGGATTCTTTTCACAACCGCAGCTACCCAGCTTTGAAACAGAATACCTGCACACTAAAGTAAAACATAGTCATTTATACAGTTTCTTGACAAAAGACTCCTCCTTACAAGCCACTAGTATATTTCCATAAGATCCTTCTTATCTTCAGCTGGTTTGGACTGGCTTCTACCCCCCCTGGTGCTGGTCCCACTGTTCTCTGACCCTGAGACACCCAAAGGCCTTCACTTACGACCTAAATTGCCTCCTGCTTCCCTCAGGAGAGGGCCAACCTCACAGAAACGCAGGATTAACTGAAATGTATAGTTTAATAGTAAATTAATATAAGAAACACTGAATTTTTCCCTCAACATCATAAAAGCTGTTTGTTCATTAATCCATTTTTTTGGTTTGTCTTGTTTTTAAGGCTCTATGGCCCTCATATCTCTGATATGGGATCTCAATGTGTATTTATTATTATAAATCTCTACAATGTATTTTTGCTGGAGTCGAACTGACCCTAAACAGAAACTGTGCTTCTAAAACAGAAAACGGTTATAAAGTAAAGAATATTTCCTATTGTTATAAAAACAAATGAATCTAATAATATCCATGGTTTAGATTGGATCGGAGTAATATTTAAACAATTTGGCATTTTTCTTGGTCTTACTTTGTGTAGCTTTGAACAGACCTTGTACTCTTTAATATTTGCATAGTCATTCAAGGAGCAAGATTAATATCTGAACTACATTTTCCACAAAAAAAGAAAAGAAAAGAAATACACACAATAGTGGAAGAGTCTCCAACGTATTAACATTTGACCTCAATGGTATTCATGTTACCAAAATACATTTGCCTTTTTTTTTTTGTTCTGATTTAAACTTTTTATTTATTTTTCCATTGATCACATGAGGAAAAAAAATATGAAAGACAAGAAACAACACATTTAACATTTAACATGTGCATTAAACATCAAATGTGTTGTTTCACACACACTGGCATTAAACCTCCACATAGTCATCCTCAGTTGCATGCGGATATCTCAGTATGAAGTCAAAGAAAGAAATGAGAGGTTTCCATTCACTCATTGGCTTTTCTGAATGAAGCCCCATCAGTCTGAGAAAGAAGAAACAAAGAATGTCATGAACAAGTAACAAGTCTGTAACAATTGTCAATTAATAAAATGTAACTGTGTAAAGGATAGTGAATAGACAACTTTTTTTATATCAAAAAAAAAAATATCATTGATTGGCTGTTCCTAAGGAGAGCTTCTCAGAATGCCTGCATTGTCCTGACAGGATTTGCATCATTAATAAAATGGTTTTATCTCTTTAAAGTTGATAAATCCTCCACCCGAAGAAATTGAGAGCTGGGTCCTTTTTCAAGCTCCTCCAGATCTTCTCCAGCAGTTGCACACTGGCATTAATGGAAACATCTGCAGCTTGATTGTGAAGTGAACCGTGACTGGAATCTCTGTAATCCTTATTTATTCCATCTGGATAATCAGGAAAACCTCCATGGCTGCACTTTCCTGTCAAAATGAAAGTCAGGTTTTAAGAGGTCGGTCAAAGAAGCTCCTCGATTTACTAATCCATTCTCAGACTTGTGATACCTCACAGTTTTCATGACTTTCTGATGATTGCTTTATACACTTCACACATAATAGCAAAGAATAAGTATGTACCAAAACCTTTGACTGTATATTGACTGTGGAGTTCATACAGTAAATGTCACTTCTATACCTGTAATCTGTGATCAAAAGTCTTACCTTTTGGTCTGGATCTTCTAGCGTATCCTGATGTCAGAAACTTTCCCTTAATAATGCTTTCCTTAATATTTTCAGACAGTCGATTGGAGGAGTCATCACATGTCTCCATGTCCTCATCTGGAAGAAAGATAAAAACGTTTTATTGCTTTACATGTTTCAGAAGCACAAACACACACACACACACACTTACTTGCAGCGTTGGGTATGTTTTCTTCTGGATTGATCAGGGCAGTGCAGGGATCGGTGTAATTTAGCTCAATCCAGTCACTGTGACTGTAGAAATCCTTTCATTTATCAAACAACACATGTGTGAGTTAATAAAGGCTCAAACTTTCAGTTCATATAATCACTTTAGTATAAATCAAACTTTATCTCTGCAGTTTAACTGAAATCGGTTGGTCATATGATCCCATAAATGAATACATCTATATCATATTTGCATGATTCTCATTCAGAGCAATGATGAAGCGTTCGCTCACCTGTAAAGTGTGGAGGACTTTCCCAAGCTCCTCTCTCGCGTCGTCAAATTTCTTTTTTTCTATGTATTCTGTGATAGCCTTCATTCGTCTGGTTATTGATTGTTTTCCCTTCTGAAATTTTTCATTGTCAAAATGTTCTTCCGGATGATTACCAGGAAGATTTGCTATATCTCTCATCACGTTGTAATAGGAGATCGTTCTTATGCCCTTTTCAAAATTACTTGTGAAGCGTTTTCGATTGCAGGCCTCTGCCAGTGTCTGTGAGTCCAGTGGTAGTGGCTGTGTTCAACAAAGTAAAATAAACACACATTCTTACTATATGTTCATTGCCTACTCAAAGCTTATAAATAAATTTCATATTCAAAATCACTAATGAAATCTTGACAATATGAAATCTCTCATAAATTTTGTTAGTAAACATTCAAATCATGACTGATCAAACTGATGTCTATCTTAACTTTAAAAACAAAATACAATCATTGTTAAAATGTCACATGTGTGGCTCTGCTGGAGCGCAACAGATTTCTGTACAATATTATATAAACATATTCGTACCGTTTTGAAGCCTGTGTCAACACTTTCGCAGACCTTTTCAGTCGCACGTAGGATGGCCAGTCTCGTGATGTCCTGATGACTTTTAGAGTTTGGCTTTTGTAGAATATGAAAGGTCTGAGCACCAATCAGAAGACTCAACAGAAGAAATGTGCTCCTCATTCTCAGATGATTACGAATATGAAAAACAATTCACAATATCATGGATCTTCTGAGAAACAACCCATTAATTTATATTTTACACTGTTGGTGCTCCTTACACATTGTCAAAAGCTGTAGATAAAACAAAGATTTGATAATTTTTACAAGAAAATAGCCTACTAGTACTTACTTCTTAAAAAAAGTGTGTTTAATTCAATGTTATTTGCGGTTTCATTGCAATTACTTGTGTAAACTACTAGCAATTTCTGACTTAAATCTGTTTCTACTTCAAACTATTTTTTTTTTTCAGTGCAGGAAAATGTAAAGAATATTTCAATTTATATTTACCTCAACACAGCATTCTCAACTCTTCCTCACACAGCAAAATCCCCGTGTTAAATTAACACTGCTTTGTGTTTATATTGGAACCAGCAGCAGGGTGTTAAAGTAACACTGAAGCAGTGCTAGAGTTAATGAGATAATTAAGTGATTAATTGTTCGATTATTGAAGACACCTGATAATAACAAGCAAAATCACTGAAGAAAAGGGAAAAAATTAAATATGCTAAATTGCTGGGTAATAGAATAATTCTAATATCAGTAAATAAGAATCAGCAGGAGATGATTCTGAAAATGAAAAGCCTTGGGGGTGGAAAGATTAAGGTGCACATATCAAGAATGGCAGCAAAATTAAGAGGAGTGATTTCATGTGCCGCTGGAAATGTCCATTGAGGATGTGAAGAATGAGATAAAAGGTACTAGAAGCTAAAAGACTCCAAACGAACAACAATGTTTAAAACAGATAGCTTGTCTGTGCTACTTGTTTTTGAAAAGATAATGCCTTCTGAAGTCCAAACGGGATGGATTAACTAAAGTTAGGGAATATATTCCACAAACGCTAAGTTGCTTCAAATGTCAGAGAATGGGACTTACAGCACAACAATGGAGACAAAGGTGTGCGAAAAGTGGAGGAGAACATGACAATGGAAAGTGTAAAAAGGATGCTAAGCTAAAATGCTGCAATTGTGGAGGTGAGCATATGCTGGATGTGTAGTTCAGAAACAAGCAAAAGACGTACAGAGGTACAAGGTCGTGAATAAGGTGACATGCAGAGGCATTAAAGGGTATTGACAGTTACAAAATCAAACAAAAAGGAATAACAGAAATAGAGAATCAGGAAAATCTGAATGACAATGCAAGGTATTCAGTACCCTAGAGTTCAGACATAACGACATCTCAGCCAGAAAGGCCAGCAACCCAAAGCAACAATGCAATCACAAGTGTAAAGTTAACGAGAACACATTGATTGTAGAAAATAAGAGCCTTATAGCTTTTATATGTAAAGTTGTTAATGTTGCTACACGACAAGAAAGAAAAAGTGATAAGATCAAGAGGGGGTCTCAGAGTGTTATTTAATATTATGGTATTCCATCTCTCGCAATGGAATGCTAGAAGCTTCATTGCAAATAAGCAAGAATTAAAAAAGTTTGTTGCAGATTCTGAGGTCAAACCTGATATTGTTTGTGTTCAAGAAACCTGGCTTTGGCCTCACCTTGATTTTAATTTATTTGGGTATGAGTCTGTCAGGTTTGATAGAAGTGGAAACCAAGGAGGAGGCTGTGCAACATTTGTAAGGGATGGGATATCATTCAGAAGAATAATGACTTCAATAGAAATAGAATGTGCGATTAAGTATACAAATCAGATGTGAACTTGTAATAATCAACTTTTATAACTTTTATACTTTTATAACTTTTATAATTGTAAATCATTAAGCCTACACTGTAAAAAAAAAAATCCTAATTTTACAGAAAATAACTGATTTTTTTGACGATCATTTTCTTTAATTTTAAATTGTACTCAAAACACTGTAAAATTACAAATAATAACTAAAATAAAAATTCAGCTGTTATTTTAGGTATTGTGACATTAATGACAAATTCCAGTAATTCACATTTTTTATACAGAAAATTGATTGTATTTTTCATACAGTATTTTTTCTGTTTTCTTAAATTACATAAAAAAGTATGTAAAATTACAAATATAATCTGTAATTTAACAGAAACAAAACAGTTAAATGATAAAAGGGTCAAATGACTGGCAGCTGCAGCTGCCAAACAAAAACCATAAAATTAAAGTAAAATATGCTAATTTAAATAAAGTGTAAAAACTTTAAAATAAATTTGATGTCACAGTGATTGAGATCAGTATTTGCTTTAGTTGGGCTCATGACCCTTGAGTTTTTAACTTTTATTTTTCTCTGGCTGCTTTAACTGTGTATCTGATGCACATTTGTTATAGCAATAAATGCAGGAGAAAATTTCAGATGATCTTTGACATTTATTGATGATGTTATAATCATATGATGATCTGATTCACTGATATGACAGTCAAATCTCTGAATATATTAGCTTAGATTACATAATATGTAGATGGAGTTTAGCTTCATACTAAGTCTATAATTAATATCATAATTTTTCACATGACCCTTGAAATTGTACAGAAAAAGTTTTGAGCTGGTTCATTTTTTTAGTAGTATGGACATCAAGAATCAACATATGAATCTCAACAAACAACCAACAAAGCCTTTTTGTGACTTTGTAGTAATTCAGATTTTTTTTCATTGTCACCATTGTTGTGATTCATATGCTGATTATTGATGTCTGAGTGAGTCTACGTGATCCTGTCAAAACATTTTCTGTATAATGACTTCATAAAATCTGAGTATCACAGTACTGCAGGATCTCCTATAGCAGTTTTATCATGCAAAATTAACAACTAATATATAACGACTTAATCAGATATCATACTTCAGATGGTATCAATGAAGCAGGACACTACATAATGACTATTATCACTAAAAAGTGACCAACATCATCTGATCTGAGTTTCTAGCATAACTAATATGCATCAGAGACACACAGTTAAAGGAGAAGTTCACTTTTAAAATGAAAATTCTGTCATCATATACTCACCCTCATGTTGTTTCAAACCTGTATGAATTTCTTTCTTCTGCTGAACAGAAAGGAAGATATTTAGAAGAATGTCAGTAACCAGACAGTTTTTGGGTCCCATTGACTTCCATAGTAGGAAAAAATATACTATGGAAGTCAATGGGACCAGAAACTGTCTGGTTACTGACATTCTTCTAAATATCTTCCTTTGTGTTCAGCAGAAGAAAGAAATTCATACAGCTTTGAAACAACATGAGGGTGAGTAAATGATGACAGAATTTTAATTTTAAAAGTGAACTTCTCCTTTAAAGCAGCCAAAGAAAGTTAAATACTAAAAGGTCAAGAGCCCAACTAAAACAAACACTGATCTCCATCATGGTGACATCAAACTTTACTATTTTCTAATCATCTTCAACTTATAAACCTCTGTTAATTCTCAATAAGAATGTTAGTATGAAAGAAATAAAGTCTGGATTGTAATAAGTGAAGATGCTGAGATCCTGAGAGATCTGGTAGTGTTTAATGTTCTGTTGGGGTTTAAAGTGTTTCTGTATGGTGTGTTTCGTGTGTCACCATTGTGTTGAAGAGTAGAGCCTGAGCTTCAGTCCATGAGCAGAGAAACACTGATGATATGCTGCATGTTGCTTTATTTAACAAACAGTGTAGTTGCTGATACAGTGACGTATAGTCACAGCAAATCATACATGTTGTTAACTGCATGTTTTTCAGTAAAAAAAAATCAGAAAATAAATGTGCAATAACTGTGTTTTGACTGTGTGTTTCTGTTAAAAAAGATTAATGTAGATTTCTGTAAAAGTATTTTGCACTTATTTAAATAAGGATATTTAACATTAATTTTATGGTTTTTGTACGGCAGCCATTGCTGACAGTCATTTGACTGTTTTTTTTATGGGATTTTTTTTACAGTGAAGGTGTTTGATCGTAATAATTCAGGAAATAGCTGTAAAATAACAGTGTTTTTCTGTAAAACATTTAAGGAAAATTTCTGTAAAAGTTTTTTGCACTTCATTTAAATTAGGATATTTTACTTTATTTTTACGTTTTTTGTTTGGCTGCCGTAGCTGACAGTCATTGACCGTTTTTTTACGATTTTATTTTTTACAGTGTAGAAATCTTAGACGAAAAAATTGTGAGACAAAGAAACAGGAAATTTGGTGTAGAGACTTCAATGCACATAATATTCTTTGGGGAAGTAAGTGCTCTGATAATGCTGGAGAAGTAGCGGAAAAATTGATGGATATTGGGAAGCTAGTTTGTCTAAATAATGGAAATGGTACAATAATTGGCATACGCTCCAACACAATGTCTTGTACTGACCTTACTATAGTTTCTAATAAACTGGCAAATTCTTGTGAGTGGAAAATTATAGACAGCACAAGAAGTGGGAGTGAACACTTTCCAATAATATGCTCTATAAATGTTGAAATACATTTCCAAGAAAGGCCTAGGCATATGAAGTGGGACTTAGAAAAAGCTGACTGGAAAAAAATTAAAAGAAATATGTTGTGAATCAGCAGAATCGATTAAAATGGAGGGAGATATTGAAGAATGTGCATTTGAATTTTCAAAATTAATATTAAATGCAGCATTGAGTAGCGTACCACTCAAGACAATTGGAGGAAAAAAGAAAATGGTCCCATGGTGGAACGATAAATGTACAGAAGCTATAAAAGAACGAAATAGTGCTCTGAGAATATTAAGGAATAACTTGAACCAAGAAAGTCTAATTAATTATCAGAGGAAAAAGGATTTACATTTAGTCATTTTGTCAAGGATAGTAAATGAAATGCATGGAGGAATTATTGTTGTACTATAGGGAGAGAATAGGAGAGATATGGTCAATGCTGAAGATAATGAGTGGGAATAAAGTATATTAAAATACCAGTATTAGAGGATGAGGGAATAATGGCAATAACAGATAAGGAAAAGGCAAATGTGTTAGGAAAGAAATTTTCCAGTGTGCATAGTGGTGACCATTTACATGATCAGACAAAATAAAGAAAATATTCTAAAAGGAAACAGGGATGTTTAATAAAAAAATAAAAAAAAATAAAAAGCACCATAGATGCAGAAATTAATATGAATGAACTAATGATAAATGGTATTAGAAATACTGCTACAGTAGAAGATCAATTGAGTTATGTCATGTTCCAGGAATTACCTGAAAATCATCTGGAGATAATATTGTATTTATTTAATAAGATAGTCAGAAGATTTAACTGCTTCCTTGAACACAGAGGCTTATTTGCACCATACCAAACTGGTTTCAGAAAAGGACGCTCTACAATGAATGCTGTTGTGAAAGTAGGCAATGAGAAAGAGAAAACATTTAAAATGAAACAAATAATGAATATTGTATTCTTTGATATTGAAAAAGCCTATGACTCTATGTGGAGGGAAGAGTTATTAATTAAATTAAGTAAGATAGCAATTGGAGGTAGGTTTTATAATTGGGTCCTAGACTTTTTATCAGAAAGAAGATTTAGAGTTAAAGTGGGATCAGAAGTATCTGAGGAATTTGAAATTATTAATGGAATTCCACAAGGAGCATTATAAGTCCAGTTTTATTTAAAGTCCGCGTGAACCGGAAATTGCAAATGACATTTCTCCAGTGTTGTGACGCATTTCCCAGTGAAACGGAATATTGAACAGAGGGCAGGGTTTTATCTAGCGCTCCTCCTCTCCATCTCTGCTCATTACAGACTAATGGTTTGAGGGGAGTGGTTAAGCGTTTCCCAAACCAAGCCGTCAAACCTTCATCATTAGAAAAGGAACGCAATTCCAGACCGGAAGTAACTTTTCAAACTTTGATTAAAGATTACGACGGCAAACAATTTTGTTCTGTGTATTAACTTGCATGGATTAATTGTTCACCACAAGACTATTAATATGCGCTAACAAAGTAAATAGGGTCAATTTTGATTTCAGTGGACTTTAATGTTATGATTAATGATATTTTTCTGAATCTGGACAGAAGAATTGGGTCAGCTCTGTATGCGGATGATGGGGCCATCTGGGCAACAGGACGAGATCATATTGGTGTGAACAACTCTACAAACAGCATTACCCGCTTCACTTATTCACTTATAACCAGATTAAAAGTCTTTTTTAGAATTAGAAGAGGTTAAGGAGGATGTTAATGTTTTATTTAAAATACATTATTGGCTTCCAGTAAGCATTGCGGCATGACACGTCATCATTGTTGAGATTAATATGTTGATTCTTGATGTCTGTGGGTGTCTTAAGGAAAATAAAATCCTACAATCTATTTAAAAATCTAAATTCAGAATGTACGATATATCATACATTCTGAATTTAGATTTTTATGTTGCAAGATATATATGTTGCAAGAACATAATTGTTGATGAATAAAATTTATTAACAAAAAAACAACCACTTTTAGTCAAGAAAAATATTAGTGTATTATTTTACCTTACAATGCTGAATATATATCACCTGATCATCTTTGTTTCTGGCTTTATTTGCAGCAAATTATGTGTTTTGGTAAACACTGTTACAAAGACCAAAAACTCACATGAAAAGCCAAGAGTCAAATTGCCCAACTGAAGGAAACACAGATCACCATAATGGTTACCAAAATCTTCAATAAAACATCAACATCTAAACCTCTGTTAATTCACTATAAGAGCTTTGGTAGACACCTGACAGAAATAAAGTCGGTCTGGTTAGTAATAAGTGAAGCTGGTAATGCTGTTTGTGGAGTTGTTTAATCCTCCTCTGCTGAGATCTTCACAGATTTAATGTCTTCTTTTCTCTTCAGTTGATTTCATCTGTCTTTGTCTGAAGTCAGTCTTGTGTTTCTCTTTCCTTCAGTGATTCTGCTTGTTAACAGCAGGTGTTCATCACTAATGCTCAATCATCACTTAATCACTGAATTATCTCATTAACTTTAACTCTGATTCAGAGTTACTTTAACACTCTTTAGAGTGGGACCAAATAATCTCTGAGCAGAGTTAATTTAACTCTGGGGATTTTGCTGTGTGTGGCTTTCTGTGAACAGGGATGATAGTGGTGGACTTTAAGCAGAAAAGGAACTGGTCAGTGTGAGGGGAAATATTGAGCAACTCCAGGCTCTTACAGCACTTACCAGAAAGAGACTGACTTCTTATTTCTCCTTTCTGTCACTGACTTTGTCTTGACAAAAGCAATAAAGAATCAGTAGTCACTGAAGAATGAAGAAGAACAACTTTCAACAAGGATTTATGCTTGTTTCTGAACAGAAAACAGATATTTGTGATTCTCGTGGTTATTCATTTTTGAAACCTTAATTTTGAGACACTGATTCAAAAAAAGGAAGTGAAGGTTGCTGGAGCTCTAAGAGAAAATGGCTTCACTATCTGAAAACGATTTTTCTTGTTGCATGTGTAATAAAATCTTCAACACTCCTGTTGTTTTATCATGTAGTCACAGTTTCTGTAAAGAGTGTCTTCAACAGTTCTGGAGAACCAAGAAAACTCAGGAGTGTCCTGTCTGCAGGAGAAGATCCTCAAGAGATGATCCTCCATGTAATCTTGTGTTAAAGAACTTGTGTGAGTCGTTCCTGAAGAAGAGAAATGAGAGGCGTTCATCAGGGTCTGAGAAGATCTGCAGTTTACACAGTGAGAAACTCAAACTCTTCTGTCTGGAGGACAAACAGCCTGTGTGTTTAGTGTGCAGAGATTCACAGAAACATGTCAATCACACATTCAGACCCATCGGTGAAGTGGTTTCATCATATAAGGTAAGACAGATTTACAGATGAGGATAAAACATTAGTTAAAGCTTATGTACCGGTATTATATAGTATAAGATCGTAATTATCTGGTATCTTATAGATTTTCTCTTTAAATTCTAGGAGGAGCTCAATACAGCACTGAAGTCCTTACAAGAGAAACTTAAACACAATGAAAACATTAAAGGAGTGTTGGAGAAAACAGTTCACCACATTAACGTGAGTATTGATTCTTTTAACATATTCACAAATTTGATACTGACATAATTGTCTTTCTATATTGACACAAAATATATTCACACACACCCACGTTCGTAGTCTTTCGCATATGACAATAATCAAGCGTGGACTCTGTCAGCTGGTTATTCAGTAGTGGGTGGGACTAATGCGCCAGTGCTAATCCCATTGGCTAGTGCTCAGTTTCTGTGTTTTCATTTGAGGGATAGTTGCACATCGAGTACTGTGCCAGCAGGCACCTTGACGTCAATTTGACATCAACAAATAGTCAATATTTTGACCACCATGTATGACATGCATGAATATGCATATTTTCATTATATTTTGTAATTATTTCTTTGTGGTTGTAAAGCATTTGTTAAAGCTTTACAAGGTATCAATCTGACATGTTTTTTCTGGTCCCTACATCTCAGGTCAATATCATTGACATTAAATCGATGTTGATTTGATGTCAGGAAATAAGACGTCAAATTGATGTGAAATTTATGTCAAAACAATGTCTGAAATGTCTGAAAAAAGTGTATTTAATACTCATTGTAAATCAATGTGACTCATTTTCAACATCTAAAAGACCTAGCCTGAATGATCTTGAAAGTTGTAGACCTAGGTCTATGTATTTTGCATGTGTGTTTTTATTTATTTAAATCCTATCATATTTACATTTAGTTCACGTTTAAAATGACAGCAGACACTATAATTGCATATATTATAAAAGGTAAATTTAATCTGATATTGAAGCTTGATATTGAATGATATCAAAATAGCATTAAAATGACATCAACATCATGACATCCTGACGTTAAATAGATGCCCAGCAGGCACAGGATATAGACTATAACATCGGTCAGACATTGGATTTTGGTTGAAAATGAAAGTCGGTTTGACGTCTAAATCCAATGTTTGTTTGACGTCAAGCTCCAACGTTGGGCAGTCGTTAAATTTTGGTTGGAATAAACCAATCAAAAAGTATAGTGTACGGCCATGAAATGCATGGCCGTACACTTATTACCAGCTTCACTTAAAACTAACCAGATTTACTTTATTTAATTTTCATATTTTGCATTTTAAAGTCATCATGATGGTGGTTAGCATTTGCTTTAGTTGGGCTCTTGACCCTTAACTCTTTAATAAAAAGTTTTCTCTGACTGCTATAATTGTGTGTTTATAAAGTACAATTGTTGTAGCTAAAAAAGCCATGAGAAAATTAGATCAGGTGATGTTGGCTGTTTATTGATGATGACGAGGATATCATCTTGTAAAAGCCTGAATCCCTGATCTTATTCAGTGTCTAATGCTTTGATTATATATTACTTGTAGTTTTAATGTTGTTTAATAATAGAAGCCATTTAATTTTACAGCATGAGAGCAATGTTGTTTATCAAATAATATAAAGGATTTTAAAAACATTTAGTGCATTAAACTTTTTCCTCTACATTATTACTTAGCCATCAGGAATCAGGGTATGACTATGTATGTTATAAGAAACAAACCACTGACCCTTGAAGTGAATGTAAATGTGATTTTGATTTCAGTCTCAAGCTGAGCACACAGAGCGTCTGATTAAACAGCAGTTTGAGAAGCTTTATCAGTTTCTCAGAGATGAAGAAGAAGCTACAATCACTGCACTGAGGGAGGAAGAGGAGCAGAAGAAGCAGATGATGAAGGAGAAGCTGGAGGAGATGAACACACACATCTCAGATCTTTCACACACTATCAAAGACATGAAGGAGATGATGAAAGCCAATGACGTCTGCTTTCTGAAGGTCTGATTTCACATCATTGATTGATTGATGTTTGATTGAATTCTTGATGATAAATGGTGTGTTTGTTCTGCAGGAGTTTCCAGTCTCAATGGAAAGGTGAGTGATCTGCTGGTGTCTCTGGTCTCTCTGGTTCTGATCCAAAGCCACTGTAGTTCTGACTCCTAATTGTTCTTCCAGAGTCCAGATCTCACAGCCGGATCCACAGATGGCTTCTGGAGCTTTGATTCATGTGTCACGATACTTGGGCAACCTGCCGTTCAGAGTCTGGAAGAAGATGCAAGACATCGTCCAAAACAGTGAGTCTGGAGAAGATCTGTGCCGTTACACACTGGAAATCATGCATGGGGTTTTCATGACACAAAAGTACTAGATTATTTCAGTTTACACACTGGAAATCACGCAGAGGTGGCAGGTTTTTTATGACACGAAAGTACTAGATTATTTCAATTTGTAGTAAGTGAATATCATAATATGTCTGGTATATATTGAATATGAATATTTTGTCCTCCCAAAATTAGTTCTTAAGATTTTTTTTTTTTGCTTCATCGGATTGGGTTGACACTTGGTGACTTTTGTCACATAAGCTATGTGAACACACAAAAATCATGGACATGATTCAGATATGTTAAAGGGTCGTGAAAAATAGTCACACTTGGCTCCTTCGTGGTCAAAAATGACGACATAGGAAATGAATGGGAAAAACAAATAAAATGCAAAAATTCAGAGAATCTTTTGGTGGTATAAACTAAAAAAAAATTATTATTTTTTCTGCACAGCTATGAAGAGGTGACACTCTAAAATATCAAGAGTGCAAAATAGACACATTATACCCCCCTCCCCCCATATATATATATATATACTGTATATATTAGCATGACTATAACACAAAGCAAGTTTTTGTAAATGTGTGGGGAAAAAAATCAGTAATTCAGCCACACACACACACACACACACACACACACACACACTATTATACACACACAAATTAACTGGTGTGACAGACCTAGATTGATTAAAAAACAAAACCCAGAAATGAACATAATTTTGTACCGTTTTATCGCCTAGGCCTAATATGAGGATCAGAATAAAATAATCTGTTGATTGTCTCATCAGCTCCTGTGATTCTGGATCCAAACACTGCTCATCCGTCTCTCGTCCTGTCTGATGATCTGACCAATTTGAGATACAGCTGGAACGAACAATCGCTTCCCAATAATCCAGAGAGATTTGACTTTCTTTGTGTTCTGGGTTCAGAGGGTTTTAACTCAGGAACACACTGCTGGGATGTGGAGGTCAAAGAGAGTTCATACTGGTGTCTTGGAGTAACTACAGCATCAAACCAGAGGAAGGGAGGTGTTTTCTTTAACACGGATGTCTGGAGTGTGTGGTACCATCAGAATGGACTGTCTGGGTCTGGTTTTCATGTTGAACAGGATCTTGAGCGTGTGAGAGTTGATCTGGACTATGACAGAGGAAGGGTGTCATTCTCTGATCCTGTAACTAACACCCCTCTACACACATTCACAACCACCTTCACTGACACACTCTTTCCATTCTTCAATTGTGATTGGTTTTCTCGTCTGAGGATCTTACCAGTAAATAGTCAGTAAAGGTCACACCAAAATATTTTTGTTTGGCCATTTTGTTTCGCCATTATGGTGATCAGTGTTCCATTTGGTGGGGCACTTGGAACTTCATTATTTTTTATTGTATTTCTCTTATCTCCTATCTCTTCTGTAAGCCCGTCTAAATCGGTCCAATGGCGGTATCCGATAGAACACGTTACTGTCTTTTCTGTGTGGCAAAGTAATTTAGTTCCAATTAACTTATCTGACTCCATTTTATCACAACCTCAAATTTAGGTTAGATTGCCAATTGGTTTTTGGTCAATTATATAGTTTAGCAAAACATTTGATTGTTCTATTTATCTCTTTACTTTATATTTTACTTGTTCATTAGGAATCTATGTTGCTCAGAGGTCCTCACGCCTTCTGTTTAACGTGGGTCTCACATTCACAAGCTCGTCAGTTTTGGTCACGAAACAGAGGTGCATACACTTGAATTTAAGGTAACGTTTACTTCAGGCAGAGGTATGATTATACTACAGATATAAGTCAACCAAATTTACTTAAACAGGGCCGGCCCGAGGCATAAGCGAACTAAGCGGCTGCTTGGGGCCCCCTCGCCACCAGGGGGCCCCCAAGCGAGTTTTTTTTTTTTTTTTTTTTTACATATTAATTAAATTAAACAAGTGACATAAATGAATGAATGGATTGATAATTCAAGACAAGAAAATTCTGATTTCATGATCAATATACCTGCCTACAACTGCTGCTGTGTCTGCCAGTGTTTGAGTCATGTGCATAACCTCGCGTGCATAGACAATTCGTGCGCAAAGTCACGGTAATGTTAAGCCATGTCACAAAAATTTGATTTGATCAATGATTTATCCTTTAAATTTAATGATATTCAGAACAGAACAAGAATAAAACAATAACTATAAACAAGCCAAAACGAAATAATTTAAAGCGAAAGTGAAAGCGGCGTTGGGCTCACGTATCTCTCTCATTAGAATCAAAATGTGTCAACATTCGCAATGGACTTGGATGGTAAACTATTCTTTATTATAGGCTTCTTTGTACTTCACTCACGTTCCAATATCGAGGGAAAAAAATCATTCTCTTCACATGCGCAAAAAAGTGCTTGGAAACATCACAGTGGAGCGGTGCTTAGGCTACGCGGCGCTGTGTGTGTGTGTGTGTGTGTGTGTGTGTGTGAGGCGCGGGCGCGATCGAACAGTGGAAACATAAAAACATACTCCGTCATGTTCATACAAGACATCATTCAAACTGAAAAAAGTGTTGCAAAACGTTGGAGGATATTTTGCAAATAATTTTTGAATATGTTTTGTGACAATTTGTTTTCAGAAGTTTCAAAGAGTTAGTAAAAGAGTAAAGAAAAAGTTAAAACATTTTTATTTAAGTATCTATTTTTTATTATGTATTTATTTTTTATTATGTATTTATTTTGTATTAATACATAACCTCATTGTATTAATTTATAATGTAACATTATAGAGTGACATTGTGTCAATAATCATCAAGCACAGGTGACTCCGCGTGGTGGGAGGGGGCCCCCAAATCAAATTCTGCTTAGGGCCCCCAAAAGGCTCGGGCCGGCACTGACTTCTCTTATAATAGCTTTGGATTGGCCATGGCGTGGTTTCCCACGTACACTTATCTAAAGTAACATTAAAGTAAAACAGAGGGAAGACAGACTCAAATTTAGGTTGGTCAAGCAGCAATTTTGCTGCCCTAAACGGAAATTCTTCTTGTCTTTGCAACCACGTACACTTGAATTAGTGCCAAATATACAGATTTTGCGGTAACATACAAATCCGTTTAATCTACTTGGGAAAACAATTTCAGAGTCAGTCAGAATAAAATCAAATGTAACAATTTATTATGTCAGGTAAATGTATCATGCCAATTTAGTCAGTAAAGATAATAAATACAAAACATCAAATGCTCTGGAATAAAGAAAAAAGATGCGAATCTGACATTAGAAAATACATAATGCTGAAGTCTTTGAGGTCCTTCAACATTATGGGCTGATCTGAGTTACAGAATCGCCCCGAGCCTCTCGCTGCATTTCCTTAAGTACTCAGACTCAGTCAGAAACTTGTTTCACATTGAATAATTTGCTAACACTTGGAATTTGCATTCAGAGTTTACATCTTTTGGGAGCGGGAGGCCATTTGCCTGGAAGACACAGCCTCCTCTGTGTGCAAGTTCTCTAAACTCTTAAAAACTTTATTACCTTTTGTTTTACTTCTTTGGGGATGAGACCTTTGTACCAGTCGCACTGAGACATTTCAAATGATACCAAACATGTATAATAATGTATGATAATTATTTACATTAAACCATATAGATTTTTGGGGGAATATCTGGTGATCTCAGCTTGAGAGACAGGCGACATGGGGGAGGTGATTTACTCGGGTATGCTAATTTCTCAAGAGAGAGTCAAATGTTAATTTCCAGGAAGGGCCTTTGTCTTGTCGGGGAGTGGTCGTTCCTCAACCAGACTGCCCGGCATTTTCTAATTTCTCAATTCTTACACTTCCTAAAAAAAACTTACTGACTAATTAAGACTTTTTGAGAATAACAGAGGTTTAGATGTTGATGTTTCTTTTTAAATAATAGTTTGGTTTGAAGCAGTGGCGAGGCCAGAAACATTCAAGTGGGCCTTCATACAACAGGGTGGTCAGTGTATGAAAACTGCATGCCAAATCATCAACAAAAGATACAACGTAGCAGCATAACATTCCATGACAGCAAATAACAACATTTAATAATAGCAAATAACAACATATAAACTCACTATATATATACTATAACACACACAATACTCATCCTATTTTCTGTCAAGTAGGCATATAAATATTTGCCTATATGAATTAATGTTTAGATTTACTTTATAAAAACGTTGAGAAAATGTTTGTATTTACATGTAAATTTAGTACCTTTACATGTCCTCCTATAATAGTCTGAGACGATGGGGCTTTTGATTAAAAACTGAGATGATCTCATCGTAATCAAATGTCAAGGAGAATCAAGAAGAGAATAGATAAATTGTTTAGGAGAACAGTACACTGTTAACCCTTGCTGTAAAAAAGGTCAAATTCTGACAGTATCATACCATTTTCTATTAAAACAGTAATATACCGTAGAAAACAATGCATTCTGGGTAATATTTCTCATTTTCGAGAAAGTAGACTAAAGGATTATCAGCGCTCAAAGTCAACACTCAGAGGATGTGTTCCAAATCACACCCTATACCCTGATTAGGAGGAGATTCAGATTCAGCTGCAGGTGGTCTGGCTTTATTTGTAAATTGCCCAAATTCATTGGTAGACTTGGTTTCTTCAGGTAGTACACTTGAAATATCCAATTAAGGCTTCTTAAAAAAATCTACTGATGGTATTTGCATTGCCATTTTTCAAACTCAAATCTACAAACGCGAATCCTACTATTATGTCCTTACGTGATAAAGATAACATTGATTCATCTGTAAGTGCCGTCTACATATTCACCTTTTTATTTTGACAAGCGTATGGTATGCGCCTATAGGGAGAGGGAAAACTACGAAACTTGCATTTAATCTTTCTTTTAACAAAGTATGATAAGATGTTTATTCTTATTCCTATTATTATTATTATTATTATTGTTTATCAAATTATTTTATACATCAGTTTGGAAAATTACCAACTTCTGATTGTGTGGGCCACTCACCACTGGTTCGAATTCACCATTATGGTTGTCAGTGTTTGCTTTAGTTAAATGTATTTTCTTTCTCTGGCTGCTGTAATTGTGTTTGTTATGACAAGAAAAGCCAGAGAAAATGTGATAAGACGATGTTGCCTACTTACTGATGAAAAAGATGTAATCATCATGTAATAGTCTCATTAACTGATTTCATGAAGTATAGTTTATTCTAAAGAGAATATTAATATTTTTGTTGCATTATGAAACTGACCAGAATGCTCTTGTAGGATTGAAAATAATCTAAGATATTTGAAATGAACCAAGACATTTGCTTCCTTGTTTTTCTACCCCCTCTTTCTACCACAAGGACTATTTGGAGTTCCCAAAGACACAGATAGTGATCAAGGCCTGTACTTTGGGGGTCTATGAATTGTCACACCTTTACTGAGGTGGGGGAAGTGTCTCACTCACTGAATGTCTCACAATTGGGTTCACATGGTCGGGAAAGGATAAAAGAAGATTGAAACTGTTGCTCTGTCTCTTTGGTGCTCTGGCTCTCTTATTCTCTGGGTCCCTTTCTTGGGGCAATTCCCCCCCCTCCCCCTCCCCCTCCCCCTCCCCCTCCCCCTCCCCCTCTCCCTCTCCCCCTCCCCTCCCCCTCTCCCTCTCCCCCTCTCTCTCTCTCTCTCTCTCTCTCTCTCTCTCTCTCTCTCTCTCTCTCTCTCTCTCTCTCTCTCTCTCTCAGGTGACATTTTTCATATATGCTGGGTACAATTAATGGTATAAGTTATCATCTCATACTATTTTGTAACTATTTTAAGTGTAGCCATAACCATATTTTGTCATTAAACCTTTTCAATTACAACTAATGTGCTAAATAGTTTTGATTTGGTATTGACTTTGAAGTGAATACCTATATTGCAATACAATATTGTCACTCTCTATAGCAAAGCTATCCCACATATTTAGGGCCCGAGCACAGATGGTGTGAGTACCTTCTTGGAATTGTTGGTGTCCTCACTGTTGTTGAAGACGATGTGGCGACAGACAGACATAAGGAGCATAGATGTGGTGGTGGAAGAGCAAATTGCACTTTCAAAGTTATTCAGAAATTATTCATGCAACTTGGTTCTGCAACCAATGTTGTAATTCTACTGAATAGAATTTAATAAATTCATTCACTCAAATTGGATTGGCACTTCTTTGCTGAATGTAATAGTTTAGTTTGGTTGGACATTAACACCAACTTTAAGTTTGTCAAAGCAATACAAATGACAATAAAAAGTTCTGAAGGTGGTTGCCTTAAACTTAATAATTTCTATGTAAACTTAAATTTCTATGTTAGGAAAACACCATATTTCTGGCCAACTAAAATAAAAAATGTAAGTTTAATTAAGTTTGTTCAACTGAATATATTATGTTTATTACTAACCAGACTGACTTTATGTCTGTCACGTCTAGAGAAGTTCTTATTGAGAATTAACAGAGGTTTAGATGTTGATGTCTTATTGAAAATGTTTCGTTTGAGGTCATGGAGATCAGTGTGTGCTTTAGTTGAGCTCTTGACCCTTGACTTTTATTAAGTTGGTGCTTTATCAGCAAGTGTTTATTGAGAATATTTCTGCATTGACAAAGCAGATCAACAAGTCTGTTTAAATATCAGACAAAAAAACAGCAAAAAAAAAACAAACAAAAAAACAATTTCTTTCTGTAATTGATGATTTGAGCCTGAGGAATTGAAGCATTATTAAAAATTATGAAAAAAGCAAATGTATAAACATTGTGTTTCAGATGCTGAATGTTGATTTCTGAGAGTATGTATAACACATCAATGTTAACTTTGTTTAAAATATTTTTTGTATCATTTATACACTCACAGATATCAACAATCTGCATATGAAACACAACAATGGTGACATTCATTGCTGCATGAATAAATTATGCAGCCGAATTATTTTTTGATTGTCACCATTGTTGAGGTTTGTATAACGAGTGCTGTTGTAAATAGTTTTGGACAATCTTACACAAATGTCTTCAGTGTTACAAATGATTTTTATCACATCAATTGAGTTTATTACTTTCTTCAATAACGTTACAATTTCAAAAGTGAGCAACACTACAGTAAAAGAGGTTGTTTAATTGCTTAACCGCATTAATTGTGGTAAACTTGATGATCTGCTTTATCAATGCAGTTCTCCACAAATCCCTGCAATTGCTAATAAAGCACCATTTTAATGAAAGTCAAGGGTCAAGAGCCCAACTAAAGCACGCACTGATCCCCATGATGGTGACCTCAAATGAAACATTTTCAATAAGGCATCAGCATCTAAACCTCTGTAATTTCTCAATATGAAATTCTGTAGATGTGTGACAGAAATAAAGTCAGTCTGGTTAGTAATAAGTGAAGTTGGTAATGCTAATGTTTGTGGAGTTGTTTAATCAGATCTTAAGAGAGTTAATGTAGCCTATTTCATCTTCAGTTCATCTAAGGCTTTGACAAAAGAAAGTTGTAGTTCGTGTTCTTATTACTCTTTCGAAAGATGATTGAAAGAATGTTTCAGGAACATCACACTAACCTTTAAATAACCTTCCTGTTTTGACTTGTGCATTTATTTCCATACATTTTCTTTTTGTGACAATCTTTACATATTTCTCTGTATGCAGGACATGTTTGGTTCGTTCATGTTTGCATCCACATGTTGTGTATTCTGCTAGTGATCTTTTTTCTTTTTTCACTTTTCACATAGCCTACATGCTTCATTGATTCACCAATGATTCACCAATCATTATTATCTTGCTTTTTTGATTGGATACTTTTTCACTCTTACTCAAGTAGTTATTGACATTATAACTTTTACGTCTGCTTGAGTAATTATGAGTTCTTTTACTTTTATTTGAGTACAGTTTTTGTTTACTCTACTCAGCTCTGCTCGTGTCTCCAAACACTGACAATCAGCGCGATAAGCAGACGTGTTTATTACTTGATTGTGTCAGTGTGAGTAAATTTTGAATGCATTTTGTTAAAATTTAACCTGAAGAAACCTTGATGTTCCTTTGCGACCTGTTTAAAGGTGATCATAAACTCCACCCTCTTACAACACTAACCAGGAAAAGACTGATTTATTTCACCTGTCATACTGACTCTCTTCTCTTCCAACAAAGGCAAAAAAGAATCAGCATTTAATGAAGCAAGAGAAACTCTTTCAATCAGGATCTTTGCAAAGTTTGTTTCTGAACAGACAGCAGATCTTTGTGATTCTTGTGATTATTACATTTTGAAACCATCGTTCACAAAGTGAAAGTAACGTTTATATTGCTGGAGCTCAAATAGTGAAAATGGCTTCACTATCTGAAGATGATATTTCTTGTCCTGTGTGTTGTGAAATCTTCAACGCTCCTGTTATTTTATCATGTAGTCACAGTGTCTGTAAAGAGTGTCTTCAACAGTTCTGGAGAATCAAGGAAACTCAGGAGTGTCCTGTCTGCAGGAGAAGATCCTCAAAAGATCGTCTTCCATTAAATCTTGCATTAAAGAACTTGTGTGAGTCGTTCCTGAAGGAGAGAAATGAGAGGCGTTCATCAGGGTCTGAGAAGATCTGCAGTTTACACAGTGAGAAACTCAAACTCTTCTGTCTGGAGGACAAACAGCCTGTGTGTTTAGTGTGCAGAGATTCACAGAAACACGTCAATCACACATTCAGACCCATCGGTGAAGTTGTTCCAACTTTTAAGGTAAGACAGATTTACAGATGAGGACTTGTTTTAGCTTATGTATACTATTATCCCACATAGCAAGCGATCTTGGCTTGAATGTGTCCTCAAGCTGACACTGCCGGCCTCCTGTCGGCAACGGCATGTCTCCTGTCAGCCAGAGCTGGTTCATGTGTGGCAATGATGGCAGAGCATGATCACGGCAAACAACATGAGGTTGATTGTTGGTGTGAGGAGTGTGTGTCTCAGATCAACCCAGTGCTCCAAATCAGGATTGAGACCTTGAGCCGATTAAGTGCACTTTAATGCAGTTGACTTGACTGACTTACAATTTACTTCATTTGAAATGAAAACATTTCATCTGTTATGACTTGGCATTTCAAAGTTTAATTTTAAACAATACTATAGGGGAGAGCTGGGATGATTGAAACGCGGGACGGATGAAACACTGAGATTTACTTGAAAACCACTCACGTCATGTACGTCAAATTTCGTTAGCACGTACAGCAGGCGATGCCTACCAGACCCGCGAAAACATTTCTTCTTTACGTTGTGCCGTTTTGAACAAGTGTTTCAACCGTCCCGACCGTGCCTCCTGCCAGTTAATCCTGGTCATAGCCTATACTGTTCATAGATTCATATACTGTTCCTAGACTGTTTCTTGTAATGTAAATTCATTTTTAATTGCGCAACACATTATCTCTTTAATAATCATCAATTGTCCAATTTTCAATCTTCAATAAATTTCATTTATCGTCTTCTGGTTGACCTCGTTTTCTTCATAATAACATGCTATTCAACTAGCAAACACTCAATATGACTCAAGGAAGAAATGTAAAAAAAAGAATTGTAAACAGATTTGTCTGTCTTCGTCAAAATAGCCTATTAGAAAGATTACAAAATGCGCATAGGCTTATCACCTATTGTTTATTGGGCGACAGAACAAAAATGGTTAATATGAACCTTTAAATTAAAATAAATTACAAAATATGTTTGGAACAATATGTACATAAGTTACTTGTCAGGTATTGTTCACAAAAACAAGCATTAGATGAATAGTTGCCATTTAAACTGTTATGTTTCTCTATTCTATATTCTATATTTGTACCGAATAACACATGATACTAAGAGGACACATATGCGATTTGTTGATCACAAAAAAAGAAAAAAAATTTATCTGTAACCTTATCTTAGAAAACTAGCGCTGATGAAAGCCGACTGTGTTGTCACCTGCGTCGGGGGGAAAAATCTGCACTTGAACACAAATTATCTAGCCGGGATAATTTAGATGCAGCCTTGGCACTTCACCAGGCGAGGTCCCTTTTACTGAAGCTTCGAGTAATAAACCCATTTTCAGTTTCATTTTTGCAGGTTGTACACCCACATGAGCGGTTTGTTTGCTAAACTAAAGAAGCCATTGAGCATCGTCGAGAGGTTAAAAGGAATTGGATTAAACCCGCCAATAGCGCACCAGGTGGATAAGCCAGTTTGTGATTGGTCCCCGCAGATTTGTAACGGAAGCAGGATAGAAGAAGATCTCAGCATCTTCACTTTTTTACAATCCAATTAGACTTTATTTCTTTCATACTGAAGTTGTTATTGAGAGATTTAGGTGTTTGATGTCTTATTTGGAAAAAAAGTTTGATGTCATCATTATGATGATCAGTATTTGCTTTAGTTGGGCTCTTGACCCTTGACTTTTTAACATTAGTTTTTCTTTTGTTGCTTTAACTGTGTGTTTCTGATACATGTTTGTTATGGCAAAAATGCAGAAGAAAATTTCATCAGAGGATATTAGTCACGTATTGGTGATGATGTCATCAACATGTAGTGGCCTGATGTACTGTTATCACTTAAAGTCAAATGTCTGAGTGCATTAATGGTTTAATTCACATGATTTATAGTAGCCTTCGGATATTGTAGCATCAGTATTATCTGGTTTTCTAACAACTAATATCAAATTATTTAATCAGAGATTAGACTCTAGGATCAGTGAAATAAGCCACTAAATGATGATTATACCATCACTAAAAAGTGACCAACATATCTGAGCAGAGTTTCTCTTGTATTTTTTTTTTTTTTTTTTGTCATAACAAACATTATCATAGACACACAGTTATAGCAGCCAGAGAAAAAATAATGTTTTAAAGTCAAGAGACCAACTAAAGCAAACACTGATCACCATAATGGTGACATCAAACTTTATTATCTGTTGGTGTTTAATGTTCTGATTTAAAGGGTTGTGTGGGTCACCATTGTGTTGAAGAGTAGAGCCTGTGCTTCAGTCCAGGATGGGCAAGAAAACATTGGTGTTATGCTGCATGTTGCTTTATTTAACAGGCAGTGACTGTGTAGTTGCTGATGCAGTGACATATAGTTAGATTAATTCATGCATGTAGTTAACTGCAAGAGATTATCATTTTACAGTGAATGGGTTAGTAATAATTCAGGAAATATCTGTAAAATAACAGTGTTTTTTGCACTTCATTTAAATTAGGATATGTTACTTTAATTTTAATCTTTGTGTTTGGCAGCTGTAGCTGACGGGCTCGGGCCAGTTATGGTTCATGTGTGGCCCTTGTCTTTAATCCATATCTGTGCCACTCCAGGGCCGTCATTCTTTGCGGCATGTGGGCTGAGGGAAAAGGGGCTGTGAGGACTGGAGCTGAGCCAGAAAAACATTGCTATGTGGATACATCTAAGATCATATTACAGAAATCTCTGGTGTTTAATAGATTTTCTCTTTAAATTCTAGGAGGAGCTCAATACAGCACTGAAGTCCTTACAAGAGAAACTTCAACACAATGAAAACATTAAAGAAGAGTTTGAGAAAACAGTTCAACACATCAAGGTGAGGACTGATTCTTTTGGCATAAGCAAAGTTTGATTAGAACAACTGAATTGATTTGTCGCACATAATTACATTCCTTTATTGACTGAAACACACAACCGTTTGTGTATAAAGATGATCAAGCACAGTACGCCTGGTTATTCAGCAGTGGGCGGGACTAATGCTCAAGCACTAATCCTATTGGCTAACGTTCACCTTCCATATTTTCATTTTAGCTAATTAGTTTGGGCAAATGCAGACAATGTGATTAATATTCATGAGCGTATTTTCACCCTAAAAACACAGAACATCTACTACTACAGAACTAGTACTTCAGAAAGTTAAAGTTGTATTTAACTAACCCACATATTCCCACTCACTCTTCATGCTGCTCCAGAATCAGTTGTGTGTTTGAGATGATTGAAGTGAATGTGATTTGATTTCAGTCTCAAGCTGAGCACACAGAGCGTCAGGTTAAACAGCAGTTTGAGAAGCTTCATCAGTTTCTCAGAGATGAAGAAGAAGCTACAATCACTGCACTGAGGGAGGAAGAGGAGCAGAAGAAGCAGATGATGAAGGAGAAGCTGGAGGAGATGAACAGACACATCTCAGATCTTTCACACACTATCAAAGACATGGAAGAGATGATGAAAGCCAGTGACGTCTGCTTTCTGAAGGTCTGATTTCACATCATTGATTGATTGATTGATTGATTGATTGATGATAAATGGTGTGTTTGTTCTACAGGAGTTTCCAGTCTCAATGGAAAGGTGAGTGATCTGCTGGTGTCTCTGGTCTCTCTGGTTCTGATCCAAAGCCACTGCAGTTCTGACTCCTAATTGTTCTTCCAGAGTCCAGATCTCACAGCCGGATCCACAGATGGCTTCTGGAGCTTTGATTCATGTGTCACGATACTTGGGCAACCTGCCGTTCAGAGTCTGGAAGAAGATGCAGAACATCGTCCAAAACAGTGAGTTCAAGATCTGTGCTGTTACACACTGGAAATCATGCATGGGGTTTTCATGACACAAAAGCACTAGATTATTTCAGTTTGTAGTAAGTGAAGTTCATTCTAGTTCTGCCATATAATGAATATTAACTATTTTTTGAGAATGTTTATCTTTTCTTCATATAGTCCAGAACAAACTCAAGACTACTTGTCTGGCCTTAAAATTAATAATACAGAATTTTTATCGCTTCCACGTAGCCACGCGAACCGGAATTATCCCGACAATGCTTTATCTGTAGAGAGGTAAAGGGAGGGGAGGCCTTCGCAGGGAAGAGCCTAGGTTCAGGACTGCGCTGTCATCGCGTCCAAGCGCATGTCCTTCATCAGATCTGGATACAGCCTGGATCCGGCGGACTGCGGTAAACCTCGGGATAAACAGAGAGACTAATATTAGCGTAGATGCCATTCTTCTTATGATGTAACGAGTACATCAGGATTTATGGGAAGTGTTCCCGGTTCTGGGTCACCTAATCTATGCAGCCTAACATTGAATTATAAAAGTCTATAATGTGTTATGTGTATGCTAGGTCAAAGAGATTTGTTTTTAGTCTAGCTTTGAACTGACAGAGTGTGTCTGCTTCCCGGACAATGTTAGGAAGACTGTTCCAAAGTTTTGGTGCTAAATAGGAAAAGGATCTACAACCAGCAGTCAATTTTGATATTATCAACTGGCCGGAATTTTGAGATCGCAATAGACGTGAGGACTATAATGCGTTAAAGGTGCTGGGATGATGCCGGGAGTCGTAACTTCTTGTTGACATTCGAATTGTTGTCAAACAAAACGGAGGCTAGCTAGACCCTCCCTCCTCCTCATCCCGTCTCCTCCCTCCTCCCCTCCCTTCCGGCATAAAGGAAAGTCAAAGTAGTCACTACAAAGTTAAGTTTTACTGATACTTCATTCAATGTGTAATGTCAACAAGTTAGATAAATGCTTTTATATATTGCAGAACAGAATGCAGAAAAAGAGAAACATTATCTTAAAAATCGTTTCACCACCTGAGGTTATAATTATAGCTCCCAAGGACACAATAATAGCAAGATAACGTTAGCTTCGCGTTTCCCAGTGAGCATAAACAACAGCGGTGTCGTAAACAAATTTAGTCAGAGTTGTCAATAGCCTAAATGAACATTCAAATTCATAACAAACAGTGGGTGAAAACATCATTCACACAAATTGTCGCTCTACTGTGAATTTACAATAGAGATTGATCGCTAGCTGCTAGAAACATATTATGTTGTGTATTCACCGTTCTAGCTAATTACATCCTTGTGTTGGTTTGGCGAACATGGAACGTCTGTTTAGAAAGAAAAATGGATTTACCCACCTGTTCTGCAAAAACAGAGCAACTGAATGTCGGATTGGAAGCCCTTCTGCCGGCGGAGTTCTCGCCACCTTTCGAAGGTTTTTCCGATGTAAATTCGGTACTTCACGCATTTCTTATCCTTGTCCCTCTTCTTTGCAATTTGTTCATTGGAACGTCGTCTCTTTGGTCGTGTGTCGGCCATAATTCAAACTTCCCTCTTCATGCTTCTCTCTCCTCCACACCCCCTTCATGTGTACGCGCACTAACCCCCCAAACCCCACCCTCAAATTCTTCTTGTCGGTTATTGGCTGGAGCACTGTTTGTTGTGTTTCGTGGTGCGGGTGAGCCCAATAATTTGTTGCCGTTTGTGGAGCCTGTGGTGTCTAGAGAGACCGCGTTTTTTTACAGTGTGTTCAGGGGACAGGCAGCTAGCGGATAGTGAGGAGATGTTTGCTGTGTGTGACAAAAAATGTTTTGGCCTAAAAAACGTGTGGCATCGCTTAGAGCACCTTTAAGAGCTCACTCAAGTACTGCAGAGCTAAACCATTCAGTGCTTTTTAAGTAATCAGCAATATTTTAAAATCTATATTATGTTTAATAGGGAGCCAGTGCAGTGTTGACAGAACTAGGCTAATATGGTCATACTTCCTGGTTCTGGTAAGAACTTGAGCTGCTGCGTTTTGGACCAGCTGTAATTTGTTTATTAAGTGTGCAGGGCAAACACCCATAATAGCATTTCAATAATCTAGCCTTGATGTCATGAACACATGGACTAATTGTTCTGCATTTGTCAATGAGAGCATATGATGTATTTTAGCTTTATTTTTAAGATGGAAAAATGTGGTTTTACAGATACTAGACACGTGACGTTCAAATGAAAGATTGGTATCAAAGAGCACACCCAGGTTCCTAACCGACGACAAAGACTTGACAGAGCAGCCATCAAGTGTTAGACAGTATTCTAGATTATTACGTGAGAAAGTTTTTTGTCCAATAATTAGAATCTCTGTTTTTTCAGAATTAAGTGGTAGGAAATTACTAGTCATCCAATTTTTTATATCACCTATACGTTCCGTTAATTTTGTGAATTTGTAAGTTTCGTCAGGGCGTGAAGAAATATAGAGCTGAGTATCATCAGCATAACAGTGAAAACTAATTCCATGCTTCCTACTGATATCTTCCAAGGGTAGCATGTACAGAGTGAAAAGCAACGGTCCTAGTACTGAGCCTTGTGGTACGCCATACTCGACTTGTGATCGATGAGATCCAATAAACAGGCGATAGGTCAAAACACATGGTAAACAGTCCAAACAATAACAGGGTCAAAGACAAACACAAAGAAATCCAAGAATAACAGGCAGAAGATTAAAAAAAAATACTCAGAATTGCAGTAGACAAGACTTCACAAAGAATGACTGAGATAACCAGGCTTATATAAGGTGAGCTAACAAGGCTAATGAGACACAGCTGAGCAAAATCATGGATGATGAGACCGAACAGTGAGTACTGGGAAATGTAGTCCTTGGTTGAGTGGCAATAGTCTGGGGTAGAGTGTCCTCTGGTGACTATTGAGGGCACTCTAGCTGCTGATCGGGAATAATATATTGGATTAATGCAGGGGTCCTCAACTCTGGACCGCGAGATCCACTTTCCTGCAGAGTTTAGCTCCAACCTTAACCCCAACACACCTGAACAAGCTAACCAAGGTCTTCATGATTACTACAACCTTACAGGTACACAACAAAATCCCCAGTGTTAAATCAACACTGCTCAAGTACATATTGTCCCAATCTAAAGAGTGTTAAAAGTGTTAAAGTTAATGAGATAATTAAGTGATTAATTAAGTGATGATTGAGCATTAGTGATGAACACCTGTTGTTAACAAGCAGAATCACTGAAGGAAAGAGAAACACAAGAACTACAACTGTGCTTAACTACAAACGTGCATACCTATGGACTAAACACGTGATGCGCATGTGCACGCCGTCTGGATTTTCGTGGGTTTGCGATTTTGAGGTTTGTGTAAAGATAATCTTTTTTTTTTTTTTTTAAATGTCAAGGCTTGCACCTTGGAACCTATTTTAGGGTTTGCGTTCTCGAGCCACCAGGCACTCTTTTGTGCGAATGAGCGGGCCGGAGCACGTTGAGGGTTTTCTGTTCGAACGGTGTCTTGTAAATGTAATAACTAATAGTTAGTTAATAACTAATGATCTAATAATAACTAATGATCTTTGCAACAGAAGTGAATCAATCAATCAAAACTAACTTTAGCTGGACAATAACTTTATTCTAGAGCTGTTATTCTTTAACACACACCATGAACACACACTCAGAGTAGTGGCAGCCATATTTGGTGCGGCACCCGGGGACCGATTGGAAGTTAATTGCCTTGCTCAAGTGAGAGTGGAAGAGAGTGCTGTTCATTCACTCTGATTTAAAAGTGTCTAAAACAAATACACATAAATTAAGACCCAGTTTAATGAACATGATAAGATGATGCGGAACAGAATTTTTACAGATACAGTTTTTCATCTCAACATCTCTGATTGTTTGATTGTGATTTTAACTTTTCCAGTTTATCAGTTTCTCTTGATGAGACACACATATTTAAATCACACATTTAATGTAACTAAAAACACTGACAAGATCAAAGGGGAAATGTCTGATGTGTTTGATCCATAGGACAAGTGTCATAATTCATAATAATCTGTGTTCAGTTCTCTCTTGATCATTATACGGACATTAGAATAAAAGCACCTGTTGATTGTGTCTCATCAGCTCCTGTGATTCTGGATCCAAAAACTGCAAATCCATTCCTCGTCCTGTCTGATGATCTGACCAGTGTGAGATGGAGCGAGAACAAACAACCACTTCCTGATAATCCAGAGAGATTTGACTGGTATCACTGTGTTCTGGGTTCAGAGGGTTTTAACTCAGGAACACACTGCTGGGATGTGGAGGTCAAAGAGAGTGAATGGTGGAGTCTTGGAGTAACTACAGCATCAAACCTGAGGAAGAAAAGAGTTTTCTTTAACACTGATGTATGGTGTGGGCGGTACGGTCTGACTGGGTCTGGATTTCGTGTTGAACAGGATCTTGAGTGTGTGAGAGTTGACCTGGACTATGACAGAGGAACGGTGTCATTCTCTGATCCTGTAACTAACATACATCTACACACATTCACAACCACCTTTACTGACACACTCTTTCCCTTCTTCTGTTGTTCTTCCTCTCTGAGGATCTTACCAGTCAGTTACACCTGTAGGTCTGGATTGAGTCAGAAATGCTCTTAAAGGGATTGTTCATTCAAAAATGAAAATTCTTTTATCATTTACTCTCATGTTGATCCAATCCAGTATGAGTTTCTTTCTTCTGTTGAACATAAAAAAAGATATTTTGCATCTCCTCTCCTCTGGATGTGAGGAACAGATAGAGGAAAGAACAGGATATCTGACAGAGAGCAGGGTGACGGTGGCGGGGAATTGTCCTGAAAGTAGCAGAGGGACGTTAAGCAAACAGTCGCTTTGAGTGAGGGGCGGCAGGAAGTGTGGGCGTCGGTCTCTCCTCTTTTGCTCCTCCCATTTACATACTGCTCCGCCCTGAAGCCACGCCCACCAGAGTCATTCCAGTATCGTTCTGTGGTTTGTTCCCTCTTCCTGTCTGTTATTTCCAAACTCTGTATCCACTGGCTGAGTTTTGACACCTCGTCTCTGATTTTTACAAGTTTATTTTAGATTTTTCGTGTCACCTTCAGCGTCTATCCCCTCCAAATTTCTTCAAACAAGTACTCTTCCTTTTCAGTCCTAATTTCCACGTCTCTGCCGTAGGGACCTTGCTGTAGCGTTTAGCCATCCGCCATGATTTTTTTAATCCAAATTCAAATGATGGGTTCAGCCTGTTGTGTCATTTCATTGGTGTTACATACACACTATATTGCCAGAAGTATTGGGACACCCCTCCAAATCATTGAATTCAGGTGTTACAATCACTTCCATGGCCACATTTGTATAAAATCAAGAACCTAGGCATGCAGACTGCTTCTGCAAACATTTGTGAAAGAATGGGTCGCTCTCTGGAGCTCAGTGAATTCAAGCGTGGTACTGTGATAGGTTGCCACCTGTGCAGTAAGTACATTCATGAAATTTCCTCACTACTAAATATTCCACGGTCAAGTGTTAGTGCTATTATAACAAAGTGGAAGCAATTGGGAACAACAGCAACTCAGCCACGAAGTGGTAGGCCAGGTAAAATCACAGAGAGGGGTCGGCGCATGCTGAGGTGCACAGTGCGCAGAAGTCGCCAACTTTCTGCAGAGTCAATAGCTACAGACTTCCAAACTTCATGTGGCCTTCAGATTAGCTCAAGAACAGTGCGTAGAGAGCTTCACGGAATAGATTTCTATGGCTGAGCAGCTGCATCCAAGCCTTACATCACCAAGTGCAATGCAAAGTGTGGGACGCAGTGTTGTAAAGCAGCCGCCACTGGACTCTAGAGCAGTGGAGACGTGTTCTCTGGAGTGACAAATCACGCTTCTCTGACTGGCAATCTGATGGATGAGTCTAGGTTTGGCGGTTGCCAGGAGAACGGTACTTGCCTGACTGCATTGTGCCAATTGTAAAGTTTGGTGGAGGGGGGATTATCATTTGGGGTTGTTTTTCAGGGGTTGGGCTTGACCCCTTAATTACAGTGAAAGGAACTCTTAATGCTTCAGCATACAAAGACATGTTGGACAATTTTATGCTCCCAACTCTGTGGGAACAGTTTAGGGATGGCCCCTTTCCTGTTCCAACATGACTGCGCAACAGTGCACAAAGCAAGGTCCATAAAGACATGGATGAGCAAGTATGGTCTGGAGGAACTTGACTGGCCTGCACAGAGTCCTGAACTCAACCCGACAGAACACCTTTGGGATGAATTAGAGTGGAGACTGTGAGCCAGGCCTACTCGTCCAACATCAGTGCCTGCCCTCACAAATGCACTTCTAGAAGAAAGGTTAAACATTCCCACACTCCTAAACCTAAAGACTTCCCTGAAGAGTTGAAGCTGTTATAGCTGCAAAGGGTGGGCCAACTCCATATTAAAACAGATTAAGAATGGGATGTCATTAAAGTTCATGTGCATGTAAAAGGCAGATGTCCCCAAAACTTTTGGCAATATAGTGTATGTTCAGTTTGGTTTTGTTTGTACTGTGTTCTCTAGTTAGTTTCCTTGGTTGTTAATTAGCTCCACACACCTGTTTCCGTTGAGTTGATTACCTTCCAAGTGTATTTGAGTCCTCAGTTTCCTTTGTTTCATTGTCTGGTATCATCTTATGTGGTTGTGTGTAAGTTTGCTCCTCCATCTGCTCTATGTTAATTTGTGGAATAATAAAGATGTGTTTGTTTGGATTCTCCTGCCTTGTGCGATTATTACAGCCACCGTGTGACAATTGGGTTAGTTTTAATATTTTTACTCATGTGCTGGTTTTAATGATGTTTAAAGAAAAAGTGATTGTTAAAAAGTGATTGTTATTATATTAAAAGTGATAATAATGATTATAAATGATTCACACATTGATAAATAAATAAACATTATATAAAAATAAACATAATTTTTTTAAAAAAAATAGTAAAACTTACTAAATCAGTACAGTACTATAACAGTACGTAATGATGAATATATTTACCAAATAATATTTAGACATATTAATAATATGAATTTTTCACAGTAGAAATTGGGTCTTCTTTATACACAAAACTAAATGTCTTTTAAATTTTAGGATGGGGGTCCGTCGCAAGAGAATAATCATGTTTGGCGTCTAAAAGATTGAAAACTCCTGTTAAACTGTCAGCAACATCCATAACTTATCATTTAAAAAAATGACTGTGGTGTCCTCTGTCAACTCTATGATGACGTTGCTCAGCTGGGCAGCGACTCTTGTGTGTGAAGAGAGTGAACAGCATAGGGCCGAGTACAGAGCCTTGAGGTGCGCCTGTGTTCATTACAAGGGTGCTGGAGGAGTGTTTTCTGATCATGTTGGGATCTGCCATGAGGAAACTCAGTATCCCGTTATACAGTGCAGGAGGTTATGTACCGCCAGGTTATGCAGCTTGGTTATTAGTTTTGAGGGCATGATGGTGTTAAATGTCAAATTGTAATAAATAATCAGGTACAATTGTCCTTATTTTCCAAATGGGTTAGAATTTAGTGAATGGTAAATGAAATAGCATCTGTGATGGATTTTTTAATTAATCAACTTTAATTAATCAACTAACATTTGTTTTTCTTGCAGGAACGACATTCATATGCTTTTAAATGTTTCCAAACTCTTTGGGGAAAACTTGTGACTTTGAGTGTTTGTGTGTGTGTGTGTGTGTATGTAAATAACAATTAGGGGAAATGAAACTAGACAGATCGATGACTAGTTCTCAAACCTTGTGATAAGTAATCATAAAAACAGAGTTTGCTTGTGCCAGTGACAGAGGAAAAAGGTTGTGGCTTTTGAACCAATTGAACCAATCATTTTGAAGGTGACATGTTAGTCTTATTTGTTTTCTCAATTCTATAAAAACTGTTGTATCTGTGTTTTCTGGTGGGATTCTCAATGGAATTTGTCTGAGATCCTCCGGCCTTGCTTCTTGGGAGAGATTTTGAGAGATCCAGGGGACGTCGATTTGTAGACGAGACCCAGATAGTTAGGTTTAGGGAAAAATCTACCACACATCCTACGTGGATGTATTTGTGCTGTACATAACCTGCAGTGAGTCAAAGGATTCTGGATTGGTGCTCAGGATGTGTTTCCTAATAAAACAATTCATGAGATCTGGTGCGAGAGCCGCTGGTCTGCAGTCATTAAGACAAGAGACTGTGGCTTTCTGTGAACAGGGATGATTGTGGTGGACTTTAAGGAGAAAAGGAACTAGTCAGTGTGAGGGGAAAGATTGAGGAAACAAACTCACATGATCAGAACAGACTTCTTATATCTCCTGTCTGTCATACTGACTTTGTCTGAAGAACAAAGAGGAACAACTTTGTGATTCTCTTGGTTATTCATTTTTGAGACCTTGATTCAGAAAGTAAAAGTAATTTTTTTTTTTTTTATTGTTTTTTTTTTTTTTATTATTATTGTTGGAGCTCAAACAGAAAATGGCTTCACTATCTGAAGATGATTTTTCTTGTCGCATGTGTAATGAAATCTTCAAGGCTCCTGTTCTTTTATCATGTAGTCACAGTTTCTGTAAAGAGTGTCTTCAACAGTTCTGGAGAACCAAGAAAACTCAGGAGTGTCCTGTCTGCAGGAGAAGATCCTCAAGAGATGATCCTCCATGTAATCTTGTGTTAAAAAACTTGTGTGAGTCGTTCCTGAAGGAGAGAAATGAGAGGCATTCATCAGGGTCTGAGAAGATCTGCAGTTTACACAGTGAGAAAGTCAAACTCTTCTGTCTGGAGGACAAACAGCCTGTGTGTTTAGTGTGCAGAGATTCACAGAAACACGTCAATCACACATTCAGACCCATCGGTGAAGTGGTTTCATCATATAAGGTAAGACAGATTTAAACATGAGGATAAACACTTGTTTAAGCTTATGTATTAAATATAAGATCAAATTAAAGAAATATTTGATGTCTTATAGATTTTCTCTTTAAATTCCAGGAGGAGCTCAATACAGCACTGAAGTCCTTACAAGAGAAACTTCAACACAATAAAAACATTAAAGAAAAGTTCACAAGAAAGAAAACCGTTCAGCACATCAAGGTGTGGATTGATTCTTTTGACATATTTACAGATTTGATTAGAACAACTGAATTGATGTGTCTGACATGTTCCGTTACTGACTGAAACACACACACACACACACACCCACCCGTTTGTGTATCAAGTTGATCAAGCGCAGTGTCAGCTGCTTATTCAGTGGGCAGGACTAATGCTTCAGCCCTAATCCCATTGGCTAGCGCTCACCTTCCACATTTTCATTTTATCTAATTAGTTTGGGTGAATGCATTACTTCAATGAGCTCATTGTTTTTGCACTAAATTATTACATTGTTTAAATTAAATTTTTGTATATGTACATTTCTGAAACACATGATTACTCTAAATTGTAATGTGGCATTTCTGTAAAGCTGCTTTGAAACAATGTTTATTGTGAAAAGCGCTATACAAATAAATGTGGATTCAGTTGAATTGAATGCAGATAATATGATTCATATTCATGACCGCAACAAACTTTTAGCACAACAGACACTGAGCTGCTGACATTATGCTTCTACTTGATGATTTGATTGATAATGTGTATTTTCACCCTACAGACACAGAACATCTACTACTACAGTACTAGTACTTCAGAAAGTTAAAGTTGTAGTGAACTAACCCACATTTCCCCACTCACTCTTCATGCTGCTCCAGAATCAGTTGCGTATTTGAGATGATTGAAGTGAATGTGATTTGATTTCAGTCTCAAGCTGAGCACACAGAGCGTCAGGTTAAACAGCAGTTTGAGAAGCTTCATCAGTTTCTCAGAGATGAAGAAGAAGCTACAATCACTGCACTGAGGGAGGAAGAGGAGCAGAAGAAGCAGATGATGAAGAAGAAGCTGAAGGAGATGGACAGACACATCTCAGATCTTTCACACACAATCAAAGACATGAAGGAGATGATGAAAGCCAATGATGTCTGCTTTCTGAAGGTCTGATTTCACATCATTGATTGATTGATTGATTGATTGATGTTTGATTGAATTCTTGATGATAAATGGTGTGTTTGTTCTACAGGAGTTTCCAGGCTCAATGGAAAGGTGAGTGATCTGCTGGTGTCTCTGGTCTCTCTGGTTCTGATCCAAAGCCACTGCAGTTCTGACTCCTGAATGTTCTTCCAGAGTCCAGATCTCACAGCCGGATCCACAGATGGCTTCTGGAGCTTTGATTCATGTGTCACGATACTTGGACAACCTGCCGTTCAGAGTCTGGAAGAAGATGCAGGACATCGTCCAAAACAGTGAGTCTGGAGAAGATCTGTGCTGTTACACACTGGAAATCACACATGGCTGGGCAGGTTTTTCATGACATGTTTTTCAAATAAGAATGTTTCTTCTTTTTTCATCTCCTCAAGTCCAGAACAACCTTAACAGATCAAATGTGAAAAGATACTTGAGGCTCCATTTGTGATTCTTGTGGTGTTGTGCTGATTGAACACGAAAGACATATATCCACAAAAACTTTTAATCTCAAAAGGTGAATACAGAAGATTACAGTTTAGCACTCACTTGGAAGAGTAAGCTAACTAAAGAAAACAGCCCATTTATAATAATATAGTCCCCTCTTGTGGCCATTATGTGAACTGCACTCCAATATAAAGTATTGTAGTAAGGATACCACATTTACTCCCCCCTCCCCCATTTTGATGGTAGGATATTACTAAATATACTAAAATACCCCACCAGAAGTAACTTTACTATTTGAGAAATAAGAGGAAATTATTTTCCCAATAACATTTTAGAACAGAACAGTTATTTTTTCAAGACATAAGAATGCAATAGCTTCTCAGAAACATTCTGATAACTCGTTACAGCTATGTTTTAAGCTATTTAACATAGTCCTGGAGATGAATAGGTGTGTGTCTTTCCCTCGTAGAACGACGCAACTGTGGTACAGCTGGTGTGTCTAACTTCCCTGCTGAAAAAAACAATAGAAACCATTACAGAATTGCTAATGGTTTCCACTACAAAACCATTACAAACCATCAGCCGTTAACCATTAAAACCATTACCAAGTGGAGTCCATTACGTAGTGTGTTTTGGGCCATATTCCATTAGGATTTATTGGTTCTGATGGTTTCATTACAAATTTGTATTGGTCATGTATTTTAATGGTTTCCATTACAGTTTTGTATTGGTTCTGATGGTTTCATTACAAATTTGTATTGATCTTGAATTGCACATATTTAATGGTTTCCATTACAGTTTTTTGTATTGGTTAACATTTGTAGGTTTAATGCATTTAGCTGTTAATAATTAGGACATTAATTATAGTTTTTAATTAATTAATTTGAATTATTATTACAATTATACACAACTGATATAAGCTGCTCACCAACTTTTCAATAGCTTACAGCTCAGGTTTTGTTTAGCAAAGAATGAAGAACATGCACCTGAAATAAAAATGATATACAGTATTTAGGCTATGTTCACACATAGCGTCTTTTTTCAAACTGCCAGCGTCTGTTCTACATTATAACCCTATGGAGTAAACTGTTTTTTCAAAAAAGTCCTGAGCGCTTTTTTAGACGCCACCGCCGGCGTCTTTTTCTGCAGCTCAGAGCGTCTTTTTAAGTTGAAAAAAGTTCAACTTTTCTGAAAAGAACGCCCTACGTCAAGCGCCTTTTTGACAGCTGACCAATGACAAGCGAGTAGCGAGACCTGTCGTTTCCATAACAAGAACAACAAGAAAAAATGAATGTACTTGTATGTTTCCTTCCCCGTATAATGTCGTGCACCCACAAACGTCTTTGTGAACCGACATTCTCCTCCCCGGTAACTTCAAAAGCCAACGCAAGAGCCAACTTTCTCTTTCTCGACATTTTTTGCATCACACAGCACTAGGCTACTGTTGCAGCTGTTGTTATAGCAACAAAAGACGCGCTCGGCTGCTATTTGTAACCGAACGCTGCCAGCTTTTTTTTTTTTTGCTAAAAAAACGCCGTTGTCAACTTTTTCTTGTCAAAAAAGACGCTAAGTGTGAACATAGCCTTAGACCGTTTTTTTTACTCAACCCATATGGAAATAAACATCTGACACAAAACATTAATATTACATTTTTATTATTTGATTCACAGTTATTCTTTTACATTGTGTGGCTTCACTGGGGCTGAATAATTAGACCTGCAAAAGGGAGGAGAATTCATTAGGACAATGTACCTCTTAAACCACATTACCAGTGCATAAGATTATCCATACACTATATTTTTAAATATATTCATCCAACATCTTTGGGCGTACTTTGAGCAGATTCAAGATCTTGCCAGCTGTGAACTTTGTCCACTAGTCATGTAATGTTCATAGCATTACAGTCATCTGTTATTTAACCTTCTCCAGGTGTAGGTTTTAAATTATAAAACATAGTTCAGGTTAGGGATGCACCGAAATTTTGTCAAGTTAGCGTTTTTGCTCTTAAAAACAGATGCCCATAATAGTATCAAACTGCAGAGCCACAGCACTATTGAATGGGAAAGAAAGCTGGGTCTCGAGCAAAAAAAGCTGCTCAACAGTTACCCAATGATATGATGAAATGTAAAAGTACAAAGATATTATAAGAAAACATTACTATTACATTAACATATCGCACTGAAGTAGGCTGCTTTAAAATTAACATTTATTTAAATTAAAAGAAATTCTTCTTTTGGCAAAATTACATTTCCTTAATAACCTAAACAGAGGCTTTACTCCCTTAGAACTTAAATTATCAATGTTTCATTGCATCACTGTTGGAAAACCTTTTTACCTTTATAAAGGGTATTTTTTCCTGAATTTTATTAAATGTAGGCCTATGCTCCATCTTTCATTTCAAAATATTCAATTATCAATACATTCAATTAGAATAAGACACTAGGCTGTTAACAATCAAAACGTTGGGAAACACAGTAAGACATTTATATTATAAACTTCTTAGATACCTTTAGAGTTGCTCTATCTTGTTCAGGTTTCATATGATTATCCTCAGTTATCATCTGAAAAAAGGAAAGAAGAGCAAATAAAAAATATAAAAGACAAATAAATACTAATTTTAGTATTACCAATTTCAACAGAGGTTGCTATTTTTACCAACTTCTTCAATGATTATATTTAATTTAATATAATATATTATATTTAATCTAACAAGCACAAATAGTTTTCGATATTGGTATTAGCCACAATGAGCTGTGAATTATGGGTTATCAGTATCGATCCTAATATTCCATTATGTGTGTCCCGGTAAAACTAGTGTCCTCATAGACCAGGATTCTGTCAAACTAACACCACACACTGAGATTCTCTAGTCAAGTTAAACATCAGGACTATGTACTTATGATGTCCTCATAAAACGGTGTCCTCATAAAACAGGTGCAAGACACACACATCCTGACACACTGTGATAAACACGCATGTTACGTGATGCATTAAAGCCATGAACATATTGTTCATACCTATCTGTGGTAGTGATATTGCAGTATAGGCCTCTGTGAAGTCAGGCTATGTAAAGACTATGCCATGTTATTTTACAGTTGATTACTCAATTTCTGTACCTAAATTAGACTTACGTGGAATATTTTTATTTTAAATCTTTGTTACACAGGGCTCCAAACTGCGACTAAAATGGTCGCATTTGCGACCAAAAATATTTATTTGCGAGTGAAATTTCTGCCAAGGTCGCCATTGGCGACAATACAAATTTACTCCCTTTGATTGTAAAATTTGCATCCTACGTGCATGTTTTATAACCAGTAGCCTATCGTAGGGGTGTGCGATATGACGATTTTTCATCATGGACGATTAAAATGTCTCCACGATCTGCTTTTGAAGAAATATCGTAGAATCCTGCACTCTAGTTGCTGTTCTGGCGCCTCTGTCCCGGTCAAAACATACTGAACAACGCGACGTATATTCACATGTTAACGCAGCGGAACGGGACACTGCAGTTCACAAAAGTTAATAATTTGCATGTGCTTTAATGCCTTGTCGGTTAAACATTTAATTTGCGTGCTGATGCGCTGTTCTAACATGTGCCTTTCTCAGCGCGTACATGTGAAGCTCACATGCACTAAAGCCTGTCTACCAGCGCCTGGATACTGGACTAAGTTATATTTTGAGTCTTATTGTGCTAATACTGTTAAATACACACAAGGTTTACATAAACAAAGTCGGTTATGTCTAAAGTGAAAGCAAACTTGAGAAAATTGAGAGAAAATCGGCTTGTCAAATGCGTGTACATTAGACGTGTCGCGCGCAGCTCTTAAGAGACAGTAGCAATTGTAAACACGCTGCCGCTTGTCCTTAAAGGGATAGTTCACCCAAAAATAAAAATTATCTCATTTACGCACTCTAATGTTGTTCCAAAACTGTATTAATTTCCTTCTAATATTTTCTAATATTAATAATTTGAAGAATGTGGGTAACCAAACAGTAGCTGGTCCCCATTGACTTCACTGGGGTACATCAACTGTTTGGTTACCCACATTCGTCCAAATAACTTTTATTTTCAACAGAAGAAAAACAAGTTTAAAACAACTTGAGAGAGTAAATTATGACAATTTGAATTTTTAGGAGAACTATCCTTTTAATGTTAATGAAACAACAAAATGCAAAGAGAAAATTACTCACTGCTCTTGACTGATAACTTTAATAGTAGCTTTAATAAGTATCAATTTATTATTTATACAGTGAAGTCTATGTTTTGTTTTATTTTCATATTTGTTAATTTAATTACTTTCTTCAATGCTACTGTTAAATAAACCTACTGTAGCTGAAAACATAAAGCACTGTTTATTTCATTTGTATATTAAGTTGTGTATGTGTAATGTTTATCTTTGATCTTAATATTTAATAACAAAGAAAATAATGACTACATTTTTATCTTCGCCCCTTTCTGCCATTCTTTTTTATTTTACATTTTGTTACCTAAGGCTTTGTTTTTAAAATATGGACATTAGTTTGGCTGTAATGCTCAGTCACAAAATAGTAAAACCAACATAAAAAGAATTGTGATAAAATCGTGAATTGTGATTTTCCTGAAAAAAATCGTGATATGATATTTTTGCCATATCGCCCACCCCAAGCCTATCGCTTCATTTGTTTTGTTAACGTCATGAAATTAGATGCTTTGCGTGAACGTTTCACTGAGTGAAAGCGCCAAAATATGAACTTATGAGTTCGGAAGTCGGAAGTGACATTCAGTTACCAAATAAGCTCCAGTTCCCAGAACATTCACAAGATGAAAATGCTGAAACTGTAAGAAGAGGAGAGACATGCACACAACAGGGTGACTAAAATGTAAGTGCATTGTTATGTGGCTCTTAAAAAAATTATTTGGCGCCTGTTTTTTTCCCCTATAGGAGCCATTGGCTCCTTGATAGATTTTTTTGTTTGGAGCCCTGTTACATTTTTTTTTACCTATGCTTGCAATTTATTATTTTCTGTGCAGAAACCCCTACAAAATCACACCAATCATTCTAGAATGATTAATTATTTCCCAAATACAGCTATTTAAGTAATTTGGTGAAATAGTTTTTCATATTGCATTATATATTGCAGAAAAAATGAAATATTGCAATATCAGTTTTTTGCAATATCGTGCAGGTCTATTTCCAAGGGTAATTTTTAACCTTTAATATTACCTTTTAATAATAAAACAAGTAAAATCATCACTTTAAATAACACAATGTATCTGCATTATTAAACAGTATCACCTAAACATGGAAACACTGAACTCACTTTATAATGATTGCTGAATCTGCCCTCTCATCTTTGTCTTTCTCCTGAAGTGTAAAATGTATGTCCTCCTCCAGAGGCTTGATCTTCTCCTTCACTGACTCACTTCAGGCATTATCTCATGTGTCTGCTGTCATAGAAAAAGGCCCTCAATAATCCTGACCATTGCATTTCTTTTGACATATTATTCAACAAGCTTAAACTTAAAGGTATAGTGGAGGATTTTTTTCTTCCGGATGGATCATCTATACTATTGGTCCTCCTAATTGTCAATCATTCTGGTGATATGTTTACGTAAGGCCGTCGTACGTGCTCGTCCCTTAGTTTTCGCTTTCTGCGCATGTGCACCTTTAGGTGTTTATGTGTGGTGACTGGTGAGCTACGGTTAACGCCATTCATTGAAGCTCGCCGTTTCACCGGGTCGTTTGAAAATGTCTGAGGGTCGCAAGAGAAAAAGTTTGTACGAAGTGTATGAGAAGAAGAGAAAGGCCTCAGAAGAGAGAAACAAGACCAGAGTGTTTTTGGGAGATTGTTTCACACGATGGCGTGCACTGAAAACACAGGTTGGGCTTTCCACTGATGCCTCAGTCGCAAGGTTTCTACTCGACAGGTAAAGTTTGGCATGCTATTTGGAGAAAAAGTGCAAATCTTCTTTTGGAAAGTAATGTTATATGAGCGATGCCTACAGCAACTTGTAAACAGAGCGTACACGAGGAGAACCTTGCACACGTTTAATAGCCGTTCCCTCTCGGGAGCAGAGTGTTGCACATGTGCATTTTTTCAAAAAGTGGAGAGGGCGGTTCTTATCTAAAATTCGGAAAGATCCTCCACTATACCTTTAAGACATAAACTGTGTTTAAGTGAATATAAGTATGAGTATTGTTTCAATACCCATGCCTACATATGGGTGTGTTCATATGGATGAAAGCCTGTTGTGTTCGGTCTCTTGATTTGTGATAGTGGCAGCTATTGTGAAACTCACCTTCTTCATCTACTGAGTGTGGATGGCATCAAGGTCTTGTCCTGAAGAATACAGGGCCAAACGCTAGGGATTGTATCTCATCTGATAACAAGAGCATAGCCATAAGTTTAAGAACTCTAATGATATCTTTACCCCCCTGATATTGCATTGAGGATATCAATTCAAACATTTTAAAGGCTAAGAGTATGAGCTATGAGTATACTCATACTTATAAGCTGGCCAGATATCTGTGAAAAATAACTTGCGTGCCTGAACCACATTTAGCATTTAAAAGTAAAAAGAATTTCAGTATTTATCAGTAAAAAAAATGCATACAAAATAAATACCCCTGAGTTGGACAGTATGGTGTCTGTCTCATTGGCCAACATAATTCAAACCAGACCTAGAGAAATAAAATAAAATATACCAATAACCATGATATCCTGTTATCATAATAGTTAAATTAATTATTATAACTACGACCATTATAACATTATATTTGTCGCCTATTATTTATCTGATTATTTAGCTTACATGCTTCTCAAGGACAATCTCACTGAAAAAACCTGGGGTTAATGATTTTAAAATGTGAGACTTCTTTCAAAAGCCAAACCCAAACCTTTGAACAGTAGTGCACTATGTTTGAGGTGGTTTTGCTTACTAGTCATATGGTTGCCGGGGAGATTCTCTTGGACGGGGGTGCAGCAGGCCTTCAGCATGATGATCTAGAACATAACATGCAATTTGTCACAGAGCCAACAATGTTACATAGGATTTACAATAGAACATTTACAAGCTAGAGCAGAACTTATATATATATATATATATAATATATATATATATATATATATATATATATATATATATATATATATATATATATATATATATAAAATTCGTATCATGATTAATCAATAGAGGGGTTTTTTCTGTTGCTCCTGAAATCACCTTTTTTTTTTATCACTATTTGTAAGTGACGTCACTGATTAACAGTACAGTGCATTCTTTTAGGTTAAATAAATTAGCTTACTTCCAATCACCCATTGACAAATTACCAGCAAAACAAAACTATCAAAAACTGTTATGTACACAAAGATGTGGTTAAAACCCCAAACTTTCATAAACAAGAGCTCCAGTCTATAACGTTAGTTGGCCTTAGCTTAACGTAACGTTAAGTGAAAATGGTTGAGATGCTAACGGACTTTTTTGAAGACACAAAGCCATTTCTATAAAGTAAATATTCAACGGAAGCTTGTCAATTACACGCAATAAAGGTGTCAGGGACGTTTGTATGTATTATTTGTGTGAATTTGTTAACTAAACTCACCTGAAAGCAGTGAAAACAACAGCGAGAGACGGGAGTTCAGCTGTTTGTCAGTTGATGATGATGACGTTTCCTCGTTTCCATCTGCTCTCGCGCAGCGCGCTCGCTCCAGTGTTTGAATGCGACTCGAATGTTCACGCGCACGCGGATTAAAACACTTCAAAGTCACGCAGCATTTAAATAAACGTCTAGAATTAAAACATATAACATCATTTAAAATACCATTAATATTAAATCATGAATTTTAAACTCATTGTGTAGTTCTATGACCCATTCATGTGCAAGAAGTAATTCAATTTACATTTAATGATACCTTGCGTTACAATACTAATAACTGCGTTATATAACTAAATGGCAAAAAAAAAAAATAATTCTGGGTTCCAATTAACTAGTGTATTATAATCAACTTCATCTATATTAACTTATTGTTTGTGTGTATGAATTATTATTATTATTGTTATACTAAATAATAATAATAATACGTTCATCAGCTTGGCCAGAATGGGAGACCAGCTAAAACCAGCTGACCACCAAATTGTCCAGGCTGGGAAACAAGCTTGATCATACACGCCAGGCTGGGAGACCAGCTAAAACCAGCTACTTCCATCTTAAACCAGCCAACCAGCTTTTTAGCTTGGTTTTAGCTGGATTTCTCGATTTTTCAGCAGGGAGGCCAGGTGTTGATGTTGACGAGGAAAGCATAAAATAACTGGTTGCCAGTTACATGATTTAATGCAGTTGATAAATAAATTGTTTTGGCAAGAGGTTGTACCTCGATCCAAGTATCTTTTTAACAGTGTGTTTATAAACAGTTGTGAGAAAGTAGAATTTCAGTTCTACTGTGAAAGTTGTCACTTAAACATAGGATCAGTCCAGGAAATCAGTGACAAACAAATTATATATTAATATCATCAAACCAAAGAAAACACTAAATTTGTTGGAGACTTAATGGTTCATAATGGTGTCCAGTAGATACCAACATGTAACCTATAAGTTGCCAAAGGTGTTCTATTGGTCCTTAATGGTATCCAATAGAAAAAACATGCCACCAATAGAAGAAAGCAAATCACCAATAGAGACCTACTAGGACCATTACAGTTTCCATTAAAACCAATACAGACAAATAGACAAAACATGCCACCAATAGAAGAAAGTAAATTACCAATAGAGACCCACTAGGACCATTACAGTTTCCATTAAAACCAATACAGTTCTCTTTATAACCATTAAAACCATTAGCAATTATGTAATGGTTTCTATTGTTTTTTTCAGCAGGGTTGTCAGGCGAGTAAAGCTCATCCTCAGCAACTGGCTCTGTTGTATTCTGGCTTGAAATTACTACTTTGGGTACTGTCTCTGTTTTAGTAGAAGAGGGAATCTCAGGCAGCTGGGACCCTTTGTCAGAGGGTACTGTTAACTGGGTGAAGTCCTGAAACTTGTCCGTATGTCGAATTCGGATTTGATCAACATGCCGCTTCAGGAGTCCTCTTCCAACAGCTACTGTATAGGAAACTGGACCTGAGGAGTTCACAATAACAGCAGGGATCCACTTGGGACCATAATTGTAATTACGCAGTAACACGTCATCTCCAGTTGTGAAAACTCTCAAATGTGCATTTTTGTCATGAATCCCTTGTTGTTTTTGCTGCACTTTGGCTTTAATGTCTGGCAAGAGAAGATCAAAAGTAGATATCCGTTTCCTTGCCATAAACATCTAGGCTGGCGACACGCCTGTTGTAGCATCCGGGGTGATACGATAGTTAAACAAGAATCGAGACAATCTAGTTTCCAAGGTGTCCCCCTTCGCTTTCTTCATGCCTTCTTTGAATGTTTGGACTCGCTCTGCTAATCCATTAGAAGAAGGGTGGAAGGGTGCAGATCTCAAGTGACGAATCCCATTGTTTTTCACGAATTTTTCAAATTCTGTGCTTGTGAAACAGGAGCCATTGTCAGAAACTAAGATCTGAGGTAATTCCCAAAAACTGAAACTTTAGCGAAGTTTATCAATGTTAGCTTGCAATATTGATGAGTTCATGGGTTCTATCCACTTAGAATGTGATCTTCAATCACCAAAAAAACCTTTTCCAAGAAGGGGCCTGCATAATCCACGTGAATACGGGACCAAGGGGTCTTGGGCCATTCCCATGGATGCAGTGGCGCTACAGGAGGCATTTTACTGTGCTTCATACATTTTTCACAAAGTTGGGACTCCTTCTCAACCTCCATATCCATCCCAGGCAGCCAAAAATAGGATCGAGCCAAGCCTTTAATTTTTGCCATCCCTGTGAGCGATTGGTGTAACAGTTTCAAAAGCATTGCCCGACATAATTCTGGGCATAATTAATCTGGCTCCTCAGAGTACACATCCATTATGCACACTTAATTCCAGTTTCCTTTTGTGGTAGGGGTTGAATTGTGGATCTACTTGAGTTGGCCATCCCCTCAGCGCATAATTGTGAACTTGAGACAGTAGTGCATTTTTATTTGTCCAACTTTTGAGTTGCGAGGCACTGATTGGTTCGAACTCCAGCATGTCCAACATCAAAATTTGACGTGACTTTGATTTTGCTCCACTTCCAAAAGGGGTAGTCTGCTTAAGGTGTCTGCCTTATATATATACACCATTGTATATTCATAGGCACTATGAATCAGCAGAGCCCATCTTTGCACTCGAGGGGAACCCATCTGTGGAATGGGTTTCTTTTCTGCAAAGAGAAAATCAGGGGTTTATGGTCTGTGCAAATAGTAAATTTCCCATACATATAAATACTTGTGGAACTTTTGAACTCCAAAATTGATGGCTAAAGCTTCTTTATACAACTGGAAATTTCGTCGCTCAGCTGGTGTCAAGGTACGCAATGCGAAACCTAGAGGTTTCTCCATGTTATCTTTCATTCGATGTGAAAGCACAGCACCCACACCATAAGAAGAGGCATCACACGAGACAATTAGGTATTTCTCTGAAGAAAAGTGTGCCAACACATCTGTGGATTGCAGGAGTTCCTTTGATTTCTGGAAAGCTTTGGTTTGTGAGTCACCCCAGATCCGTTTAGTGTATTTTCTTAACAGACAGTGGAGGGGAGCTAGGTAAAAACTTGTTTTAGTAGTTCAGCAATCCTAAGTAGGCTTTCAATTCCGGGTTATTTGTGGGACACGGAGCCTCCGTCAAAGCTTGCACCTTGTCTTTTAGTGGGTGTAAACCCTGGGCATCAACAAGATGGCCCTGTCACAAGCTAAGCTTGGTGACAAATAAGGAATTGCATGGACTTGACACACGTACACATCACTACCTCATTTTGCCTGCATTTATCATCTTTTAAATCATAATGGTGTTGTGTAATTGTTTTCTTTATTTGAAGTGAGTCTGATATATATTTTTTGTCTGTTTGCTTCATGTTGTTCAATTCAATTATTCCTTTTTTAAAACTTCACAACCCAGTTTTAATTTCAGTCAGAATTAACTTTTATTTCTTGTAAGAATTCCCCCAAAACCTTTTGTTTTGGCTGTTAGCCTTCCAGTCTCATGTTACACCATCAAAGGTCCATCTGGATCAAACAGGTTTTTGTAGCATTAGCATACCCCTAATTTGACTGAACCATTTGTAGTTTTGTCTGGGGGAGGGGGAATATGAGCTAAACAATTCTTTCCTTTTTACATTTACATTTAGTCATTTAGCAGACGCTTTTGTCCAAAGCGACTTATAATTTAGGACTAAATAAAGCGAGTCATCGTGAAGAGGCAAAAACAACACAAGAAGTGCTCAAAATACGAAGTTCAGGCATTGTTCAGAGTAGCATAAGCCCGATAAGGGAGGATTAAAGGAAAAGGAAAGAATATATATATATATATTTTTTTTTTATTATGAGGTTAAGTGCTCATGGAAGAGATGAGTTTTCAGTTCTTTTGAATGTTGTCAGGGATTCTGCAATCCGGATGAGGGTGGGGAGAGCATTCCACCAGCATGGAACCGGAAATGAGAATGTTCTGGAAAGTGATTTTGTGACTCTCTGTGATGGAACCACGAGCCGTTGCTCGTTGACCGATTGTAGGCTTCTGGTAGGGATGTAGACTTGTAGGAGTGAGTGAAAGTAGGAGGGAGCTGAGCCTGTGATAGATCTGTAAGCAAGCGTCAATGCCTTGAACTTGATGTGGGCAGCGAGTGGTAGCCAGTGCAGAGAGATGAACAGAGGAGTGACGTGGGCTCGTTGAAGACGAGACGAGCTGCAGCATTCTGAATAATTTGTAGAGGTTTAGTTGCACATGATGGAAGCCCGGCCAGAAGAGCATTGCAGTAATCAAGCCTAGATATGACCAGGGCCTGGACGAGAAGTTGTGTTGCATGCTCAGTTAGGAAAGGCCTGATCTTCCTGATGTTGTGCAGTGCAAACCTGCATGATCAAGCTGTCTTTGAAATGTGATCTGTGAAGGTCAGCTGGTCATCAAATAATACTCCAAGATTTCTGACCGACCTTGATGGGGTGATTGATGCTGGATCTAGCTGGATAGTGAAATCGTGTTGTAGAGACGGATTGGCAGGGAGGACGAGAAGCTCAGTCTTTGCCAGGTTGAGCTGTAGGTGGTGTTTCTTCATTCATGCCGAGATGTCAGACAGCTTGAGATCCGTGCAGCTACTGTGGGGTCATCTGGATGAAATGAGAGGAAGAGCTGTGTGTCATCAGCATAGCAATGGTAAGAGAAACCATGTGCCTGTATGATGTGTCCCAGTGATGTGGTGTAGATGGAGAAGAAGAGGGGTCCAAGAACTGAACCCTGAGGAACCCCTGTGGTCAGTTGGTGTGCTCTGGATACCTCACCTCTCCATGCGACCCTGAAGGACCTACCTGTGAGATAGGATTCAAACCAGTGGAGGGAAGTTCCTGTGATGCCCAGTGATAAGAGGGTGGACATAAGGATCTGAAGATTCACAGTGTCGAAGGCAGCAGACAGATCCAGGAGAATGAGAACTGAAGATATGGAAGCAGCTTTTGCGATCCGTAGGGCTTCTGTGACCGATAGTAATGCAGTCTCAGTTGAATGCCCTTTCTTGAAGCCGGATTGGTTGACATCCAGCTGGTTGTTCAGAGACAAGAAGCATGTTACTTTTTTGTTGTTATTTTTGGTGTGTGGTTAAGTACCCATGGGTTTACACAGTTATTTGTGTATATGTTTAGTGTTTCATTGTTTTTACTTTTGTGTATAATGTATTGTATGTTTGGTCCCTGCTTGTTCATTTGGTACAGGCCAAGGGTGGAGCTAGCACTTATAAATATTAAGCTATAGAGCTTATCAAGTCAGGTATTTTAGTATGTGACCATGTAATTATAATTATTTTTTTTATTTTTTTTGTCCCTTTTTAGGCGCAACTGAGTAGCCGCGTGAGCATGGCATCTAAGGTTTGCAAGTGCTTTTCATCAGTTACCCCAGTGACCTATTTGTCATCAAGATAGACAGCAACATGAGTTAATCCTTGCAGCAACCCTTCCATGGTCCTTTGAAATATCGCTGGCGCAGAAGCCACTCCAAATGGAAGACGATTGTATGTAAACATCCCCTTGTGGGTGTTAATGGTGACATACTACTTGGAGTTTTCACCCATTATATTCTGCTGGTAGACATGACTCATATCCAGCCTTGAAATGACGAGCACCCAGACAAGGTTGTGAAGAGGTCTTCCACACGTGGAATAAGATATTGTTCCAAAGGCGAAGCCTGGTTTATAGTGAGCTTATAATCTTCATATAATCTAATGGAACCATCAGGCTTGAGGATACAACAGGCGCTGCCCACTCTAAGTACTTCATAGGGGTGATTATGTTTTCGTCCAGCAGTCCGATCATTGCTGCATCGATCTTAGACCGCATAGCAAAATGTACAGATATGTGATGATGAACCTTTGGCACCGCCCTAGGTTTAACATGTATTGTCGCTGTCATCACCTTGAGAGTTCCTAATTCCTCTCTAAAAACGTCCTCATGACGCTGCACTATTTCTTGCAATTTCTCTTTAAGCGTATCCTCATTTTCCTTTATTCTCACATTTTGGATTTCTTTTTGAGGTGCCCGAGGAGCAATTGGAGGTTTAAGTGCCTTGTTCAAGTGATAGAGGAAGATAGTGCTATTCATTCACTCTGATTTAAAAGTATTTAAAACAAATACACACACATTAAGACTCAGTTTAATGAACATCATCAGAATTTTTACAGATACAGTTTTTCATCTCAACAGTTCTGATTGTTTGTTTGTGATTTTAACTTGACGAGACACAAATATTTGAATCACACATTTAATGTTCGTCGCTGATCCCATTAGTAAACACTGATAATAAAAATGAGTGTGACACTAAAAACACTGACAGTGATCAGAGGAAAATGTCTGATGTATTTGATCAATAGGACGAGGGTCATAATTCATAATAATCTGTGTTCGGTTCACTCTTGATCATTATATGAACATCAGAACAAAAGCAGCTGTTTATTGTGTCTCATCAGCTCCTGTGATTCTGGATCCAAACTCGGCTCATCCACGTCTCGTCCTGTCTGATGATCTGACCAGTGTAAGAGACAGCGGGAACAAACAACTTCTTCCTGATAATCCAGAAAGATTTGATGAGCATTACTGTATTCTGGGTTCAGAGGGTTTTAACTCAGGAACACACTGCTGGGATGTGGAGGTCAAAGAGAGTTCATACTGGAGTCTTGGAGTAACTACAGCATCAAACCAGAGGAAGGGAGCTGTTTTCTTTAACACGGATGTCTGGTGTGTGCAGTATGATCCGTATGGACTGTCGCGTGGTTTTCGTGTTGAACAGAAGCTTGAGTGTGTGAGAGTTGATCTGGACTATGACAGAGGAACGGTGTCATTCTCTGATCCTGTAACTAACACACATCTACACACATTCACAACCACCTTCACTGACACACTCTTTCCATTCTTCTGGTGTTGGATTGACTCTCTGAGGATCTTACCGGTCAATTGTCAGTAAAAGTAACTCCTGTAAGACTGGATTGACCTGCTTTCATCTTTTACAGTCTTCATGTTTCCAGTATTTGTATGTGTAAAACTTCTCAGAAATGCTCTTAAAGGGATTATTCATTCAAAAATGAAAAATCTTTCATCATTTACTCTCACGTTGTTCCAATCCTGTATGAGTTTCTCTCTTCTGTTGAACATAAAGAAAGATATATGTGGGTAACTAACAGTCTTTTTATTTTATTTATTTCATGCTATTTTTTGAGGGGAGGAATTATAAAGCATCATAAAGTGCTCATCACACGTTCCTCCAATAGTGTTTATGAAGTTTGATTGGTTAATGTTTAGAGTGAGAGTGTATTTTTTTTTACATTTGTCTCATATGTTTTGATCACTATCATTCCCAGACTTCCATTTGTGTGATTTAAGAGTTTACAAATGTGGTAATAATAAAAAAAACAAAAAGATGTGTCCAAACTTTTGCCTGTATGTTTCATTTAAGTATATTTCATATTTTCCACTTGCAGTAAGTGACAGACAGTGTCAGTCATGTTGAGCTGGTGCGTCTCCTCTTATCTGGATGTGAGGAACAGATAGAGGAAAGAACAGGATATCAGACAGAGAGCAGGGTGACGGTGGCGGGGAATTGTCCGGAAGTAGCAGAGGGACGTTAAGCAAACAGTCGCTTTGAGTAAGGGGCGGCAGGAAGTGTGGGCGTCGGTCTCTCCTCTTTTGCTCCTCCCATTTACAAACTGGCTCCGCCCTGAAGCCACGCCCACCAGAGTCATTCCAGTATCGTTCTGTGGTTTGTTCCCTCTTCCTGTCTGTTATTTCCAAACTCTGTATCCACTGGCTGAGCTCTGATGCCTCGTCTCTGATTTTTACAAGTTCATTTTTGTTTTTTCTCGTCATCTTCGGCGTCTGTCCCCTCCAAACTTCTTCAAACAAGTACTCTTCCTTTTCAGTCCTAATTCCCACGTCTCTGCCGCGGGTCCTCGCTGTAGCGCTTAGCCGTCTGCCATGATGCCAGTGCTGAACGCTGACCATTTGCGACTGTTTATTCATGGATGTCTCATCATCTTTTTGAGGTTTTGCACGTAAAATTTTGGGTAATTGCCTGTCTCGTGTCTGAATGCATTTGAGTCCGTTTAAGGGTGTGTTTTGGTGAGATCCACCTGTTAACAGGGCAGAACGGTCAACAGATTGACCCGATATGATTCGGGTCGTGCTTAAGACTGAACGCAGGCGACGATGGGGTGGTAAACTAGCAGACAGACCAGTCAGACCCACCGTACGGAAGAGCGGAGCGGGCCGGAGGTTAACCATGTGACGCTTCCCACCGTCCTCGCTAGTTTCATCCATTCTGGAGTCTGGAGGAAGAGCAGAGATCAACATTTTCAACTCCACAAAATCCATGTTCACAGATTAAAATTATTTAGATTAAAATAAATAGGGGTTCTCCTTCACGCCAAAAACACCATTATTTGTATTATTATATTTATATATTTTTACCCCAAATGATGGGTTCAGGCTGTTGGGTCATTTCATTGGTGTTACATGTATGTTTAGTGTGGTTTTGTTTTCACTGTGTTTTATCCCTGTTTTGCCTGCCTGTGTTCCCTAATTAGTTTCCTTGGTTGTTAATTGGTTCCGCACACCTGTTTCTGTTCAGTTGATGACCTTCCCGGTGTATTTGAGTTCTCAGTTTCCTTTGTTTCATTGTCCGGTATTGTCTTTGCTTTATGTGGTTGTGTGTTAGTTTGCTCCTGTGATCTTACTTTGTAGAATAATAAAGAATTGATTGTTTGGATTCTCCTGCATTGTGTGATTATTACAGCCAAAGCGTGACAATTGGGTTATTTTAATATTTTTACTCAGGTGCTGGTTGTATATAAATAACCCTAAAAATGGTTGTTTATTAAAATGGTATAGCATTTTTTAGAGTGATGTTTAGACAAAATAATCAAAATAATGAAAACTAATATTATAATAAAGGAGTTACACATTGATAAACAAATAAACATTAGACTAAAATAAACAAATTGTAAAACTTACTAAATAAATAAGTACAGTACAGTACTATAACATGCGTAATGATGAATATATTTGAAAAAATATTGAGACAATAATATTAATTTTTTACAGTATAAATTGATTCTTGAGACACATATGTCTTTTAAATTTTAGGATGGGGGGTCCGTCACACGAGGATGATCATGTTTGGCATCTAAAATATTGAAAACTCCTGGGTCAAACAGTTAGCAACATCCATAACTATCATTTAAAAATAGATTTGTTATTAATTAAATTTCTATTTATCTATTGATTAACAAAGAAGGAAAGGACTTTTCTTAGATTGACTTTAGTTGCTTTAGTTATAAAAAGCACCATGGTATTTCAATGTTCTTTTGGGCATATAGTACCATGTTAAAGCCATTTTTAGACTCTGATGGTAATAATGTAAAAAACAATGATACATATATGGTAACCACACAGTACTATGGTATATATTAAAGTAAACATAGTATTACCATGCACTTTTAGTAAAGTGGTGTGACATTTCTGAATTAAAATGTTCTGGAAGCAACATCATCAATGATGACAAGAATAAAGCAGGTTCAAACAGTAAACAGAGAGACACAGCAATAGATGAGAATGAAATCAAGAGAGAAATAGTTTAGTTTAGAAAGAGAAGCTGAATGAGAATCAAACATCTACCTGATGATGATGAGGTCAGAATTACACACACAGATCAGCATGAAGAGCTACTTACAGTCTGATGGCTTCATCTCTTATCAAACACACTCAGTATCTGTTGCCATGGAGTCCTGCAAGACCAATCAGCATCTCTCAATCTCCCTTCTCTCTCTGTCTCTCTTTCATGTCGTGCCCTTCACCAGCATGAAGCATGTGCAGCTCGCCTCTCTGTCTGTCCATAAATTATGAAACAGACGGCAGGACAGAAGCTCTGACCAACACAGTGAACTCACTCAAAATCCATGATTACTGACTGACATCCACATTATCTCAGTCAAGAAACAGATTAAAGATAACAGATAAAATTAAAAACAGTCACTGCCCAATATTTTCTTTTACATTTATTATTTTTTATTGTATTTTACTTCCAACATTCATACACTCATTTGTTTATTGTTTTTTTTGTTTGTTTTTTTACTATTTTAATCTTCCTTGCATTGACAATCTTCATTCATCCATACCTGCAAGGGAGAGACTTTCAATTACCAGCTAAGTGGTGACTCAGTGACTTTCTCTGATACTTTTGGCTAACCTGATTCATTCCTTGTGTTTGCACATTTCAATAAAGAACTTTTGAATCTGCTGTCTCATCTTCTGATAGTGACAGACGACCAGAACTTAATCAAAATGGACTAAGCTGGAGTTTTTCCTGAACCTGAGTTTTCTCTCGGCACAATATATCAAAAATGGCAGGAAGATAGATGAGTATGTGGAGGAATTCCTGAAGTACTGTTACCTGAGGGTGTGGGATGATCGTATCCTTATCAACTGCTTCCAAGATGGATTAGATGACAATGTCTGCATGCAAACTGCTGCGAACGAAAAACTGATGTGTGACACAATTTTTGGACCTCGTACTGTGGCGATGTGGTGCATCATATACAGTTGAATCTTTGGTTTCATCATTTTGAGACAACAGTGTGCTCCCTTGTCTCCACCCGCCCAGAGTCTCTAGCCGCCATGGCCGCCTCGCAAGAGTATCCAACTATTCCCCGATCCAGGAAAGCAACATCTCCAGCCTTTCCCAATCCCAATCTCAGATGATCCAATATCTGATAGCTGAAGAGCTCAGTAGCATCATGCGGTAAAAGGTTCTCAAGAGCAAGCTTTAGTCTGGTAAACTCACTAGGATCTACCGTGATGAAGTCTGAAATGGTCAGTGTAGGACCACGGTAGGTGCTCTCCCTCTCATCTGGATGCAAGGTGGAAGCTCTGTGCATAGGTGTCAGACACCTAGGTCTCCTTGGCTTGGAGCTTTTATAAGGTTGATGCTGGTAGGCAGCCCTAACAGGCTCAAACCTCTGCTCTGGATACCCACTTGAATCATGGGCGTAGGTACTGTACTCAGTGAGTGGCAGAAGTAATCTGCGGGAAGTAGGTGGGACAGATTCATCTGGATAGCTAGCAGGAATGAAGTCATGATAATTAGGAGGCTTAACTGACTGTTTGACTTCTTGTTTGGCAGGCAATCCAGTTTGTATATGATCTCATTATTTGAAGCTCACTAAGCATCTTGGCCAGGAAATCCACCAGCACATGTCCCCCTAACGACTCCTCAGCATTCCTCTCTGGGTGGCTAGGCAGAACAAAACAATCACTATAGTCCAAAGTCTGCTTTGAGGTCAGAAATGAGCTATAACCCCTCTATGGGAAGACAGATCTGAGTTCACTGGTATGGCAACTGTGCTGGCCAAATGCAAAGACTGCCGGTTGATAGATGAGTGGGGAAGTGGCGTTGGAAGAGACTCAGAGTGCAACATGGGTGTGAGATCGTAGTCCTCGAGATAGTCGGGAAGATGAACATGGCATTGAGGTCTGCCACCATCTGCATTTACCCCTTCGGGTTGCATATTAGAACTGATAGATCCACTTTATCCAAGAGCAATGGCCGATATCCCAATTAGGCTCGCAGGACCCATTTTGTTAAGCAGTTGAACTAGAATTGTATTCTAAAGTGGTTCTAATGTAGCCTTTTTCTTGGTATGTCGATCAGAACACAGGAATGGATCAGGGCAGTCCGATTCAATCAAAGGGGTTTATTGAACACTGAGAATTTGTAGGTTTGTGTGTGTGGGTGTGTGGTTCTACAATAAAACATAAATAAAGAAATAATCAGCATAACAGACGTCAACAAGTCAGTCTAGCCGGGACTCCAGACGCCCATCTCTCAGCCTGCACTCCAGACGCTCTCAAGCCAGCTAATCCTCCAGAAGCCCGGGTGTACTTCAATTTATGTGTACGCACAACTTTCAAAGTATACTCAACCACGGATGCCACAGATGGCAGAGTTTGACACATACGCAGTACTATTGTTGTGACTCTTCTGTCTTTGCATATGCGCTGTGGTACGCGCACAGTCCGCCTAAACCTCGTAACTCGAGCAGATTCTCAAACTGATTCTAAAACTCATACAGCAGCTCCACTCGTAAATGAAGTCCAACATGCATTTTTGGAGACAGTCTCTGCTTGTTTGCAAAACACAATGTGTGTAAAGGCTAATGTTTTATGTATTTGAGAGGCGGACAAGATTGTCTTAGGTTGCCTATTTGCTAGTCATAGCCAATACAGCCTGTGCATAACACTTCGTCTTTTATAACACAATCTTTTTGCCAAATATATTAAAAGACAGTAAAAACGGAGTGCCCGCATAGCTACAATAACCTTTGTAACCTGTAAGTTGATAAAAACTTAATGCAAAGCACTTGCTGCCTCAGATGCGACCCTTCTAATGACGGACAAAACACAAATCTCTGACACACTGCATGGTGAAAAACCTCAATTTGAGCTTGATTTTTTTTGGTCAGTGAAAAAAGGTAATATTATGACACCCACAAGTGTCTATACATAAAGCCACAATACTAACTTTGCAAAGTTAAAAACTACATGACATTCTATCTAAATTGTAGCCTATTCTTTTGTTATATTCTAAAAGAATATTAAAGTTATATTCTTTTGTTTATGAATCCATCTATAATGTATATAATTTCTGAATTTAAATGATAAAATGATCTTGCTGTATAAATGTTTATAATATTTTATTGTAATTACATAGAAAAACAGCACAGCATACTGTGCTGACAATAAAATATTAGCACAGTATCAGATTTAAATAAAACAAATAAACTCTGTTTAAAACTTTGTGTTGAATTACTAACAATTTACAATACATATTTAGATATGCACAGCATGATTTTCGATGAGAGAGAGAGAGAGAGAGAGAGAGAGAGAGAATATTTTTTTTAAAAAGTATACTACAGGACAAACTGAAATTCCATGAAAAAAAAATGTAATGTCCAATAGGATTCTAAGAATCCAATAAGATCCTATAAGAATCCAATCAGATCCAATAGGAAATTCCAATAGGATTTTTTGACAAGGGTGACAACACAGTTTAATCATTAAAAAAAATCCCGAATAGTAGCTACTAACCTGCAATTTTATCTGGTTTCAAAACACCACACTGATATGAACTACCATGGTAACATATCCTCGGATAAACTCCTGCGATCCAACAGCTAATGCCAACACACAATGCCTTGCTGAGCGCGGGCATTTCACTCACGTTGGAAACGTCGGTCAATGTAACATTTGCATCTATAGGCCGTAGTAGGCTAGGCTACTAACGTTATTTGAATTCATGATTGATTGACTACCAAATAAAAATAATCTTAAACGGAATGGTTAAATAACGTTATTAACCGCTTAATGTTAATTTAAAATAAGCGAATAATCAACATTACACTCATTAGATTAGAGTTGCAGGTTAATCGCATACACTGCATAGTCGTAGTTGCTGCAGTTCGTCTCCGCGCCGCGGAGTGTCGCTGTGACGCATCATTCCTCCACGTGAGCGGAAGTGCGTCAGTGGTCCGTGTGGCTATAGGACTGTAGAGCTCACGGTAAGAGTTTATTTTACGTCTCATAACTATCATAAACACATAAAACAACATTGAAGCTGAAATAATCCGATTTGGCGCGGTACATACGCGTTCATAAACTCACTAGGTTTGTTATAAACACACACACGCAACAGATCAGAAGCTCAAAGTCACATGGAGGTTAAAAACCACACAGATTTACACAACCGCAGTTAAAACATGGAAAACACACAGACGCAAATATACGCGCACAGAATGAGCGATGGATATATAGAGACTCCGTGTCAGTCAGACTGTCAACAGTGTGTCTGAAACTGGAAACTGTCATTCATTACAACACTCACATGAGGTTACATTCAATAACATATGCTTGCTTCTTATTTCTACATTATATTTGTCCAAAACACGCTAAATTGATATTATGTATGAAGGAAAATATGTTTAGTGCCTCCATATGAATGTGTGTGTGTTTTGCCCAATTGTAATCTAAGATATTATACAAATATTAGCCTATGATATAACATTATACACTTTAAAATGTGTAGGCTGTATATACAATACCTGACAAAAGTTTGGAAATGCATCATTACTCCAGTCTTCAGTGTCACATGATCCTAAAGAAATCACTAATTATTATCAGAAGCAGTTGTGCTTTAATATTTATGCAGAAATGGTGATGCTTTTTTAGGATTCTTTGATGAATAGAAAGTTAAAAAGAACAGCATTTATTTGCATTTACAGTTTTTTTTTTAAAATTACATTTATTTAAGTATTTGTTACATTATAAATGTCATCACTGTCACTTTTGATCAATATAATGCGTCATTGATGAATAAAAGTATTCATTTCTCTCTCTCTCTCTCTTTTAAATTTTACCACAATTTAACCAGAAATGTCTGAATGGTATCACAGTTTCCTCAAAAATATTAATCAGCACAACTGTTTTCAACACTGATAATAATCATAAAAGTTTCTTGAGCATCAAATCATCATATTAGAATGATTTCTGAAGGATCATGTGACACTGAAGACTGGAGTAATGATGCTGAAAATTCAGCTTTGATCACAGAAACAAACTATATGAAAACGGTTATTGTAAAGTGACATGTTGTATGATATTGAATGTAATGATGTGTGTGTTGTCAGATGGCGTTCAGGCTCCTGGTGCGGAGAGTGTGTGGAGTGTCTGTGCGAGATCTCCAGCGTCTGCCAGCCAGCGTGTCGTCGTTCTCCTCGTGTCTGATCCCGTCTCCTGCGCTCCTCTCCCGCTCGCTCCCGTCTCTCCCACTTCTCTCCTCCCGCAGGAGTGTGTCGTTCAGCGTGCAGGACCACGACGACTTCACCGAGAGGGTCATCAACAGCCAGCTGCCCGTCCTCATAGACTTCCATGCACAGTACGTATACACACACACACACATACTGATGGTGAGAGAGATCATCTGATTCAGGGACTGCAGACGTAAACGAGTCTATGAGTTATGATGAGTTATTATGATTTTATAAGTGTTAGGATTGATATTAACGCTGCTTTTGGAAAGGGTTTTTCATAGATGTCTCTGCTAAATATAGTCGTCTGAATTAATATTATTATTATACGGCGGTTATAATATGGTAAATGGTAATAAAAAAATATTAATAAATTAATATTAGGCAAGGCAAGTTTATTTATATTGCACATTTCATACACAGTGGTATTTCAAAGTGCTTTACATAGAGAACGAATTAAAATAATCACAATATATGCATAAGAAATCAGAATATCATACATAATAAATAAAAATAACAATTGTATTAAACCTGAATCACTAAATTAGAATTTTAGTAATATTAAAGTAATATTATCAGTTGTTAGTTTCAATCTGCAAATGGTAATATAAAATTAATATTATTAAAGACGTTTCAGTCAGTAAACCGTAGTTAAAGGGATAGTTCACTTTGAAATTAATTTTTGGTATGTTTTAGCTTACCTCAAAGGCATCCAAGATGTAGGTGTCTTTTTAGTAGTTTCAATTTTGATATTTTTAGGTCAAACCGTTCTTGTCTGTCAGTCATATAATGCAGGTCTATGGTCACTGTCTCAAAACAGCATGCACAAGTCCAAATTAAACAATTCCCCATCGTCCAAATTAAACAATTCCCCATCGTAAGTACACATTGATGGCCTAAGACACGTACTCTGTGTACTCTGGTTCAAATAAATATGGTTGTGTAAAAAATTCAACGTTGTCTGTTGATATATCGAAATCGTCTTCCATTGCCATTTCCTGTACGTCTAAATATGTTTAGATCTTCACAGTGAAAGGTAAGGCTTCCGAAATCTCTGTGTAAACAATGAGTGACGTACACGCGCGAGAGATAATTTCCTGCGCTTTCCGGCGCTTGCGCAGATCGAAGCGCCCGCGCCCTCTGACCTTTTCCGGCGCTTTCCGGCGCTTGCGCAGACCGAAGCACCCGCGTCCTCTGATCATTTGGGTGTGTGTGTTTACAAAAGGACAAAAACTATATAAATACTGTTCGTTTTCTCACACAAACCGCTCGTTTCGTGTCTTAGGCCATCAATGTGTACTTACGATGGGGAATTGTTTAATTTGGACGATGGGGAATTGTTTAATTTGGACTTTGTGCATGCTGTTTTGAGACAGTGACCATAGACCTGCATTATATGACTGACAGACAAGAACGGTTTGACCTAAAAATATCAAAATTGAAACTACTCCGGAAAAAAAGACACCTACATCTTGGATGCCTTTGAGGTAAGCTAAAACATATCAAAAATTAATTTCAAAGTGAACTATCCCTTTAATATTATTAAAAATATTATTAATAGCACTTTATTAAAATATATATATTATTTATCTGTATTAAGAGTAGGTAAACTGTAATTAATATAATATTATTAAAGTTACTTATTTAAAAAGATGATTTTTCTTATTAATTAATATTAATTTCTATTAAAGCAAACTGAAGTTAGACTAATTATCTACAATATATTAGTGGTGTAAGAATGTTTTCCTAATTATTTTATTATTAAATAGTTGTTGTTTTTTTTAATTATACAAAAAAAAAAAAAACTATACTTTTAAAAATTTTGTCCAGTATTATTTCCAAAAATACATTCATCATTTTTTACAAACAGTGACACTATGATGTATTAAATATAATTTTTTTTATGACAGTTTCGAATGCGCATGCGTCGCGTCTGAACGCGTTGTTGTCTTTGGAGCTCCATCGATTGATTTATAATTCTTGATTTCTCTTTAAACTCACTTACAACGAACATTTTCTATTTTTCCTCACCTCATAGTTACAACGCGGACTGTTGAGCAGACGCGTCTCAAGCCTAGTGATCCAACGCTGGATACTCTTATAGGTTACTCCTGTGGATCACGGCTGAACGCGTCTTCTCCGCACTCATTTATAAACAAACATTTTTTTTCTCCTATCGTGCGTCTACTCCACACCCGTACCACTAAAAAGACGGATTATATCCAAGACTTAAGCCATAAATTAGTATTAATATTGATAGCATCACTGGTAGCGTCGTTGCTAACTTAACTTACTGTCCATCTGTTAAAATGGCGAATATATCAGATGTAAGTAGTCTACCTTTTGGTGCAGGTGAGGACACATTTGAGCTACACGCGGTACAGTCTGAGCTGGAAGCTGTTGAGAAACAGATCCACGACCTTTTAGTGAGACAGGCCGAGCTGATAGATCGGCGGTTAGCTCTTGAAACATCACGCGCCGATGCACACAAATCAGTGATTAACGTTACTAACCCGCTGACTCCGACCTCGTCTACTCCGTGCGTTACTCAGCATCGGTCACGAGCGTCGAGGCCGCGATCAGCTATGGTCTCGTTTACGCCGGCTCCAACATGCCACCACGAAGCCTGGATATTTCCGCAGCGGAAGACGCGAGTCAGGTCTAGACCAAGAAAACTCTCTCCGACCCCCCGGTTTTCGAGATATCCACACAAAACCGCTTCTCCCCTCTTCGCGAAACAGAACGCGATGCTGTGATCATCGGTGATTCCATCGTTCGACACGTACACGCTACGTTAAATAAAAGTAAGGTGCATAGTCACTGCTTTCCTGGTGCTCGTGTTTCTGAAATCGCTGCTCACGTTCCCGAGATTCTGAACGAGCGCGTCGGAACTGTGGTCCTGCACGCGGGAGGGGCCGACATCAGGCTGCGACAGACAGAGGTTCTGAAGAAAGACTTCAGGAATCTGATCGATACGGTACGCAGCACATCGCCTGATATAACGATCATTGTGTCAGGACCGCTTCCCACGTACCGACTAGGTCATGAAAAGTTTAGTAGATTATTCGCGCTAAATGAATGGTTAATAGCATGGTGCAATGAGCAGAAACTGCTCTTTGTAAATAATTGGAATCTGTTTTGGGAGCGTCCTAGGCTTTACCGTGCTGATGGCTTACACCCAAGCAGATTCGGATCGGATCTTCTGTCAGATAACATCTCCAAAATGTTAAATACCTTTTGACTAGTAACCAAAAGTCCAAATCATAGTCTCTGCTGCACCAAATTAACTGATATAAATAGTGTAGAACATTGCATAGAAACTGTGTCTATTCCTCGTTTAGTGAGATCAAATATTAAATCTACTGCAGGATCTAGAAAAAATCTAATTGTTATTAAACCAGAAAATGTTGCTATTAGTAATCAAAAACAATTTCTAAAGCTAGGTCTTCTAAACATTAGATCACTCACACCTAAGGCAGTTATTGTAAATGAAATAGTCACGGATAATAGCTTCGATGTACTTTGCCTTACTGAAACTTGGCTTAAACCTAATGATTATTTCGGTCTAAATGAGTCTACTCCATCAGGATACTCCTATAAGCACGAACCCCGTCTGATTGGTCGTGGCGGCGGTGTTGCAGCGGTCTATAGAGATATTCTCAATGTTACTCAGAAAACGGGTTATAAGTTTATTTCGTTTGAAATACTTGTACTAAATGTTACGCTCTTAGATGTTAGAAAAAAATCCATATTATCTCTAGCTTTGGCTACCGTATATAGACCGCCTGGGCCTTACGCTGATTTCCTAAAAGAGTTTGCAGATTTTCTCTCAGATCTATTGGTCAATGTAGATAAAGCATTAATTGTTGGAGATTTTAACATACACGTAGATAATTCAAATGATGCGTTAGGGGCTGCGTTTATAGATTTATTAAATTCATTTGTGGTCAAGCAAAACGTCACCGGACCAACTCATCGTCTTAATCACACACTCGATTTAATTATATCATATGGAACCGATCCAACCGATATAGATATCATTCCACAAAGTGATGATGTCACTGACCATTACTTGGTAACTTGCATATTACGTACTGCTGTAATATGTCATGCGGCGCCGCGTTATCGACCAGGCAGAACAATCCTTCCATCCACCATAGATAATTTCTCAAATTGCTTATCTAATCTGTCTCAGCTGCTCAGTGAACCTAAACAAACAGATGAACTAGAGGAATTAACTAGCACTATGAGCACCATTCTCTCTAGATCATTGGATGTTGTTGCACCCATTAGATTAAAAAAGGTCAGAGAGAAAATTAAAGCACCATGGTACAATAATACTATGCATGTTCTAAAGAGAGAAACCCGTAATTTAGAGCGTAAATGGAAACAAACTAATTTAGAGGTCTTTAGAATTGCGTGGAAAGACAGTATGTCACGTTATAAAAAGGCCCTAAAAGCGGCCAGGGCTGAGCACCTCCGCAAACTAATAGAAAACAACCAAAACAATCCTAGGTTTTTATTTAACACCGTGGCTAGACTAACAAATAAACAGACGTCACCCGAACAAAATATCCCGTTACAGTTTAGTAGTAATGATTTCATGAACTTCTTCACTGAGAAAATAGAAAACATCAGAACCACAATTGTAAACGTTCAATCCTCAATCGCACCTTATAATTCAGCCTCAATTATCCCCCCGCAAGAACAATTACAGTGCTTTACAACTATAGAACAAAAAGAGTTAAATAAACTTATCACTTCATCTAAAACAACAACATGTTTATTAGATCCTATACCAACTAAACTACTGAAGGAAGTGTTACCTGTAGTGGAAGAGCCTCTCCTCAATATTATTAACTCGTCTTTATCTTTAGGTCATGTTCCAAGAACATTTAAACTGGCAGTTATAAAACCTCTCATTAAGAAACCACAATTAGATCATAATAATCTAGCAAATTATAGACCCATTTCAAATCTACCTTTTATGTCTAAAATACTAGAAAAAGTTGTGTCCACTCAACTGGGCTCTTTCTTGCAAGAAAATGATATCTATGAAAAGTTTCAGTCAGGATTCAGACTAGGGCTGAACGATATTGGGAAAAAATTACATTGCGATATTTTATTTTTCTGCGATATATATTGCGATATGAAATTAAATCTAATCTAATTTTTTCTTACAAACAAATATGGGGTAAGCACACTTACATTCTCATTTTAAATGATTTAAACATCAGGGTATTATTTAAATTAGAGTAAATTATTTGTTTGTAACTTTAGGATATGGTTTGAATTGTTAACATTAGTTAATGTATCTAACTAACATGAACTTACCATGAGCAATACTTTTGTTACTGTATTTATTACTTATTACTGTACTATCTTTGTTTATCTTAGTTTATAAAAATACAGCTGTTCATTGTTTGGTAATGTTACTTAACAGTGCATTATGTTAACACATACTGTACAGCTTTTGATTTCAATAAGGCTATAGTCTAAATGTTGAAATTAACAATGTTGTAGAAGTGCAGTTTACTAATAGTAAATGTTAACAAATGTAGTTAAATAGTTTAATAAATAGAACATTATTGTAAAGTGTTACAGATTTTTTATACACCAATTCAGACGTCTCGTGAGTTCAGTGTTGGACAAGTCAGTTGTTTAAACCATTCATTAAACTGAATCGGTTCAAAGGAATCATTAGTTCGTGAATCGGACGTGTACGGCACGCGTTGTGTAATTATCTCGGCAGTTTAGGATATCGCACAAGATTTGTCAACACAGAAAACATTTCATCACTGGATTTTTTTATTAATATGCGCGAGGGAGAGAGAGAGAGAGAGCAAGACAGCGCTCGTGTTCTTTGAAGACGGTGAAGGTGAGCGCGCGCGCGGCCGGGGCTCTCTCGCTCTCGCTCTGCTCGTTCTTATATGCGCCCTCTTAAACTGACAGGACTTAAAAACACATGCAAATGATAAACTTTCACTCTATGATGGTTAAGATGTGCAATTAATACGCGAATCACATGCGTCAATGGCCGGGGAGCAGCTGGCCCATACGGTTAATGAATCACGGATCAACAACGACAGCCATCGCACATCCTGCGATGTGACTATCGTGGATTCGCACATCGCAATATCGATGCTTAAACGACACATCGTGCAGCCCTAATTCAGACCGCATCATAGCACTGAAACTGCGCTCGTTAAAATCACAAATGATTTACTCTTAGCTTCTGACCAAGGCTGCATCTCAATACTAGTTTTACTTGATCTAAGTGCTGCGTTCGATACTATATATCATACAATACTCTTAGATCGACTACAAAATTATACTGGTGTTCAAGGACAAGCATTAAGCTGGTTTAGATCATACTTATCAGACCACTACCATTTTGTCTATTTAAATGGAGAAAAATCTATCATAATTCCAGTAAACTATGGAGTGCCGCAGGGATCTGTGTTGGGCCCTCTGTTATTCTCAATATATATGATACCACTTGGAAATATTATAAGGAAACATGGAATAAGTTTCCATTGTTATGCTGATGACACTCAAATATATATTTCATCACGGCCGGATGAAAACGCTAAATTATCCAAATTGACAGAGTGTGTTAAAGATATAAAAGATTGGATGACGCGTAATTTTCTTTTATTAAATCCAGACAAGACAGAGGTAATACTTATCGGTTCAAAAAACCGCCCACAGAACCTCTCACAATACGACTTTGACATCGTAGGATGTCCTGTTACTTTATCCTCTACAGTAAAAGACCTGGGTGTTATACTCGATTGTAACCTGTCTTTTGAAAATCATATTTCGTATGTTACAAAAACAGCCTTTTTCCACCTTAGAAACATTGCTAAGCTACGTAATATGCTATCAGTTTCTGATGCAGAAAAGTTAGTTCATGCATTCATGACCTCGAGACTAGATTACTGTAATGCTTTATTAGCCGGTTGTCCTGCATCCTCAATAAACAAGCTACAGTTAGTCCAAAATGCCGCTGCTAGAGTTCTTACTAGATCAAGAAAATATGATCATATAACACCGATTTTATCATCACTACATTGGCTACCTATAAAGTTCCGTATTAATTATAAGGTATTGCTACTGACTTATGAAGCCCTAAACGGCTTAGCTCCAGTCTATTTAACGGATCTTCTATCACCCTATAATCCATCGCGCTCTTTAAGATCAATAAATTCAAGGCTTTTGGTCATACCTAGGATATCCAGATCAACCAAAGGAGGGAGAGCATTTTCACATTTGGCTCCAAAACTCTGGAATATCCTTCCTGATACTGTTCGATACTCACTCTCCCAGTTTAAAACTAGATTAAAGACGCATCTTTTCGGCCAGGCATTCATATAATATTGTTAATCTCACAGTTTCAAACTACAATCCGGCCTCTAGTTCATAAATGCCAGAGGAGAACTTGCCCCCGACTGAGCCTGGGTTCTCCCAAGATTTTTTTTTCTCCATTAGGTCACCTGATGGAGTTTTAGGACACCATTAGGTCACTTGATGGAGTTTTTCGGTTCCTTGCCACTGTTGCCTTTGGCTTGCTCAGTTGGGGATATTTTGGGGATATTTAATTTTATTCTATCAATCAATAAATTCCACTAGAAACAAACTTTGTTGTATTATTTTATTTTAATACTGTGAAGCTGCTTTGATACAATCTGTATTGTGAAAAGCGCTATACAAATATACTTGATTTGATTTGATTTGACAGGGCAACTGGGGTTTGTTCAGATTATAAAATGTCATGTGGTGCGACTCACCAAAATCATAATATATGATATTTAAGATTAAAAAAAGGAATACTTAAAGATAATACTTCAAATTATTTTGACCTTGAAGGATGTAGAAAACTGTGAGAAACTTTTGAAACTAATGCACAGTCACACGTCAAACTACGGAAAATATCTTTCTATTTTACACTGGATGTTTACACCACATGACATCAAATCAAAACTTTTCTTTAAAAGGGTTTAAAGGTTTCTAGAAATGGTGTGTGTGTTCAGATCAGTGTTGATAGTGTGTGTTTGACGCCTCACTGACATCACTCACTGTTCATCCAGAGATCATGTCAGCTGATCTCAGGTCAGTTTCTGCGAGCCTCAGTCTGATGATAGTTCTCTGAGTTGTAAATATGAAGTGTGTGTGTGTGGTAGGGACCGTCAGATAATCTGATTGCAGGTGTGTGTGTGTGTTGTAGGTGGTGCGGCCCCTGTAAAATCCTCGGCCCTCGGCTGGAGAAGGCCATCGCTAAACAGAAGGGCCGAGTCGCCATGGCCAAAGTGGACATCGATGAACACACAGACCTTGCCATCGAGTACGGGGTACGACACGCGCTTATTAACATTAAAAACACATTTGTTAAAGCTGAGATCAAATAAAATAAAAATAGGTTAGAAAAACTTAAACTGAACTAAACGTTGCCTTGGTTGACTAACTGAAATAAGTTTAACCTGAATTTTGTTGTTTTTTTTTCACCCGTTTTATTTATTTATTATTAATATTTATAAAAAAAAAAACTAATGACAAAAGCACGAAACAATTTACAACAAATGACTAAAATTTTTAAGCTAAAATTTAAAATAAAAGTGAAAAAAAGAAAAAAATGATGTATACTCTTAGTGTATTAATATTACTGTTTCCAGCATTTCACTCCTTAGATTTTTTTACTGTTATTTTATTTCCACTCATTAGATTTTGTAGTTTTATTTTATATTTTATTTCCATTCATTAGATTTTTTACTGTTTTATTTTATATTTTATTTCCACTGATTAGATTTTTTTTACTGTTTTATTTTATATTTTATATCCAACATTACACCTACTAGATTTCTTACTGTTTTATTTTATTTCCAACATAACACATACTAGATTTTTTTTTTTACTGTTTTCCTTTCCTTTTTTTATATTTAATTTTATTTCTTTTTATTTCTTTTTACTTCTAACATTACTACACTCATTAGATTTTTTTTTTTTACTGTTTTATTTTATATTTTATTTCCAACACTAACTATACACATTAGATTCTATTCTATTCTATTCCCAGGAATACAGTCAGTTGAATTGCAGGTGTATTGCATATACTGCATATATCACATATACTGCATATATCATATATACTGCATATATAGTTTACATTTATTTAGATATTAATATATACTCCTTGTTTATTAATATTACTAAAAATAACACTAGTATGAGACTGGCAAAACCCCCACACTTTCCTTACTAACATTACAAACAAAATGATGTATGTAAGTATTTTATTTCAGCTAGTGCCAAGGCAGTTTTAACTCTAGTTCAAGTTAAACTAACTAAAACGTATCCGCAAATACAAATTAATAAAAACATAGACAAATGACTAAAAACTTGAATTAAAATAAAAATGAAATCTGAAAATCTAAATATTAATATAAATTATAATAGTGTCTCAATGATACAAAAATAATAGTGTTTTTCCGAGACCACAGGAATAAAATCTAAATAGATTCATTTTCCACATGATAATCTTCTCTGATATATAGAAATACACTTCATTTCTCTGCAGTGTGTTTTTCCAGATGTCTTTTATTATTTCTCTGGCATATTTGATTCTGATTGGTCAACCACCACGGCAGTCAGATGTTTCTGATTTTTGACTCCTACTCAAACAAAAAGGCAATGAATGAATCACAACAACACACGGGAATGATTCCTCCGATTATTATGGGATGCTGATTGTTCCTGATGTGCTGTATAGGTGTCGGCCGTTCCCACGGTGATCGCCATGCGGGGCGGTGATGTCATCGACCAGTTTGTGGGCATCAAAGATGAAGACCAGCTGGATTCCTTTGTGCAGAAGCTGATTGGACAGTGAAGCTGTCAGTCGTGCACCTCTAGCCCCGCCCACCTCCCTCTGGAAACGCCATCACATCTGATTACAAACACGGACAACTGCTGCAACCTGGACCATCTTCGCTTCACCGTCTCTCCTGCTTTCATTGACTGTGTCTGTGTCATCATGCAGTGCTTTAACCGTGTTTACCGCGGTACAAGTGTAGTAAAGTGTTGTCGGAGAGCTGGTCGACTCATCTGGACCACACGAGGGCGACCCTACAGCGTTTCACACCTGAATGCCTATTAATGTGAAAGTGTGTGATGATTACAGACGTGTGTGTGTGTTTGTCTCCGTTTGCTTTCTTTCTTTCTTTCTTTCTTTTTTTGGATATGACTGTGAATTTTGTGCAGAATGCATGAGTTTGATGATGGTTTTGTTTAGACTTTAACTCAAATAAACTGTAATATAACCAACTAGTCAAGTAAAATTATGAATAAAGAAACTGTACAATATTTAACTCTTGACTGATGGCTGGTGTTGAATATATATATATATAACATAGATGACACATAATCTTATCTCAGCACTTTTTTGATGAATGGCTAGTTGGCTACACTATATTTCTTTATTTGGTTATTTCATCTGAATATCAACATTTAGTCTTGTCTAATTTTGTGTCTCTGGAAAATATAGTGATCTATAACATTATAATATGATGAATATGACAGAAGTTGTATGTACGTGTCTGTTAATGAGGGATTTGTGGACACATTAATGTTTTAAGATTTGTGGAGTAAAAACTTTTATTTTGAAGTGAAAAGATAAAATTAGACCCTTGGGGTAAGATGTGCCACAGAAGGGCCCGAGCGGCATCTTGTTACTTGTGTTATTATTTTAAAATTGAGTACTTATTACAATTAATGGGGTTATTGTTTAATATTTCTGTGAACTAGGCTAGATGTACATTTCGGACAAATTCACTTTCATTAAAACCTATTGGTTAGATTTGCGGTCATAGTGTTGCTATTAAGACATCTACAATTAAAATATGGGCAATTAAATATGTATATATTCATGTGCCTGTACATATGTCATAAAATAATTTTACCTTTCAGATTAATATCTTTTACTATGATTTGTCGGATTCATCGGTTATTATTAAATCATTATTAACTAAATTGTCGAAATAAAATTTTAAATAGAATAGATGATTTAGTATTTTACATTAATGACACTTTTAAAAAATATATAAATATTAATAAGAATTATATCAGAGGTAATTTATACATTCTGTAAAACTTTAGCCCTGGGGCTTCTTACCCCTCTTTTAATATTTGACATTTTGTGCTATAATAACTACTAAATTTGCAAATGTTTCTAATAATTTCCTATAATAACACATTAGCACAAATGCTAAACTTGTATCTAAATATGTTACTGTTTAAAGGTAAATCCACATTGTTCTGAAAGTGGCATCTTCCCCCGTGTGTGTGTGTGAGATAATGGTCGATATGAATATGATAACTGTTTTTACGGTCTGTGTGTAGCGCGTGTGAATCTCCAGAGAGGCCAGTCTTGTTTTAGTTCAGCCCGAGGCTCGTTTTAACTGAAGGATTCATAACCTAAATAACTGTGGCCTGGGGATCATATACCTGTCTGTCATCTAAAGCCAGATACCATTTTCTCTAAAAGCAGAGCAGTGATGATGCAACTCAACAGGTGTGTTCAACTCATAAAGGTCTATCAGCAGCTGCCGTTACATCATCATCATCAACTGGAGCTTTTTCATGACTCAGACTCCATCCAGACTCAGATTTTGTTTTTCTAGGGCTCTTAAAAGTGACTTATATTTCCTGCTAAGGCAGCGCGCTCTCTCTCTCTTCACCTCTCTCTCTCTCTCTCTCTCTCTCTCTCTCTCTCTCTCTCTCTCTCTTCACCTCTCCCTCTCTCTCCACCTCTCCCTCTCTCCCTGTCTATCCACCTCTCTCTCTCCACCTCTCCGTGTCTATCCACCTCTCTCTCTCTCTCTCTCTCTCTCTCTCTCTCTCTCTCTCTCTCTCTCTCTCTCTCTCTCTCATGACGTCACGGTGTCCGTCTTGCTCGAACATCTGCGCTGCGGTTCTTTAATCTCGCCGCATGACATCATCAAGCAGAACTCCAGCCCACCAATGACAGCCTGCTATTACCTGACCGCACATGACATCATCACCTCACATCATCAGCCACGAGCTTCCTCTCAAAAGAGCTCAGTGTTATTTTAGTAGCCTACCATTGAGATTCTGTTATAGATTTGAATTCATATTTTAATTAGTTGCTATAATATATATATATTATATATTAGTTTTAGTTAACAATGCTCACACGTAAAAAAAAAAAAAAAATCGTAGAAATTATTCAATAATTCATAAAATTCTTGTTTTTATATTTAGATTTTGAGGTGAAACAATTTATACATCATTAGGTCTCCATGAGCTTAGAAGAGCAATCTTCTGAATAACGCTTTTGTGTGAAAGTGCTGGTTAAAGACTCTGACCTCCACATCTACAGTATCCTGGATGACTGTGAAGTGATTCATATTTTAATTAGTTGCTATAATTGTTTTTTTTATGTCTTTAATTTTTTTTTTTTTTTTTTTTTTTTTTTAGTTGTATAGTTATTTTAATTAACGATACTCGCGCCTAAATAGCATACAAAAAAAAAAAAACTATTTATTGTTTTTATCTTTTTATTTTGAGGTGAAACAATTTATACAACATTAGGCTAAGTCTCCATGAGCTTAGAAGACCTGATTAACTTTTTAGCTTTTGTGTAGGAAGTGCTGGACAAAGTCACTAAACTCCACAGATCTCCAGTATCCTGGATGATTGTGAAGAGACTTATGAGCTGCTGAGAGGCGCGTTGTCCGCGAGCGACAAACAACAGGGCAGAAGTGAAAGAATGACGGAATAGAGAGAGAAACTGAACACCTCTTCCGCTCTGAAACAACAGACCACACCTCCACCTCTCTCCCTCTCTCCCTCTCTCTCTCTCTCTCTCTCTCTCTCTGTGACCATATAAGGCAAAAACACAGAGCATGAACAGAATTCCTCCGCGCTCTCGTTTCTTTTACACTCCGTCACTTTTCCCTTTCTCACGTTTAATTATTTTTTCTCTCTCTCAGGCTGTTTGACTTGAAAGTAAAAGTGTGCTTATTCGCGTTGTTCGTGCTCTGCTACATACCTCAGATGCTAGTGATAACGTGTGTGTGTGTGTGTGTGTGTGTGTGTGTGTGTGTGTGTTTAGCTGAAAACAGCTGTCAACACCTAAGCTCGTCGCATTTGATATTAATATTATATTTTGACAAGTAGTACTCAACACTTGGACAACTTTACGACAGTTCTTCTCATACTTGTGTCAAAGCTGACCAGCTAGTCTTTAAGTGTGCACAGGAGAGACTGAGGGGCAATAATGAACAACTGCCAATAGATTGCTGCAGTGACGTGGACAATAGGATTTATTCCATTGGATTATTGCAGAAAATAAAAAATAAAATAATCGCGATTAACATAAATCGCATCCAAAATAAACGTTTGTGTGTGTGTGTGTGTGTATATATATAATTTATTTAAAAATATTTAAATGTATTATGCGTTTAATTAATTTATTGGTTGGTTGATTGATTTAAATACATAAATACAAAATATCATAAGATCTTTCTCCATATTGATGACAAAAATATATATAAATGATCTATAAATAAAGTAAATAATGTTAGCGCGTGAGTGTAGATTTACAGTAAAAAACTGGCAGCTGTGACTGCCATACCGTAAAAAAAATATGGTAGCAACATTTTAGGTTTTACAGACTCAGTTAAATTTACAGTAAAAAACGTTTTTCATTATCTGATATAATGTTAATTTACCAATCTATTGCAGTATTTAAATCTGCTTTGTACCATTGTAATATACTGACAACCACCAATCACAGTGGTGATGAGAGAGTCACATGATGAATCATAGCTCATGGTCAGTTGCTTTTTTTCAAGAAAATTAATAGTAATACATAGAAACTGCACAGTTTCATTCACACAAACACTAAACACCATCACGGTAACACACATGAAAAATTTAAAATGCAATAAACATTAATTTAACAACATTAATGGGAACATGAAACCCCACTGTACATAACTGATTACAAAAAAAAAAAAAAAAAAACTATGAAGAAACAGTCATTTCAACAAAAATACGGTACATCAAATGCAGGGAATTGTGGGAATCTCAATTTACGTTTTTTTTTAATTATACAATGACTTGTTCTTTTTCACCTCCAAAACTATAAATTTTTACGTTATTTACATTTGCATTTATTCATTTAGCAGACGCTTTGAAAATGGTGAAATTTTCACGATTGAAATGAAATGAAAATTTCCGTTTCTTGAAAGTGGCTACGGACTTATCCGCTCTGGTTGAGTTGGGCAGATCATTCCACCAGCAGGGAACAGTCATGGTAAAGGTCCAAGAAAGAGATTTTGTGGCTCTTTGAGATGGCACCACAAGACAACGTTCACTTGCAGAGCGCAAATTTCTGGATGGCACGTAAGTCTGAAGTAATGAGTTTAGGTAAAAGGGAGCAGAGCCAGTGGTTGTTCAGTAGGCAAATGTCAGTGACTTGAATTTGATGTAAGCGGCAACTGGCAACCAGTGCAAATGTGTGAGGAGAGGAGTGACACGTGCTCTCTTCGGCTCATTAAAGACCACTCTGGCTGCAGCATTCTGGATCAGTTGCAGAGGTTTGACAGTGCATGCTGGAAGACCAGCCAGGAGAGCGTTACAATAGTCAAGTCTGGATAGTATAAGCGCTTGGACAAAGAGTTGTGTAGCTCTGATAGGAAGGGCCTGATCCTCCTAATGTTGTTCAAGGCAAATCTGCATGACCGGGCAGTTCTAGCAATGTGGTCTGTAAAGTTCAATTGATCATCAATTACCACACCAAGGTTCCTGGCTGACCTAGATGGAGTATGGATGACGAGTCTAGCTGAATGGTGAAGTTGTGGTGAAGTGTTGGGTTGGCCGGGACCACGAGTAACTCTGTCTTCGCAAGGTTTAGTTGAAGGTGATGGTAACCGTCGGATCGTCAGGCTGGAATGAGAGGTAGAGGTGTGTGTCATCAGTGTAGCAGTGATAGGAAAAGCCATGTTTCTGAATCACAGATCCTAGTGATGTCATGTAGATGGAGAAGAGAAGTGGTCCAAGCACTGAGCCCTGAGGCACTCCAGTAGCTAGATGTTGGGTCTTAGACACCACACCCCTCCACGACACCCTAAAGGACCTACCTGAGAGGTAAGACTCGAACAATTGGAGTGCGGTTCCCGAGATGCCCTTCATCTTTAGGATTGACAGGAGGATTTGGTGGTTAACTGTCAAAGGCAGCAGACAGATCCAGCAGGATGAGACCTGAGGATTTGGAAGCTGCTCTTGCCAGTCTCAGAGCTTCAATTACCGAGAGCAGGGCAGTCTCAGTTGAGGAGCTGCTTTTGAAACCAGACTGATTGCTGTCCAAGAGGTTGTTCTGTGTAAGGAAGGAAGAGATCTGGTTGAAAACAACTTGTTCAAGTGTTTCGAATTACATTCGAAACGAATGGAAGAAGGGATTCCGGTCTTTAATTTTCCAGATGTGCTGGATTTAGAGTGGGTTTCTTAAGCAGTGGGCTTACCCGAGCCTGCTTAAATGCTGTGGGAAAAGTACCAGTGTGAACAGAGGTGTTTATGATGTGCGTGAGTGTGGGTACAACTGAGGATGAAATGGCTTGAAGTAGATTAGTGGGAATAGGATCAAGCGGACAGGTAGTAGGGTGATTGGAAAGGAGGAGTTTGGAGACTACTGCCTCTGAAAGTAGAGAGAATTGGCCGCTGATGGAGGTTGTTTTCATTATGAAAAATGTTGGCAAAAATCGCCAACTATTAGGGTTGATGAAGGAGGAGGAGGAGAAGGAGGAGGAGGAGGAGGGTTGAGAAGAGAGGAGAAGGTTTTGAAAAGCATGCGAGAGTCTGAAGAATTTTTAATTTTGTTGTGATAGTAAGTCATTTTAGCAGTAGAGATATTAGCAGAGAAGGAAGTGAGGAGGGATTGATAAAGGCCAAGGTCAGTAGGATCTTCCGCGGGGTGTGGTGCGGGCTGGCCTGGAGGAAAGGGGGCAGAAGTTGTCCAAGCAGGATGTTAAAGTGGAGAAAAGAGTATCAGTTGCACTGTTAGTATCTAGTGTTGAGAGCTGATCAGGTGAAGGAAGTGTGGATGAGACCAGAGAGGATAGGCGAGAGGGTGAGAGTGAGCGTAGGTTTCGCCGAAAGGTGACCTGTGGAGGAGTGTGTGTTGTGTTCTGTGGCAGGGTGAGGTTGAGAGTGAGGAGGAAGTGATCTGAGGTGTGCAGTGGAGTGACCAGTGTATGGTCAGTGGAGCAGTGGTGCGTGTAGATAAGGTCCAATTGGTTACCTGATTTGTGAGTAGCCGAAGTAGATACTCGCTTGAGGTCGAATGAGGCAAGTAGAGTGTGGAAATTTCTAGGTGGATGTTGAAGTCTCCAAGAACTCCGAGAGGGGTACCATCCTCAGGGAAGGATGAGAGTAGCACATCAAGCTCTTCCAAGAATCTGCCAAGCTGACCTGGGGGACGATAAACAACTGCAAAATGGATTTTAATAGGACTAATGCGATTCAAATGAGCTGTTGTCACACAGAGTTGGTAAAGGATAAAATTTCCAATCGTTTGAGATGAGCAGACCAGTTCCACCACCCCTACCTGTCAGGCGAGGGGTGTGTGAGAAAGTGAAGTAAGTGGAGAGGGCAGTAGTTGTGGCAGTGTCCTCTGGTCTGATCCAGGTCTCAGTCAGGGCCTGTAGGCTGAGACCTGAATGACTAGAAATAGATGTAATGAAATTAGCTTTGTTTACAGCGGACTGGCAATTCCAGAGACCAATGGGAAAAGAGAATAAAGTACTAGAAGACACCGGAAAGGTATGCAGGTTGCTAGGATTGTGCTGCCTCCTACTTGTGACATTTGATTTACGTGTGTTAGTAATAGTAGGGATTTGAAAACACACAGTGAAAGAGAGGTCACAAACAAATAGATGAGAAGAAAAGTTGTGTAGAAGAGAAAGGAAACAAGAAAATGATACTCAAGTGCCTTGTCGGTGTGTCTTTGCTTGGTGGAGTAGCACAGGTAGAGTCGCTGGTCTTTACACTCTTCGGTCTTCACACGATGAGGGCTTCACAATAGGGCGGCCGTGGTGCACTAACCAATTATACACACGCCTAATACCTCGTTATTGAATTCAGCAGGCCACGCCCAACTACTTAGCAAAGCGAAACTCAAAAGCCACGCGAGATGCACAACAAACAAACAAGCGCGACTTCAGCGTGCGTTTTACCACGGTAAGCACAGTAAACAAAACAACGTTTCCTAGCAACCAAGAACCGCACTACAATCTAATGAGAAAGGTAAACACTCAACAAAGGTTGATGTCCTCTCCTGTTGCTCAACTGCTTCTTCAGAGCGCATATTAAATGTACGGTTAGATCTATCACAGTTATTCACCGTACATGTATATAGCACAGAAACTTTCTGTTAACCAATTAGCAGTTTTTCACTGTAGCATTTTTACGGTCTTTTACCGTTAAAATAAAAAAAATCATTTTTTACAGTAAGTTTGTGTGTGAGTGTGTGTGCGAAACACTAAATACCTCTAATCTAGTCTGTGTTTACACTAAATATGTTGTTTGCATATGCATTATTTGTAATTTAAACACTCTTTAAATCTGATACACGCTCAACCGCACACACTTCTCTCTTCGCTGTGTGTGATGTGTGATTTCACTGTGAGGGAGGCAGACAAGGGCCAAATTTCACAAGAAAGGGAACTTCTCGAAAACATTCCCGACGCGAGTGAGTCAACAAACGTCCGGTCGACCGGTGCTTCCTGCGCTCTGATTGGAGGAGAGCAGGCAGGAGGACACACACACAGATACACAGATACACACACACACAGAGAGATCAGGATGCGTCGGCCTGCTCCCGTTCTTCTGTTGATGCTGCTGTTTTTAATTATTCTGAGGTTTTCTTTGGAGCCGTTTAAGGACAAACACACAGACACAGACACACACACACACACACACACACACACACACACACACACACACACACACACACACACACACACACACACACACACACACACACACACACACACACAGACACACACACACACAGAAAGGATCATGGGAGTGCCGTAAACAGTTCTGACACACAAATAGCTTGTGTTACAACAGACATTAAATCTCATTTAGTTTTTCAGAAATAAAGAAAGCACAAAGGTTGCAAACACACTGCAGACGTTACATGAATGCATTCACAGGGAAACACACCCAGCGGCCGGGACACACCCAGACCGGGCAGCATACACACACACACAACTGCAGGAGAGAGAGAGAGAGAGAGAGAGAGAGAGGTCAGAAGTGACCTTATTTGGTAATCTGTCTCTCTCTCTCTCTGTCTGTCTCTCTGCATCTGGTATCGCTCAGTGTGTGTGTGTGTGTGTGACTGTGAGTGTGTGTGTGTGTGTGTGTGAGTGAGTGTGTGTGTGTGTGTGTGTGTGTGTGTGTGTGTGTGTGTGTGTGTGTGTGTGTGTAAGTGACTGTGTGTGAGTTAGTGTGACTGTGTGTGTGTGTAAGTGACTGTGTGTGTGTGTGTAAGTGACTGTGTGTGTGTGTGTAAGTGACTGTGTGTGTTTGTCTGATACAGACCTTTGACTTTGCGTTCGAAATTCCTCTAGTTGCCCAATCAGCAGAGAGACGCTGGATTGATTTTCCCGAGTGGAGAGAGTTAGTGATGATTCAGAGCGACCGAGGCTCTTCCACAAACATTCCTCGCGTGCTGATAAAGACTCCCGGCAGGTCCTGCGTCCCTTTCCCTGGACATCATCCCGCATTCCTCACATACTTCAGTGAAGCGAGACTCTCCAGACTCTCACACGGGATCATTCATGCATGCGTTTTGACGCAGCTTTGATTTTTTTTGCATGAGTGACAGTCTTTCCTGAAAACACACATTTGCATTTGCTTGTATTCAATTTGTATTCAAAGCAACTTACATGAGAAATGTTCCATGAAGCTCATGAATATACATGAATAATGCTCATATACAATATTTGTGTTGTATACATGAATAATAATAAAAAAAAAACAGACAATAATATTAAAAACACACAAAACACAAAATAGAGCAGATCAATGCTTTCGCATACATTTATTTTTGTACATGTGCGCCGAGTTGTGCAGATATCATTCAGGTTTTACGTGTTTGCATGCTTTTATCTTTTATCTTTTTCATGTTTCGGATGTTTTGGATTAGTTTCGATTTGTTTTTGAATCCCACAGCACTGAGATGGCAATAAATCCTGTTTAAAAATTCAGAATTGAATATGACAATAAAATTCATATCATGATAATAAAACAGACAAACACACACACACACACACACACACCTATATATATATATTTTAAATAGTAAATGTATAAACATTCAGAAATACGACAATAAAATTAATAACATGCTAATAAAACAAATTAAATATATATAATATATTGTTATATTATATATTATATATTGTTAAATATATATATGTTATATTTATATAATTATATAATATATTTATATTATAAATATTAAATATAGATTAAACATATACATGTTAAATTGTATTTCAATAAAAAAATACATACGAACCCATAAGATGTATGGATAGACAAAGAGATCTGTGACAAGACAAAAAATAAACTAGTAAAATTAACCATATAGACACAAATATTTGAATGGAGATAGTAAAATAAACGCTTCATATTGTGGAATGCATGTCAACACTGCCACTCATTATTTATTAAAAAAAAAGTTTTTGTGGAGAAATTTCCTGATTCCAGACATTCCTTTATGTGTGTGTGTGTGTGTAAACACGGTCCGGCGACTTATATGGTCACAAAAGCCCAAAGTCGCGCACATACCTCAGTCATTAAACACACACATACGGGCCCCTGCGGCTCCAACTATTTCAAGTTCACCCTCTGACGCGAACTTTGCCGCTTCGTCACGCCCACACGCCGCCTGTGATTGGCCGAAGCCCTTGAGAATGCAGAGCGAGCGGGATGTGATTGGACGAGGAGCGGTTACGCGCAGCGCAGGCCACGCCCCCCACCGGGACCGCACCCCGAACCATTACAGCAGGACGGAGTTCAACTACTGAGTGGAAGAGGGAGGGAAGAGAAAGAAAGGAGAAAAAGAAAAAAGAGAAAACTTGTGCGCAGTTGCTGTGGATTGAGAAAATTGAAATTTGGAGCGCAACGACACGAATCCACACTGAATCCCTGGAGTTTTTGTCAACCGTCCTCCCGAACGTCTGCATCTGATTCGCAGGTAAACCTTCCAGAACAGTACTTGTTACCGTTCGCACCGGTGCGCTCACTGACGCGACCTGATTTCACTGCACTTTCAAACTTCCGAGCGAGAAATCATAACGCTTCATCTTTATTTCGTGCGACTGGGAGCTGATAACCTGTGACGCGTCAGATCAGATCAGCCACAACAGACCTCGCGAGGTGAGTTTCAGGAAGTGCTCGTGCTCACCGGCTCGCGCGGGCCTTCACGGGGTCTCCGGGCACGCGGAAATGCGTTAACGGGACAGAAACCCGTTATTGTGTAGTGCAGCAGTGCAAAGTGAGCTTGATGTAACTTATAGTGACGAGATACTTTTCACGGGCGCTCATTACGTCATCGCTCGCGTTAAACTGGGCCAAGCGGTGCGTTTTCCGTTACCGCACGAGCTTCAGGACAAAGCTGAATTAACGAATTATTACCGGGGTGGGAACATTAACGTGCACACGGGAGGTCCTTAACGGTTTCTGACACTTTTTAGGGGGTTCTGGGCAAGTGACGGTTACAAATAGGTTACGCGGAGCGCGCGCGCTCTCAAACTTCGATGAGCGTATTTACTGTATTTGCGTGCGCGCTCGCGATCTAAAACTGTATAATAATCATCAGAGGCTGCAAGAAACGTACATTGGACAGTTTATATTATTTTACATTTTTTATATTTGTAAAGCGCGCACACGGTCGTCCATGGGAGCGCGCTGCGCGAGCTCGTGCTCCTGCTCCTGTTGTTTAGGCCGACTTTGCAGTACAGTGTCAACTCTTAGTTTTAAAAATAAATGGTTTTGTGTTGTACTTTAAGGAAGGTTGTATGTAAAATAGCATAACGGACTTTAGCTTTATTCATTATAACTCACCATAGATGTACATATTTGTGGTTTACACGACGACGACAGGAAAATGAACAGGATGTTCATGAAGGACTGAAGTTAGTCATTGAGTGATTGACAGTTAGTTCACACAATGACGTCAGCTTAATGTTCAGGTACTGGTTTGATTTAGATTTAGTTGTGGTGCAGTTTAAATCACACAAATCTGCAAATATTAACATAGACAAACCAGTTTCACTTTCTTAGAGGACGTCTGCTGCGTGTGTGTGTGTGACCTGGTTTCCTGGGAGGGAGTGTGTCTAGGACGCTGTGACCCATTAAAAGCACATGCTGGTCGTATTCTGCATTTTGTTTTAGTTGTTCTCGTTAACCCTGACATGTTATGTTTGGGAATACTACTACTGCACAGTACTAGTGTATGCAAGCCCTGTCAAAAGATCATATTTACTTAGCTGAACGTAATTGCGACTGGGAAAATATGACGGACACAATGGATGCAATTACGGTACATTTGTTGCAATTTCCTTCTTTTTTTTTGTAGAAAAGGTACATCACCATCTTGAAAAGTGTTTGAACGCATCTGATGTTGTAATATAACATCTTCCCAGCTTCCCAAGAGTACTTAAACACACCATACGCATGAAATACCTGCACCTCCAAAATGTAACAGTATACAGCCAGAGGCAATAACATTCACCATATTTATCTCTCTTTATGACTTCATTATTTCATCAAACACTCATAGATTAGGGACATTTTGAAATGCAAATAATCTTAAAAATGCACAATATTAAGTAAGCTAATAGCTATACCTGCACTGGTAACGTGACAAACTAAAACATTTCAGCTTTATTGTGTTGCTTTCAGTGCAGAATAAAGCAATAAGCAATGTAGAGCCAAGCCATGCATTGCAGTGATTTTAAAATAAATCATTGCATTCATCAGTAACACTAATTGTACTGAATGCCTCTCTAGGCTGTTGTGGATCTCATGAAGTGCTTTGTGTGAATCTTTCACCGCCATCTTTCTGCATCCTCAGGAGACTCGCGCGTTAAACCACTGTGTTTCCTGAGAAATGTCCCAGCTAGCAGGGAACGTTCTCATAACTTTAGCTAGCAATATTCTCTCAAAGTTATGAACAAACGCTCTTCCAGTAACATTAATAAAACGTCTGTGCAACGTTATCTGGTCTTTAATAACGTTCTCAAAATGTCAGCACAAAAACATTATCTATACATCATTCATGGAATGTTTTTTTGTGGAATTTTGTTAGGGATGCCACAGATATGACAATTTTGGCCGATACCGATAATTCTTTATGTTTGAAAGCCGATAACCGATATATTGGCCAATAAATGTAGATTTTTAGATAATTTTTGACAGCCTGATTACAAAAACAAAAGTCTCACCATTAAAAGCCATGTCCCAAACACACAATTATGCTGTTTAAACATAATTATAATTTTATGTAGCCGATATGACAGACTTGCGTTGCACTGAACTGTATTTTCATATTTCAATATTTCAAGCAGTTTAAACCCATCATGATGAACAGTGCGGATCTGAAGTGTCTCAGCTGAAGGAAATAATAGGCTACATTTTACATTATTTATCGGCTTTAATATATCACCGATAACGGTAACATAAAAAATGATCATATATCGGCCGATACCGATATGGTGTCCGATATGTCGTGCGTCCCTATATTTCACTAATTTAAAAAACAACATTCCAATGATGTTTGCAAAATGGAATGTTCGCATAAGGTTCGAATCGCCAAGAAAAAAAGCACGTTTAAAACACTTTGATCGTTCAGAGATCAACCCGAAATGATGTTTTCATAACTCAATGGGAGCGTTGCGTTCTCAAAAGGTGTTTTTGTTGGCTTTGCCGGGATCAGTGGAGGGAAAATGCCCACAGGCGGATAGATGTTAATCCACAGGCACAGCAGTGTGGTGGTGAACAGGTGTGGACTTGCAGGACTTTATCCAGCTTCAGGTGTTGTTTACTCTGCGTTCAGAGCCCAAGGCATTGTGGGAAAAGTATACGAGTGGCCGCAGGGTTTGATGGAGTGAGGTCATGTTCGGGTGCGAGGTCCGATGATGCGTGATGGCGAACGAGACGTCTCGCCTGTATGATGTCATCCACCTGATTCATGTCTTTTCCTCTGATCTTATCCTAAATTCCTCTGTTTTCTGTCTGCATTTGAACTCCGGGAGTTACAATCCCATTGTTTCTCTCCATAGAGCGTTGTTGTTTTATGGGATTACATCATTTGCAGTGCTTCATGGGAAGCGTAGCTCATTAAAGGCATAGTTGACCTTAAAATGATCATTTTCTGACCCTCGTGCCACTGGCTTTCTTGCTCAGAAGAACACAGTGGAAGATTTTTAGAAGAATGTCAATTGTGTTTAATATTTATGGCTATTTATTATGATTTGTTTTTTAGAAATAAGATCATGCCTGTTTCTGTGTGGTCTTTGCCGATTATGTTGAATAATTTGATTTATTTTATTAACTATTTTATTACATTCAGTATAATGATATATTTTTATTTATATTTATTTATTACTATATATGTATTTTATTAGTAGTATACATATGAATTTATTTATAAATTAATATTATTAAGTAAATTATTGATTAAGGATTGAAAATATTATATATGTTAATAAATAAAATTAAACTATAAATATATTAAATGAATAAAATGTAATTTCAGTGTTTAATTTTAAAATAATGGACATTTATTATTAATAAACAAATGACTTCAGTGGAACATTTCGGAGAATATCTCTGTGTTTATTATGTTTATCATTTATGGTTAGTTATGATTATTTTTTAGAAATATCAGAGATCATATGTTATTGTTTTGTCTTTGCTGATTAGACTTCTGTCTGTTCCAGATTTTGACAAAATTATTAATTATTATGTTTAATATAATAATAATAATAATAAATGTTATATTTATATTTATTTATTTATATTTTACATTTATATTATGTATTATAATTTATTATTATTAAATACTATTAATACATATAATAAATTATAAATATTTTATTAAATTAATAAATAATTATAAATTTAAATGAATAAATATATAATAAATAAATTATATTTTTAAAAATTAAATCAATAAGAAATCATTTTAAATGTAAATTATATATATTAAAAAATATATGAATAATGTACATTTGTTATTAACTGAATTGAACACAAAAGAATATATTTTGAAGAGTGTCTCAGTGTGTTTTGTCCGTGGTTCGGATCGACACGAGGGCGAGTAAATGATGCCAGAATGATCATTTTGAGTGCGATATCATATTCCTGTATCTTGTCATGTTTTTCAAACACTCATAAATGAACGGGGAAAGTGTTTTTCCGCAGTGAAGCCCGTCTGGTTTTTCTACATTTCCCACCGCTGTCATTTCCAGGCTTTCGGGAGTGTCCATACAATTCTTCTTCATCCTCCTTTTCCTTTTTTGGTTTTCTTTTCTTTCCCGTCGAGCGGCCCCTCCCACAATGCACCTGCGTAGTTGGAGAACGCAACAATGGCAGGACATGAGCTGAGATCCAGGCACACAAAGCGCTCCTCCACGTCCTGGTTGTTTGCTGAGCGCATGCACATGTGAATAAAGGTCTAGTTCCTCCTCCGTCCGTGTCGTTCAGCGCATGATTTGCTGCATGACTGCATTATGATGCACTGCAGACTCATCCCCCCTGCTGATTGGCTGATTGCCAGGCTCATGATGTCACTTCCTGTTGCAGAAATGATGGTGTGGTCCGGTCCGGGGCGGGTCAGGGTCCGCTTAGAGCTCGTAGACTTTGAGCTTTGATTTGATTGGGTGTGGCGTGGTCAAACGCTGATAAGCAGAGTGAGATAAGATGCTAAACCACCGAATGAAAGACGCAAGATTTCCAGATAAAGACACTCATAAATATTTACTTTCTCCAGTCAGAGATCAACGTCTCCTGATGTTATAAGCTCAAATCTTTTGCAACAGATGAACAGAGATCTATCAGATATATTTCAGGTCGTTATTATTGCTAAATAAACCCCACAGTGCAAATAAACCTGTTAATTAATTTGGTAAATATTGGTCGAGTTAATTCATGTGCAAATAAAAAATATTTATTTGATTTTTTTTTTTTGTTATTATATTTAAAATAATTATAAATATTCATATGTATTGTTTTGTAATATATTTATATGTATTGTTGTTATTAATTAAATAAAATTATTAATAAATTAAATTATTAAATTATAAACACAATTTAATTCTTAAATAAATGAATGTTCATGTATTATATGTATGTATGGATATAAAACATTTTAATGTTGAAAATAATAATGATTTGATATTATATTTTATTCATTTATTTTTAATTATAAATGTGTAGATTTATTTACATTCTTATAAATAATAAATGAATAGATTAAAAATAGATTCGCTTTTTTATTTATTTTCAGTATTTTAATATAATACATTTCTATATTTATTATGAATTAATATATGTATAAGTATTATATTTATTGTATTATTATAAAAAATGTAATAGAAACATTTATGTATGTTATTATGCATTAAACTAAATACTTTATTCATTGAATATTATTTAATTAACTGTATTTTTTAATTAAATTCATTTATACTTAATCTGCATATAAAATATTGATTTGATTATTTTATTTATTATAATGCATATGTATTATGTATTTTTAATATGTATATGTATACATTTTGTATTATTATTTTTTAGAATTATTAGCAATCAGTGGGCATTAATGTCTTTGCACATTATAAAAATATTATTTTATTAATTATCATGCATTTGTAAATGTATTATTATACATATGTATATGTATTATATTGTTGTAATTATATTTTCATAAATCTCAGTGATCACTATCATTATAACGTGTGTGTGTGTGTGTCTGTGCTGATCAGGTGACACACACTCTCAGACGGGCAGGAGTTCAGTGTCAGGCACTCGATGGCAGATACTTCTCCTCCGCTGTCATTTCCTTTTCTTTGTTTATGGTTTCCTGTCTCTCTCTCTCTCTCTCTCTCTCTCTCTCTCTCTCTCTCTCTCTCTCTCTCTCTCTCTCTCTCTCTCTCTCTCTCTCTCTCTCTCTCTCTCTCTCTCTCTCTCTCTCTCTCTCTCTCTCTCTCTCTCTCTCTCTCTGTGTGTCTCATAAATCTTTAGGTTCAGGATGAGAAGCCTAATGTTCATGAACCTCTTCACGCGTTCAGTTCAGTTCAGTTGTTTGTGTAAGAATGGATTCATGAACCAGTGACACAGAGTTTGTGATTCATGAGGTCGAGGAAGGACAATATTTGGAAAACAATCCCCTCATTGCAGATTTCAGTGGAAGAGTCATAATAAAGTCAGATATAAAGCATTTTATTACCCGGCGCTCACATTTATCATGAAGTCATAAGTGCTCAGTCAAATATGTACCGCAGGAGGCGTGTTGTTTACAGCTGTGATGATGTGAAGGACATGAGGTGTGGCTGATTAATGTGAATCTGAAATGAGCGGCTCTCGTCTGATTGGCTGGAGGGATTCCTCTCTCTCTCTCTCGCTCGCACACACACACACACACACACACACACACACACACACACACGGAAAGCAGAACATTCCGTTATATTTTAACTGGGCAACTGGAGCATTTGCGTGTTTTTCCCCAGAGACCTTCGGTCAGAACACACTGATCTAAAGACACAAATGTGGTCTGGATTAGATATGTGTGTGTGTGTGTGTTATCACTTTTGCATCTCTCTCTTTTGTTCTAAATCATGATTAATCGTGCATTAAAGCTTCCAAAAAGAGTCTCTTTTTTTTCAGTCTGACATAAAAAAAATAAAAAAACAACTGTTTATTTGCACAGAACGGTTTATTTTCTGGTGCTTTATCGGATCCAGAAACAAATAACTATTTTAAACGGTTATATTTTACCCCCAAAATAAAAATATATATTAGGCTATAAGTTAAGTGTTTTTAATTAGCATGAAGAACTGTAGGTCTGTTAAGATGTTTTGCGTCGTGATGTTATTTTCAACAACTTAAATGATGTTATTTCAGTTCTTGTGGGAAAAAAAAAAGATTTAAATGAAGTATTTGCACATTATGACTTTAAATCATGGTGATTTACATGAGTTGTTGCACAATATTGTTTTGCTATAATAGAGTGAAATATTACAGTCATGAGAATAATCTCACAACACAAAACATCTATTAAGCAATAATGTACTTTTTGTATTATAATTTAGTATTTTTTTCATTTGATTGTGGGGTGAAATGTGATCTTTTCCAGTTTCACTGACTGGATTCATATTCTTGAAGGGATTATATGAGTGAATCTGTCATTGATCACATGAAATGGTTGGTTTGCGGGACCTAAAGAAAGAGTCTTTGCTCTGAAACGATTGTATTGAAGGAAGTCTTGAGAGACGGACGGGTAAAATTAGATTGACAGAAGCACCAGGAGGCTCAAGTGTGTCAGACGGATCTGTGTCACACTCCTCCTCGTCCGATTTTACACCTTCGTGTGATTCCAACACAGTCGACGATTTACTGCCCTTATCAGATCTGATTTCATGAGGAACTTTACAATCGTTTCACGCCGAGCTTGAGAATGTGCTATAACAGTCTGTCTTTAAAACAACAAAGAAAAAAAAGAAAGTTTTTTATTTATTTTACGTTTACTTAGATAAATGTTCTATTGACACACATGCACCTGAGTTAAAAAATGTAGGAGTGCATTAAAAATGTTCAGGACTGCAATGATAATTGATAAAAGTTTGTGTTTTTCCTTTAAAAAAAAGCCTTCAAGCTGTGTAAATTGTGTGTGTGTGTGTGTGTGTGTGTGTGTGTGTTTATCTTTCCTTCCTGTTACGGGAAAACTACAAGGAACCTTTAGATAAATACCCCCCCCCCCCCCCCCCCCCCCCAAAAAAAAAAAAAAACGTTATGCATAATGATGGACTTCACTGTAAATGAGCCTGAAATTACAGTGGGACTCTTATTTTGAAATGTCAATTAAAAAAAGATGGGGTTGATAAAATATGCATTTGTACAGCTCTCTAAAACATATTACAATACAGGGCTCCAAACTGCGACTAAAATGGTCGCAATTGCGACCAAAAATATTTATTTGCGAGTGAAATTTCTGCCAAGGTCGCCATTGGCGACAATACAAATTTACTCCCTTTGATTGTAAAATTTGCATCCTACGTGCATGTTTTATAACCAGTAGCCTATCGTAGGGGTGTGCGATATGACGATTTTTCATCATGGACGATTAAAATGTCTCCACGATCTGCTTTTGAAGAAATATCGTAGAATCCTGCACTCTAGTTGCTGTTCTGGCGCCTCTGTCCCGGTCAAAACATACTGAACAACGCGACGTATATTCACATGTTAACGCAGCGGAACGGGACACTGCAGTTCACAAAAGTTAATAATTTGCATGTGCTTTAATGCCTTGTCGGTTAAACATTTAATTTGCGTGCTGATGCGCTGTTCTAACATGTGCCTTTCTCAGCGCGTACATGTGAAGCTCACATGCACTAAAAGCCTGTCTACCAGCGCCTGGATACTGGACTAAGTTATATTTTGAGTCTTATTGTGCTAATACTGTTAAATACACACAAGGTTTACATAAACAAAGTCGGTTATGTCTAAAGTGAAAGCAAACTTGAGAAAATTGAGAGAAAATCGGCTTGTCAAATGCGTGTACATTAGACGTGTCGCGCGCAGCTCTTAAGAGACAGTAGCAATTGTAAACACGCTGCCGCTTGTCCTTAAAGGGATAGTTCACCCAAAAATAAAAATTATCTCATTTACGCACTCTAATGTTGTTCCAAAACTGTATTAATTTCCTTCTAATATTTTCTAATATTAATAATTTGAAGAATGTGGGTAACCAAACAGTAGCTGGTCCCCATTGACTTCACTGGGGTACATCAACTGTTTGGTTACCCAGATTCGTCCAAATAACTTTTATTTTCAACAGAAGAAAAACAAGTTTAAAACAACTTGAGAGAGTAAATTATGACAATTTGAATTTTTAGGAGAACTATCCTTTTAATGTTAATGAAACAACAAAATGCAAAGAGAAAATTACTCACTGCTCTTGACTGATAACTTTAATAGTAGCTTTAATAAGTATCAATTTATTATTTATACAGTGAAGTCTATGTTTTGTTTTATTTTCATATTTGTTAATTTAATTACTTTCTTCAATGCTACTGTTAAATAAACCTACTGTAGCTGAAAACATAAAGCACTGTTTATTTCATTTGTATATTAAGTTGTGTATGTGTAATGTTTATCTTTGATCTTAATATTTAATAACAAAGAAAATAATGACTACATTTTTATCTTCGCCCCTTTCTGCCATTCTTTTTTATTTTACATTTTGTTACCTAAGGCTTTGTTTTTAAAATATGGACATTAGTTTGGCTGTAATGCTCAGTCACAAAATAGTAAAACCAACATAAAAAGAATTGTGATAAAATCGTGAATTGTGATTTTCCTGAAAAAAATCGTGATATGATATTTTTGCCATATCGCCCACCCCAAGCCTATCGCTTCATTTGTTTTGTTAACGTCATGAAATTAGATGCTTTGCGTGAACGTTTCACTGAGTGAAAGCGCCAAAATATGAACTTATGAAATAGTTCATAAGTCGGGAAGTGACATTCAGTTACCAAATAAGCTCCAGTTCCCAGAACATTCACAAGATGAAAATGCTGAAACTGTAAGAAGAGGAGAGACATGCACACAACAGGGTGACTAAAATGTAAGTGCATTGTTATGTGGCTCTTAAAAAAATTATTTGGCGCCTGTTTTTTTTCCCCTATAGGAGCCATTGGCTCCTTGATAGATTTTTTTGTTTGGAGCCCTGCAATATAAACACCTTAAAGTAAATGTCACAATTCATTAACAGTAGGCCATGACCATAAACATGAAATTAACTGAAGGTTCAAATGTTTAATTAATCTGAATGAATTGTTAAAAAAAACAACAATGATTAATCAATCTTTTAACGATTAATCGTAGCTCTAGTAGGTCATAAATGTGTGATATTCATTGATTGTGAACTGGTCTGAAACCGCGAGCGCGTTTTTTGTATATCCAAATAAAGTTAAAGTGTTTAGTTGTTTGTAGTCAAAGCAGCAAAAACACACAAAATCTGGTTACAAACTGATTTTTGGAGTGATCTGAATGGATTTAGATGTGATTCCAGACATAATGTTTTTAATATGTGTAGGAATATGAATAAATGCATGAAATGTAGCAGGAGAATAAGGGTGCGACCCGTTCTGGGAGAGAAGGATTGGGGAAAACAGCAGAAATGGAAAGGAGTAGGGCAAGAAACGGGTGGAATAACTCAAGCGCTCTCTGATAAAGAAACGCAGATGGGTGGTCGAGCAGAAGAGGGACTAATGACTATTTACGAGATGAACGGCAACACATGTTGTGATTGTGGAAAACATTAACCTTGAAAACTCGAGTCTAGCATTAAAGAGTCACGGCGTAAGCAGATCATAATTACGTGTTCATCCACTGGGCAGTTTAGTTCATATTGCTTACACAGCTGGTTCATGAGCAATAAAACTACATTTCCCATCATTCTCGGCAGGATCAGTTGCATTGCTAATGTTCATCCTCTCTTTTAGAACTCTTTTTAGGACTCTCTTTTAAAACTCTCTTTCAGAACTCTTTTTTTTTTTAGAACTCTTTAGGACACTCTTTTAGAACTCGCTCTTTTAGAACTCTCTCTTTCAGAACTCTTTTTAGGACACTCTTTTAGAACTCTCTTTCAGAACTCTTTTTTTTTTTAGAACTCTCTCTTTTAGAACTCTCTCTTTCAGAACTCTTTTTAGCTCTCTCTTTTAGAACTCTTTAGAACTCTTTCTTTCAGAACTCTTTTTAGGACACTCTTTTAAAACTCTCTTTCAGAACTCTTTTTTTTTTAGAACTCTCTCTTTTAGAACTCTCTTTCAGAACTCTTTTTTTTTTAGAACTCTTTAGGACACTCTTTTAGAACTCGCTCTTTTAGAACTCTCTCTTTCAGAACTCTTTTTAGCTCTCTCTTTTAGAACTCTTTAGAACTCTCTCTTTCAGAACTCTTTTTAGGACACTCTTTTAGAACTCTCTTTCAGAACTCTTTTTTTTTTTAGAACTCTCTCTTTTAGAACTCTTTTCTTTTAGAACTCTTTTCAGAACTCTCTTTTCAGTCTCTGAGCTGGCAAGCAGCTGTGTAAGGTCGGCGTGGTTTGAGGTTTTGTTGATGTATTTGGGGTCATGAGAACATCCCAGCGGTCGCCTCGCTCTCTGTCTGTCGTTTGGGTGCTAATGGACTGTGTTGCAGATGTGTTTTCTCAAGGGTTTTCTCAAGGGTGCACACACACACACACACACACACACACACACACACACAAACTCTACCAATGCTAGTGCCATTGGAACCAATGATTAACCAGTAATACTGTATTAACCAACCATTCCCATTAATTAATTAATTAACCAGTATTTGGCTATTTCAAGACCAAATGGCTGGTCAACAGATGTTTTCCCAAAAAGAACACTTTCTGCCATTAAAGGTTCTTAATAAGGAAACATGTCTTAAATGTCATAATTTACTCACCCTTGTATTGTTTCAAACCTGTATGAACTTCGTTCTTCTGCTCAACACAAAATAAAATATTGAAGAATGTCGGGAACCAAACATGTGAATGGACCCCACTGACTTTATAGTATTTTTTCCCCATTCTATGGTATGGAAGTTAAGGGGCCCTCAACTTTTTGGTAACATTTTATGACATAAACAACTCGTAAACATACTTGATCAGTAGAAAAAAATTGTTGGAGAATAGCCCATTGAACATGAAAGTGTTATGCAATCATTTAAAGGGATAGTTCACCCAAAAATGAATATTGGTAACTAAAATCGAATGAAAACAAATGTAGTTAATTGAAACTAAATCCATTAAATGGAATTTAGATGAATATTTCACACAATATTACTGAAAATCAGCTAAAAATATTTCAAATCAGAAACTGACAGAGCTTATATAATTACTGTGTTTTGATATAGGAAAAATATTGTTCAATTATTATATAATTTTCTTTATTTATTGAAGTCTTATTTATGATTGTTTTATTTTCTACTTCTCTAAGGTTTGCAATTAAAATAGCCTGTGCTGCTATTATGGCATGAATGAATCAATGAATGTTGGAAAACAAGAACACAACAATGCATTTTTAACTGATCAGGCGTTGGCAAGCTGGCTGTTGATGCAGATTGTCTCAGAATGACTAAATATTGTCCTGACTAAAAACTGTTCAGTTTTGGCTTTATACAAGTCTCTGCTCTCTAGATATCAGCACTGGTCATAGTTCTATCAAACTATCAACTATCAACATACGAGTGTCTGCCATTACAAATACATCGAATCGTCTATTTTAAATCTGGATCAGCCAAAGTCGTCCCATGTGGGAATCTGTGACTCGCTCAGGGTGTGGAGGAGCGTCAAACACTAAAATAACTCACCGACCTGACAGACTCAATGGAGTGTGCAGATCTGAATCACTAAGCACCCAAACCAGTTCCCGGGGCGCGGGGGAACGCCACGAGTCCCGCTATCAGAGCAACCTTTTCCTGCTCAGTTTTAAACCTGGAAATAATAGGGGAAATTTGTGATTCCCATGTTTGGAACATCTAGAAATGTCTAAAGCTAAATTGCCTTTGATCTGTTCAGCTGTAAAAGATTTCATTAGCTAGAAATTGTTAATCTTCACAAAATGTGTTTTGCCCTCCATTGGCAGTGTGTTTGGGAAGCTTGTTTGGAAATTATGACGATCACGATTCGATACGTATCACGATACTGAACTCACAATACGATATTATTGCGATACTCCAAGACACATGATAAAAGGTTAACAAAAAACGCGCTGTTGATTAAAATGCTAAATTTGGTTTTACATTGTAAGTGTAAATGAATAGGCTTGGACTTGTGCTGGAAACCCAAAGCACAGGACAATAGAGACGCCAGAATAACAATATTCATGATTCTCAAGCTGAAAATACAGAATTATTTTAGACAAATATGCTTTACTCTGTCACTGACTAGATCAGGGGTCTGCAACCTTTTTGTCATAAAGTGCCATTTTTAAGTTTCCGAGTTGCTGTGTCACTGTGCCACAACACACACATAGCCTATATATACACACACACACACACACACACACTCTCACGCACACACACACACGCACACACACACACACACACACACACACACACACACACACACACACACACACACACACACACACACACACACACACACACACACACACACTCATATAAATACACAAACATTTTACATTTTCATAAGAAATAGTACAGACATTTAAATATTTCTCTTGAAATTTGTTTTAGATTTAGATAGACAATTTATTAGTATTTATAACTCCTAACCAAAGACGCACCGATTAAAATTTTCTAGGCCGCTTCCGATTTCCGATTTTTCATTGAGTTTGACCTGCCGATTCCGATTTAATTTTTTCTAACCACTTTACAGCACACACAAATATTTATTTTTATAAAATACCATATTGTTTTTACCCAAACTAAATAATAAAAACAAGTTTAAATGGGTAAATTTTATATAAATATTTTTGAGTCTTCATTTTCTTTTCTGACATAACCTAATCCAGTTCTTGTTAAAACACACTAGACATGCACATTCTGTGCATTTTGGGCACTTTTGTTTGAAATCATATTTATTTTGTCCATCAAAAGTGTGAATTCACTTTAATTGAGCGTGAGCAGCGCAGACAAAATAGACTCGGCGGCGAAACCCCCCCCGCTTCACTTAACATGCATGCCAAAACAAATATGCGTGAAACGGCCATAATTCAAGAGGTTTCCTACATGTGCGATCCGTGTGTACGCGTGATGCTGATGTTGCGCGATGTGAATCATGGGGAGCCCGAGTGCATTTGACCGGCATAAAATCGGCATATGTCAGACTGACCGGCCGGTCGCTGGTTATGGCCGATCACGTGAAAATCGTCCAATTCCGGTCACCAGCGGATCAGTCGGTGCATCTCTACTCCTAACTTAATAAAATAAAGATTTTTTACTATGAGCAATTATTACATCAAAATGTAGATCTGTGTGCTGGTAGACTAGGCTACTTTATCTGAATGAAATGCATACTCTCTCGCATTTGCTTGCGTGCCAGCGATTAACCCTCCGCGTGCCAGTGGTGGCACGCGTGCCTTAGGTTGCCGAGCCCTGGACTGGATATATTTAAAATAATGTAGGCCACTTTTTACTGGTTACGTAAGACATTTGGCATTATCAGGACCCACAAATATTCCCCCATTGCATTATTATACATTATATTCAACATTATATAGTAGTTTAATGTAGTACTGACACTAAAACTCTGTAAGCTTTTTTTTCTTGCACAGTAATTTATATTTTGGGTGTACTACCCACAATACAGGTTGTCACTATCTACGATACATATTGATGCATTTTTGTATTGCGATATATTGTGACACGATATATTGTTACACCCCTAATTTTTTGTCAGTTTCAATCTTGTTCCCGCCAAACGTGTTTTAAGAATGTTTTGTTGTGAAAGTGGCAAAAGGAAGGTGTTTTCTGGACTGTCCATTGAAGCCGCACACATTGTTGTTTCTGGTTGTGTGTGTGTTGGTATGATCTGGTCAGACCTGTTGTGTCCCACCCTCTCCTGCAGCTCGAGCGCTGTGAGATTCAGTGGCTCGTGGGAACCGCTGTCGGCCATCTTGCGCCTGTTTGGGCTTGCAGTGTTGCAGTTCAGTTGAACTCAGTGATTTGTTTGTGTCCTTGGGCGACTGCTCTAACCCGACACCTGTGTGAGTTCACCTGCCTTACCAGTTCCTTCGCGCCAAGAGTTTTTGTAAACACTGCAAGATCCAACCCACTGGGCCGCTCTATTATTTATGGTTTATTGTGCAAAATGTCATTTTGATGGTTTAACCTGTTAACTTTCACACCGATTTTTGAGCATAGATCCGAACTTAAACATTGTACTTCATGAAAGCTTTGAAAAACAGACGTTTTATATATACGAAGACACTCAACAGATTATTGCAGAAGTAAAAGCATTTCAAAAAATGATAGTGTACAAATGTTAAAGAAGATGAGGTTTACTGTAAAGCAAATGTTCTGAATTATATTTTATATAAAATACATATTTTTCTAAATAATTTGGATTCTAAAATCACTATAAATTAAAACCATAGGCTGTCTAACCAAGTTTTAACCAAAAGAAATGTGCCCGTCTTAAAGGTTTTTAAGTACAATTTCTATGATAACACCAATTTCAAAACAATTTTGTTTTGTTTCAAGCTTTCGAATGATGATTACTAAAATATGTGAGGGGGAAAAAGCATTAAAATACCATAGATTTATGCCCCCTCCAGAAACTAGACATGTCGCGTATGTTGATTAAGCATCTGATCGTGGTTATTCAATCTAATCACAATAATTATGCACTTTAAATTTATAAAAAATATATAAATAAAAAAAACACTATTATGAAGTAGTAGTACACAAAGATAGTCAAAAGTCTTCCTTCACCCACGTTTGTTGGTTTAATTAGACTGCATTATAATATCATATTATATTATATAGGATTTCAAGTAAAAGCCGCAAAGTCATTTTTCCAGAACCTTTACTTTCGCTGTTCCTCAGTGGTGGCTTGATCTTTGCAAGACTCTAAAACACCTAAAATCGCATCTTTTCCTTCAGCATTTGACTGAATCCTCAATATGTCTCATTTCCCTCCCTGTACTCTTCTAAAAAATGTTTGAGATGTCAAATTTGATCTTTGTTGATGGTATTGCCTCCTTAGGATGAATCACTTTGTCGTATTTCTTGTTTGTAAGTCGCTTTTGGTATGGAATCAATGGAAATTTGGAAATGAGTAAATGTAAATTATTTGGGAAGGGTTTTTCTCTATTAATCTCTGTTATATCTAATTTATATTTGTATTGCACTATAGTAACCAACTCCGCACAGTTAAAAGGTTAGTTGTGTAGTTTTATTAGCGTTTAGCTTTGTTCTTCCCTGCCTTCGTTGATCTGAACAGGCCTGTGACCCGCCGGAGACCCCGCTGCTCTTTGACACAAAGTTTAAACAAGCACGCCGTTGTCCAAACACGTCTCTGAATAGTATAATCAACAATGTGTTTGGCTGAACCGCATTTAAAACAAAACATCCCACGTACTATATCAGTGCAAGTGTGTGTGTTCGAGACGCTTAGCTGTAATTACAGACGGCGGTGTCAATTCATGTGTCCGCCAGGAGCGAGATGTATGCTGTGTTTTACGAGCTGCTGCTGACCTAACCTGTGTTTGGACGAGCTCTACAGACCCAGCATTCCTGAGCGAGTGTGTAAGACGTGCAGGAAACTGCTCCGTTGTAGATCTGTTTCTCGTCCGCTCGCGTTGCTAGTATTAGCTAACAAGAGCCTCTTCAGCTGCTGTTTTTTTAAGATGTTAAACGCTGATATCAGAGATCCTCTCCACCCTAGTGAATGTGATGGCCCTAGCAACCACCCGAACACCCTAGCAACCACATAGAAACTTGCAAAACCATTCAGAACACACTAGCAACGGCGTAGCGACAACCTAGCATTGTAAACAAGCCTTGCATTTTCTTCAAAAAATGGGAAATCTGGTTATCTACAAAAATCTACAAAGTTATTTGATTTTTTTGAACCGTTATAACACATTTTTGTATTTAGAATAGCATGCACAAACAATTTGCTGATAAAATAAACTGGAAAAGCTTCTTTAGGCGGATGATGTAATTGTCTATTTTTGCTGTTTCTTGTTTATTCTGCCGGTCAGAGTTTGAAATAAACACTGTGTACATTATTAAACATGCTTATTATTAAAGCACACACGCACTCGCACGCCACACTCACTCACTCACTGTCACACAAAACGCACAAACACTCTCGTCACACACACACACACACACACACACACACACACACACACACACACACACACACACACACACACTCACTCACTCACTCACTCACACACACTCTCTCTCTCTCTCTCTCTCTCTCTCTCTCTCTCTCTCTCTCTCTCTCTCTCTCTCTCTCTCTCTCTCTCTCTCTCTCTCTCTCTCTCTCTCTCACACACACACACATCTCTCTCTCTCTCTCTCTCTCTCTCTCTCTCTCACACACACACACATTCTCTCTCTCTCTCTCTCTCTCTCTCTCTCTCCTCTCTCTCTCTCTTCTCTCTCTCTCTCTCTCTCTCTCTCTCTCTCATACACCCACACTCTCTCACACATACACACACACACTCTCTCTCTCTCTCTCTCTCTCTCTCTCTCTCTCTCTCTCTCTCACGCACACACACACACACACACACACACACACTTTCTCTCTCTCTCTCTCTCTTCACTCACTCACTCACTCACTCACTCACTCACTCACTCACTCACTCACTCACTCACTCACATCTGTAATGTGTGTGGTGTGTGTATTAAATGTCATTCCTCTGCCCCGTAACACCCCGCTCTCCTCTCTCTTCTCCAGAAACCATGTCGGACGCAGACAAGTTCCTGTATGTGGACCGTAACCTGGTCAGCAACCCTCTGGCTCAGGCCGACTGGGCCACGAAGAAGCTGGTATGGGTGCCGTCGGAGCGGCTGGGGTTCGAGCCGGGCTCCGTGAAGGAGGAGCACGGGGATGAGGTGGTGGTGGAGCTCGCAGACTCGGGGAAGAAGGTGCGGGTCAACAAGGATGACATCCAGAAGATGAACCCGCCAAAGTTCAGTAAGGTGGAGGACATGGCGGAGCTCACCTGTCTGAACGAGGCGTCCGTGCTGCACAACCTCAAGGAGAGATACTACTCCGGACTCATATACGTGAGTCTGAACACACACACACAGAGAGCCAACACAGATCACAGGGAACATCTCTGAACAAACCTTCTTCCAGGAACATTAATAGAACGTTTGTTCAAAGTGATCGGGTCTTTAGTAATGTGGTTACACTTAACAGTAAGGTTCATTAGTTAACAACCTTACTTAACATGAACAATACATCTTCAGCATTTATTAATCTTAGTTAATATTAATTTCAACATATACTAATACGTTATTAAAATCATTAATGATAATAACATTAGCTAATGCACTGTGAACTAACAGGAACAAACAATCAACAGTTGTATTTTTTATTAACTAACACAAAGATTAACTAATACAGTAACACATGTATTGTTCATTGTTAGTTCATGTTCGTTAATACAATATCTAATGTTAACAAATACAAACTTTGATTTTAATAACGTATTAGTAAATGTTGAAAGTAATATAAACTAAGATTAATAAATGTTGTAGAAGTATTGTTCTTTCTTAGTTCATGTTAAGTAATGTTAACTAATGAAGCTTATTGTAAAGTGTTCAGGAGCTCGTTCAGTGTTTTTGTGGGTCAGAGGTTTGTTTTTGAGAAATGTTAAGATATTCAGCAGCCTTGAATGCAGATAACGGGGTCTCGCTGACTCGATCGCTGAAACTGTTCAGTGCCGTTTCTCCAAACAGGAAGCTTTAGGAACAATGTGCTCCCGAAAGACAGGAAATGATGAGTGCAGGAGGGGAGAGCAGGTTTGAGTTAAACGTGATTGAGAAAGAGAGAGTGTCTCTACTGAACAGTCATATAATCTGGTTAAGAGAAGTTAGGCCTGGTTGATCCGGGTTTGGGTTCACACTGGTTCCAGTTCTTGAATCTGAATCTAACAGGTCTCTTATGTTGTTCTGAAGCCGATTTGAGTCGTAAATGTGAGCACTAGCATGACAACCACATACATTTTTTGCAGTGCAACAATTTAGTTGCATTAACAGAAAATAAAGAGGTTTTGTCTTTGGAAAAGCTCAATCTGATTACGTTAACTCGATTAAAACACATGAGGAGAACTAACATGCCAGCAATGGAAAGTTCTCACTTCACCTTTTTGCTGCTATTTTTGTTCTTGTGGTTTTATGACGAAAACAAATGAAACTTGCTCACAGGCTCATTCTGCAGTGAGGATTATACATATATTATATTATATTGCAATAAAGAAATGCAACATTTATTAGCAGACGGACTTTGTGGACTTTCCTCAAATGAAATGTGTGTAGTGATGATTACAGAACTGATATTTAATAATATCCTGATGCTTTGTGCTGTTCTGAAGGCCAGAGTTCATGCGATCCTGCTCATCAGGTGCGGTTTGCTTATGCAAATCAGGCCAGATTAGTTTCATACCAACTGTGAACCGCAGTGAAACCCAGACCTGATGTGGACACACGTCCATTTCACTTTAGAAAACACTGTAAACGTAAATTCACGATTTGGGACTCAAATAAAGCAGCTGTGTGATATTACTGTTTTTTACACAGTTTTTACTGTATTTTTGAGATGTTTGAAGGCCAGTGTGGATGTTGTGTGTGTGTGTGTGTGTGTGTGTGAGCTCACGCTGACTGAACGCCTCTGTTGTGTGCCGCAGACGTACTCGGGTCTGTTCTGTGTGGTCATCAACCCGTACAAGAACCTGCCCATCTACTCCGAGGAGATCGTGGACATGTACAAGGGCAAGAAGCGCCACGAGATGCCACCGCACATCTACGCCATCACTGACACGGCCTACAGGAGCATGATGCAGGGTAACACACACACACGCACACACAGTCTGGTTCGCTATCTTTGTGGGGACTCTCCATAGACGTAATTTTTTTTTTTTACTGTTCAAACTGTATATTCTGTCTCCTTACACTAACCCTACCCATCACACACACACACACACACACACACACACACACACACACACACACACACACACACTTACATTTAAAAAAAAAAAAAACTCATTCTGTATGATTTATAAGCTTGTGTACCTCAATTTAGGTCCTCATGAGTCTGTGTGCATTCAGGTTTAAGTTCATCCACCAGGATAGAAAAACATGTACACACTCACACACACACACACACACACGTCCTACAGGATGTAGATTCTGACTCGAACTTCAGTCAGTTCCTCTTCCTGTCATTCAAATAAATTCAAGTCACACAACAAAGTGGTTTCATTAGTCCAGCGCAGACAAAACATAAATGTTTACATCATTAATGTAGACTAATTATATTATTCCCTGAAATGTAAATAGATTTTATCAGCTGATTTGAGATGTTTTCTCTGCTGTCGGAACAATAAACTGATTTGAATGCTGAAATACAACAACATAAAAATGTTAATGAAAATCCTGTATTTAAAGATGCCTTTCCAAAAATGTATATTTATAAACACACAAGACAACAAAAGTGATATATTATAATTTTTTGGGCTATTTAAATAAATATGAGAAAAAAAAACTTTATATTTCTTTAAATTAGGATGGTGTGTTTTTAAGTAATAAAAATTTAGTAATAAATAAATAACAATAAAAAAGAAATATTTGAATAAAATGTATTTAAAACTAAATTTCATTATTTTACTTCATTTACTTTACTTTCATTAATATTTACTTTATAAATTAGTTTTACTTAATGCTCAAATTCGAACAAATTGTTTTCTTACATCAGTTCAAATTCTTTGACTTTTTTTTATTTACAAATACGTAAGAAAACGTTTTATAATATTTACAATTAAAGCAGAATCCACACGCTGAATCAATGTTCAAAGAAAAATAAGGCTTAAAACCCCCGTTATTTTGTCTGTTGTGCGGATTCAGTTTTACTCATAAAAATAAACATTGAGTTAAAAGTAGTATTAAAAACTATCCAAATTTGAATTGCAATTCTAGACCCTGAAGAGAAGTTGGAAAACATCAGTTTCTTTACGTTTGTCTGGTGTGCAGATTCATTAAGTAGTTAAAAGTAGCATTAATCTTCCAATGAATCATGCAAATTTGAATTGCAATTCTGCATTGTGTTTGTTCAGAAATGCGACTGAAGTCCCGATGAGAATAAAGATCCTGAAACTGAACTGCATCTTGATGTGATTCTGACTGTTGCTCAGTAATGCAGTGTTTGTCCCGCTGTGTCAGGGTTTACTGCTCCTCAAGCCTCCTGCAGTGAGTCTCTGACCCACACTCATTACTGAGCTCTGCAGACGCTCGTGTGGAGGCCTTTACAAGACACGCGCTTCATTACTGAACAATGCTGCATTTATCTGACCAAACACACTGTGAAATATTATTACTATTTAAAACAGCGGTTTTCTGTGTGCATATTTGTTCAAATTTGATGATTGATTTGATGAACAAGAAACATTTCCGATTACTATTAATGTTGAAAACAGTTAATGTTTTTGTGGAAACCGTGATGCATTTAATTTTTTCATTCTTTAATGAGTAGAAAGTTTAAAAGAGCAGCATTTAATAGAATTAAATGTTACCACGTTATTTGTTATTTTAATGTCACCACGTTATTTGTAGATGACATTTTTTAAAAAAAAGCATTTTTTGAATGAGAGAGAGAAACTCCTGTGCCATATTATATATTATTCATAGTTGCGCTTATTGATTCAAAAGTAAGTTTGTGACAAATAAAGTGGAATCAAATGAAAGGAAATGAATCCCTGAAACTGTTGCTTTATCAAGAGTTTTATTAATCTTCATTTAATGTGCCATTTATCAAGAGTTTCACCTGTTATTAATCTTATTAATCCTCAGAATATGCCGTTTAATCTCTAAGAATGTGTCGTTTAGTAAAAGTGAGTGTTAGTTTATCTTTGATAGTTTTCTGGAAAGGCGGCTCCTTCTCCAGTCACAGGAAGCCAGATATTGACTTCCTGTTTTGTGGTGTGAGCACTTCCTGCTGCAGGAGCTCAGAAGGGTTTGTTCAGAGCCGATAGAGGAGCGTTTCCATCCGGAGCCATTTATAGCTTCATTCAACTGACCAACATGACTAATGACTGACAAACACTGACAAGAACAACATTACAGTTGACATTAAAGCCAAACTTGAGCTTGTTCAGTTTATCATGTGTCATCATCAGTTCATGTTCTTCTTCTGAAGAAACGCCATGCTTCCTAATGATATCTCCCAAGGGTAGCAAGTACAGAGTGAACTGCAACGGTCCTAGTACTGAGCCTTGTGGGACTCCATACTGAACTTGTGATCGATAAGACATCTCTTAAAATTATTTCTTGCCAAATAATCAAAATACATACATAAATGATACTCATTTTCTAATAAAAACAACAAGATTTAAATAAATAAAGTTATTTTAAAATATGAATGATATATGTATATATAATATAAAAAATATAATACAAAATTATTATTTCCTGCCAAATAACATCACTTAAAATACTTAAAATACATTGTTTTTAAAAACAAAAATATTCTAAAAAAAAAAAAATATATATATATATATATATATATTTATATATTTATTTATAATAATATATAATATATATGGTCTCTATATCAAAGCTTAAACGTATGTAAATATAAAATAAAATCTAAAAGTATTACTTACTGCCACATTTCCTCACTCAAAATACCTAAAAGTCATAAAAAAAAATCATAAATAAAAAAAAAATCAATGAAATAAAGTAAAATAGAATTGAAACTATTAATAAAATTGTGAAAAAGTGAACAATTCAAGTGTACATAAAGCACAAAAAATCTTTGTGTTTCACTCAAAATACATAAAATGTTTCACTCAAAAGACATAAAATGAGAAATGAAGTGCTTGGTGAATGTGTTTGCACTGTGTAAATGATTCGTTCTTCTCCTCCAACAGACCGCGAGGACCAATCGATTCTCTGCACGTGAGTCACATGGTCTTGCATGTCTTCTCTGATTATGATTTGTCCATGAAATCTGTGCTTGATGTCTCACTCGTGTCTGTCTGTGTGTTCAGGGGCGAATCTGGAGCCGGAAAGACAGAAAACACCAAGAAGGTCATCCAGTATCTGGCTCACGTGGCCTCGTCTCACAAGACCAAGAAAGACCAGGTTAGTTCCTGACGACTAAAGCGCTTCTGTTCAGGCAGAAGTCGAGTAAAGTAACGTGTTCTTGCGTTCTCCACCCTGATCTTTCATCGGGGTTCACATCATCCTGTCAGATCAGATCCGGCTGGTTTTGATGATGGCAGGGAGTTTGAAGTGGATCACAAACATCATCCTCCATTAGAGCAGCCATAGGTCCAGTTTAATCAGTGAAGACGTCACTTCCTCATCCTTAAAATAAAATAAAAATATATAAAATAAAAGTTGTTAATGCGAGCCTGTTGGGCTATATTTATGCATATCGTTTCAATCAGAATTAAAATTATTTTTAACATAATTTTTTTCCCCCATTTTATAATATACATGAATTAAATAATAATTCATTTTTTTATAGATTTTTAATGTATTTATTTTTGTTTGTTTTAACATGCTTTTTTTTGCTAATTGTACTATACATTTATAAATGAAAGGAAAATAAAAAAAAATTATTAATTAAATTATTTTTGAAAGCCTGTTAGGCCATATTTCTGCATATAGTTTTTAATCATATTTAAAACCATTTATTTATTTACACATTATTAATATATTGAATATGAAAATAAATTAAAAGATAAATTGTTTATATTATACTTTATTTTTGCAAGCCTTTTGAGATGTATTTCAGCATATTCAATCAGATTTAATACCTTATATTTATTAATAACATTCTTATTTTTACATATTGAAATATACATTAAATATACATTAAAACAAAGTTTCAGATTTTGTAACCAGGTTGCAGATTTGAACAAAATCTCTCTAGTTTGCAGCCAGTTTAGACTTGTCGTGACTTTATTGACCGTGTTGAAGTATTGAGCTCGACTAGCGCAGGTTTGCCAATACGCTTGTCCTCATTTGTTCCCTGTTCATGGAAAAGGAATCAATCAAGAGTGTTTTGGGAAAAATAAATGATGTGTTCAGTGTGTTTTCCTGGGATTCTGATGTTTCTGATCAGTCATCCTGGAGTGGATCTGGACTGAGCCGGTGTGTGTGTGTGTGTGTAAGTTAAAGGTTTGAGTGTTTTTCTCTTTGTACCAACAGAGCATCTCCGTCCTGTCACATGTGAGTCTCATCATCTCTCCATCTCCGTCTCATTCCCATCTCCCATCCCGTATCCCTAATCTCGCTGCTTCTGGGTGAACCAATGAAGCCGAAACACAGACGCACGACCCTGAGAACCAGTCAATCTCATCACATTAGTGTCTGGCAGAGAGAGAACCAGACCATTTTGAGAACTTAGTGGTGAATGCACTTGATTTCAGTGCAAATAACATCTCAGTGTCGTCCGTCTGAATCCCGCGCTGCGTCTGTGTGTGTGTTTCTGCACTCGTGGGATCTGGGTTTGAGAACACTGCTGTGTGTGTGTGTGTGTGTGTGTGTGTGTGTGTGTGTGTGTGTGTGTGTGTGTGTGTGTGTGTGTGTGTGTGTGTGTGTGAGGAATCAGCGAATCCCTCCTGCAGCGGGTCTCATGACGTCAGCGATGTTGGGAAACACAAACCTCATGCTGCTGGAATGTTTTTGTGGGTTTAACGAGATTCGCTTTACGAGAGCATGTGAAACGCTTTACAGGGAGATCTTACACACTTACATTCAACAAGACGATTCTCCTGGTTAGTTTAACTTAAAGACACAGCACTAGTTAAACACATGTTCTAAACTGTGAAGATGCTCTCCTAGAAAGAGGATCCTCTAGTGATGTCACTGTTGTGGGCGGGGTTTAGTCCATGTAAATTAGATGGTTGTCAGCTAATGGATTAGGCTCCGCCCCCTAGGTGGAGGTTCCTCTAGTGATGTCACTGTTGTGGGCGGGGTTTAGTCCATGTAAAGTAATGGTTAAGTCAGAGGTAACGGATTAGACTCCGCCCACTGGAAGTCTATCCACCTAGAAACGTAGACTTGGCTCTAGTGGACAATTAACACGCATAATTAACAACACTTTTAATTGATAAATTCATCTATGAACGTTACATTCCTTCTTTTAAAGTCTCTAGAAAGTCATTTTGATTTTGGCTGAAGTTATTTTGCTGTTTTTGTTACGAACAAATATGCTATTTTTATTCATATTCTGAATTTGTTTTTATTTAAAAGAAATTTCAGCTTTCACTTTAAAGGAACACTCCACCGTTTTTTGAAATAGGGCTTATTCACATTCTTTCCTACATTTAGATAGGTGTGCAAATGCATTTTTGTCTCAGTGCATGCATTGTTTTAGTTTGACAGGGTCGGCGTTAGCTTAGCTTAGCACAATGAATGGAATCCTTTGTTGCCAGTTAGCATGGCCTGAGTAAAAGTGATCCAAAAAAAAAAAAAAACCCACGTAATTACTTCTTGTGGCCTGCGTATTCACAACGAGTACAAGAAGCGATCCAGATTAACACTAGGCGATTTCCTAGGCAGATATTGACTTGGGACTATATTAGGGGGAAGCACAGGCGAAGCACTGCTGCTTAGGCGAAGCACTGCTAGTTCGGCGCAGAGATCTCACGCAACACATGAAATCCCACGACATCCGTCAACATACCGGCGTGCAACGCGTCAAAAAAACAGATGAAGAAGAACATACCAGCGTGACCTGCACCGAGTGTCTTCGCTTTTGGATTCTTTATTTTGTGAAGTTACAGCAAACATGGTAATTACCTGCGTAGCAAAAGGTTGTGAGAATAAGCAAAGGACATACACGAATGTAATGTTTCACAGAATTCCTTCAAATCTGGAACTGAGAAATAAATGGCTAGCAGCTCTGGAGATATGTACTTCAACGCCTCTCAACAAAATAAAGCAGTATCGTGTTTGCGAAGAACATTTTGCACCAGAGGACTACTTAGAAAAAATGGAATATGGGTCCAGAAAGACGGTAGCAGTACTACGTCTGAAAGATACGGCCGTCCCATCTATTTTCAAAGCACAGGCAGCAGGGTGGGAATTATACCGCGGCCACGCGGCCATGGCCGCCGTTGCCCTACACTTTGGCCTTCATGCCCCGTGAAAAAAAAATCATCGTACGGCCACAGTGGCCTGTGTGCCCTGGCCCTGTCCAAGTTCCATGTATAAAGCAGTGCATGTGAGCGGAGTGGAGCGGGAGCGGGCGGATCTTGGACAGAGCGCAGAGCGGCAATTTCAAAAGGACGGAGCATCGCCATATTTCCCGCTCCAGTTTCGCTCCGCTCACACCACGAGTCTGAAGCATGCTCAGTCAAGCCTGACCCTGAATCCATCTGTCTTGCACAGTCATTAACAGTAGACTATTTTCAGTCAAAACTCAGCTCAATAATGGAAAAAAGTAGCCTACTTCAAAAAGGAAAATGAGAAGTCATACAGGTGTAGCCTAATAAGTCGCTCCGGAGTATAGGCTAAATCGCAACAGTCAAAACATGCGCCATGAAGAAGAAAAAACACATATGCCTAGCCTAAGTCGCACTGGACTATAAGTTGCATTTATTTAGAAATTTATTTCACAAAAAAAAAAAAAACGATGTTACAGACTGGACAGTTCTCCGTTACGGGCGTGAGCACTCTGAAAGCGCACTAAAATACTGCTTTATAAAACTTTCACAGAGACCTCAAGCAGAAAGCACAAAGCCTGTCTTTAAATTTAATTTCGTTTTGTATTAATTGTATCTTAATTTTAATCAGTGTTTCATCAACCAATTTAAAGTAGAAGTGAATATATTAGAAAATAGATAATCACGACAGGAAGGCGCCGGCGAAACTGGAGCTTGTCTCATAAATGAACCGAAACTCAGCGTATAGCCTACTTGCCTCACAGACCTGAGACATATATATAAAGCTTGAAATGTCTACTTTTAAACAGAACAATTCAAAACGAAAGAAAACAGACTTCTCTCTTATGTAATCCGTATGAAATGTCGGATGTCCCATACAGAAAATTGAAATATATTTTACGTAAAGTGTCGAAAATATATGTGGCATATATTCCAAATACATTGAAATATATTTGCATTGTTGGTCACTTATATTTATCATTTTGAAATATATTCTGAAATATAACAAAAATATGATGTTACAGTAAGTGTGAAATATTTACATATTTTTACATACAGTATATTTACCTAAAATATATTTATTGGGCCAATTTTGAATATTTGCATATATTCCAAAAATATATTTCAAATATAGCCTAGGCCTATTTCTTTTGTGTATGGGGTGCATTTCTCTCTGGCGCATTCACTACTGCGAAGATCGCGAGTCAGCATCTTTCCAGCCGACACAGACATAAAAAAAAAAAACCTGGTTTATTAGTAAACAATTAAAATGTCTCCTGCTATATTTTACATATTCATAATCATTAATTCTGCCGGTTCGTCGTTCAGACTTTCTCAGTTGTTTTTAGGCGCGATGTTAGAGGACGCTGCTAATAAAGTTGCGAGTCCTACACATTGGATTCATGTTTATTATATCGGCTAAAAAAAATACCCCAGTTTTTATGCCGTTCGTATTTTATTTTGTTGTATTTATCCGCCACACCTTGAAGGCCGGTCCGTGAAAATATTGTCTGATATTAAACCGATCTGTGGCGCAAAAAAGCTTGGGGACCGCTACAAGTGATATACATGTAGATTTTTTTCCTTTTTTGGAGCGAGCGGGGGGCGATTTGAGTGGAGCGCGAAGCAAACTGCGTTGAGCGCTGAGCGATAATGATTGTGAGGGTGTATACCTTCTGGATGAAATGGTTCTCTCTCTCACACTCACATGATATAGAGGACTGAATGAATATTTTGAATGCTTTTATTGGCATTTGTGTTGTTTCTGAATGCTTTTATTGGCATTTGTGGTGTTTCTGAATGCTTTTATTGGCATTTATGTTGTTTCTATTGTTGTGTGAGGGTGTATACCTTCTGGATGTAATGGCGCTCTCTCTCATTAAAAAAAGGTTTTTTTTTTATTAAAAAAGTCATAATCCATGTCTTATTCCAAATTAGGATGTTATGGTATCAATCTGAATGGGAAAACCATCGAATTGTACTCAATGGCCTTTGTGCCCTGTCATATGGCCTTGGTGCCCCTAAAAAAAGAGAAAAGGTGGAGGCCAAATGGCCTTGACCCTAAAATTACATAATTCCCACCCTGACAGGCAGAACAAAGTGCACATGTAAGTTGTCTTTTATTTATCTTCCTTATGTTAAAAAAAAATCGAGTACTGCAGGATGGATCAGCGCCGTGAAATCCTCTGTAGATGTGACACAACTGCGGGCACGCTCATCATGATCCGACGCGCTGAGCCTGGTCATCGATGGCAGAAATTTGTCCCACTCGCCACAGCACAGACACTCTATTTCAGTCGGCATAGGTTGGCATATTCTCCCACATTCACACCACCAGTTCGTGTTGACTCTCATCCTCGCGTCCTCAGGCTGTTGAGCGATCGCAACCTCCTCCTCCTGGCGTTCTATTTCCAAAGCACGCAGCTCGTCTTCTGTAAACTCTGGTTCAAATAGGTATGGTTCAGGCTCTTGACTGTCTGAGAAGTCACCCTCTTCGTCTTTCACAAAGATGTTCATCAGCCATGTTCATCGCCATTCGTATACTGTAAGGAAAATAGCCAGGCAGCAACTATTCACGCCGGTATGTTGACGGATGTCGTGGGATTTCATGTGTTGCGTGAGATCTCTGCGCCGAACTAGCAGTGCTTCGCCTAAGCAGCAGTGCTTCGCCTGTGCTTCCCCCTAATATAGTCCCAAGTCAATATCTGCCTAGGAAATCGCCTAGTGTTAATCTGGATCGCTTCTTGTACTCGTTGTGTATACGCAGGCCACAAGAAGTAATTACGTGGGTTTTTTTTTTTTTTTGGATCACTTTTACTCAGGCCATGCTAACTGGCAACAAAGGATTCCATTCATTGTGCTAAGCTAAGCTAACGCCGACCCTGTCAAACTAAAACAATGCATGCACTGAGACAAAAATGCATTTGCACACCTATCTAAATGTAGGAAAGAATGTGAATAAGCCCTATTTCAAAAAACGGTGGAGTGTTCCTTTAATTTTGGTTTAAGTTTTAGTAGTTTCGTCACAGCAAAATTTATTAGAGTTTTTATTAATATTTTAATACTTTTCCAGGTAAGAGTTGTGTGTTGAAAGTGAATGAGGTGTGTGTGTGTGTGTGTGTGTGTGTGTGTGAGGCGAGTGTGTTCAGAGGTGACGGGCCGCTCACTCCGGTGCTGTTTGGGATTGGGGATCAGACCGCGCTTCATCTGTGTGTTTGTTTCAGCTGGTTTGTGTGCGAATAGCTTGCGATGTTGCGCTGAGGAGCTCTTCTTCACAGTGATTGGTTGTTTTGAAGTCACATGTCTGATGATGGGTGTGTTTGAGCGCAGGGGGAGCTGGAGAAGCAGCTGCTGCAGGCCAATCCCATCCTCGAAGCCTTCGGCAACGCCAAGACCGTCAAGAACGACAACTCCTCTCGATTCGTAAGACCCATCAGCACTTACACACAACAGCTGTCGATTCGACAACTCAAACATACGTGACTGTTTACAGGGGTAAATTAATAAACGATTAACTGTTTGATTATGATAATTATCTGGCAACATTCAGAAACATGCTTACTATAAACATGTTAGCAATGTGCTAACTCATGCTAACAATGTGTTAAATCTTACTAGAATAATGCTAGCAACATGTTAAATCATGCTAGCGACGTGTTAGCAATGTGCTTAATCATCATTATAACAAATATGTTAAATCATGTTAGCAATATGTTAAAACATGCTATCAATATGATAAATCATGGTAGCAACATGTTAAAATATGTTATAAATATGCCAAATCAATGTCTTAAATTTTGCTAGCACTGTGTAAAATGTGCATAACATGTTAAATGCTAGCAATGTGTTAAATCATACTAGAATCATGTTAGCAATGTGCTTAATCATCATTCTAACAAATATGTTAAATCATGTTAGCAACATGTTAAAACATGCTATCAACGTCTTAAATTGTGCTAGCAGTGTGTCAAATCTTACTAGAATCATGTTAACAACATCTTATGATATGATACAATATGATACTACATGCTAGCAATGTACTTAATCATGTTAGCAACATGTTAAATCTTGTTAGAAACATGCTAATTTAATTTGTTAAAACATTTTAATAACGTGTAAAAAATGCTAACGAGTTTGTTAAAACATGTTAGCAGAGTGTTAGAACGTGTTAACATTTTATCCACTTTGAGGAAAATCTTAAACGTCCAGTTTTTCTAAGTTATTTTTAAACTTTCAGACAAGGCTTTGTCAAGCCAGCATCAAAGTTTTTCATCAAACTTTACTCATCTACTTGCTGTTTTAAAATGGTAAATTCATAAATAAAAGATTTTTAATGTATATTTTTTAATTGCATTTTTTAATAGGCAAAAAAAAAAAGCATTTGCCTATTAAATATGTTTATTAATTGACATTGTGATGTTTGAATGATTAAACTTAAACCAGTCAATGCGTGTGAATGATCTTCTGTCTCTTCTGTGTTCAGGGCAAGTTCATCAGAATCAACTTTGACGTTAACGGCTACATCGTTGGAGCCAACATTGAAACCTGTATCTTTATGTGCTCGTTAATATGATGATGCTTTGAAGAATGAGCTTCTTTACGCTGGAAATTAACTCATGGCGAAAGTAACGATGGCTTATTTTCATGGCAACGTACTAAATCATGCTAGCAACGAGTTAAATCATACTAGAAGCATGTTAGCAATGCGCTTAATCATTCTAACAAATAAGTTAAATCATGTTAGCAACACGTTAAAACATGCTATCAATGTACTAAATCATGCTAGCAATGAGTTAACTCATACTAGAAGCAGGTTAGCAATGCATACGTTAGCTTATTCTAACAAATAAGTTAAATCATGTTGGCAACACGTTAAAACATGTTATCAATGTACTAATTCATGCTAGCAACATGTTAAATCTTGTTAGAAACATGCTAGCAATGTGTTAAACTTGTTAGAAATGTACTAATGTGCTCGTTAATATGATGATGCTTTAAACGTGAAAAAATGAGCTGCTTTACACTGGAAATTAAGTCATGGCGAAAGTAACGATGGCTTATTTGCATATTTATGAGGTTGATAACATTAGCACGACCTGCTTTTGATGACCTGAAACAAAAAATGGCTAAGGATAGTTTATGTGACTGTATGTAGAGCATGAATAATTAATGAGGCCAGAGCTGAGCCGCTTTCTGATTGGCTGTTAGCATTTAGCATTGTAGCGCTGCATGGAGTCGCACGGCAGCCTGTTAAGTCTTCATTTGAACATTGGTGTGTCAGTCCTTGACTCTGAGCGTCAGACCTGTTGGAAAAGTCCCGCGCGATCCGTCAAGCCAAGGATGAGCGAGCCTTCCACATGTTCTACTACATGCTGACCGGCGCCGGAGACAAACTGCGCTGTGAGTGTGTGTCTGCTTCACGAGGCTCGTCTGATCTCGGCTCTTCCAGCACGAGACTCACTCTCTGTTTCTGTTTCTCTGTCCATCAGCTGAACTGTGTCTCGAGGGCTACAATAAGTACCGGTTCCTGTCCAACGGGAACGTGACGATCCCGGGACAGCAGGACCGAGACATGTACCTGGAGACCATGGAGGCCATGAGGATCATGAGCATCGCGGAGGAGGAGCAGATCGGTGAGTGTGTGTGTGTGTGTTTGTATAGAGAGGGTAATCGAATCGAATACTTGTTATAAAATATATATTTCGATTCCTCTTATTGATTCCTTTGTGAGCATTTACATATGACTTTAAACAATTCAGGTGTGAGATGACTCGTGCGCTGTGTTTCAGTGCTGCACACACACACACACACACACACACACACACACACACACACACCCAAAGTGTGCTCACAGAAAATGTGATTTTAAACCAGTCAAGCGCGAGACGTGTGTAACTATTGGGCAACTCCTAAAGTGACCGCAACTGCCATCTTGATAATAAATAACACCAATCAAACAACAAGAAAATTCACTCGTTCATGACTGAATACATTTTGTAACAATATTTGTAATGAATATTTTATTTATAAATTGCAGTTATTTTACATTTGATTACAGTTTCTGTACCTGAATACCTGAACATCTTAAAATTCACTTGTTTATTTCACTCGTATCTGTGTTCAGTTGTATCTATTTGTTGCCATTGATTATTTTTTATTTGTTCTTTTTTAATTACTGAGTGTATACTAGTCTTTTAATAATTTAAATTTATATTAGTTAGCTAGTTCTTTTTCTATGGTAGCCTTTTTTTAAACCACAGGCTACAATTAAATGGTTTGCAATAAGAATAAATGTGAATATCAAAGTTGTTGTTTTTTTACCTTATTGGAATCAAAATTAGGAATCGATAAGAATCGGAATCGTAAAAATTCAAACGAATTTTAACCCAAGTGTATAGGATCATGTGCCTGCAGTGTGTTTGAGGGAGTGTAATGGTGTGTGTGTGTGTGTGTGTGTGTGTGTGTGTGTGTGTCGCCCCCTGCAGGTCTGCTGAAGGTCATGTCGTCTGTGCTGCAGCTCGGGAACATGTCCTTCAAGAAGGAGCGCCACTCGGACCAGGCCTCCATGCCTGATGATACAGGTGAATGTCACACACACCTCTAGAGGTCTGGTTTAGCACTACCTTTTCACATGGTCTCTGGAAGGTCAAAAGGGTCACTGGTTAATTAAAAATGGTTAATTAGCCTGACCACCAGCGAATAGCAGGCCGAGGTTGATCTAGTAGAGTTATGCTATTATAGCCTTTAATTATGTTTTGAATTTATTTTGAAATAGTTTTTATTTATAGTTTTCAATATTGCATTTTAGTCTTTAATAATTATTATTTATTTTTTTTGGTCTTTATTAATATTTTGAATGGTTTATTTTTAATTTTTTATATCATTTATCATAGCCTATTATTTATTCATATTTTGAACTAGTTTTCATTTTCTAATTTATGAAATATTAATTCTAATTAATTACAGTATGTATTTATTGATATTTTGAATAATTTTTTTGTGTGTATTTTTAGTATTTTATTTCGGGTCTTGATTAATATTTTGAATTAATGTTTATTTTTATATTTTATTATAATATTTAACTATATTTTAAATTAGTTTTCATATTTTAATATGGTGTTTTTTTTATTTTGAATTAGTTTTTGTGTGTGTGTTTTTGTAGTTTTGTTTTCTTAATATTTCTAAAAAAAATTATTTAATTTTTAGTTTAATTTTTTAAATAATAATCAGTTTTAGTAATTTTACTACTTAAATTACATTTATTTGCAGTTCGTTGCCAAGGCTGGTGAAGATAAAGTTTAATTTAATTCACAAAAAAATAAAATAATAGTTGTAGTTTGTGTTAGTAATAACAGCACTGCCGGGTAGATCATGTTAGTCCAGCACTAGAGATGGTAAACCAGTAATCGAGTGTCATCAGATTGAACATCTCTAATCGACTCTCTCTTCGCCTCTCCAGCCGCGCAGAAAGTGTGTCATCTGATGGGCATGAACGTGACCGATTTCACTCGCGCCATCCTCTCGCCCCGGATCAAAGTGGGCCGTGATTACGTGCAGAAGGCCCAGACGCAGGAGCAGGCCGAGTTTGCGGTGGAGGCTCTGGCCAAAGCCACGTACGAGAGGATGTTTCGCTGGCTGGTGATGCGCATCAACAAAGCCCTGGATAAGACCAAGCGTCAGGGCGCCTCCTTCATCGGCATCCTGGACATCGCCGGCTTCGAGATCTTCGAAGTACGGATAGATAGTTCATGATATGTTTTATTTTAAAGGTGCACTGTGTAATATTTAGCGGCATCTAGTGGTGAGGTTGCGAATTGCACCCAACAGAAGTTACGGTGGCCGACAGGAAGTGATGTCGTCGTCTGAGACAGCAGAGAGTAGCCAGTTCAGCAATGAGGTTTCTTTACAAAGATAAATTTAGAAATTAGGTTTACTTAATTATTCAGTAAAACGACATATTGCGAATATTATTGTTACTTGTTCATCATTGTATCAGTGTTTTATTCACTTATGTATATGATATTGCATTTCTGTCAACAGATCCTTCTAAATATTACACAATGCACCTTTAAAGATGACATCTTAAAACCTAAAGAAAAACATATCGTTCAGCTTTTCGTATTTATATTTCATTAACATATACATAAGAAAATGGGTCTCTGTAAATAAAAATACACATTTTGTAAATGGTCACATCATATGTCAGCCTTAGAAAATAGAAAGAAAAACATTCAATCATGGTTTTCTCATAAAAGAATTTAACATTTTCATAAAAATGTATCTGGTAATGATTGTTATGAATGAATTAAACTATTAAATATATTATCATTATTAAAAATATAATTATTTATGAAAGTAATTTAAATTATGTATTTATATTGTGGCCTAAGAGTTGCATTACATGTAATTCATTTAGTAGATGCTTTTATCCAAAGCGCCTCACAAATGAGGAATAGAGCAAAGCAATGAATCTCGTCAGTGGGATTAACCATCATTCCTGATCCTGTGTGTGTGTGTTCGTCTCCGCAGCTGAACTCGTTCGAGCAGTTCTGCATTAACTACACCAACGAGAAGCTCCAGCAGCTGTTCAACCACACCATGTTCATCCTGGAGCAGGAGGAGTACCAGCGCGAGGGCATCGAGTGGAGCTTCATCGACTTCGGCCTCGACCTGCAGCCCTGCATCGACCTCATCGAGAAACCCGTGAGTGGCCTCCACCAATCACACGGCTCCTAGAACCGTCACATGACTTCTAATGGGGTGGTGGTTTACATGTTTAAGATTGGGAAACTTCGGAATCTAGATACCTGTTAGTGTCTCTCCACCAATCACACAGCTCCTAGAACCGTCACATGACTTTCAATAGAGCTGATTTTCATTGGGAATCGAACTTGGAAAGCCATTATTTTAAAATTACTAAATGCTAGTTTGATTTCCATGATGTCCTTGTTGTCTTCTGTTGATGAAGATAGACAGGTAGTTAAGGTGGTTTTACATGGTTTTAGCAGGTCAAAAATGGCCATTAGCTGCTCCACACTGATTAGCTGGACTACCAGCCAATGGAGCCAAGGTTTACCTGGTAGATCATCTTAGAAAAACTGTTTAGAGCAGGTAGAGAAGGTAAACCACAACCGTTATTATTTCTAAATGGCTCCACCAATCATGCGACTTCTAAAATGATCACGTGACCTTTAATGGAGCTGTTTTTATGTTTATGATTGGGAATTGAAAACTTGGGATCCATTATTTTAAAAGTCCTGAATTCCTTTGCATGATGTCTTTATGATCTTCTGTTGATGTAGATAGAAAGGTGGTTTTACATGGGAACAAGGTCAAAAATGAATTCGGATCGGGTTTTTCTGTGTTTTTCGCATCCGTAGCAAGCATTTTGAGAGGCGTTTAGCCAATTCAGAGCCACCGTACAAGCGAACGGCAAAATCCAGAAGTGTTCAGGATCAGTTGATTCACCGAAATTGGTGGTCTCCTTTTTAATATCTGGCTCCAATCATCCTCACTGCTTGAAGACTCCATTTTGTATTGTTTAGCAATTTTTTTCGCAACGGATTAATTAATACGCATCGGACTCGGTGTGCAAGGTTTGATGCAGTTTTAAGATGACGAATACGAAAACATGCGAAATAAAATTTCGGACCTTTATTATTTCTGAACATCTTATCTTAGAATGATCATGTGACCTTTACTGGAGCTGGTTTCATGTGTGGATAGATATTATTCAGATCCCGATGTTTACAGTTGGGATTCGAGAACTTGGATATCCATTATTTTAAAAACACTAAATCCTGAATGATTCTGTTGCTTCTTTCTGTGAGTGTAACCCGTGTTGCGTGCTTTCCAGACGAGTCCTCCAGGAATCCTGGCTCTGCTGGACGAGGAGTGCTGGTTCCCCAAAGCCACGGACAAGAGCTTCGTGGAGAAGGTCCTGCAGGAACAGGGGACGCATCCCAAATTCCACAAACCCAAGAAACTGAAGGACGAGGCTGATTTCTGCGTCATCCACTACGCTGGAAAGGTGCTGACGCGCTCCCCGGCTGAACCCACGTGCGGTTTCAAGCGCGATCGGGAACATTAACCATCTGTGATTGTGTTTCTCAGGTGGATTACAAGGCGGACGAGTGGCTGATGAAGAACATGGACCCGCTGAACGATAACGTGGCCACGCTTCTCAATCAGTCCACAGACAAGTTCGTTTCCGAGCTGTGGAAGGACGGTGAGTCGACAGATCACGTTCGATACGCTCTTCAATGAGTATTAAAGGATTAGTTCACTTGAGAATTAAAATTTCCTGATAATTTACTCACGCCCACGTCATCCAAGATGTTCCTGTCTTTCTTTCTTCAGTCGAAAAGAAATGAAGGTTTTTGAGGAAAACATTCCAGGATTTTTCTCCATATAGTCTAAGGTCCAAATGTCAGTTTCAGTGCAGCTTCGAAGTCTCCACATGATCCCAGACGAGGAATAAGAGTCTAATCTAGACAAACCATCACTCATTTCATAAAAAATATAAACTTTTAGATATTTTTTTAACCACAAATGCTTGTCTTGCACTAGCTGTGATGCGGCACACATTACATAATCACGTTGAAAGGTCATGCGTGTTCCGGTTCAGAAATGTAGAGTAGGGCGAAAAACTCCATCTCGTTCCCTCCTCCAACTTCAAAATCATCCGACACCGTTGTTTTACCTTTTATTTTATTTATTTTTTTGTAAATGGCGTTTGACTTGAGCTTTGTAAACTCTAGGTTGGTACTTCCGCCTACGTCACGCCTGACCTTTCAATGTGATTACGTAATGCGTGGCAAAACGAGCATTTGTGGTTAAAAAGTATATAAATGTTTGTTTTAGAAAATGGCCGATGGTTTGTCTTGATAAGACTCTTATATCTCGGCTGGGATCGTGTCGAGACTTTGAATCTGCACTGAAACTGTCATTTTCAGTGCAAAGCGCTTTGAGTGCAGAGAAAAGCGCTATATAAATGTAATGAATTATTATTCTTATTATTAATTTGGACCTTCAACCTGTTGGACCCCATTGAAGTCCATTATATGGAGAAAAATCCTAGAATGTTTTCCTCAAAAACTTTAATTTCTTTTCAACTAAAGAAAGAACATCTCGGATGACGTGGGGGAGAGTAAATTATCAGGAATTTTTAATTCTGCAGGTTGATGGAGAAATGTTGACGTGAAGCTGAACAATGACTGATGCATTTAGACTCTGGCCTCCTTTTTCATGGCAAAATCGGTGAAACTCACTGGATTTGTTCTCTTCTGCTCGTATCGTCTGGTGTTTGGTCCTCTGTTTTCATCCATCCATCCGTGCGTGCCTTTTTTCTTGTCCTCCTGGACCTCTGTACACTCCGTCTCCATCTGTCCGTCTCTCAGAGGTCCAGAAATGTCAGAGAGCTTATTTCTATCAGCGTTTTCCATTCCTTCATTTAGAACCAGGTGACGTCTCTCTTGATTTTTCTCTCTCCCGTGACGTTCTTTTCCTCCTCCATCCATCCATCAGCTGTCCTGTGTGACTGTGTTTCTCCGAGGTGTTGATAATGTTTTTTTTCTCTGATATTTCTGCTGTCTCTCCTCTCTGTGTAATAGTGTGCTTTGGCGCCCCCGCTGTTGGTCTGTGGTACTGCAGAAATGGGTATAAACTGCATGGGTTTGGTTCTGTTCTCACTCGTGAAACATGACCACAGTATGCAGTTACACACACACACACACACACACACACACACACACACACACAGGGTTCAAAAGTTCACTTCTACCAAACCTGACAATGGTGGGTTTATAAAAAATTTGGAAATTAATTTTTGCTCTGTGAAAATAATGATAATTATTCTATTAAACAATAAATATTTAGCTGTTTTTCCACTTTTATATTACTTGTATCAGCATTGTAAACTAGCCAGACCCACAAAAACATGTTATGTCATGTGCAATGCAAGTTTTCTGCCTAATATATTTGCTTCAAATAGAAAAAAAAATGCAGTTTGTATAAATGACTTTTTATTTCTCACGTTTTCCATCTAAACAAAAGGTAAAAACTGCCCGTCCCTGCCCATCTAATTTGATTTAATTAATTTGATTTGCTCTTGATTTAAAAAAAAAAAAAAGCAACAAAATACCAGACTGTCGTTCCTACCATATACTGCTTATTGAAAAGCAGCGGCAAACTGAAGACATTGGTTTTACTTGCACTTTTTTGTGCTCGTTGAGCCTCATTCATGAAACACGAGGAGAATGAATTGTTCGTAATTGTTCTGAAGTTTGTGTCATTCAGTCCAACTGGTGTTTTCATGAACGAGGTGAGTGTTTATTTTGGACCCATGAACACTCACTCACACAAACACACTCACACACACACACACGTACGTACGTGTCACCTGCACTGCATTGAGTTGGATCCGTTTTTCCCGTGTGTGTTTCCCCTCCACTCTTCACCAGCATCGTGTGTGTCTGTGGTTTTGTCACCAGTGCTGACGTGTGTTTGACCCACTGAACCGTGGGAAGTTTTCACATCATCATGACCCGACTGCATGCTGGAGATGAAGCGTTGTGCAGCGCAGTGACCCTGTCTCTCTCTCTCTCTCTCTCTCTCTCTCTCTCTCTCTCTCTCTCTCTCTGTCTCAGTGGACCGTATCGTGGGCCTGGATAAAGTGGCCGGGATGTCGGAGCTGCCGGGAGCGTTTAAGACCCGTAAGGGAATGTTTCGGACGGTCGGTCAGCTCTATAAGGAGCAGCTCTCCAAACTCATGGCCACCCTCAGAAACACCAACCCCAACTTCGTCCGCTGCATCATTCCCAACCACGAGAAAAAGGTACGAAAAGATTGTGAAGAAAGATGATTATTTCAATGGTCCGTACAAGGAGCTTGAAGTGCTTGAATTTAAGTCCTGGAAAACCCTTCAAAACAGACATATTTATGAAAAGGTACTTGAAAAGTGAGTGAATTATTGAAAGACAATACATGTGAAATTAGTGAAATTAATCTTTTCCTGCTAAATGAACGCTACAGCCAGTCTGATATAGATATAGAGCAATTTATCCATGGCTATGAACGTAATATTCCTTAAATACAAGTATAACTTTCATTTTTTTAGGTCAATCATATATTAATGAAAAAAAAGCGGTCACTGTTTCCTTTCAGTGGCTAAAGTTACCACAGTCATTGCATTTGCTGCACTTCATTTGTACCGTTTTTTATTTTTATTTATCTATTTACCTTTTTAATTTGAAGGTCATAAAGATATTGTTTGATTAGTGAGATCTCTGATTGTAGTCCTTAAAAACCAAAAAAGTAGTGCTTGACTGTCTTTAGTTCACTGCAGTTTTAAGGAGAAAATACTCCGCAATGGTGTTGACTGGTGAATTTACACAAAGCATATTAAAAAAACAATACAATAGCGGAATATCCAATAAAGCTGTTCCCGAGTATGATACAATGACTGACTAAATGTTAACCAGCAGTCCAAAAAGTTGCTAGATTAGTCGGTAGGCGCTTTTGGGTTTGAAAAGTCGCTAAATCAAAGTTGGCAACACTGGCTTGTGGACCAACTAAGTACTCCAAAAAAGTACTATTACGTCAACTACTTGCTTTAGTGTACGCATAACTGAAGTATTTATGCTTAATATATCCTGAATTCATCGTTAGCGTGTGTGTTTTGTGTCTCGGTCCGTCTCAGGCGGGTAAGCTGGACCCTCATCTGGTTCTGGATCAGCTGCGGTGTAACGGTGTGCTGGAGGGCATCCGAATCTGCAGACAGGGATTCCCCAACCGCATCGTCTTCCAGGAGTTCAGACAGAGGTATCTGTATATGTAGCATCTGTTACAAACTAAATCTAACTGATCTAGTTCTGACCTGATTGTGTTTTGTCACTGGTGTTAATGGTGGTTTGTGTTTTTTCGCTCAGGTATGAAATCCTCACGCCCAACGCCATTCCCAAGGGCTTCATGGACGGCAAACAGGCTTGTGTGCTGATGGTGAGACCAATTTATTATTTGAAATAAACCGGTTTGAAGGCGTCCGGTGTGACTTTAGCATAGGGTTTCTGAAACTGGGGTTTGCAAACCCCTGGTGGTTGGTGAGGGAACTGCATGGAGTTAGTGGAAAGTTAATTAATCAATTAATAAATAGTTTTTAAATATAAGCTCTTCATCCGTGTCTCAGATCAAAGCGCTGGAGCTGGATCCCAACCTGTACCGGATCGGACAGAGCAAGGTGTTTTTCCGTGCTGGAGTCCTGGCTCACCTTGAGGAAGAGCGGGACATGAAGATCACTGACGTCATCATCAACTTCCAGGCCTGGTGTCGTGGATACGTCGCCCGCAAGTGAGCCTTACGACAAACACATAATACAGCTTAGTTAGATGAACACTTGTTTTACACAATATTTACAATGACCAAATGATTGGCTGATTAGTTATTGTTAGTCGGACGCAGTTGGCATCAGGTGGAGGGACGTTTCTATGTGGTAATCCATAAAACAGCGATATTGAATAGGGATGAGTCACGATTTTCGAATATTCGATTAGTTGATTTAATTATAGGATATCGAATAGGTTGTGCGATTATGGTCTAAAAAAATCCCCATGTTCTTGACCAGAGGGTGACGAAACGCACCAAAAAGTTGTCAAACCGGGAAAAGTAATGATTATGAATGTAAAATATAGCAAGGAGACATTTTAATTGTTTATTAATAAACTAGTGTTTTCTGTGTCAGTGTCTGTTGACGCTGCTGACTCGAAATTCACTTTAAAGAAAGGCTTTCTACAAAACAAAACTAAATGAAGTGGTCAGAATCACGTCTGACCCACTCCATGTGTCTCCCGATATATTGCGCATCTTATGATTCTATCTTACTCATGCTGTTCACTTTTCATATAATCAGCATAGATAACATGTTATCTAAACATAAATATGAAACTAAATGCGTTTTCTTTAATGAGTACAACACTTATATTAGCCTACAGTACAGAGAAATTGAATGTCGGAGCGGAAGAGGTGCGATTTTTTCAAATAATAATCGAATAATAATTCCAAGCGATCATTGAATATTATTTTTGCTTGAAATGTCCATCCCTAATATTGATGTCATGTGGTGCTGATCTGTGCGTGTGTGTGTTGCGCAGGGCGTTCGCTAAGAGACAGCAGCAGCTGACGGCCATGAGAGTGATCCAGAGGAACTGCGCTGCTTACCTGAAGCTCAGGAACTGGCAGTGGTGGAGACTCTTCACCAAGGTTAATACACACACACACTCACAGGTGTTCAGATGTGCCTGATGTGTGTTCTGTACTGATGCCCTGTGTGTGTTTCAGGTGAAGCCGCTGCTGCAGGTGAGCCGACAGGAAGAGGAGATGCAGGCCAAAGACGACGAGCTGCACAAGGTTCGGGAGAAGCAGCAGTTCGCTGAGCAGCAGCTGCAGGAGCTCGAGGTCAAACAGAAGCAGGTGTGAAGCGCATTAACTGAGCATTCCAAAGGGTTACTTTTATTTTATTTTATGAATTATACATCATGAATATATATATATAGTGCTATATTTTACATATAGTATATAATAGAGCTGCACGGTTCTGGATAAATCGAGAATCATGATGTTTTTTTTTAATCATGATTCTGAATAGACAAACTGAATGAATCAGCAAGTTTTTTTTTTTTTTTACAAATCTCTAGAATTAATGATTCATGATTCATAACTTGTTTCATTACTGAATGAATCAGCATTTTAAACAGATCTCGTGAATGAATGATTCAATAACTCACTCATAAAATACTTAACTTGTTTCATTACATTTCTCAATGTTTTAACAATGAATGGTGCAGCTGTAGTATATAGTTATTGAATGTGGTATTCCAGTGGTAATGTGAACGCTGTGCCTGTGTCTCCAGCTGAGTGCGGAGAAGATGGCGCTGCAGGAGCAGCTGCAGGCGGAGATGGATCTGTGTGCCGAGGCCGACGAGATGAGGAACCGCCTGGTGGCCAAGAAGCAGGAGCTGGAGGAGATCCTGCACGACCTGGAGGCTCGCGTGGAGGAAGAGGAGGAGAGAGCCAATCACCTGCAGACGGAGAAGAAGAAGATGCAGCAGAACATCGCGGTAAAGTGTTCATTACTTCAGCGTGCATTTCTGAAATACACAACTTAATACAAATAAATGTGAATTGAATTGAATTAAAGAGTGTTGTACTCTCAGGGACGGGCTCAGGTGTGTGTCTGCGATTGGCTGAGTGATGAACGTGTGTGTTTTGGTCCCGCAGGATCTGGAGCAGCAGCTGGACGAGGAGGAAGCCGCCCGACAGAAGCTGCAGCTGGAGAAGGTCACGATGGAGGCCAAGCTCAAGAAAACAGAGGATGAAGTGATGATCCTGGACGACCAGAACAACAAGCTGTCCAAGGTCTGTCTCCACACACACACACACGCTGGTTTAGATGTTGTGTTCAAACGCTGGTGGTTTTCTTCACGGTTGTGTGTGTGCTGCTCCTGCAGGAGAAGAAGCTTCTGGAGGAGCGAGTCTCTGAGTTCACCACCAACCTGGCCGAGGAGGAGGAGAAGTCCAAGAGCCTGCAGAAGCTGAAGAACAAACACGAGGCCATGATCACAGACCTGGAGGGTGAGTGCAGAACCTCAGATCATAACGTTGTTGGCAAAACATGTACAGAAACATGCATATAATGTATATAGCATAATGCATGTAATTCATAATGTATATAGTGTATATATAGTTTATCATGTTTGTTTATAGTGTGTATTAGCTACACGTAGATGCTAAGAAGAAATCAGGCACTGGATAACAGTGATGTGATTTGGTGGAGGATTGCCAGGATTGATACAGGATAAGTTGTGCTGAGTTAACTGTGTGTGTGTTAGACCGTCTGCGTCGCGAGGAGAAGCAGCGTCAGGAGCTGGAGAAGAACCGCAGGAAGCTGGAGGGCGACTCCACCGAGCTGACGGATCAGATCGCAGAACTACAGGCCCAGATCGCTGAACTCAGAGCGCAGCTCGCCAAGAAGGAGGAGGAGCTCCAGGCGGCGCTGGCCAGGTGTGTGTGTGTGTGTGTGAGTGAGGGGCGGGACCTTAATATCTACAATATAATGTCCACTTCACGTTCACTACTGAAGAATCAGGTCCCAAATCTGCGCAATACGTCAGGACTTTGGCGGCTTCACTTTTCACCGATGGAAGAGAGTGAAGCGTCGTCCTTATTTTTTTCCAGTCTTATGTTCTGCGTGTGTGTCTGACTGTTACTGTTTCACACCAGGATCGAGGAGGAAGCGGCGCAGAAGAACCTGGCGCAGAAGAAGATCCGCGAGCTGGAGGCTCAGCTGAGTGAACTTCAGGAAGACCTGGAGCTGGAGCGAAACGCTCGAACCAAAGCTGAGAAACACCGGCGGGACCTGGGAGAGGAGCTGGAGGCCCTGAAGACTGAGCTGGAGGACACACTCGACTCCACAGCCGCGCAGCAGGAGCTCAGGTCAGCACACACACACTAATACACACACACGCACACACACACACACACACACGTGTTCTCACAGAGGTTTCAGCATTTCTCCAGAACCAAGCTTGAACAGTTTTACATGCGAAAGTGAAAAATAAATAAAAATATTATATAACATAACATAATAATATAATAATATTATATAAAATATAGCATATAATAATTACAATATTATTTAAATGTATTATTCTATTAAATATTATTTTTACTGTACCATTACTTTAAGCTCTTCATTTTTTTCATAATCAGTTTAAATAATAATAATATAAAAAAATATTATATTTTATTAGATATTATTTAACAGTACAGTTTTGCATTGCAATTCTTAATTTTTAAATCTTAATCTTAATAAATCTTATTTTTATTAATACATTTCATAATTTTTCATGTAACAGTACAATAGCATTAGAATTCTTAATTGATATCGAGTTAAATAGTGGTCACATAAAAATATTAATTTTATTTACATTTTATTATTATATTTTTTATTTTATTAGATATTCATTTTTTAATTTAACAGTAGAATTGTACTGTAGTAAAAATATGAAAATAATAACTTAATTTAATTTTTATTATTATTTTATTACTATATTTTTATTTTATTAGATACTACTTAGTGTAACAGTACAATTGTATTACAATTCTAGATTTTTATAACTAGTTAAATAATAATAATTAAAATAAGAAAATAATAGTAATTTTATTATTATTATTATTATTATTATATTTTTATCTATTATAGATATTATAATAAATAATAATAATAAATAATAGATATCTTATTATTTAACAGTCCAATTACATTGCAGTTCTTCAAATAAAATAATAATTCAATATAGCTGATTTAACAACAGTGGAAATGTAATGTCCATTTTTAGAGTCTGTGCAAAGACCATTTTATATTCTCAGTTGTTTCTTGAAAAGTTTTGAACACCCTTAAAAAAAAAAATGTAAATTGTCATCAGAGTTTGGTTGAATATGGCTGACGTTCCTCAAGCGAGTGTTTGTGTGTGTGTTTGGTGCAGGACGAAGCGTGAGACTGAAGTGGCTCATTTGAAGAAGACTCTGGAGGACGAGGCTAAGGTTCACGAGCAGCTTGTGGCTGAGATGCGGCAGAAACACGGTCAGGCCTTCGACGAGCTCAACGAGCAGCTGGAGCAGGTCAAACGGGTAAGACACACACTCACACACACCTGAGATCAGTCACATCACACGCGTGCGCTTCTGTGTCCTCACTAACTCTCTCTCGCGCTGGTCTCTGTGGACAGAACAAGGTGTCGGTGGAGAAGACGAAGCAGGCTCTGGAGTCGGAGAGGAACGAGCTGCAGATCGAGCTGCAGACGCTCATGCAGGGTAAAGGAGAGTCCGAGCACCGCAGGAAGAAAGCAGAGACACAGGTGCAGGAGCTGCAGGTCAAACACGCCGAGAGCGAGAGACAGAGGCTTGAACTGGCCGAGAGAGTCAACAAGATGCAGGTGCGCAACAACAACAACAACAACACACTTACACTGCAGAATGCTCACTCTCACACTTAATCATGTTAGAAAACACTAGTGAACAACAGATTTAAATCAGCAGGCCACTAGAGACTCAACGTGAATAAATACAAAACAATTTTTATATATATATATATATATATATATTTCAGTGATTTCCAAACTGCCACGTAAGAAAAAAATCATGCTTTGGTAAATCTTAATTGGCATAAAATGTTGAAATTCTGACATAAAACGGCAAAATCATGAGATGAAAAGTCAAAATTCTAAGATAAAAAGTCAAAATAATGTTTTTTTTTTCTTTTACAAAATTTTAGTGTCATAATTTGACTTTTCACAGATGTAATTGTGAGTTGATATGATCACAGAAGTTTGTAAGTCAACAATCACTATTTATGTTATAATTTTGATTTACTGTCTTATGTCTTAATTTCAATTTTCTGTAGTAATTTAATCTTTGAATGTCACAATTTCAACTGTTTGTCTTAATAATAATGATAATCATGCATATAATATCACATCAATTTTTGTCATAACTTCTACTCTGTATGTCATAGTTACGATTTATCAAAGCATGATTTTTGTAGCACAAATGGGCTTCCATACTTTCGTCACCCGTGAAATATTTTCTGGAAGTACCTTGGATAATTTAAGTTATTATTTCAATAATTTAATGACACATTCGCATGTCCATGGTCCTCTGATAACGGTCAATGGTCACATGTCATAAAATATTTCACCTTTATTTATTAAGTGTTTTATTTCGAACACTTTTTTTACACTCTAGATCTGATGATATTCCATTTGAACTTGTATTTAAGTGGTTATTGTAATATTAATGCTCATTTTCCTGTTCAGCTGGAGCTGGATAACGTCAACAGTCTGCTGAGTGAAGCCGAAGGGAAGTCCATCAAAGCCACGAAGGACTGGTCCGCCGTAGAGTCGCAACTGCAGGACGTGCAGGTACACATGAGGGAACAACACTGAGGGATCATGGGATACTCCTGCAGGTGTGTGTGTGTGTGTCGCTCACCTGAGTGTGTGTGTGTGTCTGCAGGAAGTGCTTCAGGAGGAGACGCGTCAGAAGCTGTCTCTGAACACACGTCTGCGTCAGCTGGAGGACGAGCAGAACAGCCTGAAGGAGCAGCTGGAGGAGGAGGAGGAGGCCAAGAGGAACCTGGAGAAGCAGCTCAACACCATGCAGGCGCAGGTACACTCACACACAACTCTAGCGCTCTACACAATTCTATAGTTGTGCTCTCTTCTAAAATAGTTCATCAAAACTGTCTGAAACATCCTCAAAACAAACGAATGTCTCTAGTTTAGAGCTTATGTGGTGTAATAGAGTGAAATTCACTTTGCTAGCTGTAGTAATGTTTGATTTCTGGGTGATTTTTGTTCATTTGAGTCAGTTCTGTTCATAAAGTGTTCTGAATGATGTAGTGAATATAGAATTTTCACCATAGAATTTGATTAGATTTGTTCATTTGAGTCAGTTCTGTTCATAAAGTGGTCTGAATGATTCATTAAAGGTCTGAATCAAAATGGCTTTTTTATCCTTCTCCAGTGAACACAAATGATTGTGAAATTTCACTATAGAATTTGATTTGTTGTAGATTTGTTCATTTGAGTCGGTTCTGGTTATAAAGTGGTCTGAATGATTCATTAAAGGTCTGAATCAAAATGGCTTTTAATCCTTCTCCAGTGAACACAAATGATTGTGGAAATTCATTAAAAGTTCTATAGTGAATATAGAATTTTCACTATAGAATTTGATCTGCTGTAGATTTGTTTTTCAGTCGGGTCTGTTCATAAAGTGGTCTAAATGATTGATTAATTAATGGTCTGATTTTTCGTGAACACAAATGATTGTGGAATAGAATAGCTTAAAGAATATAGGAATATTTAACTTATAGAATAGCTTTATTTTTTTATAATTTTGCAATGAATTTTTTTTGTTAAATTAGATAATTTTCTTTATTTCTTTATTTTAATTTTAATTATTATTATTTTTAATTTCTACTCTTTTCTTGCTGCTAATATGGCTTTTTTAGCAAAAAACATAACATACTTTTAAGTCTATAATGTATAGTGCATGCTATTGTTTTTCAACTTTTTTAATGGTACAAATGTATTTGATGCATGAATATGTGAAACAGTGTAATAAGTCTCATTACACACTGACTCGGAGTGTGTGTGTGTGTGTGTGTGTGTGGTGCAGCTGGTGGACATGAAGAAAAAGATAGAGCTGGAGGCGGGCTCTCTGGAGAGCGCTGAGGAGACGAAGAAGCGTGTTCAGCGAGACCTGGAGAGTGTGACGCAGCGTCTGGACGAGAGATGCTCCGCCTACGACAAGCTGGACAAGACCAAGACCCGCTTACAGCAGGAGCTGGACGACATGCTGGTGGACCAGGACCACCTCCGGCAGATTGTGTCCAACCTGGAGAAGAAGCAGAAGAAGTTCGACCAGGTGAGACGACTGAACATAAACTAAGACAGACATTGATTTGCAGTAGTTTCAGTGGTTGTTTGAGCTGAATTCATTTTTATAGTTAAAATAAAGTAATCTTTAAACAACATGGGCATTTTAATGTACTTTTTTTTTTTCTAGTTGTGTTGAGCATTTTCACAAATTTTCTTTAAATTTTTATATTTATTTTAGTTTTGCTAGTTTCAGTTTTAGTAATGTAGTAACAAAGTATAGTTTAGAAATTTAGTAAAAAGTACTAAAGTAATTTTATGTATTTTTTTTCAAAAATATTTTATCATGTATTTTTACGAATGTAAATGTATGAATGTACATTTTCTAGTAAAAATAATAATAATTTTGTTTAGTTTTTTTGTTTTAGAGGGATGTCATTTAAAAATATTTTTTCGGGTATTTTTTAATCCTTAAAAAAATCAAAAAACAACATCAGGTATTTTTAAATACCTTAAAGTAATTTTTTTTGTACATTTTCCTTGTTGTAGTTTTTAATTAAAAAAAAAAATATATATATATATTTTGTTTTAGGAATGTAATTTTTCATAAACCCATTTTTAAATATTTTGTGTCAGGTAAATGACCAGCATTTTTACTACACATTTTTCAAATATTATTTTTTTGTAGTTTGAAATATATTAATACGTTTTTAATTAAAAGCACTTGTATTTATTTTAGTTTAAGGAATGTAGTTTTCCAGCTGACCATGAGTGGCGAGTGCCTGACATGCTGGTGTTTTGCAGATGCTGGCGGAGGAGAAGTCGATCTCCTCCCGATACGCAGAGGAGCGTGACCGGGCCGAGGCCGAGGCCCGTGAGAAGGAGACCCGTGTGTTAGCACTGGCCCGAGAGCTGGAGGCCGTCACCGACCTGAAGGAGGAGCTGGACCGAACCAACAAACTGCTCCGCGCCGAGATGGAGGACCTGGTGTCCTCGAAGGACGACGTGGGCAAGAGCGTAAGGGCCTTTACCAGTTCCACCAAACCTCAGTTCACCTGCTTATACCACGATCTGAAACTATGCACTCTTTTGTGAAGTAAAAGTGCATACTTTTGAGTGTGTAGCAGAAGAGTACACAAGCTTTGGGACAGACTATCACATCTTTAACGGTTGCTCTCTGTCACTTAGTTTCACACATCCTGTCACAGTAAACTGGCCTGTCAATCATCTTGTCAGTCAAAATCCTCCACATTTCATTTAATTTCTTACCGTATCGGAGAGAAATGCAGAAGCATGTTGATCTGCAGTCGCGGGTCTTTCATGCGGAGACTCTCCTCATATTAATGCATAACGATGCATTTAAAAGTTAATGGCCAAACGGATCTTTATAAAAGCCCACATTGTTGGTGCAGATGAAATATAACACGGATAACATTAAATAGATTTTTTTTTTATCAGGTTAAACTTTGATTAGTCACTCAAACCTTTTATCTAAACCTCTATTTACCCATCGGTCACGCATATCCAGCATGTTTTGTAGTTTTTTAACACTTTTTACTCGTGTTTGTAGTTCCTCCTCCAAAGCGCAGTGGATTGTGGGTAATATAGGGCCCTATGAAATCCATTTTATTTTTTCTCAAATTCCATTTATTTATTTTTTCAAATTCCGTTTTTTTGGATTTATTTTTAGCCTTTTCGGATTTGCTTGTTTTCTTTTCACTTCTAAGCAGTATTGACCTTTAAAAATTCAGTTACACAAACTCATAATTCAGCTTTTTTATTTAAACTGTTAATATACGGTATTCAGCAAAGCACATTCAAAATTCTCCAAAATTCAGCCAAACCTTCAACAAATCTCTGGCCAAAAATAACAGTAACATGAAGGTAACAGTTACAAGGTAGGATTGATGAATATTAAATTAAAGATTAAATGCAGCCATGCTGCAGGGAGACAGAAACATTGAAACAACGATATGTGCCTGACAGAAAGCCAACACAATGACATATTACAGCCTAAAAGTACAGTGTTAACCCATCATCATCAGTGACCCCTCCATGTAAGCAAAAAAAGATAAATTACTGACATTTACAAATACAATGCACATTAGCTTATCTTTTATTATTAATTCGGTCCGATTTTCCCGTGGCGTCTGTCGTTGCTATGCATCCATGCACCGCGCTCTCCACAACAAAGAAGTTTTAGTAGCTAATAGATTTCCACCACCGAGAAACGCTTGCTGTAGCTCTGCTACAAGATTTATTTACGGAGAAGAGAAAAACACCCGTAGTGTTTGTGGTGCACCCCATCCTTTATGTTGACTGAGCTTTCAATGTTGTTACGGAAAGGGTCAAGTTGATATGTTGGTTCTTGTCTCATGAACTGCGGTGCGCTTGCGGCATTCTGAAAAGTTGAGGTGTTTTCATCTCGCTGCGCCTGGAAAAAATGAGCGCGTCGCTTCAATTATGAGTGCGCTTGCCGCGCGCCTACATTTGAAATAACGAACTTAGAGCGCGCAAAAGACACGACATGTGAACGGCCCCTTGACGAGCTCGCTTCGACATTTTTTTCCTTACGCGGGAACGTAAGGACGTATGGTTACTAGGCAACATGTTTAACAATGCCATTTGGCCACGGTTTAGATAGAGACCTTTCTACGTTTGTTGTTTTAAACTGAAAAAATGAGAAGGAAGTAAAAAAAAATAGTTTATTTAATATGTCAACAAAATATATGCAAATTCGGTGCGATTCCGCGCGTATAAGAGAATTCCGTTTTCATGTGTAAATTCCGTGATTCCGTCCGTGTTTTCCGCATCACGGAAATCATAGGGCCCTAGTAATATTATCTGTTATAGTGAGCACAGATCCACACTTCGAATATCCACCGGGAATAGAATATCATCCGGGGACTTCTGGCATACTCTTTTCAACACACTATGCTTTGGGACACACTTATTCTAATCTCACACACTGTTTAGGATGGATAGTGTGGACATTGAGACGCTGGAGTTCATTAGTCTGACGGTTTCTCTCTCTCTCTCTCTCTCTCTCTCTCAGGTGCACGATCTGGAGAAGTCGAAGCGCTCGATGGAGCAGCAGCTGGAGGAGATGAAGACTCAGCTGGAGGAGCTGGAGGACGAGCTTCAGGCCACTGAAGATGCCAAGCTGCGTCTGGAGGTCAACATGCAGGCCATGAAGGCTCAGTACGAGCGAGACCTGCAGGGCCGAGACGAGCTGGGAGAGGAGAAGAAGAGGCAGCTCGTCAAACAGGTGCCACTACAACACACACTCCACTGATGAAACATGCGGCTGTACTTATCATTATTTCATTGATGATTTGTTATTCGATTAATCTGTCGATTATTTCCTCGATTAATCAGATTAAAATGCCACTTTTTATTTACTGTGTGTGTGTGTATATATATCTATAAACTGTACATGTATAAATTGGCTTTTTTATTTTGATTAATCGAGGAAATAATGAAAATAATCAACATTTGAACATGTATAAACAGTAGCTCAATTAATCTGTCGATTATTTCCTCGATTAATTAGATGAAGAAGCAGAGTTTTATATGTACAGTTGTTGCAGCAGTGGTTGATGATGTTATGTGTGTGTGTGTTTTGAGGTGCGTGAGATGGAGATGGAGCTGGAGGACGAGCGTAAGCAGCGTACGGTGGCGATGGCGGCGCGTAAGAAGATGGAGCTGGACCTGAAGGAGCTGGAGGCCGCCATCGACCAGGCCAACAAGAGCCGTGACGAGGCGCTCAAGCAGCTCAAGAAAGTGCAGGTTCGTCCTCAGCGCCAGAAACACACTCTCACACACACACACACACTCCTGTGATGAGCTCAACAACTCAAAATACTCACCCTTAGCCTTTTGTGTGCAAAAACTGTGGTGAGGCAAATTAAATGTTTACCAGTCATTAAATAAATAATAATAATCAATAAAACATTAAATACACACTGTTTGAAAAGCATAAATACAAGTCATAAGAGCTTTACAATACAGGTATTGATTTGATTCAGATTTTTTTTATTAGGATATATAATGTATTTGTTATTATATACTGTATTTTGTTAATATTTTTTTATATTGGTTTTCATTTGAATTTAGTAATTTAGTTGTGCATTTTTGTCACTTTTATTTGTTTAGTTCTTCAATTTAAAATCCACAAAAATGAGAAATGTTGACTTTTATTTCAGCTAGTTGCCTTAACTACATTTATCATTTTAATTTAGTTTAAGTACTTAAATAACTCAAATTGAAATAATTAAAAAAAAAAATACAAAAAAAGTAATTAAATTGGAAAATATTCAAATAAAACAAAAAATTTTAAAATACTAAAAATGGAAAATATTACAATAGAACAAATTTAAACATACTAAACATGTACCAAATTAAAATGGAAAATATTAAAATAAAACAAATTCTAAATATTAAAAACTATATAAGTACTAAATACTAATGCTGATAGTAAAATACCCCGTAATATTTTAAGGATGAATTCATGTGACGTACTGACTAGCGTCACATTCTGCCTCCATTGCAAATGCTTTAATACAAGTTATTTTAACACATTGTCTGTTGTAATGGACGTTGCATCACAAAACACTCCTTAACCAGTCTACAAGCGGATCTGAGTGATCGTGTGTGCTGTTGTGTTTCAGGCTCAGATGAAGGACCTGCTGAGGGAGCTGGACGACACACGCCTGTCCCGCGAGGAGATTCTGGCACAGAGCAAAGAGAACGAGAAGAAGGTGAAGAGCATGGAGGCCGAGATGATCCAGCTGCAGGAGGTCAGTGTGTTTCTCTCTCTCTCTCTCTCTCTCTCTCTCTCTCTCTCTCCTCATCGCTCATCGCATCGGGTCACGGGTCAGTCTGACGTCTCTCTGTCTCTCGATGCGTTTGCAGGAACTGGCGGCCGCCGAGCGAGCCAAGAGACAAGCGCAGCAGGAGAGAGACGAACTGCAGGACGAGATCAACAACCAGGCCGCTAAAGGGTGAGAAAACATTTAGATCACGTCATTATCACATCAGTAATGTTAGATGATGATTTACATATTTTTAGGGGGGGAAATACTGCTAAAAATCTTTCATTGTTATCAAGAACACAGACTTTTGTATTTACAATAAATAAATTGAAAACTTTATTTTTAAATGCCCAACTGTTTTATTATTTTTTGGACAAAAAAAAAGTAGTTTTTAAGAAAATATGATTCAGAACTAAGACATTAATATTCTTCCAGTGTTTCGAATGATTTTTCTATTTGATTTCCCTAATGAGAAAATATATAATAATGACGTGTGTGTGTGTGTGTGTGTGTGTGTGTGTGTGTGTGTGTGTGTGTGTGTGTGATCAGCGCTCTGGGCTCAGAGGAGAGGAGGCGTCTGGAGGCTCGTATCGCTCAGCTGGAGGAGGAACTGGAGGAGGAGCAAAACAACACAGAGCTGGTGAACGATCGGCTGAAGAGATCCCTGCTGCAGGTCCGACACACTCCCGAGATTAACTAAACCTGTTCTCTGTCTATGAAATGTCTATGAATATCGCTCTCGTTTGTCTGTAGACAGATCAAAGATTAACAAAATGTGTTCTGTGTCTACGAAATGTCTAAGAATATCGCTCTTGTTTGTCTGTAGACTGACGAAAGATTAAAAAAAGTGTTCTGTGTCTACGAATATCGCTCTCGTTTGTCTGTAGACGAACGCAAGATTAACAAAACGTGATCTGTATACAAAATGTCTTCGAATATCGCTCTTGTTTGTCTGTAGACCGTCGAAAGATTAAAAACGTGTTCTGTGTCTACGAAATGTCTATGAATATCTCTCGTTTGTCTGTAGTCGGACGAAAGATTAAAAACGTGTTCTGTGTCTACGAAATGTCTACCAATATCTCTCTCTCTCTCTCTCTCTGTGTGTAGACGGACCAGATAAACGTGGAGTTGACGGCCGAGCGCAGCACCACACAGCGTCTGGAAGGCGCTCGATCACAGATGGAGCGGCAGAACAAGGAGCTGAAGCTCAAACTGACTGAACTGGAGGGAGCCGTGAAGAGCAAGTACAAGGCCTCCATCGCCGCCCTGGAGGCCAAGATTATTCAGCTGGAGGAGCAGCTCGACGTCGAGACCAAGTGAGGGGAATCCGCGATACATAGTTGCATTTTTGTATTGCGATATATTGTATCACCCCTACTATGTACCATACAAGATATATCAATTACATACTTGGATGCATTTTTATTTGTAGACATAAATGTATATTTCTAATGACAGTAAAAGCACTGGACTGATTGTGTATGATGTGTGTGTTTAGAGAGCGTCAGCAGGCGTCCAAACTGGTGCGTCGTACAGAGAAGAAGCTGAAGGAGGTGATTCTGCAGGTGGACGACGAGAGACGCAACTCTGAGCAGTTTAAAGACCAGGTGACGCACGCTCTCTACATCTCTGTGCACATTACACCACCGCAGCAGGTTTGAGCAGATTGTGACGCTGGTTGTGATTGTCTGCAGTCGGACAAGTTGAACAGCCGCATGAAGCAGCTGAAGCGTCAGCTGGAGGAGGCGGAGGAGGAGGCGCAGCGAGCGAACGCCAACCGCAGGAAACTGCAGAGAGAGCTGGAGGACGCCACCGAATCGGCCGACGCCATGAACCGCGAGGTCAACAGCCTGAAGAGCAAACTCAGGTGCGCAACAACACCACAGATGCAATTATTCATCTCGACTGATGACACGTACTGAGACATTTCATCTCGGAATTATTGCACGTTCACATCAGGGTTGTTGTCAACTAAAACTATATACGGTTCATTGCGGTTATTTGAGATAAGTTTAAATTTCAATCACCTTTTGCCATCCAAATAAAGTAAGTTATATTTTGGTTATATAATATTAGGTTACACTTTATTTGAAGGTGTCATTGTTACAGTGTAATTATATATTTAAGTACTGAGTAATAATGAGCAACTACATGTACTTACTATAGGGTTAGGCTAGGATTAGGGTTTGGTTGAGGGTTAGTTGAATGTAATTATGCATAATTTACTCTAAATTACTATGTAACATATGTTACAAGGACACTGTAAAATAAAGTGTTACCTTATGTTAAAATTATACATTTTCACAACAATAAAGTAAGTCAAATGAGCCTGAGTAAAGAAGGCTTACACTGTAAGTGACAGAGCAGACTCAGGTGCACAAGAACAGCACAGCTAAACCATATATCGGTTAATCTCGTCATTTTGCTCAATATTTCAGTTGCGATTATTAATCTGTCAATTTGAGAAATTTTATATTTCATCAGAGTTATAGCATGTTCACATCAGGGTTATAAAATAAATCATAGCTACAATTTCAGCTAGCTAGCTTGCAAAGGCAGCATTTCTCATTTTGGTTTAGTTTAACTTTTGATACTAAACTAATACTGAAATTAAAATGAATACAAACTATTTAGACATTTAAAAAAATAAAACTAATAAAAATGACAGAAATGGAAAAAAAATACTAAAAAAAAAAAATGTAAAAAAAATAGACGGTGTACACTGGTTCAAATAAGCACAAATAAAGGGAATGTCAACTCGTACGCATGTTTGATTTTTACCTCATCTAGTTTCCAGATTTTTTTATATTTATCATATAAATTAATACATTCTTTGGTTTAATTGTGTGTGTGTGTGTGTGTGTGTGTGTGTGTGTGTGTGTGTGTGTGTGTATATATATATATATATATATATAACAATAATTCCAAAAATACATTCCAATTATGTTAAACTATTTGGAATTATTCTATTGTTCTTTTTTTTATCTGATCTGGTTTCCGCCACGGAATAAAACAATTTAAAAGGTAATTTCGACTTTATATCACGCAATTGCAAGAAAGAAAGTTTTGAGTTCATGAAATTAAAGTCGCAATGAGATAAAATAAAGAAAATAAAAAGTTGCGTTCCGTGTAACAAGCTTCCAGAATTTTCCTATACTTTTTCTTTTTAGATTACGCAATAAAAAAAAAAAACAGTTTTCAGGACAAGTCTCCAGAGGGTCAGTATCCCAGTACCTTGCATATGTGATCAAATGCATATCTGACATTGAAATGTGTGTTTCTGTGTCCAGGCGTGGCGATTTACCCTTCACCATGCGTCGCATCGTCAGCCGCTCGGGAATCGAGAGCGATGAAGACCCAGAGGCCAAGAGCGAAACCCCCGAACCCAAACCAGAGTGAAAGAAGCCGAACTGCAGCGTTCCCTCACACACAGACACAGACACACACACACACACACGTCTCGGACGATAACGTCCAGGAAAACTCAGAGATTCCTTCTCGTCTTTTTATATTATCGTTATTTTAGTGCCATAGTGTATTAAAAAAAGCCACACACAATGGTTCTCTTGACAATCACACTCAACAGCTTCACTCGCACTGAGGACCAAATTCGTGTTTTCATGTCATCGTCTAGATTAGAAAAGAGCGGAATGATATTTTTTGTATGGACACATTCCCTCAATGATAGTCCCGATTCTGGATCTATTTTTCTAAGTGAAGTAAAAAAGAAAAATGAGTAAAAAAAAAAAAAAGTGAAGAAAGAACTTATTTGAAGGGGACCAAAGCGACGTTGCTTTCTACACAACTGTATTTTATTCGTAAGTTTTTATAATGGTATAAGGATGAACATAGCGCTTGCGCCTCTGCTGGTTAATAAGAGATTGTGATGATAATTACAGATAGTATCATACAGTTACGCTTTCTGGGCTTTACACACAAATAAGGCATTTAGTAATTCAAACCAGCACGGAAAATATTAGAGATTGTCACCATATATGCACATGAAATGGGGAAAGATTTGTGTCTGTTTGTTCTGAGCAATAAAAGGTGTGTGTTTTCGCACTGTTGCTGCAGATTGAAGGAATAAAGATAGAGTAGGCAATGCACAAACTCATTTAGACTATGCACTATCGCCTTAAATCTACTATTTGGATATTTTCTGATCCTCTTTTCCTTCAAGTATATGTGTCTTTATTAATGTTCAGGGCATGAAGGGTGGATGGGTTGACGGTTTCTCTCACACACATACACACTGTAAACTCTGAGCACGGCTTCGCAGGGCGGGAATCCACCGTTTGGCGGGAGTTTTTGAAATATGGAACGGTTTCCGTGGCTACCTCTGATCACGTTTAAAACTCTCTGACATCATATTTGATTATTCCGCGATCTGTATTGGATTTCTCTTTCGGGGTTTCTCTCAGAAAGGCAGAGATTATTCTGATGAGGATTTTAAGGGGTTGTCGATCTCACTCCTCGAAGCTTGTGCTCAGTTTCTGCTTTTCCGCTCACACTGCTGGGAAGTGAGAGAAATGTACTATTATTGATTATGTATGGATACGTAGAGCATTTTTCTCTCTCATTCTCATTGTCTCCCAATAATGACTTTGTGATGTTGTGTTATGTTCTCTCTCTGCAGCTCCTAAATGATATCTGGAGAGATTTGTCATAAATCGTTATAATGATATGCAATAAAATGGCTTTTCCAAAACCGCTTTAAGTGTGTCTCTTGACTTGATCTTTTTTTATTTTTTTATTTTATTCTAGCTACAAAACAAGGTCCATGAATTTAAATCGTAAAATGGACTGCTCAACCCAATGATTTCGACAATTTGCTGTACCACATTATAGATGTAGCCCTATAAAGTAATGAATTTTAACATCAAATGAATGAAGCAACAAACAAAATAAATGCTTATAATATGAATGTAAAACATAACCATTGTTCCCTAGCCTAACTCAGCCTATCTATTTTTCTCACCAGATATTTATTGGCAAAATATATATTGTAATTAACAAATATTAAAGTAGCCTATACAAGAAGACATATTTTTCATACTTTTTTTTTTCTCTTGAAAAAAGCCCGCGCGTCTAGAACCCGTTGTTGCTAGGCAGGCAGATTAATCCATTTAGCAAAATATGTGAACGGAACCTAATTTGAATCAATATTAAATATTTATGTTCACCATGAATCACGTTATAGCATTTTAATAAATTACTGATGAAAATGGTTTTCAAAAGGAGAGTTGCCACACGGTAGGCTACCTGTCCCAAACAGTATGTTCATTAATTAAATGGGACATTCTACTAGAAACGTACATTTCCAGAAAAAAAAATCTTGGGGGAAAAAATATATTTTTCTTAAATCTGAACGTTGAGACATATGGAGGACATGTTAAACTATGAGAAACACATATCATGCCATCTCAGCATGTTTTTATGATTAAATAAAATACATTTTTATACGCATTTCACCCCTAAAATGTCAGGCCCTGTCACAGACAAATTTGTATATGTCAGAATGGTTTCCTAATGAATTTCTTTGATACAAATAGCATTTTCTTATTGATCACATGTCCCTGATTGTATCTAACATGGTTTTATAATTCATTTAAGAAATATAAGTAACTTTTTGGTCAACTGTAGTACACAAAATCACAGAATACCCACCAGGCACTCATATAGTTGTAAAATAACTAACTTTACATAGGAGATTTTTATAAAAACATAGTAGTGGATATATACCCCCACCTTCATCTACACAGTTAAAGAGATTAATTAATGAATATTTCCTCAAATAGTACACTTTTCTCATATTTCCTGTGTGACAGGACTGACCATGGCGTGACAGGACTGACGGTACTGTGACAGAACTGACTTTATGGATTTTGATGATGCAGAAAAAGTTATGTTTTGTGTTCATTATTTAAGTTTTGATTGGCATTTCTTTTTTAAATTATTATTATAATTTTAATGTTAATGTAATATTAGACTATGGTTAAATTCAGCCAAGGACATACATAATATTGCCAAAAGTATTGGGACAGCCCTCCAAATAATTGAATTCAGGTGTTTAAATCACTTCCATGGCCACAGTTGTATAAAAATCAAGCACCTTGGACTTCATTTTACTATTGCATGCGTTAAATACATAAAATATGCAATAAATAACATTCATTTGTAAGGCCGTGTCACACGGGAATGTGACAGGGCCTGACGGTTGGCCATTTTAAACTGCCATTACTCAGCCTGCTAGCATGCTAGCATAAAAACTGTTAACATGCAAGCAAGGAATTTCAATAACCTTAAAACATTTTCATTATTTTCTGGAATGTTTTACCGTGACAGGGCCTGACCCTTTAGCTCGTCTTCCTAAAAAAAATATACAAAAACAAGCTTAAAATCATACAATTCAATGACAGAATTCAGCCTTAATCAATGTAAGCTTCACCTGGGTCAAATGATGTCACTTCCTCTGAGTGATACCCTTAAAGGCGTATTTCACACATTTTATGTAGAGTTTTATGTAAACGTGACAGGACTGACCAAAACATGGGGACAGTTGTAAAATAGAATTTATTTGTAGAATGTATATATAATTTCATGTTTTTGATCAGTTGATGTGAATGATAACAGCGTAAACTTGTTATTGATGAGTTTTTTTTTATAAATAACAGTTTGTAGCATAACAAAACTATGAAAGCTGTAGCTCCAATTTGGCTGGGGACAAGGACATTGACAGGATTTGTAATTTTCAAAAGTGTTTTTAATAAAGAAAAAAATATCTGAGAACCTAATGAATGTCATATTCCTTTACCGAACAACTCACAGAAATCAACTATGAGCCAGTTTTAGAAATTTTTGGATGAAATACTTTTTTATTCACTGTAACAATTCAAGGACAGATAATGTACGTTTCATGTAGAATGTCACAAATGGTACAGCCAGTTCTGACTGACCATAGACATAATAAATGCAGTTGTACTGAGTTCTGCCACGAGAGCGCGCACAAATGCAGACAGAACCGTTTTGAGCGGATTTATCTGCTTTGCATTGAAGCGAATTTATAAATCTGTGTGTTTATGATTGTGTTTCACTGAGATCATTTTTATCACTATTTTTTTTGTGTGTGTGAGAGAACATTATTTCTCAACTGTTACATTTGGGCACTGTCTTGCAACCGCTAGCTGGTAATGGGCCAATCAGATTTAGTGTATGACACACCTTCACCAGGCCCCGCCCCTTTCTTTAATACCTACCTGTGAAGCGCGTGCACACTGCACAGACAGACTGACAGTGCTACTGAATCGACTGATGCCCGGTGTGTGATCGCCACATCTTCTGTTTCTTTTCGTTATTATTATTATTGTTTTATTACTTTTTATTTCTAAGCTTAGTAATTACCCGAGGTCATCTGGGAATATTTTTCACCTTTACAGCAACATAAATTGGAAACCCTATTTCCCAGAATGATGAACACCCGCCGCGGATCATAGACTAGAAGAAGTGAGCTGATCTTTATAACTCAGTGTAAGCTGTTACTTTTTCTGGCTTAAAACATCTCTCAGTCAGAACCAAATGAACGTGCACCTCACGTGGGAAGCGCGCGCATGAATGAGAGGCACGGTGCACACACTCAGAATAATAAGCACCGCGTGAGTGTGTGTGTGTGTTGAGACTGAGAGAAACAGTCAGGTGATGATAGTTTGTGTGAAATTAAATAGATGCGGTCAGTAATTCATTCTCAGATCACTGGTGATTTCAGAAGCTGAGCTGCTCTCAAGGACAAACTTACTGATCATCTCAAACAACATGGAGTTCTTGCTGGTAAGTCTGTGTGTTTTATTGCTTTTTGCAAACCTGTTATACATTAGTCAAAAGTTTAGACAGTGAATTTGTTTCTTATAATCAAAAAAAAAAAAAAAAACTAAAGCATTGCATTTGCTCGCAAACACATTAATGTAGTTTTTCTTACATCATTATTTCCATTACAAGAGTTTTGCGAGTGAACGCATAGTTTCTCATGAGAACGCAAGTGTTTTAAGAGCGAACGAAAAGTTTCTCAGATTAACAAAAAGTTTCTCAGATAAACGCAAAGATTCTCAGATGAACAAAAGTTTATCAGGGTAACGCAAAATTTATCAGATGAACACAAAGTTTATCAGGGGAATGCAAGAATTTTAAGAGCGAACAAAAGGTTTTTCAGGGCAACGCAAAGTTTATCAGGGGAACGCAATAGTTTTGTAAGCAAACAAAAAGTTTATCAGATGAACAAAGTTTCTCAGGGGAACGCAAAGTTTAGCGAAAGAACGCACGAGTTTTGTAAGCGAACGGAAATTTTATCAGATGAACGCAAAGTTTCTCAAGGGAACACAAGAGTTTTGAGAGTGAACGGAAAGTTTCTCAGATGAACGCAAAGTTTCTCAGATGAACGCAAAGTTTCTTGGATGAACGCAAAGTTTAGCGAAAGAATGCATGAGTTTTGTAAGCGAACGGAAATTTTATCAGACTAACGCAAAGTTTCTCAAGGGAACACAAGAGTTTTGAGAGCGAACGGAAAGTTTCTCAGATGAACGCAAAGTTTCTCAGATGAACGCAAAGTTTCTCGGATGAACGCAAAGTTTCTTGGATGAACGCAAAGTTTAGCGAAAGAATGCACGAGTTTTGTAAGCGAACGGAAATTTTATCAGATGAACGCAAAGTTTCTCAAGGGAACACAAGAGTTTTGAGAGCGAACGGAAAGTTTCTCAGATGAACGCAAAGTTTCTCAGATGAACGCAAAGTTTCTCGGATGAACGCAAAGTTTCTCGGATGAACGCAACGCAAAGTTTCTTGGATGAACACAAAGTTTCTCGGATGAAAGCAAAGTTTCTCGGATGAACGCAAAATTTCTTGGATGAACACAAAGTTTCTCGGATGAAAGTAAAGTTTCTAGGATGAACGCAAAGTTTCTCGGATGAACGCAAAGTTTCTCAGATGAACGCAAAGTTTCTTGGATGAACACAAAGTTTCTCGGATGAAAGCAAAGTTTCTCGGATGAAAGCAAAGTTTCTTCGATGAACACAAAGTTTCTCGGATGAAAGCAAAGTTTCTCATATGAACGCAAAGTTTCTCAGATAAACGCAAAGTTTCTCAGATGAACACAAAGTTTCTCGGATGAACACAAAGTTTCTCGGATGAAAGCAAAGTTTCTCGGATGAACGCAAAGTTTCTCGGATGAACACAAAGTTTCTCGAATGAACGCAAAGTTTCTTGAATGAACACAAAGTTTCTCGGATGAAAGCAAAGTTTCTCGGATGAACGCAAAGTTTCTTGGATGAACACAAAGTTTCTCGGATGAAAGCAAAGTTTCTCGGATGAACGCAAAGTTTCTCGGATGAACACAAAGTTTCTCGGATGAAAGCAAAGTTTCTCGGATGAACGCAAAGTTTCTTGGATGAACACAAAGTTTCTCGGATGAACGCAAATTATTCACAGATAAACGCAAAGTTACTCGGATGAATGCAAAGTTTCTTGGATGAACGCAAAGTTTCTTGGATGAACACAAAGTTTCTCGGATGAAAGCAAAGTTTCTCAGATGAACGCAAAGTTTCTCAGATGAACGCTAAGTTTCTTGGATGAACGCAAAGTTTCTCGGATGAACGCAAAGTTTCTCGGATGAATGCAAAGTTTCTCAGATGAACGCAAAGTTTCTTGGATGAACACAAAGTTTCTCGGATGAACGCAAAGTTTCTCGGATGAAAGCAAAGTTTCTCAGATGAACGCAAAGTTTCTTGGATGAACACAAAGTTTCTCGGATGAACGCAAAGTTTCTCGGATGAACGCAAAGTTTCTCGGATGAAAGCAAAGTTTCTCAGAAGAACGCAAAGTTTCTTGGATGAACGCAAAGTTTCTCAAGGGAACACAAGAGTTTTGAGAGCGAACAAGAAGTTTCTCAGATGAACGCAAAGTTTCTCGGATGAAAGCAAAGTTTCTCAGATGAACGCAAAGTTTCTCAGATGAACGCAAAGTTTCTTGGATGAACACAAAGTTTCTCAAGGGAACACGAGTTTTGAGAGCGAACAAAAAGTTTCTCAGATGAACGCAAAGTTTCTCGGATGAACGCAAATTATTCACAGATAAACGCAAAGTTACTCGGATGAACGCAAAGTTTCTCGGATGAACGCAAAGTTTCTCGGATGAACGCAAAGTTTCTCGGATGAACGCAAAGTTTCTCGGATGAACGCAAAGTTTCTCGGATGAACGCAAAGTTTCTCGGATGAACGCAAAGTTTCTCGGATGAACGCAAAGTTTCTCGGATGAACGCAAAGTTTCTCGGATGAACGCAAAGTTTCTCGGATGAAAGCAAAGTTTCTCGGATGAACGCAAAGTTTCTCGGATGAACGCAAAGTTTCTCGGATGAACGCAAAGTTTCTCAGATGAACGCAAAGTTTCTCAGATGAACGCAAAGTTTCTCGGATGAAAGCAAAGTTTCTCGGATGAACGCAAAGTTTCTCGGATGAACGCAAAGTTTCTCAGATGAACGCAAAGTTTCTCAGATGAACGCAAAGTTTCTCAGATGAACCCAAAGTTTCTCAGATGAACGCAAAGTTTCTCAGATGAACGCAAAGTTTCTCGGATGAACGCAAAGTTTCTCGGATGAACGCAAAGTTTCTTGGATGAACACAAAGTTTCTCAGATGAACGCAAAGTTTCTCAGATGAACGCAAAGTTTCTCGGATGAACGCAAATTTTCTCGGATGAAAGCAAAGTTTCTCGGATGAACGCAAAGTTTCTCAGATGAACGCAAAGTTTCTCAGGTGAACCGAAGAGTTTTGAGAGCGAACAAAAAGTTTCTCAGGGGAACGCAAGAGTTTTGAGAGCGAACGCAAAGTTTCTTGGATGAACGCAAAGTTTCTCAGATGAACAAAAAGTTTCTCAGATCAACGCAAAGTTTCCCAGGGGAACGCAAAGTTTCCCAGGGGAACGCAAAGTTTCTTTTTCTCGGATGAACGCAAAGTTTCTCGGATGAACGCAAAATCTTCACAGATAAACGCAAAGTTTCTCAGAAGAATGCAAAGTTTCTCAGGGGAACGCAAGAGTTTTGAGAGCGAACGAAAAGTTTCTCAGGGGAACGCAAGAGTTTTAAGAGTCAACGCAAAGTTTATCAGATGAACGAAATAGTTTTGTCAGCAAACGCAGTTTCTCACGACAATTCAGGTTTGCAAGAGAACATTGAAATCTATTGAATTTTTTTTTTTCCTCCTATCTCATTCACCTGCAACCTTCTACAGTATAACGTATGCAACAGAAAGTAGGCTTTACACTACATAACGCAAAACTGGACATTCAGTTTAGTTGAAATGTATCATTTTGTCTGTTCTGCAGTTTCCCTCTGAACTCTGACCTCTGACTCGATCCGGTCACATCAACTTGCCCTGTTTCTACAGGGTCATATCAGTCATGTTATCTGGTTAGTGATATGGCAGATAGTTAGCTCTGACTGTGCCATATCACAGTGGCTAGAGGATTGTCACGTTTCAAACCATGGGGTTTAACATGTTCAGTGCATTTGATCATATATAGTGATTGTAATATGCAGTTAAAGGCCTGAATGGGCTGATTATACAGAGTTTGTTGTTGTTTACTTCAAGCGTTTGCAGAAGTGAAGCAGCCAATTTCTCTGTTAATCCTATGAAGGGGTGGGATTTAGCCAAGCCTCTCGTTTTTTGCATTCTGATTGGTCCGTGTGAAGCAGTCCTCTGAAAAGAGGTGGGGCTTGGTTAAACGGTAGACAGACACACAGGCGAGAAGCTTCAGTTAAAGTCTAGCAGAACTGAATCTTTGCTGGGTCATGCATTACATCATCACATCTTTCACTCATGAAATCCTTTCATTGATCGGTGTGTCTATGATGGCCAAAATACACCACAGCTAAAACTAATGTTTAACAGTGTTATTTTCATATCATTGATAGATATTAATATTTTGAATTAGTTTTTTTTATATATATATTTTCCATTTAAATTTTATATATATATATATAAACATCGCTATATGTAATATAAAATATGTATTATTTGATTACTTCTTTTCATAAAATATATTTAAGTAAACTGAGAAATGTTGACTAACTGATTTTATTTTTATTTATTTTTATTTCAAGTAGCAAAAAATGTTATGGCTCAAGTTTAGTATAACTAATATACTATTATAGTTTTTATTAATATTTTGAATTAGTTTTTTTTATATTTTCCATTTTTACTTTAATTTTAGTTAGTTTCTATGAATAAAATGTGTGTATATATATTCTATTTTTATAAACACACATTTTTTTTATTTTGACCATAATCAGAATTATTTAAAATGATATGATCAGAGCAGTTTTTGACTGACTGTTTATGCCTGTTTACCCGTTTCAGGCTCATCCGGCCCTGAAGGCGTTCATGTGTGGCTCTCTGAGCGGGACGTGCTCCACGCTGCTCTTCCAGCCCCTGGACCTGCTGAAGACGCGCCTGCAGACGCTACAGCCCGGGTCAGTGCACACACGGGATGGGGTCGAGGACCGCTTCAGTCTGGCTGAGGGAAGTGTGACTGAACTGTGTTCTGTGCTTCAGGTCGGGTCGGGTCGGCATGGTGGAGGTGTTTGTGAGTGTCCTGCGGACAGAGAAGCTCCTGGGACTGTGGAGAGGCGTCTCACCTGTGAGTGTCACACTCATCCGAGACGATACTTCTGTTATGTTTGTTTGTGTGGTTATATCCTAGGGCTGCACGATTAATCGCAATTTACATGTAATCGCACCTAAACCGATTTGGCTTATCGCGATTATGAAATCGCAAAGGCTGTGATTATTTTTTTTATGCGCAGCTTGTCAGTGACGTACGGCTCTGTAAAAGCTGCTCCATCTGAAAGCACTGAGTTTGAGTCTCTTATAACGAGCATTTGAAAAGGCAACACACATCAAACATCTTTCCAAACATGAGAAGCATTTATGAACCTCTTGTTCAACAAAAGACTAAATTTAATAACATGCATTTACTCCAAACTCACTTCATAACGAGAGCTGAGCTCCTCCTTCTGTGAGATGATGAGGCTTCCTACACAGAATAAGGCAGTCGTGTGTTTATTAGTCATGTTTAATCAAAGCGTTTCAATCTTCTGTTTATTCAGATACAGCGATAGGGGTTTCCTGGAATGACGTGTTTTATCGTACTTCTGCGGCGGGACATATGTGGAGTGTGTGTGCGTGAGACGCCTTCTAGTGTTCAGATGGATATGTGGTGTGTGTGTGTGTGTGTGTGAGACGCCCTCTGGTGTTCAGATGGAGAGGCATTTACTACCGATTAGCTGTTCTGCACTGACAAACTGGGCATAAAATAATCGCAGCCTTTTGCCAAATCGCGTGCGGTTTCATTGCGATTAATTGTGCAGCCCTATTATATTCTCTGTTTCTCTCTCCGCAGTCGTTCGTGCGCTGTATTCCAGGAGTCGGGATCTACTTCAGCACATATTTCACACTAAAGCAGCATTTTTTCGCTGACGGGGCCCCGGGGCCCCTGCATTCAGTGCTGCTGGGAGCCGGAGCCAGATGTGTGGCCGGTGTCTGCATGCTGCCCGTCACTGTCATCAAAACACGCTTCGAGGTGTGTGTGTGTGTGCATGTGTTTAGATAAATACAAATCAATACACTAGCATTCAAAATGTGCATTTTTATTCAGCAAGGACGCATTAAGTTGATCAAAAGTGACAGTAAACACATTTATAATGTTACAAAAGATTGATAATAATAAATGTTTCTTGATAATCAAATCATCATATTAGAATGATTTCTGAAGGATCATGTGACACTGAAGACTGGAGTAATGATGCTGAAAATTCAGCTTTGATCACAGGAATAAATTACAGTTTACTCTATATTCACATAGAAAACAGCTCTTTTAAATTGTAATAATATTTTAGTGTTTGACTGTATTTTGATCAAATAAATGCAGCCTTGTTGAGCAGAAGAGACTTCCTTAAAAACCATTAAAATATCTTACTAACTCTTGAACACTAGTGTAGATTGGCCTCATGAGAGAGTGTGAAACCATGATGTGTGTGTGTGTGTGTGTGTGTGTATTTCAGAGCGGTCGCTATCAGTACAGCAGTGTGTCAGGAGCACTGCGGTCCGTGTGCCGGACGGAGGGACCCAAGGCCCTGTTCTCCGGTCTGACGGCCACACTGCTCAGAGATGCACCGTTCTCCGGGATATACGTCATGATCTACAGCCAGGCCAAATACTCACTGCCATCAGGTCTGAACACACACTGTGATAGAGAGTGATAGAGAGTGTGATATACACTACATGTACTTCAAATATGTGTTTGATTCAATAGGATTTTAGCAGCTTTAAAGGGTTCATTTTACCAAGAAACATCTGGCTCATAGTTATTTTATAGAAAGAAAGTTAGGATTTTTTTATTTATTTTTTGCACTGGAACATTCGTGTCATGGGAGGAAAAATTATATTATTAGTTTGCTCACAAAAAAATTTTTTGCAAGCAAACGTGACTTTCTCAGGGAAACGCAATAATTTTGTGAGCAAATGCAAAATTACTCAAAAGTCTTACGAGTTTTTCAGTGGAACGCAAGTTTTGCGAACAAATGCCACGTTTCTCAGGGGAACGCAAAAAAAAAATGCAAGCAAATGCAACGTTTCTCGGGAATAAAAAAATGTAAAAGATAATTGCGACTTATCTCGCAATTCTGATTTTTTTAATCACAATTTCCAGTTTATATCTCGCAATTCTAACTTTTTTCTTGCAATTCTGTCTTTTTCTCGCAATTCTGGATTTTTTTTCAGAATTCTGACTTTTTTCTTGCAATTCTGACTTTTTTTCTCGCAATTCTCTTTTTTCTCGCAATTCTGACTTTTTTTGCAAATCGGAGTTTATATATCGAAATTCTGATTTCTTTTCTCGCAATTGCCAGTTCATGTCTCGCAATTCTAACTTTTTTTCTCGCAATTCTGTCTTTTTCTCGCAATTCTCACTTTTTTTCTCGCAATTCTGTCTTTTTTCTCGCAATTCTGTCTTTTTTTCTCGCAATTTTGTCTTTTTTTTGCTATTGGGAAATTATATACAGTATATCGCTATTCTGATTTCTTTTCTCAGAATTGTGAGATATAAACACGCAATTGTTGCAAAATATCTTGAAGAAACGCAGAAGTTTTGTGAGCAAACTCAAAATGTCTTAGGGAACGCAAAATTGTTACGAGTGAATGCAGTTTCTCGGAGGAACACAAGTTTTGCAAGCGAATGCAACATGTCCCACGGGAACACCAAAATTTTGCGATTTACCGCAAAGTTTCTCATAGGAAAGCAAAAATTTTGCAAGTAAACAAAAAAGATATTCAGTTTTTCCTCCCATCTCATATTTTTTCCATCCCCATGTCCTTTTGGGACATTTTTTTCTCAGAACCTTGAGAGGTTCGGTGTGATAATAGGTAACAGGAATATTGCTCATGATGTAGAAATGTTTCTCCATATGAGATAAGAGAGCTGTCCAGTCATTCCTTCATTGTGTAACAGCCTGCACTGATAAACTCTGTTTCTCTCTCAGAGATCAGTCATTCGTCTTACGCTCCGCTGGCTAACTTCAGCTGTGGGGTTCTGGCCGGCGTCCTGGCCTCCGTCGTGACCCAGCCGGCTGATGTGGTGAAAACTCATGTTCAAGTGAGTCCAGACGTCTTCAGCAGGACGTCAGATGTGCTGCGATACATTTACAAGGTAACAGATGCTTGTCTCCCAACATGCACCTCTCTCCGCTGCCTCAGACTGGCACTCGGCTTCTATGAGAGGCTGTACGTTACTGTGATTTAACCATGATTGGGGTTTTATAGACATGATGCAAGGCAGATATTACTGTAATATAGTGCATTAATAATCAATAGATAGATTAGTCATTACAAGCTAGAACTGAATCTGACTGTGTTCATACAGGTTTCCACAAACACCTCTGCCATCGGCTAGTAGTTTCCTGCTCTGTTTTTGACGCTTAAATAAACATTTCTGTTTGAATCTTAAAAATGACACTTTTCACATTTGAATCTGCATTCTTCATAATTCCACAGATACCAAAAATATAGAAAAAAAGTCTGTAGATTCTGTGTGAGCCTCTTGAATGTGAGACTTTTAAAATGATTTCACAGGTTTGTCGTCTATATATATATATATATATATATATATATATATATATATATATATATATATATATATGTTACCGATATATCGGCAAAACCTATGAATCGGTCGACCTCTAGTGTAAATCCAAAAATATTTTTTTTATTAAGCTGAATACTAAAATGATATTCCTAAAACTAAAATGACGAAAACTGAAATAAAAATAACAAAAAAAGCATATAAATATATAGTTTAAAAATTAAAAGCTTATTAAAATCACAAACACACACAACAAAATTACTATACCTAAAATATTCAAATAAAACTAACTGAAGTGATGCCTCTGTCTGTCTGTCAGGATCAGGGGTTGGTGGGGTTTTTCCGCGGTGCGGTTCCTCGCTCTCTGAGGAGAACCATGATGGCGGCGATGGCCTGGACGGTGTACGAGCAGCTGATGGCTCAGATGGGCCTCCAGTCCTGAGAACGATCGAACATATCACACTCTGATTGAGATCTTCACACGGGATGTCTGATGTTTCAGTGTTTGACTCTGGCTCCTCCACATTGAGGATCATGTGGGTCCAGAGAAATTGAGCTGTTTGATCATCACGAACTGCTTTGATTCTCAATCACGGTGAACTGAAGCCAGAAACATCTTGAACACAGATATTGAGCTTTGAAACACACTTTTATATGTCAGCTCAGCTTGTCTTGTCTGTTTTTGAGTAAATTACGCTGCTTATAACATTTTTATACAGTGTTGTGTATGAGCTGCTTTAAGACAGTCATAATCTGTTTGATTTTATAGTCTTATGTCGCAGGTTATGATTGCCAGGTTAACTTGATATGTTGTTTGAGTCAAATTATTATTATTAAAGCCAACATGAAACAGAATTTGTGATAATTTTTCTTCCCTATTGTGACGTATATCCAAGTGCAACGGCTTCTGCAAGAACAAAATTTGTTACATTTAATGTAGAGCGGGGCTTCTTCACTTACCCTGCATTCACACAATCCCTCCTTATTCAATTCATTTGAATGCTGAATGTGAAGATCAGGAAGAAATGAGGGATGATCTGCAAGGAAACACTCAACTCAAACGGCACCCGTAATAATCACAACACCATGTTACACTAAAAACTTAAAACTTTTTATGCGTTTTGGCCGTCCGTTTACACGACAGCGGCGTTTTGGATGCCTGAAAACGCAAAGTTTTGAAAACAAGTTCCAAAATGCACGTTTTTGAAAACGGTCTCCGTGCAAACAACAAAAACGTGAATCTCTGGAGACGATGACGTCATGCACATGCGTATTACGTGTTCAGTCTATGTTTCATCGCCATCTAATGGTCTGGCAGCAGAATACAGCGTTTTTAGTCGTTTTCACGGATCCGTGTGAACGGGAAAAACTCAAAGGAAAAACTTCTCTGCTTTAACCGTTATCGTTTGTCATGTAAATGTATACCCTCATTCAAAAGTGTCAGCCCAGATCCAGCCCAAATCTAACACATGTGGAAGCATCTGGGCCGACACTATGTTTCTGTCTGGGACAGATCGCTCAAACTGGCTTGAGGAGACTGGGAAATCGACATGCCTTTCCTGAACTCCTCTGCCAGTTCAACCTGTCACAAATGTTTCTGTAAAGATCAACCTGCGAGGTAAATTGAGTTTTTCCAGCTCAATCAGTATTTTTCTGATATGAACGAGGGTCATCCGCAATAACGAAGCCTTTCTGAATGAGGGGCGCTGATAAGACCAATGACCTCAAACGAGTCTCTTACGCAAATGAGTCAAGGGAAAGAACACAAACCACAAGACAACAGACACATGCTGATCTGTACAATCATTAGGTAACATGCTGAAAAAGTGTGATGCTTTACATTTGGCTCTGTGTTTGACAAATGCCACTGCAATGATTTATATTTTTACCACTTAGATGTTTTATATAGTTTGTTTCTGATATAATTACCAGAACATTTCCACTCAGTCTTTTCAAGAAAGTTTTTTTTTTTTGTATGTTAGGGTTAGGGTATTGAAAAAAGAAAATTGAAAGAGGCTTTTAGGGTCTTTATTTTAAATAAAAAGTTAAATAAAAAAAATCTAATTATGAATATTTAATAAATAAGTTGTTAATATATAAACTATTATATTAATAAATATCTTTCAGAATCTTTGTTTTATTTTTTTTTATACAAAAATCTGAATCTTTGTTGTTATAATATTTAAAAAACAAAATTTTAAAAATACAATTCAGAATCTTAGTTATTCATGTCTATTTTAATTATTTCTACCACAGTTTTACTGCTGCAACAATAATAATGGAATTGTGGAGGAAATAATAATATCATTTTTTGTAAGTGAACATCTAGTTGTCTATGAAAGACTGTACACCAGCTAATTTTATTATCATTTTTAGTTGTTTAATTTTACATTTTAACCCAGTTAAATTAAGGACGTGATGATCGTGCTCTCGTTTAATCCTTATTTACCTGCGAACAATAAATCACTGATTAGTCGATACTTTAACCTATTGATAACACACACACACAGCGCACATTATCGTCCTCGTTTTCCGTTCATTTTCACTTTCACTGCTTCTCTTATTGAGGTTTGTTCATGTCTCCATATAAAATAAACGTTAATTAAAAACATTCAAACATGTTTGTTCGCTGTGTAAACATTCGTGACTCCGACATCGAGGACAGTAAGTTTCAAAGCAAACAGACGTTGCGACAGAATGTACAACAGAGTTCAACCGAGAAGTCACTCCGCGTCTCGCCATTGTCTTAATATGGTCTTTGTCTTAATATGGACAATCCATCCCGTGTGTCTTAATATGGTCACAACAGTGCCGTCTGGTGTAGAGGACAGAAAACACAGTACAGCGACTCATTGAAACCACAACACTGAGAACAAGCGCCATCCTGAGGCGGGGAAAACACAGTATAGGCCTACTGTATAGCAGAACACAAGGAAGAATTTCATTAGTTTGCTTGCTTAGCCACATATTATCAAAAGTCATTTTTCACCAAGTTTCCGATAACGTGAGAAGTTATTGGTGTAAATATAAATGAGCATTCACTACACATTTTGCTACACGTTTATAACGCAAACAATGTTTCGTGTCAGTGTTGGACATTTGTGTAGTTTTTTTTTTTTCTTAACTTAAAGACATCTCTAACATCTTGACCAACAGGTTTCTGAAAGCTCACTGCTTCTGCTATATCTTGATCATTAGTATGAATGTATTTCAGATTTTAAGATTGTTTTAAGTTCAATTATTTCCTCTGAGCTAACTCTTATTAAAAAAAAAAAAAAAAAAAATCATTCAAAATGTCTGTTTCTACTGATAGGACTATACATTTATTGTAATACTGTAGGCCCTATATGACATACAGATTCAGCTCATTCTAGAACATCCTCAGTTTTGTATTGCCAAGAAAATAGAACATTGTAATTAAAAATAAATGTGTTTTGGTTTTGCTTGAATGAAAACAGTAGCCTATATAAACTGTGTAGTTTCATTTAATGTAGATCAGGTGACTTCACGGAAAGTAGAAAGTGTCCGACTCCACGACTCTCAATCTTGGATCAGTGAACGCCCCAAATTCTTTCAAGTCGATTGACAGATTGTTTGTTCCTTAGCCAACTAAAGAGCAGAACGTGTGGTGATTTTCTCGCCTACAGGCAAATTCTGAGTCTGATTCACCTGAGTTCACAGCGGAGAGTGTATTTTACTCTTCAGTGAGGGTTTTAGGCTATTCAAATGTGTGGTGCTCATTGAGTCTCATTCTGAATGCAGGTAATTGCTGAATTCAACGATGAGAAAACACAGCAAATTTACTGAAATATAAAAAACGAAATTATTCTGAATTCTAAATGTTTCTTTCGTCAGTTTGTCTTCAGTACTAATGCATTTTTTCCACTTTAATAAATCTAATATCCAGAGTTACATTTCTACCTTTAGAGATCACACACATGCTTTTTGTGTTTTAGCTATGTTTAAGTTTTCTGAGTGTTTCAACAGCAAAGAACTTGATGTTAAAATTCAAATTATTAATATATTATATAAACTAAAATTAAAATTATTCACAATGCTTCATGGGATGCAAATGCTATTTTATTTGTAGTCATAGATTGTAATGTTGCAATTCACCTTGTTTGATTGGGTTGCTTCATGTTGCTTCAATCCTGCTCAATGTCCTGCAGAGTTTAACCCAGTTCCACAACACTTGCCTGGAAGTTTCTACACAGCAAAGACCCCAGTTAATTTAACACGGTAACACTGAAGCAGTCTTGAAGTTTATGAGATAATTAAATAATTAAGATAATCAAACACACAGGTAAAGCAGCCAGAATAATCTTTTTTTTCTCTCAAATAGCCAAGGGTCAAGAGCCCAATAGCAAACGCTGATCATCATAATGGTGACTTAAACTTGTGACCCTTTCCTTCTGCTTGTTAACAGCTGGTGTCTTGAGTAATGGTCAAAAATCAGTCAATTAATCTCTTAATTATCTCATTAACTTTAGCACTGCTTCGGTGTTTTTTAACACTCTGAGTGTGGACTTAATTTAACAGTTGTCTTTTTCTTTTCTTTCTTTTTCTGTGTAGTGAATAGCTGGACCCTCCAGGAGCAGGTTTGATCACCACTTCCCTATAGGTAAAATATTTCTAAAATCAAGGGCACTGAAAAAAATTGTCTGCCACTCTATTACACTAACACATTACCATGTTTATACAACATTGCGTGCAAACCTTTATTTTACTGGAACATTGTGTGCATAGTTTCTATAGCTTTGTTTCAGATCTCATCCAACCACATTCCCAAACATAAACTTTCCTAAAAGTTCAGCGCTTGTTCTACTTTATAAAAAGGAAGATTATTTATATTATTTTAAAATTGTTTTTCCACATAGTGCTTGTTTGCATTGGAAAAGATTAATCATTAATGAAATTGAATTATAATTATTAATAGCATGTTACAATTAATATGTTGGACTCTGCTTCTGTATTTGGATATATATATATAGCCTTTTTAAACATTCACTATGAGATTCCATGTATTGGTATATAGTTGATATGTTCTATGTATATGATGAGTCGATCTATTGGACATCAGTGAGTCTCTCTCCGTTTGCTGCAGTCTCAATCATGATCCAGTTATTATATTGTGATGTAACATGATTTATATTATTGTGTGGTGTAGTTGGCGATGCTAGTACTATTTAAGTACAGAAATCAGTTTGCAGTGTTAAATCATAATCAGTTCATCGTATTTTAGACAACTTTGTTGTCTAAACACTGTAGTCATAAAAATAAATAAACAAACTACTGAAATGAACAAATTACAGTAAGTCACACCCTGCAGAAAAAACAGTTTCTTAGGTATGTTACCAGGAAGATATATAAACCCTTCAGTTGGAAGGAACTCTACTGTGGAGCTGCAGTGTGTATCGTCTCTCTATCTGTGTGTTCATTTACAGTGAAATGGCAGAAGCCAGTTTCTCATGGGCTGAGGATCAGTTCAGCTGTTCAGTGTGTCTGGATCTACTGAAGGACCCAGTGACGATTCCCTGTGGACACAGCTACTGCATGAGATGCATCTCAGATTGCTGGAATCAGGAGGATCAGAAGGGAATCTACAGCTGCCCTCAGTGCAGAAAAACCTTCATACGAAGACCAGTTTTAAGTAAGAATGTGGTGTTTGCTGAAATGGTGGAGAAACTCAGGAAGACGAGACTCCAATCTGCTCCTGTTCCTGCTACTCCTGCTGCTCCTGTAGTTCATAACACTGGATCTGGAGATGTGCAGTGCGACTCCTGCACTGGAAGAAAACAGAAAGCAGTGAAGTCGTGTCTGGAGTGTCGAAGCTCTTACTGTCAAATTCACCTTGAACAGCATGAGAGTCTCTTCAGAGGTAATAGACACAATCTGATGGACGCTACTGGACGACTGCAGGAAATGATCTGCCCTCGACATGGTAAAATGCTGGAGATTTACTGCCGTACTGACCAGCGGTGTATCTGTATGCTGTGTATGGTGGATGAACACAGAAATCATGACACTGTATCAATTGGAGTAGCAAGAACAGAGAAACAGGTACTGCTCCTTACTGGATCTCATGAGCAACATGATATCATGATGTTTCTCTCCTCATTTGTTATGCGATTTTTCTCTCAATCAGGGAAACTGTTGTAATTGATTATGTTTTAGAAAGATAGAAATTGTGTCTTTGATCAAATAAATGCAGACTTCAGTGACTAAAAATAAATAAGATACCTGTTTACAAAAACATTTTTTCATTTAATTACATATCTGTTTTCTGCAGAAACATTGTGAGGAAACACAGAGAAGCATCCAGCAAACAATCCAGCAGAGAAAGAAAGATCTAAAGCAGATGAGAGAGGCTGTGGAGTCTCACAAGGTGAGTTTGGAGAAGTTTGAGAAGTCTACTTCATACTCTTAAAAATAAAGATGTCAGCAAGAAACAATGCTGTAGAAGGACTTTTGGTTCTGTGAAGAAGCCTTCAGTGAAAGGTTTATTAAAAATTATATGACTATGATAATATGATAATTTGCGAAAGGGCTGCGTTGTGGTCTTGTCTTGGTGTAGTTACAGGTCCACCATCTAATCTGGATATGGCCTGGATCCAGCTGACTGTGGTAAACTCGAGATAAGAAATAGACAGACTAATATTAGTGTACAGGTCCCATTCTTCTAACAATGTAACAAGTACATTGAATGTTGTGGGAAGTTTTAACAGTTCCGTTTGACCTACTTTATGCAGCCTAACAAACTAAATTTATAGAAATGTCAAAGTGTGTTTTGTGTATGCTATGTTAAAGAGATGTGTCTTTAATCTAGATTTAAAATGACATAGTGTGTCTGGTTACTGAATAATGCTAGGAAGACTATTACAGAGTTTGGGTACTAAATAGGAAATGGATCTACTGGCTACAGTCCACAATTATTTGTATAGTGATTTTCACAATACACATCGTATCAAAGCAGCTTTATGTACAAATATTTTGATACAGTTGATTTTTATATTCTACTGTAGATATTATCAAGTGGTCAGAATTTTGAGACCGCAATAGATGTGAAGGACTATAATGTGTTTGCAACTGATGTGCCTTAGTCATTGAGAGCATATGTTGTAGCTTAGATATATTTTAAGATGGAAAACTGCTGTTTTACAAATGCTAGAAATGTGGCTTTTAAATGAAAGATTTGTATTAAAGAGCGCACCCAGGTTCCTGTGTTAGACTGTATTCTAAGTATTATGTGCAGAGGTTGTTGGTCCAATAAGTAAAACGTCAAGGTTACCAATGTAACCCTCATTCCCTGAAGGAGGAAACAGAGACGTTACATTAGAGCGACTGAAGAATTGGGATCTCACCTGAGAGCCCAATCACCTTTGAGTGTAACAAAACAAGCTAATAGACATTGGAAAGCGAAATTTACGTTGCGAACAGGTATACTGTGCACAAAAGGTATGCGTTGCGAACAGGTATACAAGGAAGTGCGGTGCACTCATTCAGTTAAGTTTTGTGCTGAGGAGCTGAGACGGTGAGTCCCGGCTGGGTCTGCCTCCTCCACCTGATCCCTCAAAGGGGTGGTGGGAACCTTAGGCACATATCCAGGCCGGGGTCTCAAGATCAGATTTAGCCGGCCAAATTCCAGGCACAATTCCTGAAAAAGGACCGATCCGATCGGGCACTTTCGGGGGTCTTCTCGGCAAGAAGAGCAACACTCAACGTACAGGTTCCACTTCAGAGTGTAAGCGTGCCTCGTCTACCGGTGGTAGATCAGTATATACTGTAACTCAAGTCCCCCACACGTGGAGGATCCAGAGGCCACAGGTCTCTGAGAAAGCAGGTCCTTCCCTAGAGGGATCCGCCAGGGAGGAACTGTAGCAAGGAGCATTAGATCGGGGATCCAGGTCCGGTTGGGCTAGTAAGGCGCAACTAGCAAGACCTGCTCCTCATCTTCCCTGACCTTGCACAGTGTCTGTACAAGTAGGCTCACTGGGGAAACGAATACTTGCGTAGGTCCTGTTGCCAGATGTGTGTCAGCGCAACTGGGAGTGGGATGTGTTCGGAGAGGCAAACAGATCTACCTGTGTGGCCCCGAAACATTTCCAATTCAGCTTGACTGTCTGGTGGTGGATTTTCCATTCTTCAAGGAGTGTGGGCTGTCATGAGAGCTCATCGGCTGCACGAATATGAATGGTTCAGTTGTGACATGCAACGAAGCATAGATAGTTGATGGTCCAGACCAGTACATGCTGGCCCTGTAGCAGTGATCTGAAGAGGTGCAGGATGAGCCGTACTGCTAGCAACTCGAGGCAATTGATGTGCCACTGCATTCGAGGTCCTGTCCAGGAGCCCAAGGCAGAATGCCTGTTGCACATGACACCCCAGCTGGAACATGCTTCTCCTGCTCATAGAAAAGCAATCTCATATGAAGCAACCCAAGCGGTGTGACTACAGCTGCAGATGCCATATGCCCCAGGAGCCTCTGAAATAGTTTCAGTGGAACCACTGTCCTGCCTCTGAACGAGATCAGGCAGTTCAGAACCGACTTAGCGTGTTCGTCTGTGAGACTCGCTGCATAGTTGACCTAATTCAACTACATACCAAGAAAAGAGAATCTCTGCACGGGGGAGAGTTTGCTCTTTTCCCAGTTGACTCAAAGACCAAGTGGCTTAGGTGCCTGATCACCAAGTTTCACACAACTGCACTTGTGAGTGGGCCAGGATGAGCCAGTCGTCGAGGTAGCTGAGGATGCGAACACATGTATTCCCTCAGAGGGGCAAGGGACGCCTCCGCGATTTTCGTGAAGATGTGGGATGACAGTGACAGTCCGAAGGGAAGGACCTTATACTGATGTGCTCGCCCCTCGAACACAAAGCGTAGAAATGGTTTCTGTCGAGGATTGAGATCAATTGAGACATAAAAGTATGTGTCCTTCAGGTTGATCACTGCAAACCAATTTTGGGGTCAAATGTATCCGAAAATGCACTTCTGCGTTAACATCTTGAATGGGAGCTTGTTCACGAGGAGATGGTCGCTGCACAGCGTGCAAGACTCAGTTAAAGCCTGCAGCGTGCTGGAATGCTCTTTTGTTGAAACAGAAACTCTCAGGCGAGATCCCAGTTCGTCAGTCGTTCTAATGTAACGTTGAACGTGACTCACTGATAGGGAACTTCTGTTCTGTTATATGCATTTCGTTAGTCATGTGAATTGGTATGTTTTGTCATGCAGCGAAGAAATATAGATCTAAATATAGATGTTTCCTAATAATATCTCCCAAGAGTAGCATGTACAGGGTGAAAAGCAACTGTCCTAGTACTGAGCCTTGCGGTACTCCATACTAGAACTTGTGATCTATATGACACCTCTTCATTTACTGCTACAAATTGATAATCAGATAAGTATGATTTAGCCATTACAATGTAATTCCACTAATGTCAACATTATTTTTGAGTCTATTCAAAATAACCTTTTTTTACACTATAAAGAACCTTTTGCACAATAGGAAGTTTCTTCATGGAACCCTACAGTCGGATGAAGAACCATTTAAGAACACTTTTTTTAAAGAGTTTAACACTAGAGCTCTATGTCTGTGTGAGCTGCCATTAAGAGCAGATTGTAATGTGTGGTCTATAACAGCGCTCTGCACAGACGGCACTTGAGGCCAGTGAGAGGATCTTCATTGAGCTCATCCGCTCCATCGAGAAACGTCACACTGAGGTGAAGCAGCTGATCAGAGAACAGGAACGAGTTGCAGTGAACCAAGCTGAAGAACGACTGGCACGACTGGAGCTGGAGCTCGATGATCTGAGGTGGAAAGAGACTGAACTGAAAAAGTTTTTGAACACAGATGATCATATTCATTTCCTTCAGGTAACATATATCTTCTTTAACACAGGACTGAAGACTTCAACAGGCCTCTCTAATTGCACAGAATTTTTGTTTTTGTCTTTGTGTCTATAGAGTTGCCCGTCTGTCTCTCTCTCTGGATCTACTGATGACTTCACTGTCAGTTCTCGGCCCAATTTTGATGAAGTAGTGAAATCTGTCTCTCAACTCAGAGACAAACTGCAGCAGTTCTGCACAGACGAGATAGAAAGGTTATCTAAAACAGGTAAATACTGATTTACTCAGAAAAGAGTTGAGCACTGTAGTAGTAGTTTAATTCTCATCATAGGAATTAAAGGAGTGGCACTAATGCACAGATGTTCTTTGGTGTTCATAGTGAAAACCGTCCAGATCATTGTCCCGAGTCATCAGTTTAAGACTAGGAAGGAGTTTCTACAATGTGAGTTACAATGAAAACACACGCAAACACTGGAGATCACTGGGAGATCATATTCTGTGCTAATTAAACATGATGATCTAAACAGGGGTTCATTCCAATACCAGATAAGTTCATTGGAGTGAGATGTAAACTTGGATTTTTGTTTTTAGAAACGTTATGGGCATAGAGACGTGCCCTTCAGAATGGAACGCAGTTACATTAGTAAGAAAGTGATTTCTGAGAAAAACTGTTGAAAGTAAATCAGACCGAGGACTAAAACATACTTGTAGCCAATCAGCAGTAAGGGGCGTGTCCACTCATGATGGGGGAGGTGCCTGTGTTGCATAGCATGATGTGAATTTAGGGGCGAAGTTATTTACACAGGGACGTGATCCTTTTGAGTAGGGGCATTTTGGTGATTTCAAATAACAGTGTTTCTCAGTTATTGTTTACTGCACATTTACTGTTTATTATGGTGCTTTCAAATTTCAAATATCAACAGTGTTTCTCAGAAATCGCTTTCTGCACCTGTTGCAGAAACGTCATGTGTCGCTATACAGACCTCTATTTTAAGAAGTGCATGCTGGTTAGAAATTTTGTCAGACGAAATTCTTTTGTGTGTCCCGTTACCGAGTTCTGATTTATCTTTTGAATGAAATGTGAAAACGATCACAGAGCAGGATTCAAATCTTGAATTTCAGTGAATACAACTTCACACTGTTTCTTGCAAAAAGATACCATAAAGCTTCAGAAGACTTGAAATGCAGAAAGCGCTTGACCATGCTTCAGTTTTAGTGCCTTAGGAGTGAGAAGGGTTGATACCTTTTTTTGCGCATAATATTTAGCATAGATTTGTACAGTTAAACAAGATGAAAAACATTGAAATCATTGACTACGTTTACATGCAGCCAATAACCCGTTCAAAACCGGAATATTAGCAATAACCCGGTCGTGCACGGCCATGTAAACACCGGCAAAACCCCGGATATGCTCATATCCCGGTTTTTAAAAACCTGGATATGATCCCTGGGGTACCCCTTTTCTAACCCGAATATTTAGTCATGTAAACGCGTATCGGCATATCCCCATCAGAAGGAACATTGATTTGTGTTCTGCGCATGTTCTATTTGCAAGGAATCTTGGCCTTTTGAGGAGAGACGGCACATACAAAAACCCACGTGCAGTATACCGGAAGTAAACAAGAAGTAGAGGTAAACATGGCGAGACACAGCACAGCACCACACTTTTGGAGCGAGGAGGAAAGCGCAAACAAAGGCGATCGCTATCTGCCCCGAACTATTCATTATCCGCATGCTGCTGCTGTTTTTGTTGTCTTTGGATACAGGAAGAAGAATCGGAAATGACGCATATTGCGTCTTAAGCCTCTGTTATACTCCAGTTTGGACGCGTACACGACAGCTGCGCACAGCTCGGACGTGGACTACTTGTATTTATACTTTCTGCTGAGGTCCGCTCGGTGAACGCATTCAACGCATGTGCAGTAGTTTGGTCGGGACAGTACAATCGATAATAATTTTTATATTTATAGTTTATATTTGCATTTATGTCAAAACCTAGACACTTTCAAATATCAAAATGACATGTATTAATATGTATTCGTGTCAAAATGACATATAAACATATTTTTCTATTCTATTTTGCCTGGAAACGCTTCCAACAGGCTTGCGTGAAAAATAGGCATTGGTTCTATTTCTAGCATGCACACGTTTTCCGTTTTTTTCAAATTCGGCGTCCATGTTATTTCCATCTCTTTCGCGGTTTTAACCTAATGAACGCGTGCCCTTTTGACCGTGCGGTCACAAAAAATGGGAGGCATGCAAGGATCCTCTGCGCGCACCCCCGATGACAATTTTTACGTCATGCGGACCCTCGCGCCCTCGCGGTCACGGAAAGTATAAGGGGCCGATCACACCTGACGCGTTTTTTGCAGTGAGAGGCGCCTATTTTCAATTGGTTTCCTATGGCAGCGAGCGTTCTGTGCGCTGTTTATGCGCCTGCTGCGCCTCGCGTTTTACCGCCCGCTGCGCCTTGCGTTTTTAAAGAGGAAAAAAAGCAACTCCGAGCGGAAAAACCGCCCGACGTCATCACGTTTTTTTCCACTGTCCAATCGAATGAAGTGAGAGGCGGGCCTTCCGTTTAAGTGATGAAAGCTACAGTTGCTTGAATGCCAGGAAAGTGCGATGATAGAGGATAAACTTGTGGTGCTCTCGCGGGTTACTAGGAGCTTAACGACTTCACGAACCGTAACTACCACAATGTTAACGGAAAGTAAATATAGGTAATAAAAGTCTGATTTGACGTTTACTTGACTAGGACAGCTGTTTCATTGGTTGCCTAGCAACATAAAAAACGCAGCGCACTGCTCGTTCTGTGTAATGTAAAGTACTGTGCACCTCGCGTTTTCGAACCTGAAAAACGCGTCAGGTGTGATCGGCCCCTAACAGAGGCTTTAAGGTTGTCCGTACGTCCAGATGCTAACCGTGCGTCACCGTTTACATCGGGATATTGCCAATTGATTACAAATTCCATGTATATAGGAGTAACTCTCTCTGCTCATGCATGTAAACGGGTTATTCCGAATGTTTCAGAAATCCAAATAGTGACCTTAACCCGACCATAACCCGAATTTTAACAGCTTGTAAACGTGGTCACTGTTTTTGTTTTTTATCTGATTAATCAATTTATCAAAATAGTTGTTAGTTGCAGCCCTAAATGAAGTTCTCCTTAAAGGTCCCATTCCATGGATTATTTTTATTATTTTATAATGTTTTCAGGGGTGCCCTTATAATGTTAGTATGTTTTTTAGATCAAAAATTGTTATAATTTAGAAATAAAAGGCATATTTCCTAGCCTGATTTCATTCCCTGGTTTGAACACTCTGTTTGAAGGGGCGTGTCTGCTGTGAGACTTCAGTGTAAACGCCCTCTGCTGTGATTGGCTGACATGCTTGCATATGAAATATCTGGCATTACATGTGGAACTATCTGGAAAACTTTTACTATTACAGCTATTATACGTTTTTACTATTACAGCTATCTGGATTAACGAATCGTGAGAAGTTTTTTAAGTATTTAGATCTATTACAATCACATAAAAGGTTGCAGTGATGATGAGCATATAAATTGTCTCTGGCATTGAGCAGATGACAGTCTGTTGATCGTGTGAAAAAAAGATGCACTCACACTGATTTCACCAATGCAAACATGAGGTATATAAATACAGTAAGAGCTTCGTTGTGCAGTGTAACAGCGTCATTGATTTCATAACGAGTTTTGGCAAGTGTCCATATAAACTCACGCTGTGTGATTGACAGCTTGGGCGATCGCTTTCTGTATATTAATCACAGCTTAAGTAAGATTATTTTCATCCTACTAAGAAAAACGATGTGAAGAGTGATCGCTACTTCCATATTAAATTACTACTTACCGCTTGCTGGAATATAGTTGAAATTGCCCCCTTCGTCAGTATTAAACGCTGAGAGAAGCCTGCTTGATATTATCCCAGGTTAGAAAAACAGTCCGTGGTGAAATGGACAGAGCAAACTAACAACTTCGAATTAAACTTTTGCGGTATCCGATTATAGATAAACATCAACCACGTCTGTTGACATTTCGCCATCAATACGCCTGTGTTCCTGTGGGCGGAGGTTACGGTTTTAGTGACATCATTAATGAAGGAAGTAGAGGGGTGTAGTCCAATCGAGACGTTTTTTTGTAGTCAACTTCTGTTAAATAAAATATCTCGCTTGGCATTGAACTTTGAGCTTTATAATTTTACAGATATTGTTTATACTCTAACAACAACATTACACACTAACTAAAATTTGAAACATGGGATCACGTAGAACGGGACCTTTAAAGTGAACTGAGGTTTTATTCATCATTGTACAAGTCAGAGAGACACATCAAATTATAATTATTATGAAATGATGATACTAATGCAGAACCTCAATAATATGTTTAAATATAATATGATGTCAAATGAATGATTATGTGTTTATCTCCATCAGATTCCCGTCTCTTGACTCTGGATCTGAACACAGTGAATAATGGTCTCCGTCTGTTGGAGGGAAACACAGTGATCACTTTCTCTGACATAAATCAGCGTTATCCTAATCATCCAGACAGATTTGATTGTTGGACCGAGGCGTTGTGTGTGGAGAGTCTGACTGGACGCTGTTACTGGGAGGTGGAGTGGGCTGGTGAAGGGAGATTAGGAGTGGATATAGGAGTAACATATAAGAGCATCAGCAGGAAGGGAGGTGGTCCTGAAAGTGCAGCTGGACGAAACAATCAGTCCTGGAGTTTGTTCTGCTCTCCAGACTACTGTTCATTCTGGCACAATAACATTGAGACTGTTCTTCCTGTAGTGTCCAGTAATAGAATAGGAGTGTATGTGGATCACGGCGCAGGGATTTTGTACTTCTACAGCGTCTCAGACACAATGAGCCTCATCCACAGAGTCCGGGCCACATTCACTCAGCCGCTATACGCCGTGTTTGGATTTGATAGACAGACAGCGTTGAAACTGTCTAACCGATTAAATAATTCAGACATTCTACAGATTCTTAATCCAGATCTTCTAGGGGCTTTGTTATTTCGTCAAATGATGATGTCATGAGGCGTATTTGCTAGTCAGAAATACCACTACTGAACAAGCTAGTGTGCTAGTATTTTCAAAGGCTTTTCAGATCTGAAGTAGCCTCTGTATATCAAAAGCGTTGTATTTTCCTGGATGTTCATAAAACACAAGTCTGTCATTTCTCTTTTACTGATTCAGTTGTTTGTTTAAAATAAATGGTTTCGTTTATGCATTACTGGAACATTGTATGTATATTTTTCTCTTACCTCAGTTCTAATCATCTTCTGTACTAATAACAATCATTAAACAATGTATTTGTATCCACACACCTTCAGTTCTGCTGACTCTGCACACACTTTTATTGAAGGTAGAATTTTAGATTCAGATTCATATAACATTTAATGTGGTATAATCAATATCAGGTTTCTCATCATCATATATTCTTAGTACAGACCCGGTTCTTGGCAGCTATAGAAGAGTGTTTTTTGATAGATATCAATAGATAGTTATGGATAGATATTGTGCAGAAGAGGACTGGCTTCTTTGATTTAAATTTTTTTGGATCGTTAGGTAGAGCTCACAGCGGGTGATCGGTCAGAATCACGCAAGATTTCTTCATTGGAAGTATTTATTGAATTTACAACTGCATGATTGAATATGTACATTGATATGTGGTTCTGAAACAAATAAAGAAATAAACAAGCATAATTAGTTGAATGCAAATGAATGATTATCATGCAACAAACCTCTATTTGTATTAACTGTATCCTATTCTAATAATATAGCAGGAATAAAATACAATCATATTTTAACATGGCCGAAACTGGCATTAACCCTCTGGGGTCTGAGCTGTTTTCTGGGCCCTGGAGGTGTTCTGACATGCTCTGACATTTGTGGTTATTTCTGTTACTTGTTCATGGCTAAATGAACATACTTGACATTTTCATGGCTAAAGTCTAATTACACTGTATTCAGCACAAACTCTGCTACAATAATATATCAGCAGCATGTATGTAAAAGTTTGTAGTTTTGAGATAATGACATTTATGCGTGGTTTGTGAAAATACAAAAAAAAAAAATTCTCACTGAAATAAGGCCATGAAACCCATACTGATTATTTCTTCACAAGACTTTTGAAAATTGTATCACGTAGCCTAGAATATTAGCTCTAAAACTATGTGAAAATCACCCTGACTGCTCATTCAGATAAGACAATATATTGATTTAAAAATTTTACGACGTGTTTTGTGTGAGAAAGCTTTATGCGGGAGGTCATTAATTGCACGATTTTGGGAATAAATTTTAGATTTTTCTGGTTAAAATTGCTTTTTAAATTCACAGAATACACACACACACACACACACACACAAATGTTTCCAACAATATATAATATAATGAACACCAGGTTTGTTGTGCCTTGTAGGCATAAGCTATGCGCAGTAATGCATAAAATAATAATAACAATAACCTATAGCAGCCTGTAAATCTTCCAAAAGATTTCAGTAACAACTAAGCTAGAGAAAAATATATTTATTATCATATGTTACTTCAAATGTTTCCATTCGTTATGATGATATGAAATGAGATAATAGTAAAAACATGAAGCCGTTTGGTGCGTTTTGCTTTTCAAACGCGATCGCGCTCCAAAATATTAAACATTATGGTTACCATTTACATATCTACGTTTGAGCAGATATCCACAAACACAGTAACAGTAAACACGGGTCTAAATATTATAATATTCACCATATATCTAGCAACAGTTCAAGTGCAATGTGAAATTTATGCAACAATAATAATGTAAGAATTTCTTTCCTTACATCTTTCTTGTCTTCAAATCGCGTTCTTCTTCTTCTGAGGTAAATCCAATGTAAGCTCACGGCGCGTCTTTCAAACTCGAGGAAAAGCAGAGACTAGTGGAGTTTTTTCGTGCTTTGTTTTTGAGGTAACGAGCGCTTTCGCGTTCCATGTGGAGATTTGCATGTGAATCTCTTTTGCGCTCGTGGGCGTGGTCAAATTAAAAATAATGAGGAAGCGTTTGAGAAGCTGGACATCTTGTTGGTTTTATACAAATTACTTAAACAGAGAATATTTGTTTTCAGTTTGAATCTGATCATTTAAAAGTACACACTTAAATGTTTATAAAGGTATATGGCTCATAAATGTGTGACAAGTATTTGCTGAGTTTCAGTTTATAGACGTGCTCAAGAAAAAAAAGTTCACCGCGACGGGGAGGCAGAAAGCACACCCTGTTTATTTTCTTTATTTTACAAAAGCACAATGTTTTGATTTGATTGTAAGTGGACAGATACAAAAGTAGAAATATCACAGATTCTTTTTTTATATTGATTTTTTCTGTATGACCATAAATGACGGAGTAATTTAAGTTTATTGTGCTACAATGTGAAGAAAATCCAGCAAAACGCGCGGGCGCGTTTGTCCACCCCAGAGGGTTAAAAGAATGAAAAAGGCTGTTATGTGGGTCTAAGCAGCTACAACTATAACAATAAGAAAGGATAAACCATTCGCAATAAAATGGCTCCCTCTGCTAGTCGCATAAATAACTACACCAGGCCACTCCGAGAGGTGTCACATGACGACCAGTGTACATGCGGGAGGTGCTTGCCCTATAACCGATTAACTGAATTGAAGGCGAATATCACCAGAGGGTGCTTAACTGGTATTCTACAATGTGTAACTAAAGAATAATGTCCGAGTGGCAACCTATACATCAATGGAAAGAAGCATCACGACACGAGGCCTAGCCGGGCAGGAAAAGCCTGAGCTTACATTGAGCAACACTAAACAGACAAAACACTACCAATCTAGCCTTAGCAATGACAGTAAAAGAACAGTAAAAGAACAACAAAATACCGATTCTTACTTGTAAAGAAGGCGGGTTGTAAGTCTGTGCGGTTAGCGTACACTACTTGCAAAAGTCTCGGACAGAATACTACCAGCGTGCAGCAATCCTGAGTCAACTTGTGATTGGCTTGGTGAGTCACAGTAAAGTGTCTGATGCTTAGCTTTTTTACAGATATCTATAGATGGATAGATGGATTGTGCTGGATTAGAACAAAGTCCCTTTAAGTCCCTTTAAGATCTAAAGTCTTTGGTTAGACCATACTCTGAACTACAATAAAAAGGTACAAAGCTGTCACTGGGGCAGGACCTAAGGTACAAAAGTGAAAAGGTACATCTTTACCATACCCAGATAGCAAGCAACCATCGAAACAATGTTCAAACAATGTTAATGTGCCAATGTTAACCACATTGAATCAACATCACTTTTGCAGCCACAATTAATGTTGATAAAATGTTAAAATTTCATCACTGAATAATTGTTACAAAGTGATGTTGGTTCAACATCATGTTTGCACTCTCAGAAAATAAAACACAACAACTCCCTGAAATCAACTGCTAAAAAAAGAAGACAATATATCTCTTAAGATCTCTGCAGATGATCTTTTTGAGAATTAACAGAGGTTTTAGATGAAAATATTTGATCACCACTATGGTGATCAGTGTTTCATTCAGTTGGGCAGTCTGACTCTTGACTTTTTATGAGTTTGTGGTCTTTGTAACAGTGTTTACCAAAACACATAATTTGTTGCAAAGAAAGGCAAAAAAAAAAATAAAAAAATAAAAAATAAATAAATAAATGATCAGATGATATGGCTTTGAACCTTTTTCTTCTGAGAGTGTAGGAGCTAAATTTTGTTCCCTCAAACAGAGTTCCTAGAACTAAAATTGTTTCCAGTTCCTGCTAAAAACAGAACTAAAATTGTGTACTTCCACCATTAGTTCTAGGAACTATGAAAAGGTTCCTCTAGTGTGAAAGCCTCTATAGTCTGAAGTGATTAACAGTTTGGATTTGCAGGAGGTCAATAATCAGTTGCAATCTACACGTCCCAGACAGCTGCTGAAAAAAGGGTTAAATTAACGATTAATCAGTTCTGACTGTGCTGAACTCTGCGTTATGTTCTACAATATGTTCTTCATGTTCAAGATGTACTGTAGTTCTGTCTGAAGCTAAAGCACAACACAACAGTAAACACATTCTTCTAGGAGCCTGATTGTCCTACATTATGTATCAATGAATGACACATTTTGGCCTAGGTGTGTGTATTAGAGTGTGAAATGCCTGCTATACGTTGCTTATTCCAATCACTTATATTGGGTACTTTTTGCCCTTAAAATGGCTTATTCTTACTGTTGACATTGAAAATGATGCAAGTATTTTTCCGGGGTAACCGGGGCCGGCGGATTAATGTGAGAATGTGTGTAAAACACGGGTTTTAATTTGGAAACATGGAAGACAGAATTAATTCTCCGGTACGCAGGAGGGAGTTTGAGGTGGACTGCCACCGGACAAAGGATCTTGGAGACAGTGAACGGGCCGATGAATTTGGGAGCAAGCTTGTTAGAGACGGAGCGGAGTGGAATGTTCTTGGTTGAAAGCCACACTTTTTGACCAACAACGTATACGGGAGGCTTTAAATGGTGGCGATCGGCCTTAGCCTTGGTGCACGCCCCCACCTGGAGCAGAGTCTCACAGGCTCTGGTCCATGTGCGGTGACACCTCTGGATGAAAGCGTGGGCGGAGGGGACAGCAACTTCGGATTCCAGACTAGGAAAAACAGGTGGCTGGTAACCTACGCTACACTCAAACAGAGATAGGCCCGTAGACGACACTGGTAAAGAATTGTGAGCGTACTTCACCATTGAGAGCTGCTGACTCCAGGAGGAAGGATTCTTGGATACCAAACATCACAGCACTCTCTCCACATCATGGTTGGCTCCCTCGGTTTGGCCATTGCTTTGGGGATGAAACCCTGAAGACAGACTGACACTCGCTCCCAGTAATTTACAAAACTCTCGCCAAAATTTGGACACAAACTGGGGTCTCCTGTCAGAGACCACATCCATCGGGAGGCCATGTAAGCGAAAAACGTGATCCACAACAGCTACCGCTGTCTCCTTGGGGGAGGGTAATTTAGGCAAGGGAATAAAGTGAGACGCCTTCCAGAACCGGTCTACTACGGTCAAAACGACCGTCTTGCCCTGGGATCCTGGTTCTCCCACACTGTAGTTCCCCATAACGCCGCTCTTCCAGTCAGCAGGGTTAGGACGAATGCCACCTTCGACAGTTCGCTGTTGAAGGTCCTGGGTTGCAAGGAGAAGTGCATGGAACATCTGGTCAGGAAGGCTCTGCAGTAGCTGGGTTCTCCCGAATAAGCCTCTGGAACAGGTAGGCGAGGTTCTGACTAGAAGGGAGACTCCAGTGGTGGGGGTTGAACCGGCGGTGTGGGTGGCGCAGCGGGACTTCTCAGGTGTTGGAGTTTCTGGGTGAGCTCGGACACCTGCGCCACTAGCGCCTGCACTGCCCGCTCTGTGTTGGTGAGACTCTCCTCTTGTGCAGCCATTCTGGTGATGCTGTGGGCTATGAACTCGTCCAGACAGATCGTGGATTCACCTGCTGCATCCATGAATGGTCAGATCGTTATGTGTCACTCAGAAATGAGGATGCAATAATGCAAGTAAAATGGATTTATTGGGAGTTCACAGAAAAGTCAGATGTAAACAAACACGCAACACAGTGGCAGCAGAGTGGCGCAGGGACCTCGATGGACAGCATGGTGGTGATGGATGTGAGGCTGGAGAGGTGTCCTTGAAGTGCTGGGTATGTGACGTAATCCAGATGGTGAACGATGAACACAGTAAACAATCCAGACGGAAACGATGAACACAAATTTATCACGTTAACGTTGTCATAAAGTAATGTCAGGCTGACCAAACGACACTCGCAGATTCAGCTCAAAGACAAAAATCTGCTCCGTTTTGTATCTCCAAGAAAATATGACACAGCATAAAATTATAATTAATGGGAAAAAAAATCAAGGAAAGTGCAGTGTTTGTTTTAATTTGTTTAATATGAATAAATGAACGGTGTAACTTTATTTTAGAACGGGTGAATACAGGAAGTAGGCTATAAAACAACGATAGCCCCTTCGCCAGTTCATATGTGTATTCTCCACATGGTACCTCCCTTCGGGCAGGATGTGGCTCCCCTGGAAGGGCACGCTTTCCCAGTGTTATCCAAGAGTTCCTGTGTGGGTATAAGGAAGAGCAGTTGATCTCCCCTCTACGCAGGTCTTCCGCCCCAGTCAGTTGGGGGTTTGAGAGTCTGCATAGGGCACTGGAGGTGGCAGCAACCATGGCATTTTCCATGGGATCCCAATTACATTGTCATGTCGACATTACGTAGAATGTGAGCGACTGAAAGGGAACGTCTCGGTTACTAATGTAACCCTCGTTCCCTGAAGGAGGGAACGGGAGACGTAACATCCCGTCGCCTAGAGTTCTCAACGGGCCTGAAAATTACAACCCGACCCGATCCGGCCCATGGCCCCGGACCCGATGTAACCCGACACATCAACATGAATTATTTGCCCGAACCCGGCCCGCGGCCCGACGCTGCGTCAGATTTTTTTTCTCATACACGTATTATCATGACCAGCAGACGGGAATTCAAATCAACCTTTAATTAATTATTTATTATGACCGCCGCTAGCTACGCTAGCGAAAGCGGTCATATAGGGATTGTCAAAGTTTTTTTTTTTGTTTTTTTCCCGTCACCTTACTGAATTTTTCGTCAACGATACCAGGGACACCGAAGCACCGGGGAACATGAAATTTGGTGGGCATGTAGCCCCACTAGACTTCTAAGGAAAAATTTCGTTTGGTCCCCGGGGGCCACTCCCCCCCCGCGCTGGGCCCCCCCAAACCCCCAAAAATGCAGTTTTTCCTAAATAACTACCTGAACCGTGGCACCGAGGATGAAGAAATTTTTATGGTATGTTGGTCTACTAGACTTTTACGGAAAAATTTCGTTTGGTCCTCGGGGGCCACTTCCCCCCCCCCGTGCTGGGGCCCCCTTAAATTTTTCGTCAACGATACCAGGGACACCGAAGCACCAGGGAACATGAAATTTGGTGGGCATGTAGCCCCACTACACTTCTACGGAAAAATTTCGTTTGGTCCCCGGGGGCCACTCCCCCCCCCGCGCTGGGCCCCCCCAAACCCCCAAAAATGCAGTTTTTCCTAAATAACTACCTGAACCGTGGCACCGAGGATGAAGAAATTTTTATGGTATGTTGGTCTACTAGACTGTTACGGAAAAATTTCGTTTGGTCCCCGGAGGCCACTTCCCCCCCCCGCGCTGGGGCCCCCGTAAATTTTTCGTCAACGATACCAGGGACACCGAAACACCGGGGAACATGAAATTTGGTGGGCATGTAGCCCCACTAGACTTCTACGGAAAAATTTCATTTGGTCCCCGGGGGCCACTCCCCCCCCCGCGCTGGGCCCCCCCAAACCCAAAAAAATGCAGTTTTTCCTAAATAACTACCTGAACCGTGGCACTGAGGATGAAGAAATTTTTATGGTATGTTGGTCTACTAGACTGTTACGGAAAAATTTCGTTTGGTCCCCGGAGGCCACTTCCCCCCCCCGCGCTGGGGCCCCCGTAAATTTTTCGTCAACGATACCAGGGACACCGAAACACCGGGGAACATGAAATTTGGTGGGCATGTAGCCCCACTAGACTTCTACGGAAAAATTTCGTTTGGTCCCCGGGGGCCACTCCCCCCCCCCGCGCTGGGCCCCCCTTAACCCATAAAAATGCAGTTTTTCCTAAATAACTACCTGAACCGTGGCACCGAGGATGAAGAAATTTTTATGGTATGTTCGTCTACTAGACTTTTACGGAAAAATTTCATTTGGTCCCCGGGGGCCACTCCCCCCCCCGCGCTGGGGCCCCCGTAAATTTTTCGTCAACGATACCAGGGACACCGAAGCACCGGGGAACATGAAATTTGGAGGGCATGTAGCCCCACTAGACTTCTACGGAAAAATTTCGTTTGGTCCCCGGGGGCCACTCCCCCCCCGCGCTGGGCCCCCCCAAAACCAAAAAAATGCAGTTTTTCCTAAATAACTACCTGAACCGTGGCACCGAAGATGAAGACATTTTTATGGTATGTTGGTCTACTAGACTTTTACGGAAAAATTTCGTTTGGTCCCTGGGGGCCACTTCCCCCCCCCCGCGCTGGGGCCCCCGTAAATTTTTCGTCAACGATACCAGGGACACCGAAGCACCGGGGAACATGAAATTTGGTGGGCATGTAGCCCCACTACACTTCTACGGAAAAATTTCGTTTGGTCCCCGGGGGCCACTCCCCCCCCGCGCTGGGCCCCCCCAAACCCAAAAAAATGCATTTTTTCCTAAATAACTACCTGAACCGTGGCACCGAGGATGAAGACATTTTTATGGTATGTTGGTCTACTAGACTTTTACGGAAAAATTCCATTTGGTCCCTGGGGGCCACTTCCCCCCCCCGCGCTGGGGCCCCCGTAAATTTTTCGTCAACGATACCAGGGACACCGAAGCACCGGGGAACATGAAATTTGGTGGGCATGTAGCCCCACTAGACTTCTACGGAAAAATTTCGTTTGGTCCCCGGGGGCCACTCCCCCCCCCCCCCCCGCGCTGGGCCCCCCAAACCCCAAAAAATGCAGTTTTTCCTAAATAACTACCTGAACCGTGGCACCGAGGATGAAGAAATTTTTATGGTATGTTGCTCTTAAGGGCCCACATCAACCTAGCCCATAATCACTCATTTGTGATTTGCGCCCCTCCCATAAAAAATGAAAATGCAATATTATTCTACTTTAATCGCCCCTATCTTCAGTTGAGATGTTCAGAACTGCACCATATTTCATGTGTATGATTAACTTGACATCCTCTGGGGGTATGCTAAGTTTCGTAGAATTTCATCCATGGGGGGGTATAAAATAAATTCATTTATGTGCACATTTAGTGACTGTACACTCATCGGCCTGTAGATGGTGGTGTTGAGCGAAGGGTTGCTGGTTTAGGATGATACTGTCACACACACACATGCAGGAATACAAACAAACGCAAGCATGCACACACACTGACATCCACACGCACAGACACACACCCATACACACACATACAAATCCACATGCACAGACACACACACACAAACACACACGCGCACACACATGTACGCACGCACACATACACGCACAGACACACACAGACACACACATACACAAACACACACACATACACACAGACATGCACATACTACTACTTTTTTTAGGTATATACATAAACACGCAATACAGCCAAATTGCTCCACGTCATTTATTTTTGTGGAAAGCCAGTGCAGGCCTGAGCGGCGGTCATATTTTGTACCGCCCTGCGGTACATCTAGTTTATTTAATTATTAATTATAAATTAATTAACAATACAAACAACTGAAACAATAAACTTTAAATATATAAATAGGCTGTAGTAGCGACGGTGAATTCACCTGCGGCAAGTTTACTTTTCACCAACTCCATCTTCTTCTCTCCAGGCTAAAGGCGTGCACGCAGCGGCGTCAGGTCTGCCCCCGCCCCTCTCCATGATGCACGTTGCACGCAGCAGCCAGACTTTCTTTACGGTGAACAGCAGCGATGATTAAATGTTTTTTTTGTTTTTTTTTCACTGAGCGGAAAAGATTACGCCCGAGGTCCGGCCCGACCCGAATCATTTGATTATATTTTCGACCTGAACCCGGCCGCGGGTCCCGTCGGGTTTGTCGGGCCGACCCTACCTGTTGAGAACTCTACCGTTGCCACCATTGCTGACCATCGCTGCTATGGCCTCCACAATCTCGGCTCCTCAGCGAAAAACAATGTGTGCGTGCGCCCGCTTCCTGTTTATACCCGCGCTGCGGGGCGGGGCGTGCGGCGCGTTTCACGCACACCAACTTTCATTGGCTCGTTCTGTAGACACTCGAAGATGATAGGGCTCCCTGAAGTGATCCCAATTATGTCGTCACGTCAACGTTACGTCTCCTGTTCGCTCCTTCAGGGAACAAGGGTTACATTAGCAACTGAGACGTTTTTATTGAATATATATGTGCGCAGGCGTGTAGTCTATTACAAACCAACCCTCAACACACTACTTGTGAATTATCCTGACAACGTTTTATCAGTACAGAGATAAAGGGAAAGGAAGGAGGGCTTCAGAAATCCTGATGTGTGGAGGGAACCCCGAGGACAAACAAAGTGCAGATTATCACGTGAAATGAAACAATATCCAATCAGAAAGCAAGCTGAATTCAATAATCACATCTAATTGCATGCATATCACATGATTAAATAGTCTACACTTTAGAGTGGTTAGTAATGGGAAGCTTCCAACTGCATGATCAGTTTATATGAGTGGAAGCAATCAAAAACTATTTTGACATGCTATTATAACTATTGTTATTTTTTAACATGACCGTCAAGGTATATGTGTGTGGCTGTCAATAAAACTGAAGTCAGAAGTTTTACAACATTATTTACACATTTATTTTTGGTGATTTTTACAATGCAAATGTTTACAAAACTGCTTAAAAGACAACTATTGCATTTTGTAGATTTTTCTACAAGAATCTGAGTTGTTTTCTCACCAGATAACATGATTGTTTTCCATTAATATGATCAACATTATATTAATTTAAACATATACATTTATGTAGATATAATAGTGTCTGATTGACAGTTCATGTCTACCCTAGTTGTAAAAAAAGAAAAAATGAATGTATACATTTATTAATATTGCTGTACCCTTTGTCTATTCCAATAAAATATAGCCTATAAAAAAAATAGTAGTAATGGATTTATGAGATAAAATTCACCTAAAAAAAATACATTCATTTGCAAAAATAAAGCATTTTAGGATCAAGATGTGTTTGTATTTGGCATTAATTTCAAGTCCAGTCAAGCATCTGGACATTTTACTTTTTGAGACATTTTGCTTCCCATTATTCACATTGACACATGATCATTAAAGCTTTCAAAAATAAAAATGGAAGTTGTAAAATGAGGCTCGTTATGAATTTTTATTTTTTTCTGAACCACATATTTCAATGTATTGTAGGCTATTGTTTTTTCTAGTAGTGTAGTGTCTAGTATCCATAGTGAATGGATATACCAAAAACAATATTATATAGTGGCATCTAACATCTATAATAGAGACCATTTCCATTTATAACACACAAACCTTAAAAAACAGCAGCACAAACAATTATATACAACTGTACGTCACTTTCAGATATTATTGACACACTGACATGGATCAGAGTTTGAAGAAGTTGACGAGATGTCTTCACACTGCACCTTATAAAAGCAACAACAAAGATTATTATTTATTATCGTGAGCATAGCTTATCTAAAGCTAAATAATTTTATGATCTTTATTTTCAATTCATCTATTCATTACTATTAATTCATATTAAATCAAAATTTAATATGAAAATTGTACATTTGGCACAATGTTGGCACAAAAATTGTACAATTGTTACAAATCAATTGGCTTACTTCATCGCCGACATTCATAAGTCACTTCCAGGTATTTATAAGTTCCAACACAAGGATCACTGAAAAGTGAGTTTGATGCAGAAACAACACAACTCTTTCTTCCATTGCACCTGAATCATAGACAGAAAATAGGTACTTAAGAATAGCTTTAATGTTCCATAGACATAAGAAATATATTTTCTTTTCACTTATTGTTCCAGACAAACCTGACACACATAAAAACAAAGCAATTTGTAAGATTTAAGCACACACATGTTCGGAATTCTCCCCCAGTGCTTTATGTCTCTCTCATACTGTCCTATTGGGAAGTGACTTATGAATGTCGGCGATGAAGTAAGACAATTGTTTTGTAACAATTGTAAAATTTTTGTGCCAACATTGTGCCAAATGTACAATTTTCAAATTAAATTTTGATTTAATATGAATTAATAGTAATGAATAGATGAATTGAAATAATGATCATAAAATTGCTCATGATAATAAATAATAATCTTTTTTGCTGCTGTTTTTTTTCCTTATAAGGTGCATTGCGAAGACATCTTGTCAACTGCTTCAAACTCTGATCCATGTCAGTGTGCCAATACGTATCTGAAAGTGACGTAGAGCTGTATATAATTTTGTTTGTGCTGCTGTTTTTTTATGTTTTGTGTGTTATAAATGTAAATGGTCCCTATTATAGATGTTAGATGCCACTATATAATATTGTTTTTGGTCTATCCATTCACTGCAGTGAGACAAAACAATACAATACATTGAAGTATGGGGTTCAGAAAATACAAAAAAATTATAACGAACCTCATTTTACAACTTCCATATTTATTTTGGAAAGCTTTAATGATCATGTGTCAATGTGAATAATGGGAAGCAAAATGTCTCAAAAAGTGAAATGTCCAGATGCTTGACTTAATGTCAAATACAAACACGCCTTGATCCTAAAATGCTTTATTTTTGTAAATGAATGTCATTTTCTTTTGAGGTGAATTTTATCTCATAAATCCATCACTATTATATTTTTATAGGCTATTGTTTTATTGGAATAGACAAAGGGTACAGCAATATTAACATAGTACTTGTCTGGCCTTAAAATTAATAATACAGAATTTTTATCGCTTCCATGTAGCCACGCGAACCGGAATTATCCCGACAACGCTTTATCTGTAGATAGGTAAAGGGAGGGGAGGGGAGGGATAGCCTGACTACGTCAGACTTCCTACTTCCGCTCAATTTCATTTCACTTCTGAAGTCAGTCTGAGACAGCAGCTTATCTTTCAGTTTGCCACCGGCTTTCGGACGGCCGGGCCAATCAACGAACAGAGGGCGGGCTGAGAGCCGTGACGTAGATGCTGATTGTACCGTGGATGCGTAGATTTTTACTTCACATAATCTGCAAAAGTCGCACACAGCCATGTTCACTCCGGTATTTCGCTCGATGGTTTTGTTTTCGCATCATACATGTGTTTACAGTGGAAGTTAGATGCTGCTGAGCATGCGCATAACACACGCCATAACCAAACGTTATGTGATTGGCTTACAGGTAACCAATGATTTTAAACTTCAGACAAGCGCCCCCCGCGAGAGAGAAAACACTTCTCTATTATGCTATTCCAGACTCTGTCTACGAAGCAAAGTGAAGTAGCAGAGTCTGGTATTACCAGGCTAGGGGAGGGAGGCCTTCACAGGAAAGAGCCTAGTTGACATTTCAGGACTGTGCTGTCGTCGCGTCCAGGCGCAGGTCCTTCATCAGATCTGGATACGGCCTGGATCCGGCAGACTGCGGTAAACCTCGGGATAAACAGAGAGACTAATATTAGCGTAGATGCCATTCTTCTTATGATGTAACGAGTACATCAGGATTCATGGGAAGTGTTCCCGATTCCGGCTGACCTAATCTATGCATCCTAACATTGAATTATAAAAGTCTATAATGTGTTATGTGTATGCTAGGTCAAAGAGAAGTGTTTTTAGTCTAGCTTTGAACTGACAGAGTGTGTCTGCTTCCCGGACAATGTTAGGAAGCCTGTTCCAAAGTTTTAGTGCTAAATAGGAAAAGGATCTACCGCCAGCAGTCGATTTTGATATTCTAGGTCAGGGGTCGGCCAAAACTGGCCCGCCAGCAATATTTTCTGGCCCGCCGGATTATTTTGGAAGTCCGATTTTTTTTTTTTTAATCAGCCTATTTTTATTTTACAATAACGGTTTACAAATAAAAAATGTAAAAAAGGGTACAGCTTGGTTTTTTTGTTTAAAAGAAAAAAAAAAACAGAAATGGCTGTATTTTGTTTTCCAAATGTGTTGTTATCATCAAATAATAGTATTAGAAAACTGGATGACATTTCCGATATTTATTTGTACGTTTATTGTATTTCATAAATAAATACAATAATATAATACGAAATTAAAATAAAATTAAATTAATCGTTGCATTCATATTCTGGGCTCATCTGATTTTTTGTACATAGCATAGCCTACTTTGTTATGATTTCAGTATCATAATGATTAATAAATGCACGCACAATTATCCGTGAACTTGATTTGAACAAATGCCACTTGTGTGTGTAAAATTCAGAATTAAATGAATGTGCAGCAATTTGTACAAATAGAGAGTCTGTAGGCTTGTTGTAGCCATTAAATAAGCGCATTTAGTTTTATATTTGTTAAAATATTATGTTGATTTATAAAAAAAGTGAACAGCACGAGTAAGATATGGATGCGCTATCGACAGACATGGAGCAGTTCAGACATGATTTTGACCACTTCATTAAGTTTTGTTTTATAGAAAGCCTTTCTTTAAAGTGAATTTCGTTTTGTATAAATTGTATCTTAATTTTAATCAATTTTTCATCAACCAATTGCCTGGATTTAATAAATAAGAAGCAAATATAACAGACAACATAATCATGGAGGCGCCCGCGCTGTCACTTGCATTGCACGTGAACTGGAGCGCATCTCATCCTAATTTAAAGCAGAACTTGGTAACTTTTTTAACTTAATAAAACTGTCTAGAAATCATTTGGATGGTTAAACAACCTGTTCTGGTGATATTGGTGACTTTCCCCGCTCCACCCTAGCCTGACTACGTCAGACTTTGTACTTCCGCTCAATTTAATTTCGCTTCTGTACTCATTCGCAGACCGCGTCATAGCTTTCCGTTTTCCTCCGGCCTGGAAACAGCAGGCCAATCAACGAATAGAGGACAGGCTGAGAGCCGTGACGTTGATGCTAATTGTACCGAGGATGCGTAGATTTACTTCACATAATCTGCAAAAGTCGTTCACAGCCATGTTCACTCCGGTATTTCGCTCGATGGTTTTGTTTTCGTATCATACATGTGTTTACATTGGAAGTTAGATGCGGCTGAGCATGCGTTGTAATTGGCTACGGGTAACCAATGATTTTAAGCTTCAGACTAGCGCCACCAGGCGGTAAAGAAAATGTTTTTTTATTACGGAACTCCAGACTCTCTCTACGAAGCAAAGAGAAGTAGCAGAGTCTGGTATTACCAGGCTAGCTCCCCCCAGCGTTCCCAGGCGGAAAACCAACCTTGCAACTTGGGGACTACCGTCCCGGCAAGAAAGAAATTGGAAGTCTCGTGAGAAGCAAGAACGAGAACGAGTGCGAAACACGAATTGCTTTACGACATAAACACACACGCATGTATGATGTATTACCAGATTACCCACCTCGGTAGACATAGCTCCACACGATACAGTTGGCTTGCTCCGATCATAACAAACGCACATGAGCAGCGGAAGAGAGGGGTAGGAGGCCGCCGCAAGTGAGTTTTTTTACGACCGTGTTGTGAAATATACGCCCCACAGCTGTAGGGGGAGCCCGTGGGGAAAACATGCGACAACAAAAGGGAAAATCATCGAAGAAGTGACTAGAGTTCGCTAGAGTTGCCGAGTTCTGCTTTAACCAAAACTCAGCGTATGCCTCACACAGACATGAGAAATACATAAAATACACAAAGCTTGAAATGTCTTTAAACAAAATAATTCAAAACGAAAAGAAAAAGGCTACTCTCTGATTATGTAATCCATGATGTGCATTTCTCTCTATAGGCGTGTTCTCTACGGAGATGTTCACACATATTATGTTGAAATAACGAGATATTATGTTAAAATAACATTATTATTAATAATATATCTTTTAGAATATTTGATTGAATATTTGATTGAATGCTGAATGTTGCGCTTGTTCAATTTAATAAAATTAAAACTAATTGTGATCATTAAAATAATTGAATATTAAATATTTAGTGGCCAAGTTTTGCTCATTTATACATATATATATGATATACATATATATATATAGTAGCGATAGTTCATTCTAAGTGGAAGAATGTGACTAATAAACTTAGGCCTACTAGCACTATGCATTATATTCTATATTCTATTCATTATATTTTCGGGACGAAAAAAAAAAAACAGTCCCGCGCAGACCTCCTTAAACCTTAGGTGTATATGTGTGTGTCCCAAATAAATAATAATAAAAAAAGGAATACAGTTCAAAAGTCGGACTGTAAGCGAATGAGGCATGATTGCTATTCGATTCGATTCGAGTTAATTAAGACTATTTAATTTGTATCCATAGGCCTACTTTTTTGTCCAATAATTAGAATCTCTGTTTTTTCAGAATTAAGTAGTAGGAATTTACTAGTCATCCAATTTCTTATATCACCTATGCATTCCGTTAATTTTGTGAATTGGTAAGTTTCGTCAGGGCTGAAGAAATATAGAGCTGAGTAGCATAACAGTGAAAACTAATTCCATACTTCCTAATGATATCCCCCAAGGGTAGCATGTACAGAGTGAAAAGCAACAGTCCTAGTACTGAGCCTTGTGGTACACCATACTGAACTTTTGATTGATGAGACATCTCTTCATTTACTGCTACAAACCGATAACGGTCAGATAATTATGATTTAAACCATGTTAATGCAATTCCACTAATGCCAACATAATTTTCGAGTCTATTTAAAAGAATGTTGTGGTCAATAGTATCAAATGCAGCACTAAGATCAAGCAACACTAATAGAGAGATACAACCACGATCGGATGATGAGAGCAAATCAATTGTGACTCTGATGAGAGCAGTCTCAGTACTATGGTACGGTCTAAATCCTGACTGGAAATCCTCGCAGATATCATTTATTTCTAAAAAGGAACATAGTTGTGAGGATACCAAAGTTTTAGTGCTAAATAGGGAAAGGATCTACCACCAGCAGCCGATTTTGATATTCTAGGTATTATCAACTGGCCGGAATTTTGAGATCGCAATAGACGTGAAGGACTATAATGCGTTAGGAGCTTTCTCAAGTACTGCGGAGCTAAACCATTTAGTGCTTTGTAAGTAATCAGCAATATTTTAAAATGTATACGATGTTTAATAGGGAGCCAATGCAGTGTTGACAGAACTGAGCTAATATGGTCATACTTCCTGGTTCTGGTAAGAATTCTAGCTGCTGTGTTTTGGACCAGCTGTAATTTGTTTATTAAGCGTGTAGGGCAACCACCCAATAGAGCATTATAATAATCTAGCCTTGAGGTCATGAACACATGGACTAATTGTTCCGCATTTGTCAATGAGAGCATATGACGTAATTTAGATATATTTTTAAGATGGAAAAATGCGTTTTTTTACAGATACTAGACACGGAGATCTCCTGGAATGAGTTGTGGGAGATGGAGGCATTCAGGGCAAGTTTTACCATCAGGGCTGCCTATGATGTCCTGCCTTCCCCCGCAAAAACCTTAGCCAGTGGTATGCCGAAGACCCCACGTGCCCTCTATGCCCAAGTCCAGCAACACTGAAGCACATCTTAGTGGGATGCAAGACCAGCCTCACCCAAGGCCGTTATACCTGGCGGCACAACCAGGTGTTAAAGAGTCTTGCAGCAGTACTAGAAAGTCGACGGACAAGTGTGAATGCCCTTCCTCTCCCGTCATCCCGGTGGCAGCCGACACCATTTGTTCGGGAAGGCGAGGGTCAAGCCAGCTTCACCACCACAAGACCAGACACTGGCCGGCTGGGCAGAGCACGGGACTGGAAGCTGCTGGCAGACTTGGACAAGAAACTCGTCTTCCCAGCTGAGATCACAGCTACAAACCAGCAACCAGACCTTGTTCTGTGGTCAGCCACACTCAAGCTTGTTTACATCATCGAGCTCACTGTGCCCTGGGAAGGTGCAGTGGAGGAGGCTTATGAACGGAAAAGGATGAGGTACGCTGAACTTGCAGCCGATGCCCAAGAACAAGGCTGGAAAGCGAACATACGCCCAGTGGAAGTAGGTTGCAGAGGGTTCGTAGCCACCTCAACATCCAGGCTACTCAGGGAGATGGGAGTGCGAGGAAAGGCCCATCGGCAGGCAGTCAAAGACCTCTCCAGGGCTGCTGAAAAGGGGAGCCAGTGGCTGTGGATGAAGAGAAAGGACTCCACCTGGGCCTTCAAGTGAATAGATGGCACCTAGGGAGTGAACCTGGGACGCTGGGATTCACTGCTGAACCCTCTGGAGGTGTCGTGGGTATATCAGCGAAACACCGATGAAGGAGGGCGCCCACTTGATAACCCAAAGGGTGCCCTCACTCATTTGACCATCCCACGGAGTTCCATCGGTGCCCCAAGTACTTATTGAGGGATATCAACATCTAGTCCTATACAACAGACGTGACTTTCAAATGAAAGATTGGTATCAAAGAGCACACCCAGGTTCCTAACCGACGATGAAGACTTGACAGAGCAGCCATCAAGTGTTAGACAGTATTCTAGATTATTACGTGAGGACGTTTTTTGTCCAATAATTAGAATCTCTGTTTTTTTCAGAATTAAGTAGTAGGAAATTAATAGTCATCCAATTTTTTTATATCACCTATGCATTCCGTTAATTTTGTGAATTGGTAAGTTTCGTCAAGGCGTGAAGAAATATAGAGCTGAGTCTTTAGGTCCTGACACATGTTGTCTAACTCCAATAGAGTTAAGAATGTCTTTAAATGCCAATCCCATTGCATCTTTTTCGTTATCTACATGTATATTAAAATCACCAATTAGGACTTTATCTGCAGCCAGTGATAGAAAGTCAGCAAATTCTTTAAAAAGTCTGTATGGTGCCCTGGTGGCCTGTATACAGAAGCCAGGACAAATCTCAAACGTGATTTATCATTTTTCAAACGTGACTCTTCATCTTCTCTAACACAGCTTAGCCAGGCCTCGCCAACTTTTTTTTGCGTATATTGCGTGGGCGGAGATTATTAAATGAGAAACATTATGATTTCATAAGATCTGGAAAAATCGTGTTGTAGCCTGAACGAGCCGTTCGTTGTAGTTCTTGAAAAGTGGACTCTGTAAAATAAAATATAAATATAATATAAAATAATAAAATATAAAATGGAAAAGCACAACAGGACCCCTTTAAAGCTGGCTCCTCATAACCCAATTGAGTGGCTGCGCTGAGTCTTGGCACTTCCACGGCCAGCATCCACTACACTGGACCTCTGGGACTGCCAGTGGGTCTCTTCCAGTTTCCTGCAATACCATCAACAATCCACATGTCAGGTATGATGGCAGTGACAGCAACACTGACCTTTATCAGTCAGCTTTGTTCCTGAAGTCAGTCAGCTGTGTTTGTCTAGATCTATTAATTCATTCAGAAATACATTACAAATGCAATTCATACATGCAGTGACTAAGATACACCTCTTTTATGATGATCATGTTTCAAATTTCTATGTGCCAAATTTCTATGAATGCAGCTCATCTTGCTCTCCAGAGCCTGTTTGTACGCTTTCTTTTCATCCAGTTCCTCCAAAACCTTGTACAGACGCTGGAAAAGCCACAACTTAAGTCAATGTGCTTCGTACAGCATCTCACATATACAGTATAACTGCTAAAGGTTTTCTGTAAGGGGTTGAGTTGAGAAAGGGTGTAATAATTATAACTAGCTTAATTTAAGTACCAATTAAGTCAGCAGGAAGTCCCTACCATGGCATGTGTCTCAGTGCAAGTACATTTTACTAGGGATGCACCGATATGAAAACTTTGGCCGATAACCGATAACTCTTTAAATTTGAAGGCCGATAACCGATAAATTGGCTGATAAAGTTCAAATTTGTATATCATTTTTTGAGAGCCTGATTACAAAAACAAAAGTCTCACCATTAAAATCCATGTCCCAAGCACATAATTATAATAATGTTCTCATTATAATTTTATGTAGCCTATATGACTTGCACTGCACATGTTGAACTTAACTGTATTTCCCTTTTTGAAGCGATTTCAATCATATTTTAAGCAATTCAAAACCATCATAGCGAACAAAGTTTTTAAGTTAGAATCCACTCACAACTCTAAACGGCAGAATTTTTGTCCAATTTTTGTCCATCACGATTAATCGTTGCCCAGCACTAATTTAAATATAATACATTTTCATTTAATTGCAATTAGGATGCAATTAAGTGTCTGGCAACATTACATTTAGTTCCCACTTAAGTATGTTATTTCTGTATAAGGAGTTTTTTTTTTTTAAGGGGTCATATGATGCGATTTCTTGTTTCCTTTTTCTTTAGTGTGTTATGTAGCTGTGCAAGTATAAGATCTGCAGAGTTACAAAGCTCAAAGTGTCAAACCTTAAGAGATGTGCTTTAAAAAAGTAAAACTCAGCCACGCCTTCCTAAAACGCTTTGTTCAAACACTCCCCCACAAATATACGTCAGTGTGTGGGGGCAGAGTTTCCTAACACCGCCCAAATGTATACGCAAAGAAAGAAGGCGTAACTCTTATTCTCGCTGTATTATTGTTGCCGCCGGTGTTTTTCGTTGCAAAAGCATAAATTGGTCAGATTTTGATCAGAAGCGAAAGTAGAACACAGTGGTTAAGCTTTATTTACAACACTGTTCTAGAACAGTACAACTAACATTTTCGATTGTGTGCTGCGTATTTTTTGGAAGACTATTTCCAGAACCTGGGAGAGTACAAAGTCGACTGTGCACAAAGGCTGATTCTAAAAAGTGGCGCAATTCCATATTTGTGAGTACATTCTGGTGCTTCTGACTCACAGACACAGCCTGTAAGTATGTTTTCATATTTTAAGGATTTGCTACTGACTATAGTCAGAGTAGCACTTGCTTGTTGCTTCTACGATCAAAAATGCAGACAGTTTTTTACGTTTACATAGTCTTGTAGGCTGACATTATCACCTTTCATTATTGCTTTGGGAGTTGATGTTCCAAATATGGTAAGGGGTGTGACATTTCTGTCACACGCTTAAGGTTTTTGGGCCAATCACAATGCTCTGGATCACTGGCCAATCAGAGTACTCCGCCCTTTTCAGAACGATGAGCTTTATAAAAATCGGCGCGTTTCAGAAAGGCGGGGCATAGAGGAGCAGCAATAATGTACAGTATGTGTAAAATAATAAAAAAATTTTAACCTAAAACCGGGTAAACACATTGCATCTATCTATAAATTACAGAAACGTCTGTCTGTCTGTATGTCTGTGTGTGTATGTCTGTGTGTCTGTCTGTGTGTGTGTCTGTTAACTGCATATCTCTCGAACTGTTAGTCCGATGGATTTCAAATTCGACAGGTGTCTCGCTATGGGAACAAGTAAGTGCAGTGGCAAGTTTGACGTTGTTTGGATGAGAAATACTAAAGATATCGTTAAATATATCATTTTTAAAAGGTTGTGGTTTAAAAATAAACATTCTGACATAAACACTCTGTCAGCTACACTGTTTACTTCTGAATATTAGAGTTTGGTTCCAGAATGGATAAATCCATCTATCTATAAATTACAGAAACGTCTGTCTGTCTGTCTGTGTGTGTGTGTGTGTGTGTGTGTGTGTCTGTTCCTCGCATAATATGCAAGGAACAGACATACACAAACACACACACACACACACAGTCACAGACACAGACAGACACACATATCTCTCGAACTGTTAGTCCGATTGATTTCAAACTCGACCGGTGTCTTGCCTTGTCTAAAGCCGGCCGCACACCGGACGCGCAGCTCAGCGCCGCGCAGCGCCACGTCTAGGACAACTGTCACCTGAAAATCCGTTAGCATCAGCAATTTTCTGATTTCTGTAAATAAATATAAAACTAAATGTATATTGCAGCACGGGGTTAAGTCCGTATATACATTAACTACGATTTGAGACACATAAATATAAATTTAATATAAAACTATGTAAATGGCGCTGTGTGGCGCGGCAGGGTTTTGAACACGGTCCTGAGCCGTTGCTGGGCGCCGCGGACAGACGCCGCCGGTGTGTGTACTCTCATAGAGAATAATGTGTTCGAATTTAAAAGACGTGGCGCTGCGCTGAGCTGCGCGTCCGGTGTGCGACCGGCTTAAGTTAAGTCTAAGAAGGTTGTGGTTTAAAAATAAACATTCTGACATAAACACTCTGTCAGCTACACTGTTTACTTCTGAATATTAGAGTTTGGTTCCAGAACGTGATAAATCCATTTTGATTAATTTGAGTAAAAACGTGTTTTCTTTACCAAGAAAGTGGCAAGATGAAAACCACTATTTTCTGTTTCAAACTTACACATAGGATCTTTAGGTTATAATAACATAAAAAATTCAAATCCAGATTTTGATTTTCACAGACTTATTATAAAAACGAATTATTTTTTCCCAAACATGCAATCAATTCATGACACTTTTTTTTTTTCAAAATGCAATTAATCCATTGAATTAATATAAAAGTTATTTTTTATCATGAAATATCTCCTGAACTTTTTTGACGGCGATCAGCTCACAAAAACTGATTTTGCACGGGCACTTTGCACTGCTCCCTGAATCAACGTGCTTATTCATTTGTGGATGTAAACTGAATCTATAAGTCAGCTATGCTGTTTACTTCTGAATATTATATTTCATTCTGGTGCGCTTAACGTTATCGCTACTGTGTAATAGTAGCCTATGCTATTCACCAACTAAACATATCCTATTCAATGCGTTCACACAGTGTCTTTCACGGGCATCTGAATATTAGAGTTTGGTTCCAGAACGTGATAAATCCATTTTGATTAATTTGAGTAAAAACGTGTTTTCTTTACCAAGAAAGTGTCAAGATGAAAACCACTATTTTCTGTTTAAGCCCTTCAAATAGCATCTTTAGGTTACAATAACATAAAAAATTCAAATCCAGATTTGGATTTTCAAAGATCTATTATAAAACCGGATTATTTTCTCCCAAAAATGCAATAAATTCATGACACTTTTTTTCAAAATGCTATCATATTGAAACCGTTGAAATCAGCCATCGCTAAGAAATATCTCCTGAACTTTTTTGACGGCGATCAGCTCACAAAAACTGATTTTGCACGGGCACTTTGCACTGCTCCCTGAATCGACGCGTTTATTCATTTGTGGATGTAAACTGAATCTGTAAGTCAGCTATGCTGTTTACTTCTGAATATATTATATTTCATTCTGTTGCGCTTAAAGTTATCGCTACTGTGTAAATGCTATTCACCAACTAAACATATCCTTTTCAATGCGTTCAGTCTCTTTCACAGGCATCATTTGTAGTAGCCTATATACAAACTGTTTGCTCAAGCATAGCGTTTTCTCGGAGTTCACTGTGTGCTTTCTACCATGCACAAATAAAAATGTCACTGAACTTTTGCTGTGCAATTGTAACAATGAGCACTCAAACACACCAAACCAACAATTACTAAAAACACTCTTAAAAACTTATTTTGCACGGGCATTTTGCACTAGTTAAACCAAATACACAAAATAATGTGCTTTTTAGAACTATCATATGACCCCTTTAATTATATGCTAAAGTGTACTTCTTTTTCAAAAGGGTAATAATTTAATATCACTGCGTATTAAAATCAGTAACTGAGTCTGAATGTACTGTAAATGCCCCTGTTTCTCGATGAACAAGCTGTGCTGCTCTCACTCACGTCGATGTGGATCTGTTTCTCGCTGTGTTCCTCCACCAAGCATCTGGATGTGCTGTGGAGTCTCTCGTTGTCGGCCTGCGACTGCAGTAAGACTCCGTTCACATCACTCGCCACATCAGTGTTCTGCAGCAAAACACACATTTCACAACATCACATACACGCAGAGGACATTTTCACCGATCTGTCGGAGCTCGGGAGACTCGGCTTCATTTCAGTTTCAACATAGTGTCGGCCCAGATCCGGCCCACACCCGGGCCGTGTGGAATCCACGAGTACCAGATGTGGGCCGGATCTGGGCCGACACTATGTTGCTGTCTGGGTTGCAACTTTGTCTCAAATGTTTCTTAAAATGTCTTAAGAAGAATAAATATAAACTCTTTTCATCTCTGTTTAATCTCTGTCCCTGTCTGTCATGTACCTTAATCCTGTCCCAGTGTTCCTGGTTCTTGATGTGAGTGGTCTTGTCCTCCGGTGGTTTGTAGTAACTCTTGGGCAACTGACTGACCTCCTGGTTTAGATTGTGACCTTCTGTCTGCTATTAAACCTGACCCTGACGAGAACTCTTATCCGGACCTGAACTCTGAACCTGACCTGAACTCTGAACCTGATCCTGGCCTGATCTTTGGACGTGCGCCGCTGCTTTGCTGAACTCTACTGCCTCCTGCTGTTGCTCCATCCTCAATCATAACCCCGAGTCTGTTTAACTACAGGTGAACCGTAAAGAAAAAAAATGAATATAATGTTAAGGAAAAATAATAACCCAATGCTAGGGTATTAAAACAACAGGGCTGAGCGATATATCGGTTATTGTGATTTATTAGTTATATTATAATATTAACCTTTGGTGTTCGAGTTTGAGGGAGGAGTTCTGTCTGTCTGAGCTGCTCTTGTCTGTATTGGCAGCTTCTCTCTTCCTCTCTGTCACTCTTCTCTCTCATCAGAGCCTGCACTGTCTCATCCATCATCAGCACTGCAGTCCTGTATGAGTGTGTGTGATGTACAAAGGTCTCAAAATGTCCACCAGTGAAAGGAAATTGCACTTGCTTTTTCGTCCCCAAAAGGATTTTTGTCCCTTTTAGTCCCCATGAGGAAAAAAAACCTTATAAAATCACACTAAATGTTTTTTGAAAGTATAAAAATGCAGAACGTTGTCTGTGATGGGTAGGTGTAGGGTTAGGGGATAGAATATACAGTTTGTACAGTATAAAAATCATTAGGCCTATGTCTATGGAAAGTCAACATAATTATATAAAACATGTTTGAGTGTGAGGGAACGTTTACATGACAACGATACGCTTAAAACCGATAAGTTTTTACTTTGAGTTTTCCGCGCACAGACGACACCATTGTCAAAACGACCCCATTATTCACACAGATCTGCGGAAATGACTAAAAACGCTGTATTCTGCTGCCAGTCCATTAGATGGCGATGAAACACTATAGACTGAACACGTAATACGCATGTGCATGACGTCATTGTTTTCACAGATTCATGTTGTTGATGTTTACACGGAGACCGCTTTCAAAAACTTGCACTTTGAAACCCCTTTTTCAAAAGTTGTGTTTTCAGGCACCCAAAACGCTGTTGTCATGTAAACGAAGGACCAAACCGCATAAAAAGTTTTTATGTTTTTAGTTGAAAATGGTGTCGTGTAAACAACTCCTGAGTTTGACCTACATATAACTGATGAAAAATAATTGCCAAAATACTAATATGCCAGAAGTAAGATAAATCCGACAAAACCATGTGCTGTGTGTCATTCAGAATTGAATTGAGTGAACCATTTAATTTCCAGAATTTAAAAGGAGGTGGAAAACAACAATTCGGAACAAAACTTAACAAATTGTCCAAATCATATTTTAATATAAATCATAAATGCCATTTATAAAATTTGTTTTCCATTTCCACAACTGTACAAAAGTTTGGGGTTGGGAAATGTTTAAATGTTTAAAAAAATAAAATTCTGCTCACCAAGCAGTGAGCTTTTGATTAAGCAGTTTTTTTAATAAAAAATACAGTAAAAATAGTAATATTGTAAAATATTAATTTCCCATGGAAAAACATTGTGACGGGTCTAAAATATAAACACTTATAATATGTTTCCCAGACAGCAACATAGTGTCGGCCCAGATCCGGCCCAAATCTGGTACGGCAGGGCTCCAGACTAACTTTTTTTATTAGAAGTGCTGAAGCCCCTGACTTAAAATATTAGGAGCTCAAGCAGAAAATTTAGGGGCACACCTTAAATCACCTTGCAATGCAATTATTCACATTTTCCCCCCAAGTAACTGTATTACTGACACATGCTTTGATAATAAATATAGACTTAACATACAGAAATTACAAGTTGCAGTTTTATTTTAAGTTTACAGGGCTCCAGACTAACATTTGAGGGCAGCAGCACTAAGTTCTACAGAAAGTATTTGGTAGCACTGTGGGATGACAAAGAACTGAGCTTAATTTGAGGTGTATAGATAAAGTTAACTTTAATTATTAGCCTATCATTCATAATGTCTTAATATTAATTCAAAAGCAAAATGAGTGACAAAATAGCTATTAGAGAGCAGTGGCGGCTGCTGGTCTTTCAAAGAGGGGAAGCTCATTTTCGACCTACATCATAAAAATTGTCCTTTTATTTATATGTAAATTCTGCTACTGTTATAACCATAGCATAGTTACAGTTAGTGTTACTACATTAAATCCATGGTGAATGTTGCTGATCTATAAACCTAAAGCCTTCTATAACTTGTTCGTTCATGGCACGATGTTTCTCCTGGTTTCCACGTCAGCGCTGTTTGATCTGATATGGCTTATAACAGAGAATTCTGCGTCAAATCTGAATGTTTCTCACTGGATCTCGCAGCAATGTTATTAATTATGTGGCGAACTCAATGGATTTCTTCACTGGATCTCCACGATGTAACGGTGTTGCCGCGTGATCGAGATCGGCCCGCGACTGGCGAGAGAAGCTCTGCGCTGTCTATTGGTTCGAACTATTAAACGGTCCGTGAAGCAGAAATGAGTAGCGCAGTTTTTTTCCACTTTCAACATGTCATGGCATACTCTATGCTTGAGGCTGAGATTGTGTCTATCTAGCGAAGTGCCTACACTGTCTGCAAACTTTGTGTTCCCCGCAGTTCTGGGGTAGCAACTGCAACATTCGCAATTCATGGAGTTCGTCTCCTTAAAGTACCTCAACCAGCTGAATTCTCTCAGCCAGTCTTCCCGAAAATGGTGGGTTCAGGCTTTATCACCTCACAAACCTCTGACTCTGAATCATCATCCGACTGTGTCTGTGACATTGATATTTGTCACCGTTTCCTTCCCACAGACGTTTATGCGCGCTCGATTATCTCTAGGACCCTCCCCCTCCACACATTAGCCAGTTACAGTGGCCATTCCCTATTCTTCTCACACTCGTCATCATTGGCCTGCTACACATTCTGGATTTATTGACTCGCCCCTTCCACGTTTAACGTAAAAAAAATAATTGTGGTTATTATTGGATGTGGCTCGGATCTGGGCCGACACTATGTTGATGTCAGGGTTACCATAGTGAATCACGGTAAGACAAAAACATGTTTTGGAGGAAGGATTGATGATGCATTGACTCATTATTTAAATGTTGTTACATAGTGTACCTTCAAATATATTCTCCTATCCCAGTTAGATTGATTGCGCTGAAAAGTGTACAGTGTGTCATTGTGGCTCAATCAATACATTGCTCTGTTTGTTTGAGCACCTCGACATTGGTTGTTCAGTCACAGGCATGAGTTTAGGCTGGACTATCTATTTGACTGACACAAATGACACACTTCAACTTTTACAACAATAGAAGTCTAGAGGAAGTTCTGTTTAGATAATTACATAAACTGTACTGATAAAAACAGCCTTTAGAACAGGGTTCACCGATCTCGGTCCTGGAGGGCCGCTGTCCTGCAGAGTTTAGCTCCAACCAGCTCCAACACACCTGTTTGAAAGTTTCTAGTATGCCTAGTGAGACCCTGATTAGCTGGTTCAGGTGTGTTTAATTGGGGTTGGAGCTAAACTCTGCAGGACAGCGGCCCTCCAGGACCGAGATTGGTGAACCCTGCTTTAGAGGAACTTGACTATCATATAATCTGATAACCCTAAACTGTGTTTTTAAAGAGAGGGTTAGAGGAAAGGTTAGGTTGGATTATTTTCTCTCATACCTTCTCTTCATCTTCTAGAAGACTGTCCACAAAAGTCCTCAGATGAATCAGCTGCTCCAGCACATGGTCAGGAATCTGCCGCTTTCCTGCAGACGTCACAAACAAAAAGTCAGAAACATACTTACACAAGCATATTAACAAAAAGTAACTTGCCTGTGAATAAAAATTGGGACCCACTTCATATTAAGTGTATTTAACTAGTACTAAATATGCACTTATTGTGTACATTTTTATATTGACCTTGAATTTTTATAAAAATACCTGCATGTAATTACAGCTGTAGTTAATTTCTGTAATCACATCTAAAATTACACTGTTAACCTTCGCTTACACCTTAACCCACACTTAAACCTAGCCTGGCTCATTTTCCTTCAGTACTCTGTCTGGGTTTGCGGTATATTCGTGGGTTTTCTCCGGCCAAATTTTTACCGGTCCAATCAGCGAACAGAGGGAGTTGCTGAGAACGATGACGTTAAGGTCGTGCGCTAGTTTGAGTTGTAGGGTTACGTCACGACCAAACTAGGGCTGTCACTTTTGTAAAAAAATCCTGTTCGATTTTTGAGACATAAGTGTTCATTGAATCGATTGTAAAATCGATTTTCCATGTCTAAAGACGTTTCCATTTTAAACGCCAAATATGGGCAAATCCACGGACAACTAACAGGCATTAGGACGAACGTAAAGAGGGAGCTTGAGATGCGCACAAGTCAGCAAATATTCCTGAAGATTTATTGGTGCAAAGTTTCGTGCACAATGACAAACAGGAGTGCAACATTCTAGAAAAACAATAAGCAGAATGTACTACCACACCATAAATGAAAAACATCACCTCAGTCTTCAACATGGCTGTGTTTACGATTAGAAATGTCAAACAAATTTCGCCACGTAGGCGATTGAAGGCTGTAGCCCAAAACTGTATCTGTATGCATGAGACTGTCTGCATATCGGCAGAATTCACAGTTTTGTAGTAAAAAGAGAAACATTATGAAGAAGTATAATTTGCTGTTATGCGTGTTTGTCAGAGCCTGCAGTAGCTGTGTGATGTGCGTTCGCTGCGGGCGTATCGTGACGAGCTGGACGCGCTCCGAGAGAAGACCGTTAAAATCGATTCCCTATTTTGGTTTTCGAAACTTGTGTTGGTTGGTCCGATCGATTGTGCAATCGATTTTCGAACGTAAAGTGACAGCCCTAGACCAAACGTTGGGCAGATCCAATACTTTTAAACTTCAACAGAGTACCCGCCTACAAGGAAGTTAACGCTTGTCAATGGAGTGGCCAGACTCTCTGTACAAATGAAATGTACGAGTCTGGTAGGACCAGGCTAACTTAAACCTAGCCTTACCACCAAACCTGTCCCTAACTTTACCCGTATCCACCTAGTGTTTTGCAATACACCATCAATGCTGTAATTACATTGTACCTAACAAATATTTTTTGATGCAAGTACATAGTAGTTAATATAAAGTGGGACCGATGGATATTTGATTGATTTGCAGGTGTAAAATGCAGATGTTTTATATTAAAGGGGCTTTATATAGAGTTCAGAAACCCTTGTCATTAGCCGGTGGCTTTTAAGTGAAAAGTCAGTTGTTTTTATTATTGTTGTTTTGGACCCCATTGACTTCCATTGAATGGAAAAAACTCTCTTCAAAATATCTTGTTTTCCATAGATAAAGAAAGCCATACAGGTTTGGAATGACATGATGGTGAGTAAATAATGACAGAACTATCCTTTTAATCACAGACAGCTACGTAGTGTCGGCCCAGATCCGAGCCACATCTGGTACATGTGGATTCAATGTGGGCCGGATCTGGGCCGACACCATGTTGCTGTCTGTGATAAAACTTGTTTTAACATCGGCATCTTTTCAAACAATAAGCCTCTTTCTATAAATGCCTCTGAATTATAAATGTGATTAGAATTATTATTGAATAATAGAAATAAAGCAGGATGTTGTCGGTTGAGACCCTGCTGTGTATGTCGTACCCATTGCAGTGAGAAGATCCTGCAGATGTTGAATCTGGGTTCGATCAGCCTCGTTTGCTTCCAGCTGTCTCACACGGGTCTCCAGACTCTCGTGCCTGTCTCTCAGTCTGTCCACCTCCTTCAGAGCCTCTACGGTCTCCGGGTATCCTTGATCGGGCAACCAAGGTTCAAAGGGAGGACGGGTACGGTGTCTTTAGCGGCGGAGAATGTGTCCTGTAACCCCTGGGAACGCAAGAGGGAATGTCATTTACAAAAGCACAGTTCATGCTACCTGAGGCTGAGATGAATGTCTTCGTTTTTGGCCTCAGTTTCTGTTTGTAGATGTTGGTTATGCATTTACATTTAGCAAATCATTCATTCAGGTCAATGTTTGCCTCAAATGCAGCTGCCGCCTGCTCTGACAAAACAATGACTGCGATAAGAACCTGTGAGGTTTAGGATGGTTGTGAAAGGTTACTGGCTTACAGGTAACGCAGTCTGCAAATCGTTTCTTGAGACGCTGTATGAGGTTGTCTGGAACAGGGTGGGCCATCTTGTCCTTCAGCTTTTTCTGAGAGAGAAGAAAAATGTAATTCAACATTTTCTTAATAAACATGACACAATAATTCTCCGACCACATAAAGCCCTTGTTATTGTTTCAGCACAAATCTCGATCCTCAGGAACAGTTACCCTAAAGTGGAAAACTCTGACAACACTAACCCTAACATTTACATGAACCCGCCCCTGGGAACGCGATTTATAGATCATCATGACAGAAAATGCTGATCAATGACTAGATTAGAAGATAACTACACATAAGCTACATAAATTCACCAACTAATCATTCAGAAATGCATTTTTGCTCACCCTCAAAAAGTGACAATTTTAAAATGCAATAAAAAAATATCTGTGGGGTATTTTGTGCACTCTGGGGACATCAGAGACTTATTTTACATCTTGTGAAAAGGACATTATCGGACTGCTTTAATACTTTTATTTCAAAAGGACTTTCAACAGGAATCGGCGTGATCTGGAGATCGCGTGAGGGATGCGAAGTGACTTCTGTGTACAAGAGGCTTCATATATTGGCACACTTTTGACAGTGGACTTTCTTTGTTTGTGAAATTTCATGAGGGTGAATTTGAAAAGTTTGGTTGAACTATTCCTTACTCACCTCTTTCTCGTCCAGATCTTCCAGTTGGTCGTAATACCGCTCCAATACGGGCACAAGACGGTCAGCCAACCAATCATTCATGTTCCGCTGAGGATGACAACATGTTATCAAGTGCTGAATATAAATGAGCAGAAATGTGAGTGATACTGGTGTGTGCGTGCGTGTGTGTGTGTGCTTGTGTGTGTGTGTGCGTTCACCTGGCTGAGCCGACCATTCGCCGCATTAACTTCCAGTCTCAGAGCATGTTTGAAGTCTCTGAGCACTCGAACTTCCAGTTTCAGAACATTTGTGAACTCTAGTAGCACCTGAATTTCGTGTCTCAGATCATCTCTGGGCTTTAAGAGCGACTGAACTTCCGGTCTCAGAACATCTGTGGACTCTAAGAGCGACCGAACTTCCTGTATCAGATCTTCTCTGGACTCTATGGCCGCCTGGACTTCCCTCAGCAGGTCTGGGATTAAGTCCATATACTGAGGAGGAAACAGTTTTTGAAGATTTACTTGGTTTCATTTCATACCTCTCATAAAGTAACTGGGAAACAAACACGCTCTTCAGAGAAAAAGCCCATAATGCCCCTTTGCCTGAACTTTGAAGAGGGATCAAACTCTATGAGAGCACTGCTGAATCAGTTAAGCACATCCTCCGTGTCTCTTTCTTTGAAAAGGCACGTAATATACTTTCTGAACTTTTGACCTTTAACCCCAGCAGAGGTTGCCATGACGGCACACAGCCCTGGGAATCACCCTTGAATCAAACAGGATGTGATATCGCTGTCCGCTCCCTTTCTGATATGTTTGCGTAACCCCTGATGTCTAACCTGTGTTACTCTAGTGCTGTTTGCTTCCCTGTGAGGCTCTGTTAGATGGACACATTTATCTTGGATGTAACTTTATTAAACTGAAGGGATGACTAGCGTACAGAGGATGGAAGCTTGATTCCACAGAATAAGAAATAAAAAAGATAACTGTGATTTTTAATCTCACAATTCTGACTTTTGACACAATTGTGAGTTTACATCTCGCAATTGTGAGTTATGAAGTCAGAATTAATAGCCTAGATATAAACCCAATTCTTCTAAGAAAAGAAATTCAGTATTATTTCCATCAGAATTGCACTTTTAACTCGCAATTGCGAGTTTATATCTCACAAGAAGTCAGAATTGTGAGTTATAAAGTCAGAAATGTGAGTAACGTTATATTTCTTTTTTTCCATCAGAATTGACCTTTATAACTCTCAATTGTGAGTTTATATGCAAGAAAAAAAGTCAGAATTGCGAGATATAAACTCTCAATTGCGGGAACACTGACTTTATGTCTCGCAGTTCTGACTTTATAACTTGCAATTGCGAGTTTATTTCTCACAATTGTGAGGGGAAAGAGATAAAAAAAAATCGCAATTATCTTTTTAATTGTTTTATTCTACCATTGTACCATGGTTATGTAAAGCACACACTTCTAGTTCACAGTACTAGTTTTCTCCTTTCTCTTACCTTATTTGACCTTACGTCCTCGTTCCCCTGGGCGATGGGAAAAGCCATCAGCGCCAGCAACCTCTCCTCAAACACCAGATTCGAGCTCCACGGCTCCAGTAGGGAGTCTGTGATCTGAAGGTGTTTCTTGATGGAGTTTAGCAAAGGGCGCAGGGCCCTGAAATCGACATCAATAATTGAGAGATCCATCAAGTTTTTGTCTGTTGACACGATCTTCAGCAAATTGCACGTTACTGGCTCTTTTGCTTTGCTTGTTTGCTCTGTTTACGCTTAGTATTGTGAGCGGCGGCGTCTTTGGGTGCTTAGCAACTGATTCAGGTATGGCGCACAGGTCACGTGAACGTGACGGGTGGGGGGGGGTTAATATATCAGCTCATATCGGGGAGGCTGCAGACCTGGAGCCGGTAGATCTACGCCCCATGGCAGTTTTACGCCCCTGCTGTTCCAGATGCGTCCAGTAGGGGGATATACTGCGAAATAAACACCATTAAATCGACGCTCAAAACTTACACATTAATAACCCGTTCATAGACTTTGCCCAATTTTGTGTTTTTTGTTAATTTAAATATAAACGTTACAGTGTAGATATGCACTATGGATTAAAATATCTGTAGATATTCAGTTGGGCTTCACTCGCTTCACTCAGCCTACAGATGACTGTTTGTTTTATTCAGCCTACAGAAGACTATTTTTGTGAATTAAAAAATTAATAATGCACACAGGTGGATCAGATGACAAGTAATGATATATCACCTACTGTAGAATATTTATATATGACCTGCTGTAGAATACTTCATTGAATATTGAATATAGAATATTCACTGTATGTTTTTTTATACACAGGAGACTGAGTGAAATATGTTGTTGTGAATTTATATAAAGTTACATTTAGATATTAACCATATTTAGCCCATTAGACATACAGCACCGTGTAATCATATGGATCCTCGATTAAATATCTGCTGTACTATTTACTATTGGTCATCATACAGCTACAAAACAGTGTCCTATAGCATTTTATGAAGACAAACACAATTTAACCCTTTTCTGAAATTCCGAGGGCCATTAAGAAGAAAGAGACAATATTGTTGTTCACAAAAACATTATTTATCAACACCATTTATGAATTATGATGACTCCAGATGACTTCCCTATGCTTGCCACTCTTCTTTAACTTTTTTTCTATCCTCCTGTCAAAGTGCTTCTGCTCACTGATAAAAAACATTTAAATATTTAAAAAAATGTAAAAAGGACATCCATGGTGAATTTGGTCTTGTCAAATTCACAAGCAGCAGGACTCGCTGTTAAATTTTGAATAAAATTCCTGAATCCTTAATTTTTTATCACAGTTGCTTTGGTACATTTCTCAGATCATTACTGAAATTCTCATAACTACTTTGGAACAAATTGCCAATGCTTTGGTAAATTCATGCAATTGATTATGAATTGCCTTGCTGCTTCCTAATTTATCAATTCATTATTTCCTTCATTAGTGAAATTCTAAATACACCTCCGCAATTCATCAATTCAGGACACATTTACAAAATAAAGTCTAATAGAAATGTATTGAAAACATGCTTAACAGTTTATGACAACTAGTCAACCATTTTGCATTTAAAGTAACAACATGTAACTTTTCAACCTTCATAATATATTTCCAAGACCCTTGTGATAGTACATCGACTTACAATAGGTTGAATGAGACGTCTGCCAGAGCCTGACGGGGTCTGTATCGCTTTTACTGGCACTATGTAACTTCGGGGTGCGGGTAGTAACCAGCGCTCAAAAAGAACTACAAAATTCGACTGCTTTACGGCATACGTCACTTTGCCCACCACTTCCTCAAATGTGGCCAACCAGCGCGTTTGTTTTCGTACGTCTGTTTTCGTCATGGCTGAAGCAGCAGCGAAACGTAAGAAGTCCAAGGTTTTGTCGGAGTAGAGTCGGAAGAGTGATAAACTGAAGGCAGGACGAGGATCAATATTGGTCGAGCGTTTGCTCGCTGGCGTTAGCTTATGGAGGAGGAGAGTTACCAGACCGATGCTGACTTGGCCGTCATGCTGTTGAACTAGTAAGTAACTGTAAATTGCTTGCATACTATCTTTAGTTTTTCTAATCTGTTGTCTGCCTGGCTACGTTACGGAAACTATCTGGTCCTCCATTTATTTATCTTCATGAATCAGCTAGTAGATGAGCGAATTATCAATCTGGTAGCTAGTAAACACTAACATGGTAGTTTTAGATGGTTAAGGATGCTATCGCTATCATTCTCGTTCAGATTTGAGCATTGCAATCGACATGCAAATCGCAAATGTTTGAGTTAAAATGTTTAGTCTACTAAACATGTATAAATTATGAAAGGGGGAAGATTAATAATATTATCATTGCCCATTTGAAAAAAACCTGCATGCTTCATATACAGTAACCGTAAATCATTTTACGACAGCGGTAATGGACAATTCCGCTTCCAACCTGTAGGGCGACCGCAGAGGAAAAGTTCCATGTTGTTGCTTTAATGACTTATGCAAGGAACTAATGCCTAGATGTTTTGAGGACTATGACAATTCAACAGAGAAATAGTATAATAGGCCTATATTTTGATCAACATGACATAAAGAGTTGATAATGTAGGAAACAGCAGACAGTTGTACATTATCAATTCTTGCATGAATGTACCGAAACATTTGCAATTTGTATAAAGTATAAAAGAATGAGAAATTGCTTTTATGATGTGCACCAGTGACAAGATGATGTGATTTCAGTTGTGATCTGAGAAATGCACCAAAGCAACTGAGATAAACTATAATACTTATTGGAGACCCTGCAGAATCACTGTAGACCCCCTATAAGAGTCACACACTGTAAAAAAGAATACATTGATTTTATTAATATCTAATTAATAAAAATGAGGCAACAGATTACAAGCAATATTATTAATTAAATTTAACAAATTAGAATTGAGTAATAATTAATCAAATTAATTCCTTAAAAGTTAACCATTTAAAATGAGTAAAATGTACAAAATATCTTTTATTGCCAACATTGAAGACACCTGGTGTTAACAAGCAGAATCACTGAAGGAGAAAACCCTAATTAAAGTCACCATTGTGGAGATCAGTGTGTGTTTTAGTTGGGCTCTTGACCTTAAATTATTAACTTTAAGTTTTGTTTGGCTGCTGTACATGAGTTATAACAGCCAGATGAACAAAGAGAAAAGGTGATGTAATGGTGTTGGTTGTGATTTAACATAATCATTATTTCACAATCATTAGACCTGAATCACTGAACCTCATATAGAGTCCAATTTATGAATTAAGTTAACTTTATTCATTACAGCAGTATAATATTTTTAGCCTTTTCAATGAAATCCAAATGATCAAAATCAATAATAAAAAATAAATAAATATGTATGTTTTTTTTTTGGCACAAACACACATCATGATTTTGCGTATGAATCTCAGCAATGGTGACGAACAGATCACCTCTGAACATAAGCTCATTATTTATTCATGCAGCAATGCATGATGGGAGCCATGAATGAGTTTTGATTGGTGGCACCCAGAATGCACTGCAACATGCTTTATAAATGTCACCATTGTTGAGATTCACAGGCTGATTATTGATGTCTGTGTGTCTCCTTTTTATGTAAGAGTAACTTTTTAAAAATTATTTGCCTTACATTGTAAAAGTTAAAAATATGCTGTACAAGGACAGTGCTGCTATAATTAATAAAGTAATTAATAAAGTAAACCTAACTCATAAATTGGATTCTATATGAGTTCAGTGATTCAGGTCAAATGATTGTGAAATAATGATTATGTTAAACACAACGACATTACATCACCTTTTCTCTTTGTTCATCTGGCTGTTATAACTCATGTACGGCAGCCAAACAAAACTTAAAGTTAATAATTTATGGGTCAAGAGCCCAACTAAAACACACACTGATCTCCACAATGGTGACTTTAATTATGGTTTTCTCCTTCAGTGATTCTGCTTGTTAACACCAGGTGTCTTCAATGTTGGCAATAAAAGATATTTTGTAAATTTTACTCATTTTAAATGGTTAACTTTTAAGGAATTAATTTGATTAATTATTACTCAATTCTAATTTGTTAAATTTAATTAATAATATTGCTTGTAATCTGTTGCCTCATTTTTATTAATTAGATATCAATAAAATCAATGTATTCTTTTTTACAGTGCAGACCACATAAAAGAAAGTGTTACGAGAACACAAACTGCCTTTTTAATTTGAGTTACATATCTGTGTATTTCATAATAAAAAAATTAAACATTAAAAAATGTAAAAAGGACATCCATGGTGAATTTGATCTTGTCTCAGTGTGTGTGGGTGTGCTGGCCAGAATTTATGTCAGGTGAGTGTGGATTGCATCAATTTGCTCCTGATCTTCACAGTACAACGGCACAGGCACTTGTTGGTGGAACACTTTTGGAAAAAGTGTCAAGACACTTTTCTTTTGGCCACTGATGATGGACTGTGCAGAGAAAATTGAAAATGACATTAAAAACATGTCCATGTATGACTCTGTAAGTCATTTAATTACTAGAGAAGCTATTGGTTTGGAATGCAGTTAAAAAAAGAGATGGGTGTTTATAGTTTATACAAGTTTAGAAAGAAAGATGGAGATTTTCATTTCCTTAAGTAGCTAAAGCAAACACACACCTTTATGGGATGCAAGTTAAAGAGAACTTGGTATAAAGACAGAGTATGATATATCCTGCATTAAGTGCACACAGCCTACATTTTAGTCCAGATCAGTAAGCTATTTTAAGAAAAATTTATATTTAGATATAAATTAGATAGTTAGATCAGTGGTTCCCAAACCTGTCCTGCCGGCACCCCAACACTGCACATTTTCTTTGTCTCCCTAATCAAACACACCTGATTCAACTCATCAGCTCATTATCACATGGGTTAATGAGCTGATGAGTTGAATCAGGTGTGTTTGATTAGGGAGACAAAGAAAACGTGCAGTGTTGGGGTGCCGGCAGGACAGGTTTGGGAACCACTGCGTTAGATCATCTCATTTTCAATAAGAAACTCAAACCAGAAAGGAGTAAACAGAGTCTTACCAGAAGAGGCCATCTCACGCAAGATAAAGACAAGCAACAAAAGAAAATTCAAAAGAAAGTTAATTTTGAAAGTGAGTAGAGACGACTAGGGGCAGCTAAACTTACACGTGGTTACTTAGCTAAGTTTAAGCCAGACAGAACATCAACCTGACTGTCCAGAACTTTTTGTCTCTCGAAATAAATTATAGGCCATGATCCATTGATATATAGAAATGAATTGATATCTACCTAGCTCTATCAAGCTAATCGTTTATAAATAATAAATGTTGCATCATTGCATTTTTATTACAGTCTATGTTGCTAAACAACAATAACTTTAGCAGATTATTTAATATACCTCAATTCGTGTCGCTGTACAGGCTCCCCCTACTGGACGCATCTGGAACAGCAGGGGCGTAAAACTGCTGGGGCGTAAAACTGCCTGGGGCGTAGATCTACCGGCTCCAGGTCTGCAGCCTCCCCCTACTCTGGGGCGTAGATCTACCGGCTCCAGGTCTGCAGCCTCCCCCTACTCTGGGGCGTAGATCTACCGGCTCCAGGTCTGCAGCCTCCCCCTACTCTGGGGCGTAGATCTACCGGCTCCAGGTCTGCAGCCTCCCCCTACTCTGGGGCGTAGATCTACCGGCTCCAGGTCTGCAGCCTCCCCCTACTCGAATTGCCGGTAATCTTGACAACCGCACCACCGCGGTTGTAAAGCGCCACCGTGGTGGCATAGTAGTACCGGTGGTGGTTTGCCAAAAAAAATGAATGCTGTTTTACATTAATATTATGACACACAAAGCTTTGTTTACAAAAGAAATAATAGGTTAGCAATTAAATGTTATATCGCAGCCATGGAAAAGTTTGAATTCATGACGAATGAGAGAGTTGTGCGTGAGCCCATAAACTTAAGCTTTTTCGGCTTTGAATTCTGGTTTGCAATCTGGTCATCCGATTATTAGCGAATTTAAAAATATTCCATTAGTTATTCCTTATAGAGAGCTTGAACCGTCTACTTTTAAACAAAACAATTCAAAACGAAAATAAACCGCATATGCATGTAATCCGTATGAAGTGTGCATTTCTCTCTATAGGCGCGTTCACTGCGAAGATGACGAGTCAGCATCGTCAACAACTAACACTGACACACACACACAAAAAAAAAAAACACTTTATTAATAAACTATTCAAATGTCTCATTGCTATATTTGACACATTCATTACTTTTGCCGGCTCTATGTGACAGCTGTTATGTGCGTTGGCAGCGTCACCCTCTGGTTACATGAACTCGTCACCACCGCATCAGCACCAGAACATGGAGATTTTATTTTAGAGAATGATCGCACAACAGACATTAGAACATCAGATATTCTATAATTAAATCAACTAATCGAATATTCAAAAATCGTGACTCATCCCTGCATGGAATCTCTTGTTTCTTTTCCCATATCTTCACTCGCGTCTCACCCATTTCCAAAGGGGATTATAAACGTTTCTTCCTTTGTTCGCTTTTAGGTCGATTATTTTCGTATTCTTTACTGTGTTAGGACAGATAGCCTACATTTTTACTTATACGTCAAATTCTTTTAAACACAGTTTGTGCTTGTTATTAGACATATGATAATTGGTAAGGCGCGTCAAGTTCATTTGTAAAGCGCGTTTCACACGCGCGGGTGATTTTAATTTGGCTTTCTCTGGCAGCGCGCAAACATAGCCTAAATGCCATATCAGTGGCTAAATGCCCTTGTGGAAGATAGAATTCGCTCTTCATACCTTTTACAAGTAGAAAACATGAAGATATCAGAAAATAGATCGATGGTCTCTTTCCTGCTCGTGTCCCACATCCCTCTCAAAGAGCAGAGAGGTAGGCTGTATCACGCGTCTTTGTGTGGAAAATTTAACTAAAGTTTTTATTTATTTATTTATTTATTTATTTATTTTTAAATAGATTCAAATTTATTATATTATGTAAGTTACCAGTATTTACTGATATTTCTTTCAATGCTTTACAGGCTTTAGTGTGTTGTTTCTTTGTTTTGTTTTTTTATTTAGCCTATTTATTTCAAAACGTCCCCCGACCACCGCAACACCGCCGGTATTTGGGTCCATTACTACCGCGGTGGTAAAAAACTGCCACCGTCACAGCCCTATTTGTATCATATGTTGACTTATGATTAGATTTGTATCATATGTTTATGATTCTATTCACTATTCTCGACAAAACTGATAAAAATAAATATTAATAAAAAAAATAAAAAAACTTGTTGTTAACAATTGGTGGTGTTGGGGGTACTCCGGAAGATCTATAATGTCAGGGGGTACATGCCTGTTAAAAGTTTGGGAACCACTGCTTTAGAGGACTTGGAGGAAACCACGCGATTCATATGGATTAGGTGATGTTTTTTTTGCGATTTACTTTCTTAAATGTTTTACAACTGCTTAAGGTTTAGAGATCATGACAGCATATATTTTTTATCTAATGTTAATAGAAAACGTAACCCCCCCCCCCCCCCCATCTTCAAGTTTGCAAGACGTGTGACATTTGGAACCTCATTATTGTTGTGATTCTAGGTTTGTATTACATTTACGTTGTCTTTGCCAGTCGTATTTTTACTCAGTGTAACAGCACGTCTTTTTCAGTTCAGCTATATTCGAAGTCGAATCAGACTCGAAGAGATGAATACTGCTATCAGAAGTTACTGGCAAGTTTTAGTTGCTGTTTACATAAATAAAAAGCTCACTGTTTTTTTTTTGTTTTTTTTTTCTTAGTTGGATATGTCTCATGCATTTGCTAATGACGTGTACGTGTAATACTGACGTTAACCGCTGTAACATGATGCTGACACTGATTTCTAGCAACTTCAGCACTGTGTATATAGTCAAAGTCTAAAGTCTTTGATAAATGTGTTTAAAATCTATGTGGAGAGATTTGTCTCTGTCTTAAAACAACTATAAAACATTGTCCAATGCATCTGCAAAAAACAGAATTAGTTATTATAACATGTACAACATGACATTAATTTTGTTTGTATTTGCAAAATGAAGCTGTATTTATTTCTGATTACCTGAAAATTGTGGCTTTATTGTTATTTTGTAAATGATCTTTGAAAAGTAAAAAAAAAAAAACTGACCAGCCAATTATGGAAGTGTGTGATTGGTGTTTATATTTGTTCAAGCTTGACAACCTTATTGCCTTTTTAATAACTTTCTATGGCTGCGTTTACACTTTTTGACATTAATATGCGACCTGTATCCAGAAGTTGTCCACTTACACATTTAAAAGGCAAGTGTAAACGCGCTTCTTTATTTGCAATGAATTTCCAATCAGTACACACTTCCATAATTGGCTTGTCAGTTTTTTGCAAACTTTTCGAAAAGAAAGATTGTTTACAAAATCTTATTATAGATTAGGCTAAAGATGATTGATTTATTATAATGATAGAATGATGATAGATGATACTCTATTATTAATAGAGTTAAAGATGTTTAATTTGTATCATCTTTTCTTCTAATCTGGTGTCCTGCTTCAGACCTAATTTAAATTTATGCAGGAAACAGAAATCCGATCAGTTATCCAGATAACTGCTACTTAATGTGAACAAATGTAAATGCACCATGCCTGACTGATATATAAATATGTATATATGTATGTAAATCTCTCTCTTTTTTATATTAATATTTGTTGTTTTCCAGACCAGCTGCTATAGAAGAAAAACTGAAATCTGAGTGCAGTGACAAACAAAGAGTAGAGTAGTAAGTATGGTTTAATCTCATATCACCTCTGTTATAGAGATTTTTGAATCAGGCTTATTGAAAGGCTATTCGGTCAGTCTTGGTAGGCAAATGTTAGCAAAACGTCCATTTCAGGCTGTATCACGCATCTTTTTTTTTAATTATATTATTTAATTTGCCAATATTTACTGATATTTATTTCAATGCTTTACAGGCTTGAGTGTGTTTTTTTTTGTTTTTTTTGACGGAATTGCTCAAATAAACACTTTTTGCTCAAATAAACACTATTTTTTTTATTTCAAAACCCCCCAACCACTGGGGGGGTAGTTGGTCCATTACCACCTTTTTGACAGTGGTAAAAAAAACCTCCCACCGTCACAGCCCTATAACCCGAAAGTAAAACAGATAATTTTATAATTAAATATTGCAATACTTTGCGCTACTGTATCGATATAATTGCGTGCGAAAAATATCACGATACTGAACAGAATTTTTTTTTTTTTTTTTTTTTTTTTTTTTACCACTAATTTTCAGCCCTTGAAATTACTTCACTTTTACAGCCTGAAAATTATCTGAGAAGCAATATTTGGACATTAATATAATGAAAATGTTGATGTACTTTAATGCATTCATAATACATTTAACAGTACGTCTTTTTCACCTTGTATGTACAACAGAGGGAAATGTCAAACCATCATACTGTGTTGTAATAAAAATCGTCTAGGTTACGACCTCTGTTCCCTGAGAACAGGGAATGAGACACTGCATCGATGACGCTATGGGGAACACCCTCCATGTGAACCGGTGTTTGAAAAGCTGTACAATCACGGCAATAGAATTTGACTGGCGACGGCCTATGACACTAGTGTGACTCAGAAGTATTAAAGAGGCGCCTAGAGAACATCGTTCCCCAATAGCATCATCGAAGCAGTGCAAGTTCCCTTTTGAAAGGGAAAAGTTACTTTTTTAACAGAGGTTAATTTTGCTTTAATATAAAAATAAACTCCTCTTTTTCCCCTTTCACAGACACTGTGATCAAACAATTTCCAACACGTCTGAGGTGCGAGGACTGATTCGAAGGGAATGCAACGAGGCAAACTCAAAGACCAATCACTCCAATTCACTTGAAGGATGAAGATGGTTTGAGTTGTAACAGTACTGTAACTGTTTGCAGCTATTAATGACAGCACTTTATTGACTGTAGTTAGATTTATTGACTCAAGTTAGTTTTTTTTGTTGTTGTTTATAATACCTCTGCAGATCACTGTATTTTATGTTAATGTATTTTTTTTTGTACAGTTTACATATGCTGCTGTACTGATGTACACTGGGTGTAGTACGTTAAAGTTTACTAGCTTTCAAAGTGTGTGTGTGTTTTATACAAATATTTTTTACTGTGTTTTACGGAATGATAATTTTTCACTGTATTTGTAATACATTAAAATATATTATTTTCATACTGAATGGTTTTATAAAAATGTATTTTTATTATACTAATAGTGGCTCTTATAGTGTTTTTCTAATACATTATTAATAAGCTGATACTATATTTAAAATATACTGGGAACACATTAATGTGAAGCTAAAAATATACTTAAGCTGAAGTTCTAAAACATATTTAAAGTGTATTAAAAATACAATTTAAAGAAGTGCTATTAAATTACACTAAATGTACTTAAAATAGGTCCATTTTAACACAATTAAGTATATTAAAATATATTACTATTACCTTAAAATTGAACTTAAATACATATTAAAGTACATTTAGTATACTTTAAGATGTCTAAAAATAACACAATTAAATATATAATTAATACAGTACACTTAAAATACATTAAGTATATCAAAATAAGCACAATTTAAATATATTTCCTTTTCACCTGGGTACTAATCAAGGAACCGGCTTTACTGACAAGATGCGCATAACAATATCGCGATTTAAATCGCCCAGCCCTAGAAATAAGTGAAATTATTTTGAAGGTGGGGTTATGTGTCTTGTATTGTGAAAAGAACTGTGTTTTGTCCTGTTTTGGACATTTCCTTTTTGAATGCTTAAAAATGTATTTATATTCTGCAGTTTTATGAATGTAATGGTTGATATTTCATTATAATACTTGTATAAGCTAAACAACCAATGACTCTACATTCATTTAGTCAAATGCTAATGTTTTGTTTATGGTTTTATGTATGTTTTCAAAAATGTTTGCAGTGAAGGACAGCACATAATGTGTTAATTTAACACGTTTACACATCTTTGTGCTAACCTCTCTGACATAGTTACTTTGTTAAAATCATTAACACAATGAATGAGTTAAAATTAACACAAAAAATGTTGTCTCTAAACTCACCCATTAATGTGTAAAAATGTCACACATCATTTCCAGCATTGACATGTTTATTTTGTGATATATATGAAATGTTTTAAATAAAAAAATGGTATTTTGTGATAACTTTGTCTAATTGGTTTGTATGAAAGTAGTACTTATGTAGGATAAAAATAAAATTAGCCTAATCATATATCAAAATTATCAAATCTAATTTATATTTAGTACAAATAAAAATAATTACAGTAGTGTACTGATTAGCTTCATTTTTACAGTAATGCACTGTACTGATTAGCTTCGTTTTTACAGTAATGCACTGTATTACACAAAACAAATACAGTCAAACTGGTTTATTTTGTACTTCAAGTGGTAATTCAGCATTTTTGGGTTTATATGATAAACAGGTTTGAAAGTGCAAAATTCCCTATGTTTTCCCTTTTTTTTCAAAATGGGCACCTTTAGCATAATTTTTCTCAAAAACTGCAAGGTTGTGTGTGGAGAACTTTTTCCTAAGGAATCTCTATATATTTCTGATGTTAAATATAAAAAAAGTTGGTAGTGCCCCACTTGGTGGAACAAAACCCTATTTCTAGGCCTCTTTTAGGCTACCGACAGCGGCCTAATTGTGGTGCATGTTAACTAGTCACCTACCTAATCTATTTCTCCTCACTCTTAGCCTGACACTGAACAGGATGGTTAGCCTCACCCTCTGATGACCTGGAAAGAAAAGAAAAGAAAAGAAAAAGGAGAAATAACACAAAGGCAACCAACAATAAGAATTTCAGTTTGAATGCAGATTATGATCATTGATCATTTTGTCAAAAATAGCCGTATGTCAAAAATGATAGTGGTATATATAGTGTTTTTTTTCTGTAGCACTTTGAGATTGCTCACTCAATGTAAAGTGCATTTACAACTTTTACAATTATTATTCATTCATATCAGGACAAGTGGAAACCCTAGTGTTAAAAAAACCCTCCCGTTATCGAACAGGACATGAGACTAACTTACTCCAGTTAGCTCAGTCATGTTGTAACTAGGATATCCGCTGCATATTTTTTCATGGACCTTGAATCACTAAGTTATTAAAGTTAAACAGCTAACGGTTAGCCCTGCTAATCTATGATAACCTTGACTAATTACAGAAATGTGCACACATAAATAGTAATGTTTGTCCCATCATTGGTTTTATAAACTTTACAATCACCAGATTAGTCTAAACGGTGATAGCGAAACGTACTCGGTTACTAACGTAACCTCGGTTCTCTCTAGAAGAGGGAACGAGTACTGCGTTTTATCAAAACGCTGCGGGAAAAGTCTCTTTTCACGAAACACTGAAGCAAAAATTATCCTTTAATTTTTCATATATGTAAAACGCGTTGCGGCAGCAGCAGACAGCTGAAGCAAGACGGCTTGTCTGCTCATTGGCTGCTCTGCGGCAACTGCATAAGCCTATCGAGCGCAGGCTGATGCAACATCAGACCAATGAGGGCGCTTCGCGCCCTCCTCGCCACTTCCCGCCGAGACGGGCGTGGCTTACCTCTATAAAAGGAGCTCGAGAAGGCTGACTCACTTGATTTTGATCGCCGAAGCGAACCAGAGTGAACCAAACGCACGGCAAGGGAACGCAGTACTCGTTCCCTCTTCTAGAGAGAACCGAGGTTACGTTAGTAACCGAGTACGTTCTCTTACGAGAGTTCTCTCGTACTGCGTTTTATCAAAACGCTGCGGGAACCCCTTGCAAAACGCCGTGCGTGCTGGGATAAAAACACTGATCACCGGAAGCTATTTCAGGCATACAGTGCATAATCACCAGATAGACTCACACAGAGTCGGGGAATAAGGGGGGAAGCCTTAATTCCCTATACTGTAGCATCTGCAGGCTTAACATGACCTCACAGGGAGAGTCTAAAGACAGGAGGGGATTCCTCCGTCCTTATATAGACATGTCCACAGACGCGAATATGACATCACATAGCCAGGGTAGCGAGCCTGCACTAATGTGGGAAAACGTGGGTCTTACACAGTTCAGCCCAGCATAGTCGGCATAGTATTACGCCGACAAAAGCTTAGCCTGTAAGGCGGGAACCTCTAGGTTATAAAACCTGATAAATGTAGACGGAGAGGCCCAGCCTGCCGCCGTACATATATCCTGTAGGGAAATCCCGCTGGACCAAGCCCACGAGGAGGCAACGCCTCTCGTGGAGTGCGCTCTGACTCCCAACGGGCATTGAATGCCCTTGGCAGTATAAGCCAGCGCTATTGCGTCAACTATCCATCTGGATAGGCTTTGTTTCGAAACAGCCGTTCCTTTGGAACGTCCGCTGAACGAGACAAAGAGCTGCTCTGTCTGTCTAAAGGCAGCAGAGCGGGACATATAAGTTCTTAAAGCCCTAACAGGGCAAAGAAAACTCGAGTCCCCTTCCTCACTCGACACCGGCAGGGCAGCCAGGGAAATGACCTGAGCCCGAAAAGGCGTGTTGAGGGATTTCGGCACATAGCCGTGCTTAGGTTTGAGTATGACTTTAGAGTCATTAGGACCAAACTCCAAGCACGCCGGGCTCACGGAGAGCGCGTGCAGATCGCCTATGCGCTTCACTGAAGCGAGAGCCATCAAAAACACTGTTTTGAAAGACAAATGTTTGAGGCTGATTGACTGGATAGGCTCGAAAGGGGCACCTTTCATGGCCGCCAGGACCGTAGAAAGGTCCCACATACACAGCAAAAACTCCAGTGTTAAATTAACACTCCTGGGAGTGTATATGAGTCCACACTCAAGAGTGTAAAGTGTTAAAATATGAGTGTTAAATTAACACTCAAGAGTGTTAAAGTTAATGAGATAATTAAGTGATTAATTTAGTGATGATTGATCATTATTGAAGACACCTGATGTTAACAAGCAGAATCACTGAAGGAGAAAATCTCAAATTGTAAGCCACCGTTATGGTGATGAGTGTTTGTATTAGTTGGGCTCTTGACCCTTATATGTTTACTTTAAATTTTGTTTGGCTGCTGTATCTGAGTTATAACTGCCAGATGAACAAAGAGAAAAGTGATCTGATGATGCCGGTCATATTATGACAATCATCATTTGATTACTGAACTCTTATTTCCGACTTAGATTTATGTTGTTGGTTACAGCATAACTGTGATTCTGCATAAATATCCAGAATTTTAGATATAATACAAAGGATTTCTTAAAAGTTGTTTTGAAAAAAAAATATTTCTTTTAGGCACACACAGACGTCAAGATTCAGTCTATGCATCTCAACAATGGTGACGAGCAGACTATTCAATTAGGAAAAGTAAATGACAGACAATTCAGATCATAATTTATTCATACCGCAATGCATGATGGGAGCCATTAATGAGTTGTGATTGGTGGCAGCCACTGCAACATGCTTTATTATTGTCACCATTGTTGAGATTCACAGGCTGATTATTGATGTCTATGTTTCTAAATAAATTCATTTAACAGTCTTTTGATCAGAACAATGAAATATTTTTGGATTATATGAAAAATACTGAAAATCATATGCTGTAGAATCACAGAGCTGCTGTAATTGACAACTTAATCCAAACTATCTCAATAAGTTCAATTTTTCGGATCTCAACATGATTATGTCAAAACATTACCAACACTATCAGATCACATTTTTTCTTTGTTCATCTGACTGTTATAAATCAATAACAGCAGACAAGCAAAACTTAAAGTAAACATATAAGGGTCAAGAGCCCAACTAAAGCAAACACCCATCGCCATAATGGTAACTCACAATTTGTGATTTTCTCCTTCAGTGATTCTGCTTGTTAACATCAGGTGTCTTCAATAATGCTCAATCATCACTAAATTAATCACTTAATTAGCTCATGAACTTTAACACTCTTGAGTGTTAATTTAACACTCATATTTTAACACTTTACACTCTTGAGTGTGGACTCATATACACTCCCAGGAGTGTTAATTTAACATTGGAGTTTTTGCTGTGTAGGGACTGACGGAGGCCTGGGTGGATTCAGTCTCCTAGCTCCCCTGAGGAAGCGGATGACTAAATTATTCCTTCCTAGTGACTGACCCAGCGTTGAACCTGAGAACGCTGAAATAGCCGCCACATACACTTTGAGCGTGGAAGGGGATCTGCCCTTATCCAACAGCTCTTGTAGGAAGGAGAGAACCTCCGTTACCTCACATTCGAGGGGTGAAAGGCTCCGAGCTGTACACCAGCCGGAGAAAACCGACCACTTTGAAGCGTAGAGTCGCCTGGTCGACGGCGCTCTAGCCTCCGTGATGGTATTCATGACTCCCTCTGCGAGACCAACGGGTATCCGTTGAGCGCCCACACATGAAGGGACCATAGCTCCGGGTGCGGGTGCCAAATCGAGCCCCTGGCCTGCGAGAGGAGATCTCTCCTCAACGGCACTGGCCATGGAGCAATGTCTGCTATCTGCATCAGAACTGGGAACCATGCCTGGTTCTTCCAGAACGGTGCTACAAGCAGCACTGGGCATTTCGTTTTCCTGACCCGTTCCAACACCTGAGGCAGGAGGGAGACGGGGGGAAAAGCGTATAGCGGGCAGCGCGGCCACCTTTGGGACAGCGCGCTGTCGGTCTTTGAAAAGAATGCGGGGCAGTGAGCGTTTTCGTGGGACGCGAATAGGTCCACCTCCGCTTTGCCGAATCTCTCCCACAACAGCAGGACTGTTTGTGGGTGTAGAGACCATTCGCCCGTAGGAACGTTGTTCCTGGACAGTCTGTCCGGGCCCACATTCAGCAGCCCGGGCACATGTACTGCTCTCAGCGAGCGTATGTTGTGCTGAGCCCATAGCAGGAGGCGTTTCGCCAGCCTGTACAGGGGTTTGGAATTCAGACCGCCCTGGCGATTTATGTAGGACACCACTGCCATGTTGTCCGAACGGACTAAGACGTGTTGGTCCTTGATGTGGGGACAAAAGCGTGTCAGCGCGTTGTGCACTGCCAGCATTTCTAGGCAGTTTATGTGCTGGAGCTTTTCCCGTTCCGACCATAGGCCGAAGGACGGTCTGCCGTCGAGCAGCGCTCCCCATCCCGAGGTGGATGCGTCCGTAGACACCATCTTCACCCTCGAGGAAGTCCCCAGGCTTACACCTGATTGGTACCAGTCGTTCGCCATCCAAGGTACCAGGGCTGTGACGCAGTCCTGATCGACCTTGAGGCGTAAATGACCGGACACCCACGGTCTGCGCGGAACCCGCGCTTTCAACCAGAACTGCAGCGGGCGCATGCGGAGCAAGCCCAACCGGAGAACTGACGATGCTGAGGCCATGAGACCCAGCATCCTTTGAAATTTTTTGAGCGGGGTGAAAGCGCCGCGGCGGAAAGACATCGCCGCGCGCTGAGTGTTCAGCACGCACTGTGGCGACAGCCGCGCTGTCATAGACTGTGAGTCCAGAACTATACCCAGAAACGGAATCGTTTGGCTGGGGTTCAGTGAACTCTTCGCCCAATTGACCGTGATACCAAGATTCTCGAGGTGATCGAGTAAAATGGCTCTGTGCTCTATGAGCTGAGATCGTGATTGGGCTAGGATCAACCAGTCGTCCAAATAGTTCAGCACTCGCATGCCTCTGAGTCTGAGAGGAGCGAGCGCTGCGTCCATGCATTTCGTAAAAGTACGAGGTGCCAGGGACAAGCCGAAAGGCAGGACTGTATACTGGTATGTCTGACCCTCGAAGGCGAATCTCAAGAATCGCCTGTGATGTGACGCTATCTGTATTTGAAAATACGCGTCCTTCAGATCTATCGACATGAACCAGTCTTCTCGGCGAACATGCGCGAGAATATTGCTGGTTGTGAGCATTTTGAAACGGCGTTTCACTAATACTCTGTTCAGTCGTCTTAGATCCAGAATGGGTCTGATACCGCCGTCCTTTTTGGGGACTAGAAAGTATCTGCTGTATATCCCCTGTTCGCTTTGAACTCGGGGAACAAGCTCTATCGCCCCTTTGCTTATCAGTTTTGATATTTCGGCGCGAAGTAGGTGTGCTACATTCAGCGGAACCGAAGTTTCGACGCGCGCTGTGAAGCGCGGAGGGCGTCGATAAAACTGTAGCGAGAAGCCTCTCTTTATAATGCCTAAGACCCAGTCCGAAACCCCTGGAAGCGCTGCCCATGCATCTGCATGGTTGGCTAAGGGCCGGATACAGAGCGCGCTCTGTTCGCCGTGCGACAGAGGTGCTACGGGGCTCACAAACATAGGCGTTATGCCTGCGGCATTTGAGGCGGGGGGCGCGCTTAATACAGCGGGCGGAGCGCTCGCCCTCGACCTTACAACAGTGTTTGACTGAGTGAGGGAGGGCTGCGTGAGCCCCGTGGGACTCATGTGTGCGAGTAGATGTGGGCTGTGAGCGGGCACATTTACTGCTTGGGGCGCGCTGCTTGTGTAAGCGGCGCGCGCGCTCACAGGTCTCGCTTTTACAGAGAGCCTGTGATCTGATAGACATAGTGTTCGTGGGCACTGAACAGTGGGCACTTTTACTATGTGGGGGGCGCAACCGACCTGAGTTGATTTTATTTGCGCGAGCCCTGGGTGCAGGGCTGTGCTTATGTGTATGGATGGGCACGGAGGAGTGGGCATCGACACTACACTTATAGCACCATCGGCCGTGGCCGGGACACCAGAAAACACACTCTTTTCGAGACATATCTGGGTAGCCGTAAAAACGGCTTTTGAGTGCAGGCAAGCGGGCACTTGTACAGGCTTGCGCTTTGCAGAGAACGCTGGGACAGCCGTGAAGCTTGGGGCTGAGACAGCGAGGCGCTTGGGTGGGAGGCCGGCCGCAACGGGACTCACACACCTGCGCTTTCCTAGGCGGGCTAGGACTTCTTCGGGACCTCTGGCTTCACTACAATCCTCGGTCGCGGCGCGCGCGCGGGGCGCCGGGCGCTCGATCGAGAGCGGGGTCTCGAGCTGCGCTGTTGAGGCTGCTGCGAAGAGGGGGCCGAAGGCGGCGGCTGAGGCTGTGTGGTTCGCGGGGTCCGTTTGTCTCGACCCGCCGCGGAACCAGAGCGCTTCGGGAGGAAGTGCTTGAAGGCTTGAGACGCTTTCTGGGCTTCGGTAAATCTCTCTACGAACTCGGAGAGAGAAGAACCAAAGAGGCCAGCGGAAGACAGCGGGGCGTCGAGAAACGCGATGCGCTCGGAATCAGCCATCTCCGTGAGCGTCAGCCATAAGTGCCTCTCAGCGACAGTGGCGGAAGCCATACAGCGTCCCATGGCTTGTGCGGCAGCTTTGGTGGCTCGGAGCGTGAGGTCCGAAGCACTCCTCAAATCCGCAATACAGACAGCATCAGGTCCAGTCTCGTCCCATTTACGGAGGAGATCACCCTGGAAAATCTGCAATGTAGCCATGGTGTGTAGCGCTGACGCGGCTTGCCCAGCGGGGGAGAATATTCGCGCGAGCAGCGTCGACGTCATGCGGCAGGCTTTTGAAGGCAACACCGGTTTAGTTCGCCGTCCAGCGGAGGGCGGGCACAGATGGGTCGCTATAGCCTGTTCCACCGGCGGCAGGGAGAGGTAGCCTCGTTCATTCGCCTTGTCCAACGAGGAGAATGCAGGCGACACAGATGAGCGTGTACGCGCAGAGTAGGGCGCGTTCCAGGCCTTCGCAACTTCTTCGTGTAACTCAGGAAGAAAAGGAGCGGGCTTAGATTCCGGAGAATTGCGCTCACCTGGGAGGAAGCTACCATCGAGCCGGGTGCGAGAGGGGGGCTCCGGTGCAGACCACTCGAGGCCGAGGCTCGCCGCGGCCAACGCGAGCACTCGCATGAGCTCCGTCTCAATGCTGGCTCTCACTGAGGGCTTTCGGGCAGGAGGCGCGAGGTCCTCAGAGCTCGCCCAATCCTCGCTGCCTGAAGCGAGGAGAGAACAGGAATCCTTTTCCCCCGACGCGGCCTCCGAAACGACTTCCTCTGATGACGCGGCGGCGGGCTGCGGGCGCTGAGCATCAGGAAGTGATTCGGGGGAGGCCGGTGAAGCTGGCGGGCGAACCGGCGAGCTTGGACGGGGTGGAGAGGGTTCCGGGACCCGCTGCGAGCGGCGCTTCTTACGGCGCGGCATCGCGGCGGAATATGCAGGCTTCGAGAAGGATGCCAGGCGGGTCCTCAGAGCCACCATAGGCAAAAGCTCGCAGTGAGGGCAGCCGCCGTCAGCGAGCGCGAGCGCTGCATGGTCCTCACCGAGGCAGGAAACACAGATAACGTGGTCGTCTCCCCCGGCGAGTGGGGCTCTGCACGAGCCGCAGGATTTAGGCATCTTTAGAAAGACGCCGCTCTTTTAGGGGGTGAGTGCTACGAGAACACTCACACACACACACAAAACAGAGCACAATAAAGGATATGGGCGTCGGAAAGCGCAGCAGGTACGGCTGTAGAAGGCGGCGTAGGCCAGCGGCTTCGAGGGCTCGTCCCGCTGAGGTGCTTGCTTCAGACGACGCTGCTTCCGTGATCCAGCGATGCGTGCACTTCGCTGAAGAGATTAAAATCAAGTGAGTCAGCCTTCTCGAGCTCCTTTTATAGAGGTAAGCCACGCCCGTCTCGGCGGGAAGTGGCGAGGAGGGCGCGAAGCACCCTCATTGGTCTGATGTTGCATCAGCCTGCGCTCGATAGGCTTATGCAGTTGCCGCAGAGCAGCCAATGAGCAGACAAGCCGTCTTGCTTCAGCTGTCTGCTGCTGCCGCAACGCGTTTTACATATATGAAAAATTAAAGGATAATTTTTGCTTCAGTGTTTCGTGAAAAGAGACTTTTCCCGCAGCGTTTTGATAAAACGCAGTACGAGAGAACTCTCGTAAGAGAACTCTTGTCATTACTAACATTACTACACAGCAAAAAGTCCAGTGTTAAATTAACTCTCCTGGGAGTTTATATGGCTCCGGAGTCAGTGTTAAAATATGAGTGTTAAATTAACACTCAAGAGTGTTAAAGTTAATGAGCTCATTAAGTGATTAATTGAGTGATGATTGAGCATTATTGAAGACACCTGATGTTAACAAGCAGAATCACTGAAGGAGAAAATCAAAAATTTTAAGACACCATTATAGTGATGAGTGTTTGTTTTAGTTGGGCTCTTGACCCATAAAGCTTTAACTTTTAATTTTGTTTGCCTGTTATATCTGAGTTGTAACTCTCAGATAAACAAAGAGAAAAGGTGATCAGGTGGTGTTGGTTATGATTTAATAATCATAATTTGACCTGAATATCAACTCTAATTTAGAGAGTCAGTTTTACCTTGTTGATTACAGCAGCCTGTGATTCTACAGCATATGATTTTTATCATTATCAATATAATACAAAATAATTTTTCTGATAAAAAGACTTAGAAAATTACTTTATTTAGACACACTGACATCAATAATCAGCCTGTGAATCTCAACAATGGTGACAATAATAAAGCATGTTGCAGTGCATTCTGGGTGCCACCAATCAAAACTCATTCATGGCTCCCATCATGCATTGCGGTATGAATAAATTATGATCTCAATTGTCGTACTAATTTCCTTTTCCTAATTGAATATTCTGTTTGTCACCATAGTTGAGATTCATACACTGATTCTTGATGTCTGTGTGTGCCTAAAAGAAAGAACTTTTAAGAAATCATTTAGACTAGTTAGAAAAAAAAGATATGCTGTTGAATCACAGTGATGCTGTAATCAACGATATACATTTAAGTCAGAGATTAGACTCTAAATGAGATCAGTGATTCAGGTGAAATTATGATTATGTCAAAACATAACCAACAAAACCTGATCAACTTTCTCGTTGTTCATCTGGCAGTTATAGCTCAGATACAACAGCCAAATAATAATCTAATGTTTACAGTTTATGGGTCAAGAGCCCAACTAAAACAAACACTCATCACCATAATGGTAGCTTAAAAAATGTGATTTTCTCCTTCAGTTATTCTGCTTGCTAACATCAGGTGTCTTCAATAATGCTCAATCATCACTCAATTAATCACTTAATGAGCTCATTAACTTTAACACTCTTGAGCAGAGGTGGGAGTAAGTCACATGAACAAGTCACAAGTCTCAAGTCTTAACCTTCAAGTCTCAAGCAAGTCCAAGTCAATTTTGTGAAAAGCAAGTCAAGTCAAGTCATTAATTGAGTGATAATTGAACATTATTGAAGACACCTGATGATAACAAGCAGAATCACTGAAGGAGAAAATATCAAATTGTAAGTTACCATTATGGCGATTTGTGTTTGCTTTAGTTGGACTCTTGACCCATATATGTTTATTTTAAATTTTGTCTGACTGTTGTATCTGAGTTATAACTGCCAGATGAACAAAGCAAAAAAGTGATCTGATGGTGTTGGTTATATTATGACAATCATCATTTCAACTTGATCACTGAACTCATTAAGATCCTTCTTTCTGACTTAGATTTATGTAGTTGTTTACAGCATAACTGTGATTCTGCATAAATATCCAGATAGATATAATACAAAGGATTTCTTAAAAGTTGTTTTGAAAAAAAAAAAAGATGAAAAAATCTTTCTTTTAGGCACACACAGACGTCAAGATTCAGTCTATGCATCTCAACAATGGTGACGAGCAGAATATTCAATTAGGAAAAGTAAATTACATAGACAATTCAGATCATAATTTATTCATACCGCAATGCATGATGGGAGCCATTAATGAGTTGTGATTGGTGGCAGCCACTGCAACATGCTTTATTATTGTCACCATTGTTGAGATTCACAGGCAGATTAGAGATTATTGATATCTGTGTTTTTAAATAAATTCATTTGAAAGTGTTTTGATCAGAACAATATTTAATAAATATTTTGAATTATATGAAAAATACTGATAATCATATGCTGTAGAATGGCAGAGCTGCTGTAATTATCAAGATAAGATACCTCAATAAAGTTCATTTTTAAGGTTCACAACATGATTATGTCAAAACATAACCAACACTATCAGATCACACTTTTCTTTGTTCATTTGACTGTTATAAATCAATAACAGCAGACAAACAAAATCTAAGGTAAACATAAAATGGTCAAGAGCCCAACTAAAGCAAACACAAATCGCCATAATGGTAACTTACAATTTGTGATTTTCTCCTTCAGTGATTCTGCTTGTTATCATCAGGTGTCTTCAATAATGCTCAATCATCACTCAATTAATGACTTGACTTGACTTGCTTTTCACAAAATTGACTTGGACTTGCTTGAGACTTGAAGGTTAAGACTTGAGACTTGTGACTTGTTCATGTGACTTACTCCCACCTCTGCTCTTGAGTGTTAATTTAACACTCATATTTTAACACTGACTCCGGAGCCATATAAACTCCCAGGAGAGTTAATTTAACACTGGACTTTTTGCTGTGTACTATTAGCAAATGCTGTGAGAGAACTTTCAACAATTCCGGGCACTTGTTAACAAAATGTGAACTGTGTCATGCGATAAACGTTTATTTGAAAGTAAATATTATTTTCATATTAAAATAACATGGGTGTAAGTGCTGCAAACATGCATGCTGCTCACCTTCTCCATTCAGCCCGGCGCCTTCTGTTCAAAACAGTTCGGTTATGTCATGTGACTTCCATAGACTGTAAAAAATAGGTGACTTCCCAGGGCATATTTCAATACAATGTTTCACTGTAATAATACTGTTTAATGCTGTGAAATCCTTAATTATTTTTCACTGTGTTGCTGTGATATTAGCAGGGAAACACACACATTATCAATGTCCTGTTGCAGCATGGGGCCAAGCCTAATGCCGTCACCATGGTGAGGGACACACTCGTACTTACAGAAATTATATATTAATACTGTACAGTATCTCTGTCCTCTAACCTCACACTCAATTTCTCTCTGAATGGTAACACACAGCACTCTCTATTGCTAAACGTCTGGGGTACATCTCAGTGGTGGACACTCTGAAAGTTGTTAGGCTACTGAGGAAATAATCACAACGACAACCGTACGTATCCTTGACTTTGTATATTAAGGATTTTTGATGTATGCATAAACAGTAGAGTGTGTATGTTGAATGCCTTGTTTATTTCCAGAGACAGAGAAACACAAAATTAATGTTCCAGAGACAATGACAGAAGTTCTGGATATGTCTGATAGGAGGGTAAGATACTGTTTTATTAACTTGTTGTATTATTCACAGTCAGGATTTCATATGTCTATGTAAAAGCTGATGTGCCTCTATAGCACAGCATCAGAAGGAAACATCCAGCAACTAGGGAATACACAGCCATGGATATATGTTTATATATAGGGCTATACAGCCATCTACTGGTTACACAACAGTATTACAGATGATAAATGCTGCATGACTCCGAGGTAAATATTTAGTACTGTAAAATCCCTTAAATATATATATAATAAATATTTTAAGTCTGCAACTTGTTACTGTATGGGGAGTTCAAAGCAGATTGTATTGTTAGATTATAATACATTTCCTCTCTCATTTTCCAGGAAGTGGAGCAACTTTTCAATAAACAAAATTCTGATGCTGACAGAGGATGGAGTGATAGTACCAGAGATCCACTGTCCCTATCAGACAATAATCTTACTTTGTTCAGACACATCACCTTTGAATGACTGGGATCTTGATCTTCAGACACCTGATTTATTTTAATATAAACTAGCAAATATTTCAATTTCCTCTAGATTAAAACAAACATAGTTCACAAGTACACAAGAGGTTTCACTTTATTCGTATTAGTCTATGATCTTGGATTAGCATACCAATAGCATATGAATGTTGAGGGGATAGTTCACCCAAAAATAAAATTCTCACTTATTTTACTCACCCTCATGCTGTCCCAGATGCATTTTATTTTCTTTCTACAGATAAACACGAATTAAGATTGTAAGGAAAGTAATCCATCTCTGCGAGTCCTAAAGACGCTTTTAAAACCACACACAGTGAGCGTGACGGTAATCCATGCGACCTCAGTGGATGAATCAATGCCTTCTGAAGTCAAACAATAGGCTAGATAAGAAAACTACTAATAATAAATACTAAAGATATGACTGTTTTAACTATTAAAAATCACTTCCGACCAACTGTCTTACGTACATGGGTTACAATCCACTTGTATTATATGGACTCACAGAGATGGATTATTTCCTTAAAAATCTTTGTCTATGTTTATGTGAAGAAGAAAGTCATATACATCTGTGATGGCATGAAGGAGAGTAAATGATGAGAGAATACTCATGTTTTGGGTGGACTATCCTTGCACTGCTTGTGTCCAGTCACTGCTTTGTTACTTGTATGTATCTGACAGCAGGCCACAACTGTAATTTTCATATTGTTTAAATTCCTCTTATTTAAGTGATCATTAATTTTGATGGTGTAAACGTATCCCAGCGGGCACCTTGACGTCAATTTAACATCAATATGACATCAACACTGATGTCAAAATTACGTCACGAAATAAGTCAAAAATGAAAGTCATATTGACGTCAAAGTGTCGATGTCAATTTGATGTCAAGATTTTGACCTCTGTTGATGTCATTTTGGTTTGTTTCGCTCAGAACATTTAACGGCGTAGACACACGCGGATAGCTCAAAATGCGTACAGATAACACGCCAGAAAGTGAAAGTGAACTTTAGACACTTTAGAAAGTGGAGTGTATGTTTACGCAAAGTCATGATGTCATGTTGTCTAAATAATATTGAAATCAAATGACATTGTGTGGTTAAAATGACTGCTTTTGTGTTATGTTTGTGCATTTTTGTAGGATCTGAAATGTCAGCAGACTGGTGTGAGCACTGAGGATGAGGAGCCCAGAGCCTGATCCCCAGCCAGCACAGCCATGTGGGGCCCAAATGGGTTTGACCTGGGCTATCTAACTGGGACCCAGCCAGTTTTGTCCTCGGTTTCCATGTAGGCCCCACATGGGTTTGCCCAGATGAAATGAACACTGCTTAGTGTGCACACTACAGGCTGTTTAATGTAACACTTAATCAGTGTTGGAGGTAATGAGATAATTAAGTGATTGAATAATGACAGTGCATTATTGATGAACACCTGTTGTTAACAAGCATAATCACTGAAGGAAAGAGAAACACAAGAACTACTTCCAGCCACTGCCTTGGATGAAATCAACTGAAGATAAAATACATTACATCTCTCAAGATCTGATTAAACAGCTCCACAGCATTACCAGCTTCACTTATTAGTAACCAGACTGACTTTATTTCTGTCAGACATCTACAGAAGTTCTTAGTGAGAATTAACAGAGGTTTAGATGTTGATTACTTATTTGAAAGTAATAGTTTGATTTGATGTTACCATTGTGGCGATCAGTGTGTGCTTTAGTCAGGCTCTTGACTTTTTAACATTAGTTTTTTCTCTGGCAGCTGTGTCTGTTTGTTATGATGAGAACAGCAAGAGAAAATATGATCAGATGCTGTAAGCTGATTGATGATAAGAGTATAATTATCATGAGGTAGCTTAACTCGCTGATGTTTTGTGTAAGGTTTGTACGGGTAGTATGTCATTCATTTTGTTTTATTGTTTTGATTCTACAGCAAGAGATCTAGCACAGTTAAATCAGAACATCAAATTATTTTTAAAACCCAATTTACACATATTGGACTACTGACAGATCTACTTGCACACAGACATCAATATTCAGCATATGAATCTCAACAATGGTGACATGCTTCATAGTGCAATGCATTCTGAGTGCATCATACGAAACTTATCAATAGCTCCCAGAATGCATTGCACCATGAAGCATGTCACCATTGTTGAGATTCATATGCTGAATCTTGATGTCTGTGTGCGAATAAATCTCACAGGAGCCCAAAATATGTAAATGGTGTGTTAAAAATCATTTGACGGTTTGATTAAATTCTATTATTCTCTTGCTGTAGAATCACAACAATAAAACAAAATGAATAACATACTATCCGTATAAACCTCACACATAATCAATGAGCTAAGCCACTACATGATGATTATTATACTCTTATCATCAATCAGCTTACAGCATCTGATTATATTTTCTCTTGCTGTTCTCATCATAACAAACAGACACAGCTGTCAGAGAAAAACTAATGTTAAAAAGTCAAGAGCCTGACTAAAGCACACACTGATCGCCACAATGGTAACCTCAAATCAAACTATTACTTTCAAATAAGTAATCAACATCTAAACCTCTTCTTAATACTTTTCTGTAGACGTCTGACAGAAATAAAGTCAGTCTGGTTAGTAATAAGTGAAGCTGGTAATGCTGTTTGTGGAGCTGTTTAATCAGATCTTGAGAGATGTAATGTATTTTATCTTCAGTTGATTTCATCCAAGGTTGTGGCTGGAAGTAGTTCTTGTGTTTCTCTTTCCTTCAGTGATTCTGCTTGTTAACAGCAGGTGTTCATCAATGATGCACAATCATTATTCAATCACTTAATAATCTCATTACCTCCAACACTGATTCAGTGTTACATTAAACAGCCTGTACTGTGCACACTAAGCAGTGTTCATTTCGTCTGGGCAAACCCATGTGGGGCCTACATGGAAACCGAGGACAAAACTGGCTGGGTCCCAGTTAGATAGCCCAGGTCAAACCCATTTGGGCCCCACATGGCTGTGCTGGCTGGGTCCTGGAGATGGTGCCATGGATGAGACCCACCATCACTCCACCAGCCCTTATGAGACCCTCCATCACCCCACCTGCCCTTATTGCCTCAGATTGTGAAGCACAACACATCACATCACGCAACAACCTCAGGCACGAAGGAACGGCTCACCTCTGGCGGTCAGCTGATTCATCAGAATAAAGCCAAAGAATGGGAACCGCTGTGTTGAGATGGCAGAAGGATGTGGGGTTCAGTGCTTGTAGCCTACATACATGATTGTAGTTTGAATAAAGCTTTGTTTCTTGTGTTGACTTGTATATGCATTTGTTTATTGTGTGATGGTGACTTTGATTCATTCTTTTACTATTTTTTTAATATTTCTCATTGTTGTCAGTAAATAAAATATAATTATTTAATTAATGCTTAAATTAATTGTTTGAATGAAAATGTAGATATGTTCACTATATACACATCTAGAGTGTATTCATGCATAGCTATGTCATATGACATACATTTTGTTTGTTTTATTGAATTTGATAATTTTCAGTAAAAAGTAATATAATTAAGTATTGGTCAGCATTTATCATTGTTATTATTGTATGTTTTGGGGTGGGATAGCAATGCAATTCATTCTGGGGAAATATTAATTTTTAATATTAATGATACTTAAATTTTTATAATATAGGCTAAAATCAATCATGTCATGTCATATATCATGGGTGTGACGAATCAGACATGCGAGGCAGATCCATTTGCAACAATTTAATAAGCAGTCTCAAGCAAACAAAGCGTTTCAGTAGAAGGATAACACAAAGGCAAATATGCTTGAAAGGTCCAGGCGGAAGCCCAGGGCTGTGGCTAAACTCAGGGTCAGAAACAGGCTCGGATCGGGGCAGACAACAGGAAAACCGGAGACAGGCAAGGTTCAGGGCTGGCGGCGAGAATCAGAGTCCAGGTACAGGCGACGGTCACTTGGCAGGCTGCAGACAGTCAGAGAGGTTAGCAACAGGCAAGATGCAGTAATACGGACAATCAGGAAAAACCAGAGAGCACTCGGACATGAAACACGGGGTGAGTCAATACTTCGCACAGGACGCCGAGTTAACAAGGCAGATATAGTTCAAAGCTAGATTAAAGACACATCTCTTTGACATGGCGTTCACATAATACATTATAGACTTCTATAATTCAATGTTAGGCTGCATAGATTAGGTCAGCTGGAACCGGGAACACTTCCTATAAATCCTGATGTACTCGTTACATCATGAGAAGAATGGCATCTACGCTAATTTTAGTGTCTTTGTTTATCCCGAGGTTTTCCCGCAGCCTGCCGGATCCAGGCCGTATCCAGATGTGACGAAGGCCCTTGGCCTGGACCCGATGACAACGCAGTGCTGAAGTTCTAACTAGTCTCTCCCTATGGAGGATCCCGTTACCACTCTACAGATAAAGTGTCGTCGGGAAAACTAAATTTGCGTATCTACCCCGAATTGATAAAATAAAATAAAATTCTGAATCAAAACTATAAGGAAACACCAGTAATTTGTTTAGGCTTGGTTTGTAGGGAATTCCAAACCTGCACACATGTATTCAAACGCACATAACTATAGAACCAATTCTTAATGCGCATGTGAACTCCATCAGCGTTTCTCACAGGATCGCGTTTAAAGTTTGTGTAGAGAGAATGGTGTCATCTTGGCGGCCCCTAATTTAATAACTAATGATCGTTGCGACGGAAGCGAATCAATCAAAACTAACTTTAGCTGTAAAATAACTTTATTAAAGAACCGCTATAAAGCCAAAACATCTGTTTTTTGGCTTAAATTATAGCCAAACTGTTACCTTAAATTATACGTTTATCTCTGTAAAGCTGCTTTGAAACAATCTACATTATTAAAAGCGCTATATAAATGAAGATGACTTGACAATAGCTTAGGGACCAGAGTTAATACAGAACAGGTGTAATGCAATCAGAGTGTAACGATCCATACTAAGCTGAAGTATGAGACACTTAGTATTCAGGAGAGAGAGCACGGGACTGAGAGCGCAGGGGATCACCAGGGCTAGACGCCGTAACAATGGGTTTGCATACATAATAGATTTTATAGACAGGAAAATTTCTTTAAAAATACCACAAAATGAGCAAGTTTAATCAATATCAAGATATTTACAGATAGATGAATTAAACGTGTCGTTCATATCTTTTAAGTTGTTGCGCGTGTGATGATGTGTCAGAGGTCACATGATAACGTCAACATGGCAGATGTCCGGTTCGCATTCATACTTAACGAGATCAGACTATAAAGTACCTACTCCTATAAGAACACCCTCCATTTCTGAGCGTCAAGGTGCCTGGTTAAGGGTGCTCTTGCTTCAGTGATGGTTTTCAGCACCCTATCCGGGAGGCACCCGGGTACCCGTTAGGGGCCATACATGAAGGGCCCATAAGTCGGGACGGGATGCCAGATTTTCCCATTCACCTGCATGAGGAGATCTCTCCTCAGCGGAATGGGCCACGGGGCTGATTTCAGCAGTTGTGTAAACTCGGAGAACCAGAGCCGGTTCCTCCAGAGAGGGGCTATAAGAAGCATGCAGCGGATGATTCGGCCATTCGTGGGCGAGTGCATCTGTGTTCCTTGAGAAAAATAATCGGCAATGAGAGTTGTCTTCGGAGGCGAAGAGGTCGACTTCTGCCTCGCCGAAGATGCTTCATATTAGCTGAACCATCAGAGGGTGGAGAGACCATTCCCCTGAGGAAACCTTGCCTCTGGATAACCTATCCGCACCCTGGCTCAGAATGCCTGGTACGTGCGCTGCCCTCAGCGACTGCTCTCATCTCCAGACAGTTTGTGTGTAAGCGCTTCTCTGGGCTTGACCAAAGGCCAGAGACGGGCCTGCCCTCGTAGCGTTGAGTTGACACTATGTGTGTAGGGGTGCGTGTTGTAAGGCAGGCACGCTCTCTACTTTTATTAAACTTCCCGTGTGACCCGGGGAAATATTTGTGGCTGTGGGAACAGTGCTTGTGTGCAGGGGTGCGTACATGACAGTAGGCACACGCGCTACATTTATTAAACTTCCATCGTGAGCTGGGGAAAAGTTTGAAACTGTGGGAACTGTGGGAACAGTGCTTGTGTGTAGGAGTGGGTACTTTGTAGTGGGCACGTAACCTTATGACAGACAGAAAAGAGCTCTTTTTGTGCTTTATTTACGTCACCGTAAAACCGGCGTCTGTTTGTAGGTGAGCGTGTTTTGTAACAGGCCCAATGACTGCAACATTGACATTTCCAGCCACCTGCAGAAGAGTACTGGGGAATGTGGAACAGTTTATATTTGCAGGGTAGCATATATAGCTGGGATTACATGGGAGGCGGGGTCAAAGTTGAGCCTGACCAACCCCGTCTTCGGACGCTGCCAAAGAGAGTGAGTCACACGGGGGCGGGGCCAGTGTGAGCTCGTTTACTTTGGTGAAAAGATTCAGCGCAGCCGAGATTCGAACTCGGTCTCTGGCGCAAAAGTCTCAGATTCCACCACTGAGCCACAGAAGGGGTGTGGATAAGCACAGGAGAATAAAGTCTGTCTCTGTAAAAAGTGAGCCACACAGAGCAGGGCCAGCGTGGGCTCATATGTTTAAACGCTCATAAGTACTCGAGCCCCACCATGTGAACGGGAGGGCGCGAGGGGCGGGTTCGCTTTCTGTACGTAAGAAAGCTGGCTGCGCGCTCAGAGAAGAGCGCAGTATAATTTTTATCTGCCGCCAGAGCCAGGATTCGAACACGGGTCTCTGGCGCGAAAGCCTTAGATTTCACCACAGGGGGAAATGACATAAGCTTTCAGTTAACGTGAGCAGAAGAGAGTGTCATGTTTTAGAGTCTGTCTTTGAAAAAATGTGAGTCACGCGGGGGCAGGGACGCCAGAGCCGGGATTCTCTGGTGCGAAGTCTCAGATTCTACCACTGAGCCGCAGAAGGGGTGTGAGCCACAGGGGAAAATTACATAGAAGTCATGTTTTGTGTCGGTGTTTGTTTGCAGGTGTGCATGTTTTATAACAGGCTCATTTGCTGCAATATTGACATTTCCAGCCGCCCAAACTAAAGAGGGGACTGAGAAATGTGTGAGAAATGGAGGTTGGTCCGGCCTCGGCGGGACTAAAACACTCTCTTTCCTCCTTTTGCCGGTGAGTGATGCATGCGAACGGGGCACAAGGGCGGGGTAGCTTTCCTGAACGTAAAGAAAGCTAGCTGCGGGCGCTTAACATTGCTCGTGACTGTCCGCTCTGACACCCTTTGTGCACAGCGCAGTTTGCGCGGCTCAAGCAAAGGGAGAGAGAGCGGGAAGCGGGGTCGTCATAGGCGAAATCAGCCAGGGTGGGGAGATCCTTAGCCCTTAGCGAGTGCAGCTTCCGTGTGGTAACGGCCCAGGCAGGAAGCGCAGAGGATATGATGGTCTCCACCAATGAGAGGGCCTCTGCACGAGGCGCAGTTGGTGCGAGACATTTGAAACAACGCCTCGCTGGAAATTTCTAGTTTAGAATGTGTCGCGACGGCGAACACAAAGCTTTATTAAGTAAACGGCGCACCGGATTGGCTCAACAAAACAGCGGGTGAAGACGCGAATGAAGCCGGCATCCTCAGACCTGCGAAGCAGGGACTGGTTCCGCTGAATACTCGTCAACGGCGAGTTTCAGTGAAGTGGTGGTTCGCTGAAGGAGGTTTTAATCTAAAGACTCTGACAGACTATGGGCACAATTTATAGCCTCTGGCCACGCCCATCTTAGCGGACTTTGACGTGTCAGGGCACGAATTGCCCTGATTGGACTACGTGTCTGAGCCACCCCGTCATAGGTTCGTGCAGTTGCCGCAACACAGCCAATGATTGTGCTCGCCGCTCATCTGTGTGTGCTGTGCAACTACACTGCATTTAAAAAAAAATGGCTTCAATATTCTCAAGAAAAGGAGTTTTTGTGCTGTTCCAAGATGAGTTTGGACACACCCTCTTCAACATGAAGTCCCAAGGTGGACTTATCAGACCATCAGACAGTGTCCTAAAAATCTGCAAAACAGCTGAGAGGTGTATTCAACAACACTTACCCACAAGGCACATCTCAGAATTGGACAGCAAATTTAAAACCAGGCTATCCACACAGGTTCTGGAACTCCATGGTGACTCTGCATTTAAGGAACTTGAGGAACACATGTTCAACCTAGAACCAAACAACAATCATATTTTCCTTCTCATTAAGTACATTGCAGACAGCTACACCAACATCAGGCTCCACTTCCTTGCAAAGGAAACATCTGCTGCATCACACTGCAAACGGCTGCGGAAAACTCTGGGCAAGCTTGTTCTGCACAAAAATCAATAAGATAAAGAACAGTTTTAATTTCCATTAAAATTGTCACGAATTCACTGAAGATTAAAAACAATTAAACCTCTAATTTTAAACCTTGACCATGTCTCTCTCTTAGCCATTGAGTATGTGACCCAAAATGACAATGCCAATGAACTGAAAATGGTCCTAACAGCTCACACACAACGTCATGACTTTCATCGTGGCACTGTGAATTTTCCATCACTGAATAGTGACGTCATTGCTCCATGAGTAACAACTACACAGCAGTTTGGGAAACTGGCTGTCACTCTTCCCCTCAGAGGAGGAAGGCTTCAGACAATTGACGCCATGCATCCAGCATATGACCCATTCTTCTACCTCAGGGTTCCCAAGGATACCACACAGGACTGGCAGGTATCACACCAACATCCTTCTACTGTTACCATCTTCAAGTGCATGACATTGCTCAACACTTCAATTTGCTGCTTCGTGGTGGGAGACTGACACAGCAATACGTATGTGACATGATGGCAAAAATTTAGTCACACCGCCACAACCAGAAGTCTATCAAGGCTGAAAAGTATACAATCATTGTTGATGCCCTGAATAGTCACACTGAGATTATTCCTGGACGCCTAACCATCCTGCCACCCACAATTTACGGATCACCCCGATGGTAAGCCAAGGAGTTCCAAGATGCCATGGCCTTGGTACGAATCAAAGGAAAACCTGACTTCTTCCTCACCTTCACTTGCAACCCAAACTGGCCTGAAATCACATGATCACTTTTTGAGGGTCAACAGACCAATCAGAGACCAGACATCATTGCTTGAGTATTTTATATGAAGGTGGAAGCACTCCTCACAGACCTCCTCAAGCATGATATCTTGGGACACATTAGCCCTGTTTACATGCACATTTTTTTGCTCGTTCTGATTGATGGATTCCGGTTGACTGTTTACATGGGATGTTATCTAAACCAATCTGGTGTTTACATGTGCTGACGCTTTCAATCAAAATCATTTTGTGACGTGTGCACACAGCTTGTCTGCCGGATCTGGAAGCTCATTATTTCCCACGTTTTCAATCCTGTCAAGATGGTGCATCACTTAATCGTTGCGTTAGTTGTAGGCATTAGCTGCGTTTCCACTGTCGGGCCAGAAGCTCCACAGCGCTTCACTAAAACACGCCCGTAACACGCCTCTCTGGAACAACGTCACACAAACCCATCATTTCACCAACAAAATGGAAGTTTTATCAGAAAACTAATCAGAAAGTAAAGTGGTTTACCGTTTATGACGTTTGTGAATGTCTATTTTACATAAGAAAGAGTACAACTTATTCAGTCGGGTCTGTTTCTGTTTATTTGGTAGCCTAGTTACAGGACATATTTACATCACATTTAGAAAGAATGATAATTTCTACAAATATGCCACCAAAAATATGACCTGAGGAGCTTTAGCACTCTCTCCCAGAAGGATACAGTTATGTTTTCAGTCAGAGAAAAAGAGGATAGTCCGGTATAGGGCTGGACCCGAATATTCGAATATTCGTTCGGTGGGTTGGTATTCGATTCGAAAATTTGACATTTGAATATTCGTTTTTTTTGCACAGCTGGGATCCCCCGCGAAACGGTTCTCATTCGCGCTTGAATAAGGCCGGCGACACACTGGCTGCGTGGCGTGAGCGTCTCAGCTGCATGTCCATTTTTATTTCGGCTCCCATGTTAACAGGTTGGAGTTTGCACACTGCCTGCGTGAGACACGTCTCAGGCGCGGCTCGAGCCACACGGAAAACGCGTGCATGCTAGAAATAGAACCGACGCCTAATTCCAGCAACGGGAGTGTTCTCTGGCAAGAGCGCAGAACAGCGGAGTTTGTATGGACCGAAGTGCATGCCTGAGCTTGTGTTTTGGGTTAAGCTGCGTTGCTTTGACATTGTGGAAAATAGAATAATAGAAACAAAATGTATTAGCCTTTTTACCCGTTATTATCAATCTAAATTAATCTCGTTTTTAATTTAACTTAATTTCATTTTTCTTTATTTAAATTTCGTTTTTCTTTATTAACATTTAGTTTTTCTTTATTTAAATTTCGTTTTTCTTTATTTAAATCTACCCTTTACTGTGTCAGCAATTTGTTAGTCAGAAAAATATTAGACTACCTTAAAAGTATTGCTTAATTTAACAGACCTGTGTGTGTGTGCACGTTTTATATCACTAATGCAGTGTCCGTTCTCGGAGCCCTGCCTGCGTGAGGCGCGCCGCTTCCCGCTCGCGCTGTTCTGTAGTTTATTAAAAGTTTATTAATTCTGAACATGTCGCGTGTCCATATTGCACTAAATGCGACACTGCACTCCCTTGTGAAGTCGATTGAATGAACGGTTCTCGAAATAATCAAAATGCAAACGGACATACAGACACAGAGATTCCTGCCTTTAAATGTACAGTATGTAAAAAATTTTCGCCGCTAGGGGTCGCTAACCTCTTACAATCACAAAGGCGTAGTTTGATGACGCAACATTTGCTAAGAATTATGGATCTTGTCGTCAACGTCAAGCCGACCGATCTAATAATGTTTATGGATGACTGAATACATCGATGTTTTTATCATGACTGTGAAATGAAGCAGGTCGGGATTGCTAAGAGACAGCTATCAGCTCCACACGCGACGCGAGTCCCACGGATATAAAAAGAATATGGACATTTCATTCTACCGAACTACACGCAAGTACTACAAGCTACTTACAGGTCAGTTTATTAGACAAATTTAACTTGTGAGGTAACACAGCGCTGTTTCACTTGGTCTAACATTACACTATCACACTAAACTGCATTTGAATGTGTTGAAATGTATGTGTTAGTTTGTCTGTATGAGACTAGCAGTAAGCTAGATCAACATTAGAATAACATACAGATCATATTCTAACATTTTATCATTGTTGAACTATATAATATTGATTTGTTTTATGTAAATGTGCTCACCTGTTTAATAAAGTACATGTAGGAGTGGTCGAAGTCTCGGACGTGGAGCTCTCGTTTATATACTGTCTATGGGAGCTCTCAGCATCTTGAAAACACCGCGCTGATATTGATTCTCGTTTTAGTTCTCCTTTTTTATCCAAAGTCTGCTTGCCATGGTCCATAATGTTTGAACGAAACAACAACAGCGTGCACGTCTGTCGCCTTGGTTACCATCATAAGGCTCTGGTTACTATGGCAGTACGAGTGGAAACCAGGGACAACGCGGATATGACGCCATTGACGGCGACAAAACGGAAATAAAGAAACGTGACGTGTCTTCGAATTAAATTACAAATTTCTCCTGGTTTGAAAGTTGTTGGAAACAGTCGGGATAATGTAAGTACACAACTAAAAAAAATATATAACATAGATATAGTGATTTTTGCTATTTTTAAAGCAAAAAAGATACATATTGTGCCTTTAAGGGAGACGAGACGTAGGCTACTGACAGATAAAATAAAAACAGGATTATGATAACATATTTGTCTGATTTCTTCAAGCATTCATATTTACCATGTTTACTATGGTAATGGTTAGCGTGCATAGTTTTTTGCATCGGGTATAAATATTCCTACCTTATACGATGATCAGAATTCACATCGGATCACAAACAGAAGGCATTATGTTAGCAAAACCAGGCATGCGCAGAAAGACGTACACTCAAAGTAATCGGATCAGCTCGTTTACATGGTGTAATCTTTCATTTGATCGGTTCATAAAAAGGTTTATTCCACCCACTTCAATCCGACTGAAATTTCAATCGGTTTGAGCATTTTTATTCCGATTGAGGTGTTGACATGGAGCATTTTCATTCTGATTGAACTTTTAAACTGGTTATAATCGGAATACAATGCTACATGTAAACGGGGCTATTGATGCATATGTGATGGTGAAGGGAACACAAAAGAGGCATCTTCCACATATTGTGTATATGTGGAAGATGCCTCTTTTGTGTTCCCTTCACCATGACCATGGTAGTCCGCGACAAACGCTCATGACCATGGTAGTCCGCGACAAACCCAGGACTGCCAGCGATATTGACCGTGTGGTGTCTGCAGAGATTCCTGACAAAAACACAAATATGGAACTACATCGCATTGTAACATGACACATGATTCACGGTCCATGTGGACAATGGAACAGTGCCAGCCCCTGCATGGTAGACAAAAAGTGCACCAAAGACTATCCCAAACAATTGAGACAGAACACAAGCTTTTCAGACAACTCCTACCCACTGTACTGAAGACAAACAGAAGGAGCACCTGGTTCTCCCATCATTAAGACCATCAGAGGTGGCGTCAATGTACCTGTCAATAATACATGGGTTGTGCCATACAATCCATGTACCTCCTGCTCCGATACAATGCGCATATTAAAGTTGAAATTATGTGTGCGTCTCCAGTGTCAAATATCTGTATAAATAATTGGAGAAGGGACCTGATCAGTGCATGGTGAGACTGGATGTGCCTGATGATGAGACCCGTGAGATATTACGACGTGATGAGGTGACACGTTATGAGTTAGGGCGTTACATCACTGCATCTGAGGGATACTGGCGCATATACGACTTCCCCATTCAGCAGAAACAGCCACCAGTAAAGATGCTTGCAATTCATCTAGAGAGGATGAACCGGCCATCATGTTCAATGATGAATGCGCTGCCCAGAACCTGTTGGACTCTGCCACCACACTGACTGCCTTTTTTGAAGCAATGTCTCTTCATCCACACATGCGACACATTGTGTACCCAGATGTGTTTCAACTCTTCACATACACAGAAGAAATTTCAATTGCGGAAAAAAAAGACTGAGTTCTCACAATGACCGCATGGCTGACACGTTTGACGAATTCCAATGATTGCCTTCAACCCTCACACTACTGAACTATTCTATCTCCGCATCCTTTTGTACCACGTGCCAGGGCCAACATGCTTCAAAGACCTCCGACGAGTTGGAGATGTGGTCATGGACTTCATGAACAGTGTGTTCATGGCAATGTGAATGAGCCAGATGAATTTATTGTGACTCAAGTGCTACTTGACCCTAAAGCTACACTGTGTAATTTTTTTTGGTTGATTCTGAGCAAAAAAACACTTAGTTCTTTCAAAAATATATGTGCTCAATATATATTTACTTCTTTCAAGTAATAAAGTATTTTCGTAAGTTTATAATCTGCCATTGAAAATACATACGGGTGAGGGGTTTGAATGCCGGTCGCCATGTTGCTCCTCCATCTTGAAACTACATTAGCCAAAGAGGGACATACCTGTAAATTCAAGCTTCGCCTTTCGCGCTTTACACTCAGTGACACCGTGATGCAGGGTTCACCAATCTCGGTCCTGGAGGGCCGATGTCCTGCAGAGTTTAGCTCCAACCACAATTAAACACACCTGAACCAGCTAATCAAGGTCTTACTAGGCATACTAGAAACTTTCAAACAGGTGTGTTGGAGCTGGTTGGAGCTAAACTCTGCAGGACAGCGGCCCTCCAGGACCGAGATTGGTGAACCCTGCCGTGATGAATGCGAGGGGGAGATTACTCGCGACTGCCGGCAGATTTGAAAGATTGCTGAAGATGGAGGATCACGCCTAGTTTGAGGACATGTAGCAGAGTCGCCAAGGAAGCGAAAGAGATAATTAAAATGTCAACACGACAGGCAAATCAGTAAGACCAAAGTCAATATTGGAGTAACTTTTCCCAGATGGAAAGAGCTCATGAGGAGCAAAGATTTTAAAACGGACGCCGAAGTTGCCTGCTTTCTTCTCGACAGGTAATCCAGCCTATTTGTGTAAATTCGAAGTTTTATAGTTGCTTTTCTACCGTATTTTCCGGACTATAAGTCACACTTTTTTTCATAGTTTGGCTGGTCCTGCGACTTATAATCAGGTGCGACTTATATATCAAAATTAATTCAGACTGAAATGAACCAAGAGAAAACATTACCGTCTACAGCCGCGAGAGGGCGCTCTAGTTGGCGAATTTGTTCAGAAGCGACACCAAGGATGAAGAAAATTCAATGGATTCAGTGATGTGGAATGAGATCGCGGGGGCTTAGTGAACTTGTTTACTGGTAACTTGCTTGTTGGACTCGCTGGCTTATGTTAATTTAGCCTATTCAGCCTCCCAGGTATATGTTCTTTATGCTATTGTGTAGCTGAATAACTGTTAATGTGTTGCATTAACATACCGGACACCTATTCAGCCTGTTGTTCTGTGTGCTACTGTGTAGTTGAATAGCTTGCCTTTCCAGATTAAATGTCTGTTCTTGGTCTTGGATTTTGTGAAATAAATTTCTAAATAAATGCGACTTATAGTCCAGTGCGATTTATATATGTTTTTTTCCTCTTCATGATGCATTTTTTGACTGATGCGACTTATACTCCGGAGCGACTTATAGTCCAAAAAATACGGTAACCATAGCATGGTTGTGCATAACGCCAGAACGACCTCTAGTATAATTTGCGTTACTTTTCCTCACATCAATGATGAAAAAGTATTCTTTACCTTGTAACATAAATCTGTGCTGCGACGGATCACAGGTGATAGTTTTAAAGACGCAATTGGACGAAGTCGAACTGGAAGCCATGTTAATCTTGGAATAATACGGCCACCGTAGGAGTTAAAACGCCCTCGAAATTGAAAGGAACAGAAACTAATATTCACTGGGTAGTCATACACAATTTCACCGCTAGATGGGGGAAAATATCACACAGTGTAGCTTTAAGGACCATGTTGAAAAACATGTTTTTTGAAAAAGTTTTTTTCTTAAACATACCAAACCAACAACTACTAAAAACACAGACAAAAACTGATTTTGCACGGGCACTTTGCACTAGTCTACAACCAAACCAGATAAGAAACTAAATCAACCAAGCCAACAGATCTCTACTCTAATCTTCAACCACTCACCTGCTCATCTGCTGAATTGTATGTGCCCAATAAATTCTGTTTACAAACTTTACCTGTTTGCATTCTTCTGTCCTGACAGTTAGGCAATGTTTTCTCAATCAAATCATCAAATTTCCTATTGATTCAACAGAACGCATGAGCTCACTAGGGAATACCAATATGGCGGCGCGGTGGCTTCACTGTTTATGACGTTATGAGCTATCCAGACATTCTATATAGATCAGTGGTCATGCCCCTTCATAACCGCAAGCTCTATTCAGAAGTAAATATTAACAATGGCGACAATTTCAAACCATTTCGAGCCTGATTCAGACCCTCACAATGCTAACGAACAAGAAGATCATGCAGAACGGATTTCAAGCAAGGACTTTCACTCGTACCGATTTCACAGGGAGTTTCAGAGTGGTATGTTTTTTTTGTATTTTTCTTATAGATATGATGTTATCCACCATTTAATCATATATGTTGGAAAACTATGGTAATACAAAAAGTAATCGATCACAAAATCATGTATAACACACACTGTTTCCAACGACTGGAGCAGATTTTGAACACCGACTGAACACAACTAGTTGTCTCTGGCTCGTCGCGTTTGGGCATTATCAGTCGTAAGTATCAAATTACATTCAAGTCAAGTCAAGTCATCTTCATTTATATAGCGCTTTTAACAATGTTATGCAAAATGACAAAATGACAAATCCTTTATTAAAGGTAGGGTAGGTCAGAATTGTCTAAAAAAACTTTTATTCAAATTTGTTTAAACTGTCTTTGTATACCAATACATAATTAAAATGCAAGTACTCTGAAATAGAGAGTATAAAAAATTGAGTGACTCTAGTGTATTTAATCTTCAATAAACACAGCTCATTAATTCCATTCACTCCCACCTAAAAACGGGTGTGCGACTGCGCGCACGTGGGCAGAGCCAGTAATAGCGGCGGTAGTCATGGCGACGGAGAGTGACAGTCGCGCAAGCCAATCACTTGTTTCGTCCCGGTAGGAAATAATGAGCTGTGTTTTTTGAAGATTAAATACACTATAGTCACTCAATTTTTATACTCTCTTTTTCAAAGTACTTACATTTTAATTATGTATTGGTATATAAAGACAGTTTAAGCCAATTTGAAAAAAAGTTCTTTAGACAATTCTTACCTACCCAACCTTTAATTCAACTAAATAATAAAACCATCATTTGTAGTAAGACATTACTATATGTAACGACAACGATTATTGGGGTTATGTAAGGATTACTATATGTAAACAACACTGGATGTTGATAACTCTTATAGGCTAGTTCAATCCAAATAACGCATTTCAAATAGGCTAGATAACCTCAATTCACTCAAACGATTCCTATGAATCTATTTCTATTATCAATTACCATTATCACAAACACAGTTCAAATTGACATTTGAAACCTTCAGTTCATTCAAACACAGTTTGGTTCACTCTATATCAGTGAAATGTTCGTGTGTGTGTGTGTGTGTGTGTGTGTGTGTGTGTGTCTGTGTGTGCGTGTCAAGTCAAGTCATCTTCATTTATATAGCGCTTTTAACAATGTAGATTGTTTCAAAGCAGCTCTACAGAGATAAATGTATAATTTAAGGTAACAGAGATTGTTTTGGCTTTATAGCGGTTCTTTAATAAAGTTATTTTCCAGCTGAAGTTAGTTTTGAATGATTCGCTTCCATCGCAACGATCATTAGTTATTAAATTAGGGGGCGCTAAGACGACACCATTCTCTCTACACAGACTTTAAACGCGAACCTGTGAGAAACGCTGATGGCGTTCAGATGCGCATTAAAGGAGAAGTTCACTTTTAAAATGAAAATTCTGTCATCATATACTCACCCTCATGTTGTTTCAAACCTGTATGAATTTCTTTCTTCTGAGAAGATATTTAGAAGATTATCAGTAACCAGACAGTTTTTGGGTCCCAATGACTTCCATAGTAGGAAAAAAAATACTATGGAAGTCAATGGGACCCAAAAACTGTCTGGTTACTGATAATCTTCTAAATATCTTCCTTTCTGTTCAGCAGAAGAAAGAAATTCATACAGGTTTGAAACAACATGAGGGTGAGTATATGATGACAGAATTTTCATTTTAAAAGAGAACTTCTCCTTTAAGAATTGGTTCTATAGTTATGTGCGTTTGAATATATGTGCGCAGGTTTGGAATTCCCTACAAACCAAGCCTAAACAAAGTACTGGTGTTTCCTTATAATTTTGATACAGAATTTTATTTTATCAATTCGGGGTAGGTACGCGAATTGAGTTTCCAGACAACGCTTTATCTGTATAGTGGTAAAGGGATCCTCCATAGGGAGAGACTAGTTGGCACTTCAGCACTGCGTTGTCATCGGGTCCAGGCGAAGGTCCTTCATCAGATCTGGATACGGCCTGGATCCGGCAGGCTGCGGGAAAACCTCGGGATAAACAAAGACACTAAAATTAGCGTAGATGCCATTCTTCTTATGATTTAACAAGTACATCAGGATTTATGGGAAGTGCTCCCGGTTCCAGCTGACCTAATCTATGCAGCCTAACATTGAATTCTATAGAAGAAGAAAGTCTATAATGTATTATGTGAATGCTAGGTCAAAGAGATGTGTCTTTAATCTAGCTTTGAACTGACAGAGTGTGTCTGCTTCCCGGACAATGGTAGGAAGACTGTTCCAAAGTTTTAGTGCTAAATAGGAAAAGGATCTACCGCCAGCAGTCGACTTTGATATTCTAGGTATTATCAACTGGCCGGAATTTTGAGATCACAATAGACGTGAAGGACTATAATGCGTTAAGAGCTCGCTGAAGTACTGCGGAGCTAAACCATTTAGTGCTTTGTAAGTGATCAGCAATATTTTAAAATTGATGCAATGTTTAATAGGGAGCCAGTGCAATTTTGACAGAACCGGGCTAATATGGTCATACTTCCTGGTTAATAGTGTCAAATGCAGCACTAAGATCGAGTAACACTAATAGAGAGACACAACCACGATCTGATGATAAGAGCAAATCATTTGTGACTCTAATGAGGGCAGTCTCAGTACTATGGTACGGCCTAAATCCTGACTGGAAATCCTCGCAGATATCATTTCTTTCAAGAAAGGAACACAGTTGTGAAGACACTGCTTTTTCTAATATCTTTGACAGAAAAGGTAGATTTGAGATCGGCCTGTAATTGATTAATTCTGTAGGATCAAGTTGCTTTTTTTTAACAAGTGGTTTAATCATAGCCGGTATTCTGTCCTGGCCGATACGTCACTGTATTGTTAGACAGATAGCGAACATCAATAATAAGACTCAGTAGGCTTGACTCCAGGTTGAGTGTTTTCTTTACTGAAATCTTGGTTGTTTTCTTTTTTGTAAAACTGCAGTACAGTATAAAATAAACACTATGTTACAGTTAAATATGTGCAGCATCAACATAAATATAATAACCACAGCACATATTACAATATTATTCACTTAAAGAACATAAGTAAATGGGCCAAATAAAAAATTTTCACTGAAAATAAATGCTTTTAAACAACAGTAGTAGAACGTCTACACGTTTTAACTACTTAAACTACTGAGAGCGACCATACTCACTGATGGATCTATTCCAAGGATAGACAAATAACGCTGGTGGTGGAGCACTCAGTCTGCATGTACACCTGTTGAAGATCTCTTTACAAGCGCAATGACTCCCAATACCACTAGATGTTGCTAAATAACATTAACAAAGCACTGACACTGATAGGAGTCAGAACAGAAAGGTTTTCGGTACATATCCTAATGACAAAGATGAATAAATGATATTAAAAAGAGAATCTATGACCTCTGGAAGTATTTCTTTCAGTAGCTTAGTCGGTATAGGGCAGTGTTTCTCAACCTCTCCTGCAGGGACCCCCTGACAGGCCATGTTTCTGTTTTGACCCTGAAATGGCACACCTGATTCAATTAATGAGTAGTTATTAGAGTAGGAATTAGTCAATTAATCAATTAGTCAACTACTCATTAAGCTTTTAATGAACTGAATCAGGTGTGCCATTTCAGGGTAAAACAGAAACATGGCCTGTCAGGTGTCCCTGCAGGAGAGGTTGAGAACCACTGGTATAGGGTCTAACATACATGTTGTAGATTTAGATGATTTAACGAGTTTAACAGATTCTTCCTCTTCTATAGCAACGAACGAATCAAATTTTTCCTCAGGGAGACTACAATGCACTGCCTGATGCGATACTGTAGTAGACGGTTGCATAGTTATAATTTTCTCCCTGATATTATCAATCTTATAAGTGAAGAAGTTCATAAAGTCATTACTGCTGTGTTGCTTGGAAACTTCGGTGCTTGAAGCTTTCTTTTTCGTTAGTTTAGCCACCGTTTCAAATAAATACCTAGGATTATGTTTATTTTCTTCTAATAGGTTTGAAAAATAAGCAGATCTAGCTGCTTTTAAGGCCTCCCAGATAGCAACATTATTTCGGCCCGGATCCGGCCCACATCCGGCACTTGTGGAATACGGATCTGGCCCACATGCAGCGTGGAATGACGGCACTTGTGTGGCCCACTACTGTTTGCCAGATCTGGGCCAGAAGCAGGCCATAGCAATGCCACATGTCAGCCAAGAGCAAAGAAATAAACCAGAACTGGACCTTATCTGAGCCACAAAACCTGTGTATATTAAATATGGAGTCATCTCAGCCTTAATAAGCCTGTTAACAAACAGAATCACTGAAGGAAAGAAGAAAACAGAAAAAGAGACGAGCAGAAACACAAGAACTACAACTGACTTCAGCCACAGCCTTAGATGAAATCAACTGAAGAGAAAAGAAGACATTAAATCTGTGAAGATCTCAGCAGAGGAGGATTAAACAACTCCACAAACAGCATTACCAGCTTCACTTATTACTAACCAGACTGACTTTATTTCTGTCAGACGTCTACAGAAGATCTTATTGAGATCCGAAAACCGGGCCGAAATAATGTTGCTATCTGGGCTCTCTGTAAGCAATCAAGCTCTCTTTCCATGAAACGCGAAATACCTGTAATTTTGTTTTCTTACAGTTGCGTTCCATTTTTCTGGCTGCTCTCTTAACGGCCAGAGTGTGCTCGTTGTACCACGCCGTTGAACTATTTTCTTTAATCTTCTTTAAGCGCAACGGAGCAACTGTGTCTAAAGTGCTGGAAAAGAGAGAGTTAAAAGTTTGTTTTGCAATATCAAGTTCTTCTAAGCTATCTGGGATGCTGAGATGGTGAAACTGATCAGGAAGATAATTGATAAAGCAATCTTTTGTGGCAGAAGTGATAGGTCTAACATATTTGAAACACGGAGTCGGCTTTGCAGCCTTGGCTAAATGAAGTTTACACGAGACTAGATAATGATCTGAGATGTCATCGCTCTGCTGCAGAATTTCAACGGCATCAACATCTATTCCATGTGATAATATTAGATCTAGAGTATGATTACGACAGTGAGTAGGTCCTGACACGTGTTCTCTAACTCCAATAGAGTTTACAATGTCTTTAAATGCCAATCCCAATGCATCTTTTTCATTATCGATGTGTATATTAAAATCACCAACAATTAGTACTTTATCTGCAGTCAATATTAATTCTGATAGAAAGTCCGCAAATTCTTTGATAAAATCTTTATGGTGCTCTGGTGGCCTGTATACAGTAGCCAGCACAAATCTCAAACGTGATTTATCATTTATACTATATATTTTTACATTAATTACTAACACTTCAAAAGAATTATATTTAAAACTTGATTTCTTAGTGGTTTTGAAAATATTACTATAAATTACAGCAACAACTCCCCCTTTGCGTTTGAGACGAGGCTCATGTTTATAACAGTAATCTTGCGGGGTGGACTCATTTAAAGTAATGTAATCGTTTGGTTTTAGCCAAGTTTCTGTCAAACACAGCACATCTAGTTTATTATCTGAAATCATACCATTAACAATGAGTGCTTTTGAAGTAAGCGATCGAATATTCAGCAACCCAAGCTTTAGCATTTGCTCATCTGTATTATAGCTGTTTTTATTTGTTGAACATCATTTAAATTTTTAACCTTAGATGGGTTTAAACGTTTTTGGGATTTCCAAATTCAGGGAACAGACACAGTCTCTATATGATGATAGCTAGGTGAAAGAGGCTCTATGTGATGGGATTTTTCTGACCTTGGTGACGCGAGGCCGCTAGCAGACAGTCGGTTTAGCCAGTCTGTCTGCTTCCTGACCTGAGCCCCAGATTGTCATGTTTGAGCTCTAAGACTATGTGCCATATTACTAGAAAGAAGAGCAGCACCATCCCAGGAGGGATGAATACCATCTCTTTTCAACAGGTCAGGTTTGCCCCAAAAACTTTTCCAATCGTCTATAAATTCTATATTATTTTGTGGACACCACTTAGACAGCCAACCGTTAAGAGAACACAATCTACTGACTATCTCATCACTCCTGCGAACAGGAAGTGGACCAGAGCAAATTACAGTACTTGACATCGTACTTGCGAGTTCACACACCTGTTTAATATTAATTTTGGTGATCTCCGACTGGCGGAATCGAACATCATTTGTGCCGACGTGAATAATGATCTTAGAGAATTTACGATTAGCATTAGCCAGCACTTTTAAATTTGCTTTGATGTCAGGCGCTCTGGCTCCCAGCAAACATGTGACTATGGTGGCTGGTGTCTCTATTTTCACGTTCCGTGTAATAGAATCACCAATAACTAAGGCACAATCAACAGAACTCTCAGTGGGTGTTTCACTGAGCGGGGCAAATCGATTTGTTATGGTAATCGGAACAGAAGAGTGTTTTTTTGATCCGTGACTAGAGCAATCCCTCACTGTCACCCATTTGCCCTGCTGCATGGGCTCTACTTCAGCTGGAACCGAATCATGTAAAGAGTTCACTATGCTAGGCGCATCCAAAATAGTATCTAAAGCTCTAGCACTTTTACTATCCTCAATTAAAGTTTGAATTAAAGGTTTCTAGTTCTGAAATAGTTTCTAGTTCCTAACTGTCTCCTTGCATTTATCACATATAAATCCTATATTGCCAACAGAGAAGGCTATGCTAAACATGTGACATGAAGTGCAGGTGACAATAACAGGACAAGACATTACTCACCGTATTTGTTGAGTGATTCTTACTCACCTGAACTTTTTTATGAACTCAAAGGCGCGGGCGCGCACGAGAAAAATAAATAAATAAAAATAGCTGAGCGCACGGGTGGCGTGTTAACAGGCTAGCGAATTACTAATGTGTTGTACTAGTAGTAACGGAAGCTAGCGATGTCAGGTTAATCTGAGATGTTGGGTAAGCTGTATTTAGTAGTAGTATAAACAACTAGAAATTGCAGGCAGCGAGGCAGACAGGAGCAATCGATCAGCCTCATATCAGCCTCTTACAACTGTAAGGTCGATTCATAATCGACCTTACAGTTGTTAAGTGTGTCCCCTGCTTAAGGGGTGGTGAACAGTCTTGCAAAAGCAAGAGCTTACAAAAGCTAAAGTAAACACTACATCAATACTGTAATGTTAGCAAAGATTTAGAATAACACTAGAATAACACAAGACGCGTCACTCGTATTGTTTTGAATGGAAAAAAATTGCAATGCTCAATATGGAGAATAAGTCCTGCCTTCTAAATAAGAGCCAATCGGAGATTGGTTATCGTGTCACTGCAGCTGCTGTTAGAAGCTCCGGTTCCAATAGAAACAATCAGACGCGCTTCCACTGTGCATGTACATTAGGTTGATCCAGCCTGAAAAATGTTGTTCCCTTTCGAGAGGTCTCTCGTATTGCGTAAGGCTAGCTTCGCTGACCTCCGGAATAGGAAGCAACTCGCCGCCGTCGAAACGCCTGTCAGCGGGATAAAGCTACTGAGGACGCTGGCTTTATTCGCCAACCTTCAACACGCTGTGTCGCTGTGCCATCCGGCGTGCGTATCCTTTTACTGCTTATTCTTGTGTGTTCATGGCTGCGTTCACACTCTAAAAGAGTAATATTTCGAAGGCGTTGTTTCAAATGCCTCACACCACCTGCGCCTCGTGTAGAGGCCCACTCGTCGGTGGAGACCGCCACATTCTGTGCACTTCCTGCCTGTGCTGCGACCATGCCAAAGCTGCACTCGCAAAGGGGGGCTGCCCTGAATGTGATGCCATGGACCTTACCACTCTGTGGGCTCGACTCGCCTGCTTTGCCGACGACGACCCGCTCCCAGCCCCTTTGATCAAACCGCACAAGAAGAAGCTCCCCTCACAAAGGGAACTGAGACGAGCGAGCTCACTCCGGCCCAGTCTCCGCGTGCCTCGGTCTCTCTCCATTGATTTCCCTCGCCAGTCCTGTTTACACAGGCCGACCAGCGCCCCTCTCTGCGAGCGGTGGACCTTGTGCCGTTCGGGCTTCGGACGAGGAGGAAGAGGAAAAGGATGACAGCCTTTCCCTTGCGGCTTCGGACTGCGATGACTGGGTGCGGTCCGTTTCCGGCCCCCCGCCATCCACCCAACTCAGAGCTTCTCCGCATGCTCACTAAGGCCGTGGCAGACCTCGGGCTCGATTGGTCTCCACCTAAGTAACCATCACGCAGCAGGCTCAACGAGTGGTTCCTGCAAGGGTGCGGCAGACCCCCCAGCAGAGGCCCGCCCCCTTCCTCCCCGAAATTCACGATGAACTCACTAAATCGTGGAAGGCGCCGCACTCGGCTCTTATCAAGCCCTCCTTTTCTTCAGCGCTCTCCAATGTCGACGGCGCTAAAGAGAAAGGCTACGAGGCGATCCCCCCCTCGAAGAGGCGGTGGGCACTCACCTTTGCCCAACTACCGCCACGGGATGGAAGACTAAGGCTTCACATCCCTCCAAGCCTTGCCGCGCTACATCCACCCTCGCTGGCCGCACCGGCGCTCCATACAATGGCTGTACTACAAGTCTTCCAGGCCAAACTTCTCCATTCCCTGGACGAGTCTGGACCTGAATCGGAGGCTTTCAAGGACTTGCACAGCGCCACCGACCTGGCCCTGCGAGCTACAAAGTCTACAGCCCAGGCCATCGGCAGGAGCATGGCCAACCTAACGATGCTCCAGTGGCACCTATGGTTGAACTTAACGGACATGAAAGAGGCAGATGGGGCGGCTTTCCTGGACTCTCCCATCTCCACTTCCGGTCTTTTCGGCCCGGCTGTTAAGAGCTTCTCCAAGTGCTACACGGAGGCGCAGAAAGCATCACAGGCGATGCGCCACTTCCTCCCCAATCGCTCCAGCTCGGCTTTGAGTCGCCAGAACAGGGAGGAAGCTCCTCCTCAGCAGCCCAAGCCAGCGCCACCGGTCACCCAGCCCCGTCCAGCAGCTGAAGTTCGTTGACGCTCCCGCTCTGCTAGACGCGCTCCGTTCCATGAGAGGCAAGGACCCCGACCCAAGATTGCGTTGGACCCCGAACCTCGTAAGCCGTTCTAGCAACGGGTAGAAAAAGAGAGAATTCGAGTCCTGCCGAGGCCGGACCGATCTCTCAAAAATCCCTCCACATTTTCCAGTTCCCTCTCAGGCGGCTGGAAATGTAAAATCCGCAGCAAACGAGTCTGCCACGAAACACGCTCGCCCGCAATCAAAAGCCGTTTTTACGGCAACACAAATAAAACAAGAAAAGAGCTCTTTTCTCCATGTGTCATATGTAGGTCATGTGCCTGCTATAAAGTTTGCAAACCTGCACACTAGCACTGTTCCCACAGTTACCAATTCGCCATCACAGGCTGCGAATTTAACAGATGTAGAAGGTGTGCCCACCACAAGGTCTGCACCTCCACACACAAACACTGTGCATACAGTCTCAAACACTGTGCACACAGTCTCAAACACTGTGCATACAGTCTCAAGCCCCCCGCCAGCTCACGCTCTTTTAGGAAAAAAGAGCTCTTTTCTTGTTTTATTTATGTCGCCTAAAAATGGCATTTGATTGCAGGCAAGCGTGCTTCGTGGCAGGCTCGTTTGCTGCGGATTTTACATTTCCAGCCGCCTGAGAGGGAACTGGGAAATGTCTGAGGGATTTTTGAGAGATCGGTTCGAATTCTCTCTTTTCCTCCCCGTGGCTAGGACAGCTTACGAGGTCCGGGGTCCAACGCAATCTTGGGTCGGAGTCCCCGCCTCTCAGGGAACGGAGCGCATCTAGTAGAGCGGGAGCGGCGACGGACTTCAGCCGCTGGGCGGGGCTGGGTGACTGGTGGCGCTGGCTTGGGCTGCTGAGCAGGAGGCTTCCTCCTCTTCTGGCGACACGAAGCCGAGCTGGAGCGCTTGGAGAGGAAGTGGCGCATCACCTGCGATGCTTTCTGCGCCTCCGTGTAGCGCCCGGAAAAGATCTTAACAGCCGGGCCGAAGAGACCGGAAGTGGTGATGGGAGAGTCCAGGAAAGCCGCCCCATCTGCCTCTTTCATGTCCGTTAAGTTCAACCATAGGTGCCGCTCGAGCACCGTTAGGTTGGCCATGCTCCTGCCGATGGCCTGGGCTGTAGACTTAGTACCTCGCAGGGCCAGGTCGGTGGCGCTGCGCAAGTCCTTGAAAGGCTCCGATTCAGGTCCAGACTCGTCCAGGGAATGGAGAAGTTTGGCCTGGAAGACTTGTAGTACAGCCATCGTATGGAGCGCCGGTCCGGCCAGCGAGGGCAGATGTAGCGCTGCAAAGCTTGGAGGGATGTGAAGCCTTAGTCTTCCATCCTGCGGCGGTAGTTGGGCAAAGGTGAGTGCCCACCGCCTCTTCAAGGGGGGGATCGCCTCGTAGCCTTTCTCTTTAGCGCCGTCGGCGTTGGAGAGTGCTGAAGAAAAGGAGGGCTTGATAAGAGCCGAGTGTGGCGCCTTCCACAATTTAGTGAGTTCATCGTGAACTTCGGGGAAGAAGGGGGCGGGCCTCTGCTGGGGGGTCTGCCGGCAGCCTTGCAGGAACCACTCGTTGAGCCTGCTGCGTGATGGTTACTTAGGTGGAGACCAGTCGAGCCCGAGGTCTGCCACGGCCTTAGTGAGCATGCGGAGAAGCTCTGAGTTGGGTGGATGGCGGGGGGCCGGAAACGGACCACACCCAGTCATCGCAGTCCGAAGCCGCAAGGGAAAGGCTGTCATCCTTTTCCTCTTCCTCCTCATCCGAATCCCGAACGGCACAAGGTCCACAGCTCACAGAGAGAGGCGCTGGTCGGCCTGTGTAAACAGGACTGGCGAGGGAGATTGCTGGAGAGAGTGGTATGCGGGGACTGGGCCGGCGTGAGCTCGCTTGTCTCAGCTAGCTCAGGCTCCCTTTGTGAGCGGCACTTCTTCTTGCGCGGCTCGAGCAAAGGGGCGGTGAGCGGGTTGTCGTTGGCGAAGCAGGTGAGTCGAGCCCGCAGATTGATAAGGTCCGTGGCATCACATTCAGGGCAGCCGCCCTTAGCGAGTGCAGCTTCGGCATGGTCGCGGCCCAGGCAGGAAGCACACAGAATGTGGCGGTTTCCACCGACGAGTGGGCCTCTACACGAGGCGCAGGTGGTGCGAGGCATTTGAAACAACAGCTTCGAAATATTACTCTTTTAGTGTGTGAACGCAGCGGCGAACACACGAGAATAAGCAGTAAAAGGATACGCGCACCGGATGGCTCAGCGACACAGCGTGCTGAAGGTGGTGAATGAAGCCGGCGTCCTCAGTAGCTTTTACCTGAGAGGCGTTTTGTTAAACGCGTTTAAAAACAAAATTTATGAGACAGTTGTTGTCAGGTTTCATAGGTGATTTAAGGTATGAAATTTAATCGTAAGCTTGGCGAACAGTTTTGGAGAATTGGATGTTTCCCTATTCAAAAAGTTAGGAACTAAACTTGAGATGGGTCTCAAAGATGGCCGCCGAGTGAAATGAACCTTGCGTCGCAACGATCATTAGTTATTAACTTTGGGGCCGCTAACACAACAACGTTTTAACAGAAAACTCTTAAGTTATTTCAGCGTAAACTTAAAAAAACACGAACCAGTGAGAACACCAATGATGTGCACATGCGTATTACTTTCTTTCTGCGCAAACTTCAAAAACGTGAACCAGTGAGAACGCCAATGACGTGCACATGCATATTATGTTCTTTCTGCACAAACTTCAAAAACGCGAACCAGTGAGAACGCCGATGGCGTGCACATGCATATTACGAGTTCAGTCTATAGGTATGCGCATTTGAATATATGTGCGCAGGCGTGTAGTCCTTCCCTACAAATCAACCCTTAACATAGTACTTGTCCGGCCTTAAAATTAATAATACAGAATTTTTTCCGCTTCCATGTAGCCACGCGAACCGGAATTATCCCGACAACGCTTTATCTGTAGATAGGTAAAGGGAGGGGAGGGAGGCCTTCACAGGAAAGAGCCTAGTGGACATTGCAGGACTGCGCTGTCGTCGCGTCCAGGTGCAGGTCCTTCATCAGATCTGGATATGGCCTGGATCCGGCGGACTGCGATAAACCTCGGGATAAACAGAGAAACTAATATTAGCGTAGATGCCATTCTTCTTATGATGTAATGAGTACATCAGGATTTATGGGAAGTGTTCCCGATTCCGGCTGACCTAATCTATGCAGCCTAACATTGAATTATAAAAGTCTATAATGTGTTATGTGTATGCTAGGTCAAAGAGATGTGTTTTTAGTCTAGCTTTGAAATGACAGAGTGTGTCTGCTTCCCGGATAATGTTAGGAAGACTGTTCCAAAGTTTTAGTGCTAAATAGGGAAAGGATCTACCACCAGCAGCCGATTTTGATATTCTAGGTATTATTAACTGGCCGGAATTTTGAGATCGCAAAAGACATGAAGGACTATAATGCGTTAAGAGCTTGCTCAAGTACTGCGGAGCTAAACCATTTAGTGCTTTGTAAGTAATCAGCAATATTTTAAAATTTATACAATGTTTAATAAGGAACCAGTGCAGTGTTGACAGAACTGAGCTAATATGGTCATACTTCCTGGTTCTGGTAAGAACTCTAGCTGCTGCGTTTTGGACAAGCAGTAATTTGTTTATTAAGCGTGCAGGACAACCACCCATAATAGCATTACAATAATCTAGCCTTGATGTCATGAACACATGTACTAATTGTTCCACATTTGTCAATGAGAGCATATGACGTAATTTTGATATATTTTTAAGATGGAAAAATGCGGTTTTACAGATACTAGACACGTGACGTTCAAATGAATGATTGGTATCAAAGAGCACACCCAGGTTCCTAACCGACGACGAAGACTTGACAGAGCAGCCATCAAGTGTTAGACAGTATTCTAGATTATTACGTGAGGAAGTTTTTTGTCCAATAATTAGAATCTCTGTTTTTTCAGAATTAAGTGGTAGGAAATTACTAGTCATCCAATTTTTTATATCACCTATGCATTCCGTTAATTTTGTGAATTGGTAAGTTTCGTCAGGGCGTGAAGAAATATAGAGCTGAGTATCATCAGCATAACAGTGAAAACTAATTCCATGCTTCCTAATGATATCTCCCAAGGGTAGCATGTACAGAGTGAAAAGCAATGGTCCTAGTACTGAGCCTTGTGGTACGCCATACTGAACTTGTGATCGATGAGACATCTCTTCATTTACTGCTACAAACCGATAACGGTCAGATAATTATGATTTAAACCATGTTAATGCAATTCCACTAATGCCAACATAATTTTCGAGTCTATTTAAAAGAATGTTGTGGTCAATAGTATCAAATGCAGCACTAAGATCGAGTTACACTAATAGAGAGATACAACCACGATCAGATGATAAGAGCAAATCAATTGTAACTCTGATGAGAGCAGTCTCAGTACTATGGTACGGTCTAAATCCTGACTGGAAATCCTCGCAGATATCATTTCTTTCTAAAAAGGAACATAGTTGTGAGGATACCGCCTTTTCTAGTATCTTTGACAGAAAAGGTAGAATCGAGATTGGCCTGTAATTGACTAATTCTGTACGATCAAGTTGTGTTTTTTTAACAAGCGGTTAAATCATAGCCAGCTTAAAGGTTTTTGGTACGTATCCTAATGACAAAGATGAATTAATGATATTAAGAAGAGGATCTATGACCTCTGGAAGCATCTCTTTCAGTAGCTTAGTCGGTATAGGGTCTAACATACATGTTGTCGATTTAGATGATTTAACGTGTTTAACGAATTCTTCCTCTTCTATAGCAACGATTGAATACAATTTTTCCTTAGGGAGACTACAATGCACTGCCTGATGCGATACTGTAGTAGACGGTTGCATTGTTATAATTTTCTCCCTGATATTATCAATCTTATAAGTGAAGAAGTTCATAAAGTCATTACTGCTGGGCTACTTGGAAACTTCTGGGCTTGAAGCTTTATTTTTCGTTAGTTTAGCCACTGTTTCAAATAAATACCTAGGGTTTTGTTTATTTTCTTCTAATAGGGTTGAAAAATAAGCAGATCTAGCAGCTTTTAAGGCCTCTCTGTATGCAATCGAGGTCTCTTTCCATGAAACGCGAAATACCTCTAGTTTTGTTTTCTTTCAGTTGCGCTCCATTTTTCTGGCTGCTCTCTTAAGGGCCAGAGTGTGCTCGTTGTACCACGGCGTTGGACTATTTTCTTTAATCTTCTTTAAGCGCAACGGAGCAACTCTGTCAGGAAAAGAGAGAGTTAAAAGTTTCTGTCGCAATATCGAGTTCTTCTAAGCTATCTGGGATGCTGAGATGATGAAACTGATCAGGAAGATTATTAATAAAGCAATCTTTAGCGGTAGAAGTGATAAGTCTAACATATTTGTAACACGGAGTCCGCTTTGCAGCCTTGGCTAAATGAAGTTTACATGAGACTAGATAATGATCTGAGATGTCATCGCTCTGCTGCAGAATTTCAACGGCATCAACATTGATTCCGTGTGATAATATTAGATCTAGAGAATGATTACGACAATGAGTAGGTCCTGACACATGTTGTCTAACTCCAATAGAGTTAAGAATGTCTTTAAATGCCAATCCCACTGCATCTTTTTCGTTATCTACATGTATATTAAAATCACCAATTAGGACTTTATCTGCAGCCAGTGATAGAAAGTCAGCAAATTCTTTGATAAAGTCTGTATGGTGTCCTGGTGGCCTGTATACAGAAGCCAGGACAAATCTCAAATGTGATTTATCATTTACAAACGTGACTCTTCATCTTCTCTAACACAGCTTAGCCAGGCCTCGCCAACTTTTTTTGCGTATATTGCGTGGGCGGAGATTATTAAATGAGAAACATTATGATTTCATAAGATCTGGAAAAATCGTGTTGTAGCCTGAACGAGCCGAGCCGTTCGTTGCAGTTCTTGAAAAGTGGACTCTGTAAAATAAAATATAAATATAATATAAAATAATACAAAATAAAATGGAAAAGCACAACAGGACCCCTTTAAAGCTGGCTCCTCATAACCCAATTGAGTGGCTGCGCTGAGTCTTGGCACTTCCACGGCCAGCATCCACTACACTGGACCTCTGGGACTGCCAGTGGGTCTCTTCCAGTTTCCTGCAACACCATCAACAATCCACATGTCAGGCATGAGGGTAGTGACAGCAACACTGACCTTTATCAGTCAGCTTTGTTCCTGAAGTCAGTCAGCTGTGTTTGTCTAGATCTATTAATTCATTCAGAAATACATTACAAATGCGATTCATACATGCAATGACTAAGATACACCTCTTTTATGATGATCATGTTTCAAATTTCTAAATTAAAATTGATTTTAATATTTTCTTTTCTCTTGAACAAACCCACCAGGTTCCAGATGAATCACATTCCAAACTTACATCCAATCAGAAAAAAATAAAAGACTTGTGCCCGATTTCACAGGCAAGGCTTAAAGGGGTTAGTTCATCCAAAAATAAAAATTCTGCCATCATTTACTCACCATCATGTCGTTCCAAACCCGTAAGACTTTCGTTCATCTTCTGATTACAAATTAAGATCTTTTTGATGAAGTCTGAGAGCTTTTTCCTCCATTGACAGCTATGCAACTAACACTTTGACGCTTCAAAAAGTTCATAAAGAGATCGTAAAACTAATCCATATGAACTGAGCGGTTTAGTCCAATTTTCTGAAGAGACTATCGCTTTAAATGCTTGAAAATGTTTACTTTAGGCTTTTATTCACAAGTTGCTCATCAACTCCCACATCAGTTGTGCTAAACGGAAGCTCAAGCATGTTCACTTGACGTATGAAAACCAATGAGGTTTGATACTTGCCCTTACAAACACCACTGATCATTTCACACATGCTGCTGCTGTGACTCGGGAGCCGCCCAGTAAAAAAACAGTCTGACTTTGTTTACCATTGACTAATTTGATGTCTCCGTTAGTTCAGGCATGGATAAGATATACACACAGCACAGGCCATAAACTTGTGAGCCTCAACTTGGGCAGAGACAGGGTATTTAAAGTTCAAAGGTCAAGAACAGCACCTCAGTGTTACCAGCCCTTCAACACCGTTAGCCTTGTAACTAAAATAGCTTGTGCAGTGTTCATTTACAGCCAACTTAAACAGCTTTGTTCTGCACTGCTGTGCGTGTGTTTAAAGGGGTCCTATTATATCCTTTCACAAAGTCTTGATTTTGTTTTTGGGGTGTACTAGAATATGTTTTCATGCTTGATTGTTCAAAAAACACATTATTTTTCTAATTTTTACAATATTACAGCTCCTCTCTCCCCAGTCTGGTTGAACGTGTCATTTTCGAAGTCCCTCCTTCCGACATACGAAATGTGCTGTGATTGTTAGCTGGAACAGTGTGTTGTGATTCGCATAGCTTTGCGTGTATTCAGGAATTGTCCCACCCCTACATAACCGCGAGCTCTACTCAGATGCAAATATTATCGATGGCGTCAATTTCAAAACATTTCAAACCCGATTCAGACCCTGACAATGTTAAAGAACAAGAAGATCGTGCAGAACGGATTTCAAGCATGGACTTTGCAAGCTCGGATTTCACAGGGCATTTCAGAGTGGTATGTTTTTTTGTATTTTTCTTATAGAAATCAATTAGGTTAATTCTTGTGTCACGCAGCACATCTGTTTGCTGATGTATGTTCAAATATGAATAAAAGTCTAAATTAAATCTGTTCATCATATAAAGCGATTGAGTCTCTTCCGAAAATTTGGACTAAGCCACTCAATTCATATGGATCAGTTTTGCGATCTCTTTATGAATTTTTTGAAGTGTCAAAGTTGTAGTTGCGTAGCTGTCAATGGAGGAACAGAAATCTCTCAGATTTTATTAAAAAGATCTTCATTTGTGTTCTGAAGATGAATGAAAGTCTTACGCGTTTGGAACGACACAAGGATGAGTAACTAATGACAGAATTTTCATTTTGGGGTGAACTAACCCTTTAAATCTAGTTCCAGACTAAAGTGAATGTTTGAGCTGTTTTAACTGAAAGCAATTTGCACTGGCATATCTTAAAATACGTCCGTGCCATTGTTTTGTCTCAAGATGCACACCAGTAATGTTTTTTTCTTCTAAGGCACATTTATAAAAGCTACTTAAAAGTCCTAATTTAACTAAGGCCTAATCCTGGCTTAATCTAAGCCCTGTTTGTGAAACCAGGCCTTGAGGTATAAGACAGTGAGAATGTCTTTTATGAGGAAATGAAATGCTTATTACTGATAATCATGTAATTGAATCAGAAACAACGGTATAATGGTCTGTCTTAGAATGGTCTGTTCCTCTATGAATCTTCAAGAAAAAGACTTCTGCTTTGTTGGGAAACAGACTTCTGACCTTAAAAACTGAGGGAGGCCTTCACAGGAAAGAGCCTAGTTGACATTTCAGGACTGTGCTGTCGTTGCGTCCAGGCGCAGGTCCTTCATCAGATCTGGATACGGCCTGGATCCGGCGGACTGCGGTAAACCTCGGGATAAACAGAGAGACTAATATTAGCGTAGATGCCATTCTTCTTATGATGTAACGAGTACATCAGGATTTATGGCAAGCATTCCCAATTCCGGCTGACCTAATCTATGCAGCCTAACCTTGAATTATAAAAGTCTATAATGTGTTATGTGTATGCTAGGACAAAGATATGTGTTTTTAGTCTAGCTTTGAACTGACAGAGTGTGTCTGCTTCCCGGACAATGTTAGGAAGCCTGTTCCAAAGTTTTAGTGCTAAATAGGGAAAGGATCTACCACCAGCAGTCGATTTTGATATTCTAGGTATTATCAACTGGTCGGAATTCTGAGATCGCAATAGACGTGAAGGACTATAATGCGTTAAGAGCTTGCTCAAGTACTGCGGAGCTAAACCATTTAGAGCTTTGTAAGTAATCAGCAATATTTAAAAATTTATACGATGTTTAATAGGGAGCCAGTGCAGTGTTGACAGAACTGAGCTAATATAGTCATACTTCCTGGTTCTGGTAAGAACTCTAGCTGCTGCGTTTTGGACCAGCTGTAATTTGTTTATTAAGCGTGCAGGACAACCACCCATAATAGCATTACAATAATCTAGCCTTGATGTCATGAACACATGGACTAATTGTTCCGCATTTGTCAATGAGAGCATATGACGTAATTTTGATATATTTTTTAAGATGGAAAAATGCGGTTTTACAGATACTAGACATGTAACTTTCAAATGAAAGGTTGGTATCAAAGAGCACACCCAGGTTCCTAACCGACGACGAAGACTTGACAGAGCAGCCATCAAGTCTTAGACAGAGTTCTAGATTATTATGTGAGGACGTTTTTTGTCCAATAATTAGAATTTCTGTTTTTTCAGAATTAAGTGGTAGGAAATTACTAGTCATCCAATTTTTTATATCACCTATGCATTCCGTTAATTTTGTGAATTGGTAAGTTTCGTCAGGGCGTGAAGAAATATAGAGCTGAGTATCATCAGCATAACAGTGAAAACTAATTCCATGCTTCCTAATGATATCTCTAAAGGGTAGCATGTACAGAGTGAAAAGCAACGGTCCTAGTACTGAGCCTTGTGGTACGCCATACTGAACTTGTGATCGATGAGACATCTCTTCATTTACTGCTACAAACCGATAACGGTCAGATAATTATGATTTAAACCATATTAATGCAATTCCACTAATGCCAACATAATTTTCGAGTCTATTTAAAAGAATGTTGTGGTCAATAGTATCAAATGCAGCACTAAGATCGAGTTACACTAATAGAGAGATACAACCACGATCAGATGATAAGAGCAAATCAATTGTAACTCTGATGAGAGCAGTCTCAGTACTATGGTACGGTCTAAATCCTGACTGAAAATCCTTGCAGATATCATTTCTTTCTAAAAAGGAACATAGTTGTGAGGATACCGCCTTTTCTAGTATCTTTGACAGAAAAGGTAGAATCGAGATTGGCCTGTAATTGACTAATTCTGTACGATCAAGTTGCGTTTTTTTAACAAGCGGTTAAATCATAGCCAGCTTAAAGGTTTTTGGTACGTATCCTAATGACAAAGATGAATTAATGCTATTAAGAAGAGGATCTATGACCTCTGGAAGCATCTCTTTCAGTAGCTTAGTCGGTATAGGGTCTAACATACATGTTGTCGATTTAGATGATTTAACGAGTTTAACGAATTCTTCCTCTTCTATAGCAACGATTGAATCCAATTTTTCCTTATGGAGACTACAATGCACTGCCTGATGCGATACTGTAGTAGACGGTAGCATTGTTATAATTTTCTCCCTGATATTATCAATCTTATAAGTGAAGAAGTTCATAAAGTCATTACTGCTGGGCTACTTGGAAACTTCTGGGCTTGAAGCTTTATTTTTCGTTAGTTTAGCCACTGTTTCAAATAAATACCTAGGGTTTTGTTTATTTTCTTCTAATAGGGTTGAAAAATAAGCAGATCTAGCAGCTTTTAAGGCCTCTCTGTATGCAGTCGAGGTCTCTTTCCACGAAACGCGAAATACCTCTAGTTTTGTTTTCTTCCAGTTACGCTCCATTTTTCTGGCTGCTCTCTTAAGGGCCAGAGTGTGCTCGTTGTACCACGGCGTTGGACTATTTTCTTTAATCTTCTTTAAGCGCAAAGGAGCAACTCTGTCTGGAAAAGAGAGAGTTAAAAGTTTCTGTCGCAATATCGAGTTCTTCTAAGCTTTCTGGGATGCTGAGATGATGAAACTGATGAGGAAGATTATTAATAAAGCAATCTTTAGCGGTAGAAGTGATAGGTCTAACATATTTGTAACACGGAGTTGGCTTTGCAGCCTTGGCAAAATGAAGTTTACACAAGACTAGATAATGATCTGAGATGTCATCGCTCTGCTGCAGAATTTCAACGGCATCAACATTGATTCCGTGTGATAATATTAGATCTAGAGAATGATTACGACAATGAGTAGGTCCTGACACATGTTGTCTAACTCCAATAGGGTTAAGAATGTCTTTAAATGCCAATCCCACTGCATCTTTTTCGTTATCTACATGTATATTAAAATCACCAATTAGGACTTTATCTGCAGCCAGTGATAGAAAGTCCGCAAATTCTTTGATAAAGTCTGTATGGTGCCCTGGTGGCCTGTATATAGAAGCCAGGACAAATCTCAAACGTGATTTATCATTTACAAACGTGACTCTTCATCTTCTCTAACACAGCTTAGCCAGGCCTCGCCAACTTTTTTTGCGTATTGCGTGGTCGGAGATTATTAAATGAGAAACATTATGATTTCATAAGATCTGGAAAAATCGCGTTGTAGCCTGAACGAGCCGTTCGTTGCAGTTCTTGAAAAGTGGACTCTGTAAAATAAAATATAAATATAATATAAAATAATACAATATAAAATGGAAAAGCACAATAGGACCCCTTTAAAGCTGGCTCCTCATAACCCAATTGAGTGGCTGCGCTGAGTCTTGGCACTTCCACGGCCAGCATCCACTACACTGGACCTCTGGGACTGCCAGTGGGTCTCTTCCAGTTTCCTGCAACACCATCAACAATCCACATGTCAGGCATGAGGGTAGTGACAGCAACACTGACCTTTATCAGTCAGCTTTGTTCCTGAAGTCAGTCAGCTGTGTTTGTCTAGATCTATTAATTCATTCAGAAATACATTACAAATGCAATTCATACATGCAATGACTAAGATACACCTCTTTTATGATGATCATGTTTCAAATTTCTAAATTAAAATTGATTTTAATATTTTCCTTTCTCTTGAACAAACCCACCAGGTTCCAGATGAATCACATTCCAAACGTACATCCAATCAGAAAAAAATAAAAGACTTGTGCCCGGTTTCACAGGCAAGGCTTAAAGTGGTTAGTTCATCCAAAAATAAAAATTCTGCCATCATTTACTCACCATCATGTCGTTCCAAACCCGTAAGACTTTCGTTCATCTTCTGATTACAAATTAAAGATCTTTTTGATGAAGTCTGAGAGCTTTTTCCTCCATTGACAGCTATGCAACTAACACTTTGACGCTTCAAAAAGTTCATAAAGAAATCGTAAAACTAATCCATATGAACTGAGCGGTTTAGTCCAATTTTCTGAAGAGACTATCGCTTTAAATGCTTGAAAATGTTTACTTTAGGCTTTTATTCACAAGTTGCTCATCAACTCCCACATCAGTTGTGCTAAACGGAAGCTCAAGCATGTTCACTTGACATATGAAAACCAATGAGGTTTGATACTTGCCCTTACAAACACCACTGATCATTTCACACATGCTGCTGCTGTGACTCGGGAGCCGCCCAGTAAAAAAACAGTCTGACTTTGTTTACCATTGACTAATTTGATGTCTCCGTTAGTTCAGGCATGGATAAGATATACACACAGCACAGGCCATAAACTTGTGAGCCTCAACTTGGGCAGAGACAGGGTATTTAAAGTTCAAAGGTCAAGAACAGCACCTCAGTGTTACCAGCCCTTCAACACCGTTAGCCTTGTAACTACAATAGCTTGTGCAGTGTTCATTTACAGCCAACTTAAACAGCTTTGTTCTTCACTGCTGTGCGTGTGTTTAAAGGGGTCCTATTATATCCTTTCACAAAGTCTTGATTTTGTTTTTGGGGTGTACTAGAATATGTTTTCATGCTTGATTGTTCAAAAAACACATTATTTTTCTCATTTTTACAATATTACAGCTCCTCTCTCCCCAGTCTGGTTGAACGTGTCATTTTCGAAGTCCCTCCTTCCGACATACGAAATGTGCTGTGATTGTTAGCTGGAACAGTGTGTTGTGATTCGCATAGCTTAGCGTGTATTCAGGAATTGTCCCGCCCCTACATAACCGCGAGCTCTACTCAGATGCAAATATTATCGATGGCGTCAATTTCAAACCATTTCAAACCCGATTCAGACCCTGACAATGTTAACGAACAAGAAGATCGTGCAGAACGGATTTCAAGCATGGACTTTGCGAGCTCGGATTTCACAGGGCATTTCAGAGTGGTATGTTTTTTTGTATTTTTCTTATAGAAATCAATTAGGTTAATTCTTGTGTCACGCAGCACATCTGTTCGCTGATGTATGTTCAAATATGAATAAAAGTCTAAATTAAATCTGTTCATCATATAAAGCGATTGAGTCTCTTCCGAAAATTTGGACTAAGCCACTCAATTCTTATGGATCAGTTTTGCGATCTCTTTATGAATTTTTTGAAGTGTCAAAGTTGTAGTTGCGTAGCTGTCAATGGAGGAACAGAAATCTCTCAGATTTTATTAAAAAGATCTTCATTTGTGTTCTGAAGATGAACGAAAGTCTTACTCGTTTGGAACGACACAAGGGTGAGTAACTAATGACAGAATTTTCATTTTGGGGTGAACTAACCCTTTAAATCTAGTTCCAGACTAAAGTGAATGTTTGAGCTGTTTTAACTGAAAGCAATTTGCACTGGCATATCTTAAAATACGTCCGTGCCATTGTTTTGTCTCAAGATGCACACCAGTAATGTTTTTTTCTTCTAAGGCACATTTATAAAAGCTACTTAAAAGTCCTAATTTAACTAAGGCCTAATCCTGGCTTAATCTAAGCCCTGTTTGTGAAACCAGGCCTTGAGGTATAAGACAGTGAGAACGTCTTTTATGAGGAAATGAAATGCTTATTACTGATAATCATGTAATTGAATCAGAAACAACGGTATAATGGTCTGTCTTAGAATGGTCTGTTCCTCTATGAATTTACAAGAAAAAGACTTCTGCTTTGTTGGGAAACAGACTTCTGACCTTAAAAACTGAGGGAGGCCTTCACAGGAAAGAGCCTAGTTGACATTTCAGGACTGTGCTGTCGTCGCGTCCAGGCGCAGGTCCTTCATCAGATCTGGATACGGCCTGGATCCGGCGGACTGCGGTAAACCTCGGGATAAACAGAGAGACTAATATTAGCGTAGATGCCATTCTTCTTATGATGTAACGAGTACATCAGGATTTATGGCAAGCATTCCTAATTCCGGCTGACCTAATCTATGCAGCCTAACCTTGAATTATAAAAGTCTATAATGTGTTATGTGTATGCTAGGTCAAAGATATGTGTTTTTAGTCTAGCTTTGAACTGACAGAGTGTGTCTGCTTCCCGGACAATGTTAGGAAGCCTGTTCCAAAGTTTTAGTGCTAAATAGGGAAAGGATCTACCACCAGCAGTCGATTTTGATATTCTAGGTATTATCAACTGGTCGGAATTCTGAGATCGCAATAGACGTGAAGGACTATAATGCGTTAAGAGCTTGCTCAAGTACTGCGGAGCTAAACCATTTAGTGCTTTGTAAGTAATCAGCAATATTTTAAAATGTATACGATGTTTAGTAGGGAGCCAGTGCAGTGTTGACAGAACTGAGCTAATATGGTCATACTTCCTGGTTCTGATAAGAACTCTAGCTGCTGCGTTTTGGGCCAGCTGTAATTTGTTTATTAAGTGTGCAGGGCAACCACCCATAATAGCATTACAATAATTTAGCCTTGAGGTCATAAACACATGGACTAAATTGTTCCGCATTTGTCAATGAGAGCATGTGATGTAATTTTGATATATTTTTAAGATGGAAAAATGCGGTTATACAGATACTAGACACGTGACGTTCAAATGAATGATTGGTATCAAAGAGCACACCCAGGTTCCTAACCGACGACGAAGACTTGACAGAGCAGCCATCAAGTGTTAGACAGTATTCTAGATTATTACGTGAGGAAGTTTTTTGTCCAATAATTAGAATCTCTGTTTTTTCAGAATTAAGTGGTAGGAAATTACTAGTCATCCAATTTTTTATATCACCTATGCATTCCGTTAATTTTGTGAATTGGTAAGTTTCGTCAGGGCGTGAAGAAATATAGATCTGAGTATCATCAGCATAACAGTGAAAACTAATTCCATGCTTCCTAATGATATCTCCCAAGGGTAGCATGTACAGAGTGAAAAGCAACGGTCCTAGTACTGAGCCTTGTGGTACGCCATACTGAACTTGTGATCGATGAGACATCTCTTCATTTACTGCTACAAACCGATAACGGTCAGATAATTATGATTTAAACCATATTAATGCAATTCCACTAATGCCAACATAATTTTCGAGTCTATTTAAAAGAATGTTGTGGTCAATAGTATCAAATGCAGCACTAAGATCGAGTTACACTAATAGAGAGATACAACCACGATCAGATGATAAGAGCAAATCAATTGTAACTCTGATGAGAGCAGTCTCAGTACTATGGTACGGTCTAAATCCTGACTGGAAATCCTCGCAGATATCATTTCTTTCTAAAAAGGAACATAGTTGTGAAGATACCGCCTTTTCTAGTATCTTTGACAGAAAAGGTAGAATCGAGATCGGCCTGTAATTGACTAATTCTGTACGATCAAGTTGCGTTTTTTTAACAAGCGGTTAAATCATAGCCAGCTTAAAGGTTTTTGGTACGTATCCTAATGACAAACATGAATTAATGATATTAAGAAGAGGATCTATGACCTCTGGAAGTATCTCTTTCAGTAGCTTAGTCGGTATAGGGTCTAACATACATGTTGTCGATTTAGATGATTTAACGTGTTTAACGAATTCTTCCTCTTCTATAGCAACGATTGAATCCAATTTTTCCTTAGGGAGACTACAATGCACTGCCTGATGCGATACTGTAGTAGACGGTTGCATTGTTATAATTTTCTCCCTGATATTATCAATCTTATAAGTGAAGAAGTTCATAAAGTCATTACTGCTGGGCTACTTGGAAACTTCTGGGCTTGAAGCTTTATTTTTCGTTAGTTTGGCCACTGTTTCAAATAAATACCTAGGGTTTCGTTTATTTTCTTCTAATAGGGTTGAAAAATAAGCAGATCTAGCAGCTTTTAAGGCCTCTCTGTATGCAATCGAGGTCTCTTTCCACGAAACGCGAAATACCTCTAGTTTTGTTTTCTTCCAGTTGCGCTCCATTTTTCTGGCTGCTCTCTTAAGGGCCAGAGTGTGCTCGTTGTACCACGGCGTTGAACTATTTTCTTTAATCTTCTTTAAGCGCAACGGAGCAACTGTGTCTGTAAAAGAGAAAGTTAAAAGTTTCTGTCGCAATATCGAGTTCTTCTAAGCCATCTGGGATGCTGAGATGATGAAACTGATGAGGAAGATTATTAATAAAGCAATCTTTAGTGGTAGACTGTCTAACATATTTGTAACACGAGGTCCGCTTTGCAGCCTTGGCAAAATGAAGTTTACACGAGACTAGATAATGATCTGAGATGTCATCGCTCTGCTGCAGAATTTCAACGGCATCAACATTGATTCCGTGTGATAATATTAGATCTAGAGAATGATTACGACAATGAGTAGGTCCTGACACATGTTGTCTAACTCCAATAGAGTTAAGAATGTCTTTAAATGCCAATCCCACTGCATCTTTTTCGTTATCTACATGTATATTAAAATCACCAATTAGGACTTTATCTGCAGCCAGTGATAGAAAGTCAGCAAATTCTTTGACAAAGTCTGTATGGTGCCCTGGTGGCCTGTATACAGTAGCCAGGACAAATCTCAAACGTGATTTATCATTTACAAACGTGACTCTTCATCTTCTCTAACACAGCTTAGCCAGGCCTCGCCAACTTTTTTTGCGTATTGCGTGGTCGGAGATTATTAAATGAGAAACATTATGATTTCATAAGATCTGGAAAAATCGCGTTGTAGCCTGAACGAGCCGAGCCGTTTGTTGCAGTTCTTGAAAAGTGGACTCTGTAAAATAAAATATAAATACAATATAAAATGGAAAAGCACAACAGGACCCCTTTAAAGCTGGCTCCTCATAACCCAATTGAGTGGCTGCGCTGAGTCTTGGCACTTCTACGGCCAGCATCCACTACACTGGACCTCTGGGACTGCCAGTGGGTCTCTTCCAGTTTCCTGCAACACCATCAATAATCCACATGTCAGGTATGATGGCAGTGACAATAACACTGACCTTTATCAGTCAGCTTTGTTCCTGAAGTCAGTCAGCTGTGTTTGTCTAGATCTATTAATTCATTCAGAAATACATTACAAATGCAATTCATACATGCAGTGACTAAGATACACCTCTTTTATGATGATCATGTTTCAAATTTCTATGTGCCAAATTTCTATGAATACAGCTCATCTTGCTCTCCAGAGCCTGTTTGTCTGCTTTCTTTTCATCCAGTTTCTCCAAAACCTTGTACAGACGCTGGAAAAGCCACAACTTAAGTCAATGTGCTTCGTACAGCATCTCACATATACAGTATAACTGCTAAAGGTTTTCTGTAAGGGGTTGAGTTGGGAAAGGGTGTAATAATTATAACTAGCTTAATTTAAGTACCAATTAAGTCAGCAGGAAGTCCCTACCATGGCATGTGTCTCAGTGCAAGTAAATTTTACTAGGGATGCACCGATATGAAAACTTTGGCCGATAACCGATAACTCTTTAAATTTGAAGGCCAATAACCGATAAATTGGCTGATAAAGTTCAAATTTGTATATCATTTTTTGAGAGCCTGATTACAAAAACAAAATTCTCACCATTAAAATCCATGTCCCAAGCACATAATTATAATAATGTTCTCATTATAATTTTATGTAACCTATATGACTTGCACTGCACATGTTGAACTTAACTGTATTTCCCTTTTTGAAGTGATTTCAATCATATTTTAAGCAAATTTAAAACCATCACAGCGAACAAAGTGTTTAAGTTAGAATCCACTCACAACTTTAAACGGCAGAATTTTGGTCCAGTTAACGCATTAAACTTTCGTTTACAAAGACGTGAAACTCACCAAGTGGTCAGGGGTGTTCACTGATATGCTCACACAAAAATCGCTGCAAAAGATGCTTTCCAACAGGTTTTATCGTAGTTTTTGTCCAACTCCACTGACTTGTATTGGATGTGCTGTGAGGTACGGTATTACTCCGCCACCAACTGGGCTGGAGTGTCTATTATTCAAGCTCTCAACGGAAGAATGTACGGGTGTGAGGCGTTTGGAAAAATAGGTCCACAGCTTTACAACGAATGGTAAAACACCTGTTGGAAAGCATCTTTTGCAGCGGTTTTTGTGTGAGCATATCAGTGAACACCTGACCACTCGGTGAGTTTCACGTCTTTGTAAACGAAAGTTTAATGCTTTTAGGAAGGATTGTTCCAGTGCACATATGCAGCCATTCTGTAGGTGGGGGGGGGGAGCGAAAGAAACCTAAAATTCTTGGGCCAGCAGCATTTTAATCTTAACCGTTCTATTTCATCAGAAACTATCTGTAAACAGGGCTTTAAGTGTAAAATACCGAACTTGTCCTTTAAGTGTCTGGCAACATTACATTTAGTTCCCACTTAAGTATGTTATTTCTGTATAAGGAGTTTTTTTTTTAAAGGGGTCATATGATGCGATTTCTTGTTTCCTTTTTCTTTAGTGTGTTATGTAGCTGTGCAAGTATAAGATCTGCAGAGTTACAAAGCTCAAAGTGTCAAACCTTAAGAGATGTGCTTTAAAAAAGTTAAGACTCAGCCACACCTTCCTAAAACGCTTTGTTCAAACACTCCCCCACAAATCTACGTCAGTGTGTGGGGGCAGAGTTTCCTAACACCGCCCAAATGTATACGCAAAGAAAGAAGGCGTAACTCTTATTCTCGCTGTATTATTGTTGCCGCCGGTGTTTTTCGTTGCAAAAGCATAAATTGGTCAGATTTTGATCAGAAGCGAAAGTAGAACACAGTGGTTAAGCTTTATTTACAACACTGTTCTAGAACAGTACAACTAACATTTTCGATTGTGTGCTGCGTATTTTTTGGAAGACTATGTCCAGAACCTGGGAGAGTACAAAGTCGACTGTGCACAAAGGCTGATTCTAAAAAGTGGCGCAATTCCATATTTGTGAGTACATTCTGGTGCTTCTGACTCACAGACACAGCCTGTAAGTTGGCATAGAGGAGCAACAATAATGTACAGTAATTACTTTTTTTAACCTAAAACCGGGTAAACACATTGCATTAAAGTCCGCGTGAACCGGAAGTTGCAAACGACTTTTCTCCAGTGTTGTGACGTGTTTCCCAGTGAAACGGAATATTGAACAGAGGGCAGGGTTTTACTCTAGCGCTCCTCCTCTCCATCTCTGCTCATAGCAGACTAACGGTTTGAGGGGAGTGGTTAAGCATTTCCCAACCCAAGTCCTCAAACCTACGTCATCAGGGAAGGTCCTCCAACGCAGAGGGGAGGGGCATTTTCAGATTTTGATGAAAGATTACGAAGCCAAAAAAATTTTTTGTGTGGATTGACTTGCATGGATGAATTGTTCACCACAAAACGATCAATTTAGGCAAACAAAGTAAGTATGGTCAATTTTGATTTCATGTGGACTTTAAACCAAATACACAAAATAATGTGCTTTTTAGAATCATAGATCATATGACCCCTTTAATTATATGCTAAAGTGTACTTCTTTTTCAAAAGGGTAATAATTTAATATCACTGCGTATTAAAATCAGTAACTGAGTCTGAATGTACTGTAAATGCCCCTGTTTCTCGATGAACACAAGCTGTGCTGCTCTCACTCACGTCGATGTGGATCTGTTTCTCGCTGTGTTCCTCCACCAGGCGTCTGGATGTGCTGTGGAGTCTCTCGTTGTCGGCCTGCGGCTGCATTAAGACTCCGTTCACATCACTCGCCACATCAGTGTTCTGCAGCAAAACACACATTTCACAACATCACATACACACAGAGGACATTTTCACCGATCTGTCGGAGATCGGGAGACTCGGCTTCATTTCAGTTTCAACATAGTGTCGGCCCAGATCCGGCCCACACCCGGGCCGTGTGGAATCCACGAGTACCAGATGTGGGCCGGATCTGGGCCGACACTATGTTGCTGTCTGGGTTGCAACTTTGTCTCAAATGTTTCTTAAAATGTCTTAAGAAGAATAAATATAAACTCTTTTCATCTCTGTTTAATCTCTGTCCCTGTCTGTCATGTACCTTAATCCTGTCCCGGTGTTCCTGGTTCTTGATGTGAGTGGTCTTGTCCTCCGGTAACTCTTGGGCAACTGACTGACCTCCTGGTTTAGATTGTGACCTTCTGTCTGCTATTAAACCTGACCCTGACGAGAACTCTCATCCTGACCTGAACTCTGAACCTAATCCTGACCTGAACTCTTAACCTGATCCTGACCTGAACTCTGAACCTGACCTGAACCTGATCCTGACCTGAACTCTGAACCTGACCCTGAACTCTGAACCTGATCCTGACCTGAACTCTGATCCTGACCCTGATCCTGTTCCTGACCTGAACTCTGAACCTGACCTGAACTCTGAACCTGATCCTGACCTGAACTCTGAACCTGATCCTGACCTGAACTCTGATCCTGACCTGAACTCTGAACCTGATCCTGACCTGAACTCTGATCCTGACCTGAACTCTGAACCTGACCTGAAATCTGAACCTGACCCTGGCCTGAACTCTGAACCTGACCCTGGCCTGAACTCTGAACCTGACCTGAACTCTGAACCTGATTCTGACCTGAACACTGAACCTGACCTGAACTCTGAACCTGATCCTGGCCTGATCTTTGGACGTGCGCCACTGCTTTGCTGATCTCTGAACCTGATCCTGACCTGAACTCTGAACCTGATCCTGGCCTGATCTTTGGACGTGCGCCGCTGCTTTGCTGAACTCTACTGCCTCCTGCTGTTCCTCCATCCTCAACCATAACCCTGAGGCTGTTTAACTACAGGTGAACCGTAAAGAAAAAAATGAATATAATGTTAAGGAAAAATAATAACCCAATGCTAGGGTATTAAAACAACAGGGCTGAGCGATATATTGGTTATTGTGATTTATTAGTTATATTATAATATAAATGTTTAAACATGGAAGTTTAAAATGGTTAAAAATAAAATAAAAAAAATAAACTCTTCTGCTCACCAAGCAGTGAGCTTTTGATTAAGCAGGTTTTTTTGATAAAAAAATACAGTACAAATAGTAATATTGTAAAATATTAATTTCCCATGGAAAAACATTGTGACAGGTCTAAAATATAAACACTTATAATATGTTTCCCAGACAGCAACATAGTGTCGGCCCAGATCCGGCCCAAATCTGGTAAGCATGTATCAGATGTGGCTCGGATCTGAGCCGACACTATGTTGATGTCAGGGTCACCATAGTGAATCACGGTAAGGCCGTGTGTCCACCAAAGCGTTATTTCATGCGGCTGGCATGTTTTTTCAATTGTTTTCAATGGGAGCGCCGCGTTTTTAAAACGCCATGAGCGTAGTGAGGCCCTGAGCGTTTTTTTCATGCTGAAGCACCGAGCGCTCTGCGTTTTTTACAGGTCGCCGCGAGTTGAAGAAAGTTCAACTTTGGGTAAAACGCAGCGCTCATCACTGTCACTTTTTACCCAACCATCCAATCACAATGGAGGAGGGGCGGGACTAATACCACACCGACCAACCGCCACATTCTGCTTGTACAACGTCAACAGATGACAACAACAAGCATAATAATGGAACAAAATCATTTAAAACAAGAGCCAGAGAAAATACATTACATTGTATCGACATTTTAATATAGAATCAACACAGAAACAAAATATGTGTGAAATGAGATACTAGTAACACTTTCGTGGATATTCCGTATCATAACGAGCAACGTGTCTCAACTGAAAGAAAACGCAACGCTGCCAAAATGCTCTCAAGCGCTCACAGCTAGGCATTTTCAGCAGAGCGCCTAGCGTTTTCAGCTGGCTAAAAATGCTTTGGTGGACACACGGCCTAAGACAAAAACATGTTTTGGAGGAAGGATTGATGATGTATTGACTCATTATTTAAATGTTGTTACATAGTACCTTATATATTCTCCTATCCAACTTAGATTGATTGCGCTGAAAAGTGTACAGTGTGTCATTGTGGCTCAATCAATACATTGCTCTGTTTGTTTGAGCACCTCGACATTGGTTGCTCAGTCACCGGCATGAGTTTAGGCTGGACTATCTATTTGACTGACACAAATGACACACTTCAACTTTTACAACAATAGAAGTCTAGGGGAAGTTCTGTTTAGATAATTACATAAACTGTACTGATAAAAACAGCCTTTAGAACAGGGTTCACCGATCTCGGTCCTGGAGGGCCGCTGTCCTGCAGAGTTTAGCTCCAACCAGCTCCAACACACCTGTTTGAAAGTTTCTAGTATGCCTAGTGAGACCCTGATTAGCTGGTTCAGGTGTGTTTAATTGGGGTTGGAGCTAAACTCTGCAGGACAGCGGCCCTCCAGGACCGAGATTGGTGAACCCTGCTTTAGAGGAACTTGACTATCATATAATCTGATAACCCTAAACTGTGTTTTTAAAGAGAGGGTTAGAGGAAAGGTTAGGTTGGATTATTTTCTCTCATACCTTCTCTTCATCTTCTAGAAGACTGTCCACAAAAGTCCTCAGATGAATCAGCTGCTCCAGCACATGGTCAGGAATCTGCCGCTTTCCTGCAGACGTCACAAACAAAAAGTCAGAAACATACTTACACAAGCATATTAACAAAAAGTAACTTGCCTGTGAATAAAAATTGGGACCCACTTCATATTAAATGATGTTTTATTAACAAAGTTCGGGAGGAGCAGGTTCAGATAATTAACCAAATTATGCACTGTTGGAGATTAATCAGTAATAAACTCAATGACAGAGTATAAATTCACAGCAGACCTATCTCTGTTCATTGAAAGTTTGTCAGCATCCCTCCTCCACCCCATCTCCTCACTTCCAGTTCCATCTACACTTACCAACTGGGGGGAGTACTCTGGGTTCGGGCCTAACTCCAAGCTCGGAGCCCTCCCCCGGACAGCACGCCAAATACGCATAAACTTATTGTACTAATTATATGTAGATGTGAACTCGTGAAGTGTATTTAACTAGTACTAACTATGCACTTATTGTGTACATTTTTACATTGACCTTGAATTTTTATAAAAATACCTGCATGTAATTACAGCTGTAGTTAATTTCTGTAATCACATCTATAATTACACTGTTAACCTTCGCTTACACCTTAACCCACACTTAAACCTAGCCTGGCTCATTTTCCTTCAGTACTCTGTCTGGGTTTGCGATATATTTGTGGGTTTTCTCCAGCCAAATTTTTACCGGTCCAATCAGCGAACAGAGTTCAGAACGTCAGAGTTGCTGAGAACGATGACGTTAAGGTCGTGCGCTAGTTTGAGTTGTAGGGTTACGTCACAACCAAACATTAGCGATTGGTTATGACAGATCCAGAGTGGCTCTGGGTAGATCCAATAGTTTTAAACTTCAACAGAGTACCCGCCTTCAAGGAAGTTAACGCTTGTCAATGGAGTGGCCAGACTCTCTGTACAAATGAGATGTACGAGAGTCTGGTAAGGCCAGGCTAACTTAAACCTACCCTTACCACCAAACCTGTCCCTAACCTTACCCGTATCCACCTCAATAGCAGCACAAGTGTTTTGCAATACAACATCAATGCTGTAATTACATTGTACCTAACAAATATTTTTTGATGCAAGTACATAGTAGTTAATATAAAGTGGGACCTATGGATATTTAATTGATTTGCAGGTGTAAAATGCAGATGTTTTATATTAAAGGGGCTTTATATAGAGTTCAGAAACCCTTGTCATTAGCCGGTGGCTTTTAAGTGAAAAGTCAATTGTTTTTATTATTGTTGTTTTGGACCCCATTGACTTCCATTGAATGGAAAAAACTCTCTTCAAAATATCTTGTTTTCCATAGATAAAGAAAGCCATACAGGTTTGGAATGACATGATGGTGAGTAAATAATGACAGAACTATCCTTTTAATCACAGACAGCTACGTAGTGTCGGCCCAGATCCGAGCCACATCTGGTACATGTGGATTCAATGTGGGCCGGATCTGGGCCGACACCATGTTGCTGTCTGTGATAAAACTTGTTTTAACATCAGCATCTTTTCAAGCAATAAGCCTCTTTCTATAAATGCCTCTGAATTATAAATGTGATTAGAATTATTATTGAATAATAGAAATAACGCAGGATGTTGTCGGTTGAGACCCTGCTGTGTATGTCGTACCCATTGCAGTGAGAAGATCCTGCAGATGTTGAATCTGGGTTCGATCAGCCTCGTTTGCTTCCAGCTGTCTCACACGGGTCTCCAGACTCTCGTGCCTGTCTCTCAGTCTGTCCACCTCCTTCAGAGCCTCTACGGTCTCCGGGTAGCGCTCGGCCCCAACGCTGACCCGGCCCATCGCAGCGTACAGAGCCTCGCAACCCCCTGCAACCCCTGGGAACGCAAGAGGGAATGTCATTTACAAAAGCACAGTTCATGCCACCTGAGGCTGAGATGAATGTCTTCGTTTTTGGCCTCAGTTTCTGTTTGTAGATGTTGGTTATGCATTTACATTTAGCAAATCATTCATTCAGGTCAATGTTTGCCTCAAATGCAGCTGCCGCGTGCTCTGACAAAACAATAACCTATGAGAGTTAGGATGGTTGTGAAAGGTTACTGGCTTCTAAAAGCTACAGGACAAACTAAATTGACTTTGCGCTGTGTGTTGAGTGATTACGGCTGGACGTGCCTCTTGGATCTTCTGCCTCTCGCTGATGAACGTGGTTTGCGTAATATCCCATGAGACGCTGTGTGAGCTCGACTGGAACAGGATGGTGGGCCAACTTGTCCTTCAGCACTTCCTGAGAGAGAGGAAAAATGTAATTCGGCATTTTTTTTTTAATAAACATGACACAATAATTCTCCGACCACATAAAGTCCTTGTTATTGTTTCAGCACAAATCTCGATCCTCAGGAACAGTTACCCTAAAGTGGAAAACTCTGACGACACTAACCCTAACATTTACATGAACCCGCCCCTGGGAACGCGATTTATAGATTATCATGACAGAATATGCTGATCAATGACTAGATTAGAAGATAACTACACATAAGCTACATAAATTCATCAACTAACCATTCAGAAATGTTGTCAACATGTTGTCTTCTTAAGTCTCTTCATCTTTGTCTGACTACGGTTTGAACATAAAAGGCTAAAAGTTTTTTTTAAATATTCAGTGTGTGTCTGTGTGAGGTTATCGAAGATGCTTTCACGGCGCGTTTTTGCTCACCCTCAAAAAGTGACAATTTTAATATGCTATAAAAACATCTGTGGGGTATTTTGTGCACTCTGGGGACATCAGAGACTTATTTTACATCTTGTGAAAAGGACATTATCGGACCCCTTTAATACTTTTATTTCAAAAGGACTTTCAACAGGAATCGGTGTGATCTGGAGATCGCGTGAGGGATGTGAAGTGACTTCTGTGTACAAGAGGCTTCATACATTGGCACACTTTTGACAGTGGACTTTCTTTGTGAAATTTCATGAGGGTGAATTTGAAAAGTTTGGTTAAACTATTCCTTACTCACCAGGGTGTTGTCCAGATCTTGCAGTCGGTTGCAATACCGCTCCAATACGGGCACAAGACGGTCAACCAGCTCATTCATGTTCCGCTGAGGATGACAACATGTTATCAAGTGCTGAATATAAGTGTGTGTGTGTGTGTGTGTGTGTGTGTGTGTGTGTGTGTGTGTGTGTGTGTGTGTGTGTGTGTGTGTGTGTGTGTGTGTGTGTGTGTTCACCTGGCTGAGCTGACCATTCGCCGCATTAACTTCCAGGCTCAGAGCATGTGTGAACTCTCTGAGCACCTGAACTTCCTGTCTCAGAACATGTATGAACTCTAGTATCACCTGAATTTCATATCTCAGATCATCTCTGGACTCTGAGAGCGACTGAACTTTTAGTCTCAGAACATTTCTGGACTCTATGTGCCCCTGAACTTCCTGTATCATAACATCTTTGGAGTCTGTGAGCACCTCAGCTTTATGTATCAGATCATCTCTGGACTTTATGGCTGCCTCGACTTCCTTCAGCAGGTCTTGGATTGAGTCCATAAACTGAGGAGGAAACAGTTTTTGAAGATTTACTTGGTTTAATTTCATACCTCTCATACACAGCCCTGGGAATCACCCTTGAATCAAACAGGATGTGACATCGCTGTCCGCCCACTTTCTGAAATGTTTGCGTAACCCCTGATGTCTAACCTGTGTTACTCTAGTGCTGTTTGCTTCCCTGTGAGGCTCTGTTAGATGGACACATTTATCTTGGATGTAACTTTATTAAACTGAAGGGATGACTAGCGTACAGAGGATGGAAGCTTGATTCCACCACAGAATAAGAAATAAAAAAGGTAACTGTGATTTTTAATCTCACAATTCTGACTTTTGACACAATTGTGTTTACATCTTGCCATTGTGAGTTATAAAGTCAGAATTAATAGATATAAACCCAATTCTAAGAAAAGAAATTCAGTCTTTTTTCCCCTCAGAATTGCACTTTTGAACTCACAATTGCGAGTTTATATCTCACAAGAAGTCAGAATTGTGAGTTATAAAGTCAGAAATGCGAGTACATATCTTTTTTTCCATCAGAATTGACCTTTGCGAGTTTATATGCAAGAAAAAAAGTCTGAAATTGCAAGATAAAAAGTCAGAATTGCGAAATATAAACTCTTAATTGCGGGAATACTGACTTTATGTCTCGCAATTCTGACTTTATAACTTGCAATTGTGAGTTTATTTCTCACAATTGTGAGGGGAAAGAGATAAAAAGTCGCAATTATCTTTTGAATTGTTTTATTCTGTAGAGGAAGTGTAGATGTGTAGATGACAAACATGAATTAGATTATTATACTGACTATCAAGACAGTTACTGACAGTTCAATCCTTCCTTGTCAATGAAAATAAAACTAATGAATAAAATGTTTTTGAGCATGTGCCATGGTAATATATATATATATATATATAGCCTATATATATATGTGTGTGTGTGTGTGTGCCTTATTTATGCATATATACGTCTAATTTTTTTAGATGTGTATTAAGGTAATACCCTTTTTTATTTTTTTATTTATCTATTTTGGTAGTTGGGACATATTACAATGGAAATACTATGCTTATAGACCTTTTTTTTTTTGAAAATCTGGTAATACCCTGTTTTTTATATAAAATACCATGGAAATACTATGGGTGTCACCTTGTAGTACCTTGTAAACACTATGGTTTATGAATATAGTAATTAGTCAGTTCCATTTCCATATTATGTGATGGTACACCAAATAGTACACCTACAAAACAGTATTAAAAACTACCATGGTAATATTATAGCATTTGGGAGTAACATGTAAAATACTATTTATAATTCTATTACTATGATATACAGTCATATGAAAAAGAAAGGATACCCTACTGAATTCTATGGTTTTACGTATTTAGTATTATACATTTAGGCCTACAATAATTTGGGAATTTTGTTTGTTGCCTTAATGTAACATGTTTAGAAAACAATTTGAAAAATTAGAAAAAAAATATTTATTTAAAAGTAAATCATACAGCAAAATTAAAAGGCTTAATTTGCATATTTATTGCAAAAATATTCAGATTATTTTAAGCTCCTTATTTATGCAATGTCATTTTTATACCTAACAGCTGCTGTTATTTCAGAGTGTGACTCCAGACGTACATTTATGCAGCTTTCCATTACATATAGGCCTACTCTACTGTTCAAAAGTTTGGGGTCGGTACAATTTGTGTGTGTGTGTGTGTGTGTGTGTGTGTGTGTGTGTGTGTGTGTGTGTGTGTGTGTGTGTGTGTGTGTGTGTGTGTGTGTGTGTGTCTTTTTGAAAATCTCTAATACTTAGGCTACCATATAGGCCTATTTCATAAAAAATACATTAAAAACAGTTATATTGTGAAATATTAGTACAATTTTAAAAACTTTATTCTGTTGTAATATACATATTACACTTTAATATGTATATTACATATACTATATATACACAATATATATGTAATATACATATTAAAGTGTAATTTATTCCTCTGATCAAAGCTGACTTTTACAGTACTCCAGTCTTCAGTGTCACATGATCCTTCAGAAATCATTATTTTTATTATCAATGTTGAGAGGATTTGTGCTGCTTCATATTTCTGTTGAAATACACTCTGGGGACATCAAATACTTATTTTACATCTTGTGAAAAGGGCATTATACCACCTCTTTAACTAATGTTATCTAACGAACTGTAAAGTGTTACCAGCAAGTTATTAACTTAACTGTGTTCTGTGGTGATAGACCTACAGTGTAACGTTAGTGGAGGGACCATGGTTTTGTAAAGCACACACTTCTAGTTCACAGTAACGTTACTAGTTTTTGTAAGTTTCCTCCTTTCTCTTACCTGCTTTGACCCTACGTCCGCGTTCCCCTGGGCGATGGGAAGAGCCATCAGCGCTCGCACTCTCTCCTCCAACACCCGATGCGAGCTCCACGGCTCCGGCAGGGAGGCTGTGATCTGAAGGTGTTCCAGGATGGAGTTTAGCAAAGTGCGCAGGGCCCTGAAATCGACCGTTCTGACATCAAATATAATTGAGAGATCCATCAGCTCCTGCGAGCTTTTGCTGAGAGCTTTGCTCTGTTTACTATTGATTGCTCTGTTTCCGCTTAGTGTTGTGAGCGGCGGCGTCTTTGGGTGCTTAGCAACCGATTGGTATGGCATTCCGATCGGCTCTTTATGCATGTGCAACATGCACTCGTCACAATGAACGTGACGTCTGGGGGGGGGATTCATTTTTTATTTTCTTCCCCACTGATCTTCAATTGTTTTATTATCAATTAAGTGTTTTTACCGTAAAATTGTATTTTATATTGTAAACGTATAGCTTTTTTTCAAATAGTAAATATTAATTTACACAAATTACCTTTTTTATTTTTTTTTGTTTGCCATTGTTTCTTGTCAAACATATCCACAGATACTTGTAAAGAACTCATAAAAAGTTGTTATAGCATGTATGTAGGCTACTATTCACCACTAGGAGTCTCTTGACCAACACAAATAATATGTGTAATGTGACGGCCGTAAAGCGATACGTTCTCCAGGTCACATGACCTGGCCAATGACGGTCCGTCTTCTCCAAACTTACATAGGCGGTATTTCAAGAGGGCAGCCCCGCTCGGAGCATTAATAGTGTCAAACGCTGTATATTGGCCTGAGGAATAATTTAAAATAACTCGTATGCGTCAACTCTTTAGGTCACAAAGTCCGCGGTGTGGCTTTAATTTTAGCGTTGTAATATTTCGTTTAGAGTTTCACAGAAGTTTGATTGACAGGCGATTTGACAGTTAACAGAATTATACTTAAAAACAATTATACCTCAAAAGAGAAAGGCGAGCGCAGTTTATTATTAGGCTAACATTTAGACTAGAATTTAGCAGATACTTAACATTTTAAACCCAGGGTTTTTAATTCTCCCATGGTTTTTAACATCACACAAACAACATGTCCTCTGATTCATATGTGCTGTAACTACAAAAGATGATCAATCAGTTCACATGCTGCTTGAACTGAGGCTATACAGTAAAGTCACAAAACGGTCAGTCTTGTTTTGAATTTATTAAAAGCTGAGCTGTTTCATATGTCCTTCCAGATAGCTGACACTAGCTAAGGCTACACCTTCACATATAGGAGGAAATTTGAATAGAAAAAAACTTATGCTACACACTCTTAAAAATGATGGGTTAAAAATAACCCAACTTGGGTTGTTTTATAACCCAACCGCTGGATCAATATTGCACCAGACCAGCAGTAGTTAATTTGACCCAGCAAGATGGGTTGGTCATTTTTAACCCAACAGATTTAATTTAACAGAGTTTAAATATTCTACCCAAATGCTGGGTCAATTTAAAGAAATGTATGGGTTGATTTAACTACACATATTTGTTATATAGTGTACCCAAGGTCAAATTAATTACAATTCTGGGTTGATTCAACTACTTATTTGTTATAAAGTGTACACAAATGCTGGGTAAAATGAACCCAAATGCCAGATTAATTCTAACACATTACAGTACAATTTAAGAAAATAAATTGCAATAGACTAGCTATAAAACTGTTAAACTACAAACTTAGAACAGAATACATGCTAGATTTATGCATATATTATGCAATAAACACTTAAACAATACAAAAACAAAACAACAATGGAATGTCTGAATTTTTTTTATTATATTACATTAATTAATAGCAACAATATAGTGGAACTGGTGCAGTTCATATCAAAAATATAGTGGAACTGGTGCAGTGGAGGTTTGCATGCCTTGGCCTCATGGAGGTACTCCACCATGTTTATTCCAGGCTAAAAAAGAAAGAATACAAGAGAGCAAGAGTTATAGAGTGCAAGTGAGTAAGGACCAAATGTCTACCGACTATAGTATAATTAAAATATAGACATTGTGAGGACCATTTTCCTGGTCCTCACTAGATAAATTATTGTTTTATGACAAGTCTAGTTAGCTTTACAATTTGGTAAAGATTCGGTGCATTTCTAATTCAAAAAGCTGAACTGTAATAGTCTACATTTCATTGCACATAACAAAATATTTTTTGATTAAGTCTTAGAGCATATAGCTCACATTACAGAAAACGATTCAGACCTCAATTAACCTAAAAAGCCATAAATTGATTGATAATATATCATTACAATAAACATGCTCAGAAAACGAATGTGGCCCACCTATCTGACTATCCTATCTGGCCGATGGGCAGCGAGGTTAGGTGGTCAGATAGATGGGCCACAAATGCTTTGTAGATTTAGAAGTCTTCTTTAGAGTCAACCTCATAGAGTCAGATCCAAATGGGTTAAAATACAAAAGTGTCAACTTTCTGATAAATATGTTAATTTCTGCACTCAATACTTTGTTGGTGCCTGTTTTAGAACAAATTACTGCATCAGTGTGGTGTGGTACAGAGGTAACCAGCCTGTGGCACTGCTGAGGTGTTCTAGAAGCCCAGGATGCTTTGATAGTGACCAAGTTAAGCTTATAGAACAGCCATTGAAGACTTACAGCCCAGCCAGCACAGCCATGTGGGGCCCAAATGGGTTTGACCTGGGCTATCTAACTGGGACCCAGCCAGTTTTGTCCTCGGTTTCCATGTAGGCCCCACATGGGTTTGCCCAGATGAAATGAACACTGCTTAGTGTGCACACTACAGGCTGTTTAATGTAACACTTAATCAGTGTTGGAGGTAATGAGATAATTAAGTGATTGAATAATGACAGTGCATTATTGATGAACACCTGTTGTTAACAAGCATAATCACTGAAGGAAAGAGAAACACAAGAACTACTTCCAGCCACTGCCTTGGATGAAATCAACTGAAGATAAAATACATTACATCTCTCAAGATCTGATTAAACAGCTCCACAGCATTACCAGCTTCACTTATTAGTAACCAGACTGACTTTATTTCTGTCAGACATCTACAGAAGTTCTTAGTGAGAATTAACAGAGGTTTAGATGTTGATTACTTATTTGAAAGTAATAGTTTGATTTGATGTTACCATTGTGGCGATCAGTGTGTGCTTTAGTCAGGCTCTTGACTTTTTAACATTAGTTTTTTCTCTGGCAGCTGTGTCTGTTTGTTATGATGAGAACAGCAAGAGAAAATATGATCAGATGCTGTAAGCTGATTGATGATAAGAGTATAATTATCATGAGGTAGCTTAACTCGCTGATGTTTTGTGTAAGGTTTGTACGGGTAGTATGTCATTCATTTTGTTTTATTGTTTTGATTCTACAGCAAGAGATCTAGCACAGTTAAATCAGAACATCAAATTATTTTTAAAACCCAATTTACACATATTGGACTACTGACAGATCTACTTGCACACAGACATCAAGATTCAGCATATGAATCTCAACAATGGTGACATGCTTCATAGTGCAATGCATTCTGAGTGCATCATACGAAACTTATCAATAGCTCCCAGAATGCATTGCACCATGAAGCATGTCACCATTGTTGAGATTCATATGCTGAATCTTGATGTCTGTGTGCGAATAAATCTCACAGGAGCCCAAAATATGTAAATGGTGTGTTAAAAATCATTTGACGGTTTGATTAAATTCTATTATTCTCTTGCTGTAGAATCACAACAATAAAACAAAATGAATAACATACTATCCGTATAAACCTCACACATAATCAATGAGCTAAGCCACTACATGATGATTATTATACTCTTATCATCAATCAGCTTACAGCATCTGATTATATTTTCTCTTGCTGTTCTCATCATAACAAACAGACACAGCTGTCAGAGAAAAACTAATGTTAAAAAGTCAAGAGCCTGACTAAAGCACACACTGATCGCCACAATGGTAACCTCAAATCAAACTATTACTTTCAAATAAGTAATCAACATCTAAACCTCTTCTTAATACTTTTCTGTAGACGTCTGACAGAAATAAAGTCAGTCTGGTTAGTAATAAGTGAAGCTGGTAATGCTGTTTGTGGAGCTGTTTAATCAGATCTTGAGAGATGTAATGTATTTTATCTTCAGTTGATTTCATCCAAGGTTGTGGCTGGAAGTAGTTCTTGTGTTTCTCTTTCCTTCAGTGATTCTGCTTGTTAACAGCAGGTGTTCATCAATGATGCACAATCATTATTCAATCACTTAATAATCTCATTACCTCCAACACTGATTCAGTGTTACATTAAACAGCCTGTACTGTGCACACTAAGCAGTGTTCATTTCGTCTGGGCAAACCCATGTGGGGCCTACATGGAAACCGAGGACAAAACTGGCTGGGTCCCAGTTAGATAGCCCAGGTCAAACCCATTTGGGCCCCACATGGCTGTGCTGGCTGGGAGGCTTATGGTCGATTCCTGAATGGTGTGGCAAACCACTTTCGCACCGCAGCCATTGCCAACTCTCCAAGTTGTAAGTGGAAGCAAGGCTGGCAGCTGCCTCAGGACGAGTTCCCCAACGCCATCTGTAGGAAGACATAGGTGTCAATACGATGTGGAATGGCATACCTGTGATTTCACAATCCCTGCAATATCATTGCATAAATATCCTGCATATTCCATCACATTTTTTAAGAAAATGTGGCACATAATCAAGGATTTTTGCCCGCAACAATCCCAAAAAAACTCTGCGTTTTTCTGGAGGGACTGGTTAATTTTATTAGTTACACCGGTACTGCTGTGTTGGCTCTGCTGTGAAAACTTGGACTTTTTTGTACCCAATTAGCATAAAGAGGCTGACGGATTTATATTCCTATGATGATATCACTCAATATTCTCTATTCACTAAGTCACTATTCTGGCCAAAATGATGTGAAATTGCACTGTTTTTGGTCAAAAACCTTCAAAAATGTTGGAAAGAGGAATTCTAAACCCCCCCGCTGCTACTGCTGCCCACCCACGTAAGACCCCTAAAAACCCTGCATTTACAAGATCTGCTGACAAGAATATACCTGGTGTTAATCCATCCAGGGGCAATGTCAGCTTCCGCTCCTGTCTTGCCAGGTACAGGATCTTCTCAGCATAGATGGGTAGCCAAGTTTCAAACAACTTTAATGCAGCATCCCAACGCAGGACAAGAAAGTCCTGTGCAATCTATAAAATGGAAAACACATTTTTAAAACCAATTCAATGTAGCACACTAATAAAACGTTTTAAACAATGCATCCTCATATTCAAGATCATATTTCCCTATACCTACCATGCCTTTGGTCATCAGGTGAGGGAACTCTTCGAGGATCTGTTTGATGGTCCAATTGTTGTCCCTAATCCACTTGGCCCTGTTCTGCATGTAGGTCTCTATCTGGCTGAGGGGCTGAGAACTGTTTCTCAACCATTATTTAAGCTGTGACGCACGTTCGTCTGATATGGTACTATCTAATATGGTACATTCTGTAAAAAAGAACAAAGTTGTCAGTCACTGAAATATGATTGTTTTGCTTCATCAAATAATTATTCTGTTTAATAATTACCTGGTATGAGAGCCCTTGCAAGAGTGCCATCATAGTTAAGTTATACAAAATATATAGGAAACAATCCTCCCTCTCTCTCTATACAATTCATATGACAAATTGCATAATGTTACATGTAAATTGTCTTTGTTTTTACTGCACAATAATATTTGTGGCTGCTCACTGCATAGGGCACAGAAATATATTATATATTTCTTAATGTTACAGGCCCCGCGCAGAAGGCCAAGTAACGTCAGAGAGATAAGACAGTTCTGCAAAATGAGTGCATCCTATCTTTATATGTATACATAACTTAATAAACCAAACACAAATAAAAGTAAACTCATAATGAACACTATAACCTTGTAACTGGAGTCTATCTGAATCGAATTAAACGCATTTCAGTCACCTCGTGTGTTACAGCGTTCACAAAATGGCGGACAGTCTGCATAGATCCAGAGAATGTCTAATATGGCGAGAAGTTTCACTCTCAGTACACTTCCGGCTTCTGAACTGGTTGCAGTTCCACTCTGATTCCATATGAGGGCGCTCACAGGATGAGTGCAGAATGAATGGAGGTCTATGGCGCTATACCAATAAAAATCCACTTTTCTCAGGATATAATTTTTTGTCTAGTAATTTGAATGTTGTATTCGAAAGGAGATGCAAATAAATTACACATTGCTGAGTGTTAGATTTTTTTGAGTCATTTATTTGCTTTAAAAAGTCTTTTAAAGTGTCAATGACGTCATATACATGTATGACCAGAGATACTGCTTCACGGCAATCCTTCAGTCACTTTGGTGCGTTCGCGCTCTGCACTTTCTTTTCACTCGAGGCATCGACAACACAGCTGACACAGGTAAACACACGTGCTCGAAGGTATCTCTGGTCGTAATCAGTCCTAAACTGACCAATCAGCGTTTATTAGCAGAATGCTAGCGTGTTATGGGCAACAACAACTCAACCTGTAAGAAATCAAAAGGACATAAGTACTCGTTCATTCAACTTTCGACCTAAAACCCATGTTGAACTTGCAAAATCTACAATCAGATTTGAGATTTCTCAACGGCAATCGGGTGAAAGAGACACATTTAGCTGTCTAGCCCCATAGACTCCCATTCATTTTGCACTCATGGTGATCGCCCCCGGTGGAACTCTGGTGGTACTACAACCAAAATTCGGTACAATAGGACTTAATAGGGAATGTAATTCAGACCAAACGAATAAGCAGGTGGCTCCTGTTTCATCAATTTGTCAAAATTTGACAAACACACTGTCACAGCGGCCAAAAAAGACAGAACATACAATAAGACTTACGAGCCCAACTAATGGTAACACTAATCTGTTATGGTGACTTCAAATGAAACACAGAGTTAAACCTCTGTTAATTCTCAATAAAACATTTGTAGACGTCTGACAGAAATAAAGTCAGTCTGGTTAGTAATAAGTGAAGCTGGTAATGCTGTTTGTGGAGTTGTTTAATCCTCCTCTGCTGAGATCTTCACAGATTTAATGTCTTCTTTTCTCTTCAGTGGATTTCATCTTCGACTGTGTCTGAAGTCAGTTGTAGTTCTTGTGTTTCTGCTCGTCTCTTTTTCTGTTCTCTTCTTTCCTTCAGTGATTCTGCTTGTTAACAGGCTTATTAAAGCTGAGATGACTCCATATTTAATATACACAGATGTTGTGGCTCAGATAAGGTCCAGTTCTGGTTTATTTCTTTGCTCTTGGCTGACATGTGGGATTGTTATGGCCTGCTTGTGGCCCAGATCTGGCAAACAGTAGTGGGCCACACAAGTGCCGTCATTCCACGCTGCATGTGGGCCAGATCCGTATTCCACAAGTGCCGGATGTGGGCCGGATCTGGCCCGAAACAATGTTGCTATGTGGCCACACTGTTAACCCTTGCTGTAAAATTCTGACAATATTATACCATTTTCCATTAAAACAGTAATATACCATAGAAAATAAAAGTAGCCTACAGGAATATACTGTGAATTAACAGCGCTCAAAGTCGACACTCAGAGGCTGTTTTCCCAATCACACCCTATACCCTCATTCACTATTTTCTACATTAGTTCACTAATATACACTGTAAAAAAGAATACATTGATTTTATTGATATCTAATTAATAAAAATGAGGCAACAGATTACAAGCAATATTATTAATTAAATTTAACAAATTAGAATTGAGTAATAATTAATCAAATGAATTCCTTAAAAGTTAACCATTTAAAATGAGTAAAATTTACAAAATATCTTTTATTGCCAACATTGAAGACACCTGGTGTTAACAAGCAGAATCGCTGAAGGAGAAAACCATAATTAAAGTCACCATTGTGGAGATCAGTGTGTGTTTTAGTTGGGCTCTTGACCTTAAATTATTAACTTTAAGTTTTGTTTGGCTGCCGTACATGAGTTATAACAGCCAGATGAACAAAGAGAAAAGGTGATGTAATGTCGTTGGTTGTGTTTAACATAATCATTATTTCACAATCATTTGACCTGAATCACTGAACTCATATAGAATCCAATTTATGAGTTAGGTTTACTTTATTAATTACTTAATTAATTATAGCAGCACTGTCCTTGTACAGCATAATATTTTTAACTTTTACAATGTAAGGCAAATAATTTTTAAAAAGTTACTCTTACATAAAAAGGAGACACACAGACATCAATAATCAGCCTGTGAATCTCAACAATGGTGACATTTATAAAGCATGTTGCAGTGCATTCTGGGTTCCACCAATCAAAACTCATTCATGGCTCCCATCATGCATTGCTGCATGAATAAATAATGAGCTTATGATCAGAGGTGATCTGTTTGTCACCATTGCTGAGATTCATACGCAACATCATGATGTGTGTGTGTGTGCCTAAATATGTTTTTTTTTTTTTTTTTATTATTGATTTTGATCATTTGGATTTCATTGAAAAGGCTAAAAATATTATACTGCTGTAATTAATAAAGTTAACTTAACTCATAAACTGGACTCTATATGAGGTTCAGTGATTCAGGTCTAATGATTGTGAAATAATGATTATGTTAAATCACAACCAACACCATCAGATCACCTTTTCTCTTTGTTCATCTGGCTGTTATAACTCATGTACAGCAGCCAAACGAAACTTAAAGTCAATAATTTAAGGTCAAGAGCCCAACTAAAACACACACTGATCTCCACAATGGTGACTTTAATTATGGTTTTCTCCTTCAGTGATTCTGCTTGTTAACACCAGGTGTCTTCAATGTTGGCAATAAAAGATATTTTGTACATTTTACTCATTTTAAATGGTTAACTTTTAAGGAATTAATTTGATTAATTATTACTCAATTCTAATTTGTTAAATTTAATTAATAATATTGCTTGTAATCTGTTGCCTCATTTTTATTAATTAGATATTAATAAAATCAATGTATTTTTTTTTACAGTGTAGTCCCCTTGAATGAAAAGAAGTGAGTGAATTGAGACACTGATGAACACCTGATAAGCAGAATCACTGAAGGACAGAGAAACAAGAACAGAAAAAAGAGAAACACAAAAACTACAACTGACTTCCAGCCACACTGAGTGTGAAACCAGTTTACAAACCAGTTTACGATTATTTCTTTCATACATGTACAAAAGTTCTTGTTGAGAATTAACAGAGATTTAGTTATTAATAAAATTTGTTGTCACCATGATGGAGATCAGTATTTGCTTTAGTTGGTCTCTTGTCCCTGGACTTCTTACCATTCATCTCCCTCTGACTGCTGTAACGGTGAGTTTATAAAACACATTTGTTATGGCAAGAAAAAGTCAAGAGGAAGATGATCAGGTGTTTTTATTTTTTTTTGATGATGTCACAATCATCCTGGACATGCCTGATTTTCAGATTTTTCCTGTATATAGTCATTGAAATTATAGTTATCTCATATTAAGCATATATCTGTGAATCTACAAAATGAAATCAATATTTCTGTAATCAGGTCTTCTGAAGAATATCGTAATCATATAGTGCATTCAATTTTATTTTACTCCTGCTTGACTCAGACACACACAGATATCAACAATCAGCGTATGAATCTCAACAATGGTGAAAAGTTTCATGTCGCAATGCATGCTGGGTTCCAGGATAATATAAAACTCCCAGCATGCACTGCTGCATGAATAATAATAATAATAATAATAATAATAATAAAGAAATATTGCCACCATTGTTGAGATTCATGTGCTAAATTGTGATATCTCAGTGTTTCTAAAACACAGTGTAGATCTGTTTCTCTGCTTATGCATCATGTGTTAAAAAAAAGAGTCATTGTATCTTATTGCTGCATTTTCATAGTGGTGATAATGTAACACTTTTGATTGAGGATTAAATTCTGAATAAGTGAGAATGAATTCCTTAGTGAATGAACAGACAATATGATGATTTTGTCATCATAATCATTATAACTGCAGTCATTCATAAACTGTGTGTGCACAAGTGTGACTTACAAAAACACAGCTCAAGCAGCAAAAGAAAAGCTAATGTTTTAGCATCAGCATCCCAACTAAAGCAAGCACTGATCTCTATAACGGTAACTTCAAACCAAACATTTTCAATTAAACATCTCAATAACAACTTCTGCATGACAGAAATAAAGTCATACTGGTTAATAATAAGTGTAATAATGTGTAATGGCTGGAAGTCAGTCGTAGTTATTGTGTTCCTCTATTTTCTGTTCTTGTGTTTCTCTTTTCTTCAGTGATTCTGCTTACAATCACTTACATATTCCCTTAATTATCTCACTGCATCGCTACTTTTTACTCGTAGTGTGGATTTCCATGAGGGGTTGAAAGGGTTAACTGTGTAAGATAAAAAAGACACACCCAAAAAATGTATTTTAACAGTAATAAACTGTAAGTTATAAAACAGGTTTATACTGGCAACACTGTTGCCAGTAGTTTACTGTAAAATTATTTTTTTGGGTCACCATTGTGCAGAAGAGTAGAGCCTGTGCTTCAGTCCAGGAGAAGATCTACAAACATTGATGATATGCTGCATATTGCTTTATTTAACAGGTGGTGACTGTGTAGTTGCTGATCCAGTGAAAATCTTTTTATGTACAATAGTTTTTTAGTGGTCTCAAATGAAAGAAGTTCACAGTAATACTTTGCTCACAGTTGGTCAATTTAAGGCAGTCGGTTTCTGCAACTGTAATTAGTTAACTATAATTTAGTGCATTTTTACAGAAACAAACTAGATTACAGTAAAGAACTGTACAATTAACAGTATTTTACTGGCAACAGTGTTGCCAGTATTTTACTGTAAAAAAACCCGGTAAGGTCTAACAGTGCAGGTAACAGCCACTCATTTAGGTTCAGACCTCGGTACTACTACTACTACTAATAATAATAGATTTTATTTGTAATGCACTTTACATTTGGAGCAAATCTCAAAGTGTGGGTCACCATGTGATGTGGGATATACCATTATTCCCCTGACTGTGTCAACTGGTGGGAACTCAACTTCTTGACGGTTCCTGCCTGGGTCAGTTTCAGAATTTCAGCATTGTACGCCTTAGCTTGATCTGGATCTTTAGCGAGGTACCGTTCAGTGTTCTGGATGCTGGGCATTACCATTTCCTTTGGGGCTTGGAAATCTTTGCGCCTAAGCAGAGGGGTGGTGTGACATATTGGTCTTGTCAGGATCTAGTGACCTCCTTTTCGTTCCTGAAGGGACGTACGTCAATTCGCGAGATCTCGTGGGTCCTCGTGACTTCAGCTGTTAGTCATGGCCACAGCCGTTCCACAACAAATCCGGACCTGGTGGGTATTGAAGGACAGTGGAGCACAGATCCGACACGCAGTGGAGCTGATCCGCAGCCGTTCTGCAGTTGGTGGAAATCCGGGGTAAGCCTACTACTCCTCTTCCACCAGTGCCACTTATCAATTGCCTGAAGGACATAAAGCACTGGCTGGACAGTAACCTTCTCAAACTCAACAAAGACAAAACAGAACTCATGGTGTTTGCCCCGCTGTCACTTCTTAAAAATGTTGATAACATCATACTGGATGTGGATGGCTGCTCAATCTCTGCATCTCAAGTACGCAACCTGGGCGTCATCATGGACTCCACTCTCTCCTTCCAACAACACATCAAAAACACTACTAAAATTGCCTTTTACCATCTTTTAAAGGGATACTTCACCTCTGGAAAGATGAATGTGTATTTAAAATAGGTCATTTATGTAGAAGAAATGTGAAGAAATTTTTGAATTTGGAGCTTTCTAGACTGAGAAAAGCCAGAAAATGTATTTTTGGCTTATGTGGATGAAAGACAACAACTCCCAGAATGCACTTGCTTCGCTGCCCTAGGAGACCACTCCCAAGCCACGCCTACCGGTAAGAGTGCGCAGTTGAAAACAACAAAGCTAAGCTACTAGGCTAGGCTACTATTGAGACTCCGTGATGAGTTTGACAGGGATTTCGAGATCGCCTAAAATGTCCGGGATTCGGCTTTTGCGTTCTACAGTCGCCATTCATCATGTTTACTGTGGCGAGCAGGACGAGGCTGAGGGCCGCGGGAGAACGGCGCGAGGCCGGTGGCGTCATTACTGAGACGCTGCGGTCTTGTATCTCTCACGGAGGAGCGGGAATTTTCTTAGCAATGGTAAAACGCACATCAACCGATCACTTGTTTAGCGTTCATGTAAACACTACATTCAGACTCACCAATCGGAATGAATTCAGTTAGATTGAAACAAAAGGTGTGCATGTAAACAATGAATGGCGACTGCAGAGAGCAAATCCTGAATCCCGGACATTTTGAACGATCTCGCCCGCCGGACATGTCCGGGAAAAAGAGGATGGTGGTAACCCATTCAGCTTTCTCCTACTAAGTTACTCAGCTTTCTCCACAGAACCAGAGCCTGCTAGCTTAGCTTCCAAAGAAAGACGGCTGACACTGTTTGTACATTCTGTGAGTGAGATCCCACCCTCTATGGGCGGGCTGAAAACATGCGGAACAGCTCCTTCTACTGGCTGTAGTCTTTAGCCTCTGGCCAGAAAATCCTCAGATGACGCAAAATGACGATTTTTGCGTCATCGGAGGATTTTTTCCAGATAAAAAATACATAAATCTCTTGTCTCAGGGGGATATGAGGGTGGAAAGCATGGTAATTCGAAAATACTACAGGTTTTCTACTAATACAAAGCTTAATGCTAAATCCTGAAGTATCCCTTTAAGAACATCTCCAGACTCTGACAGTGCCTCTCCAACTCTATAGCTGAGACCCTCATCCACTCCTTCATCACCTACCGACTTGACTATTGTAACGGTATCCTGTTCGGTCTGCCCAGCAAGGCTACTGACAGACTCCAGTATGTACAGAACTCTGCGGCTAGGATGCTCACCCACACAAAACTTGGACTTCACATTACTCCCATCCTGAAGAAGCTTCACTGGCTGCCAGTTAAGTCCCGGATCAAATATAAAATCCTCCTCCTGACGTACAAATCTCTCCATGGACTTGCACCCCAGTACATTACTGATCTACTTCATCCCTACACTCAGTCATGGACCCTGCGGTCCTCTGAGAAGGACCTGCTCGCTGTCCCTAAGTCAAGGCTCCGGACATTTGGTGATAGAGCCTTCTGTGTTGGTGCACCGTCACTCTGGAACAAGCTTCCTCTTGCCATCTGCTCTGCCTCCTCTCTAATAACCTTTAAAAACCAGCTTAAAACACACCTCTTCACTGAGGCCTAGGCTTCACACCCCTCTTCTCTTATCCTCCTCCCCCTTCTCTTGTTGTTTGTTAAGCGTCCTTGGGTTCTGTGAAAGGCGCTATATAAATTAAAGTTATTATTATTATTATTATTAAACACTGCTGCGGGTGAATGGACAATTGTTCTGACTTCATGAACCCTGATGCACTGAAAAAAATGAGGAGTGACATTTACTCAAAAAAAGCTAGGCAACTTTTTCCACACAGAAAGTGCTTGTAATCTTTACTCGGGCTATTTCAATTAGTAATTAATTGTAAAAGTAATTAAATTGAACAAATTATAATTGAGTAATAATTAATCAAATTAATTCCTTAAAAGTTAACCATTTAAAATGAGTAAAATGTACAAAATATCTTTTATTGCCAACATTGAAGACACCAGGTGTTAACAAGCAGAATCACTGAGGGAGAAAACCATAATTAAAGTCACCATTGTGGAGATCAGTGTGTGTTTTAGTTGGGCTCTTGACCCTTAAATTATTAACTCTAAGTTTCGTTAGGCTGCTGTACATGAGTTATAACAGCCAGATGAACAAAAAGAAAAGGTGATCTGTGTTGGTTGTGTTTTAACATAATCATTATTTCACAATCATTTGACCTGAATCACTGAACTTATATAGAGTCCAATTCATGAGTTACGTGAACTATATTATTATAGCAGCATAATATTTATAGCCTGTTCAATGAAATCCAAATGATCAAATCAATAAAATAAAATAAATGATATATATTATATATATATATACACACTTTTTATAGGCGCACGCACACGCACGCGCACGCACGCACGCACGCACGCACGTTCGCACGCACGCACGCACACACACACACACACACACACACACATCAAGATTTTGCGTATGAATCTCAGCAATGGTGACAAACAGATCACCTCTGATCATAAGCTCATTATTTATTCATGCAGCAATGCATGATGGGAGCCATGAATGAGTTTTGATTGGTGGCACCCAGAATGCACTGCAAAATGCTTTATAAATGTCACCATTGTTGAGATTCACAGGCTGATTATTGATGTCTGTGTGTCTCTTTTTTTGTATAACAGAAACTTTTTGGAAATTATTTTTGTTTACATCGTAAAAGTTACAAATATTCTGCCGTACAAGGCCAGTGCTGCTATAAATAATATAGTTAATATAACTAAATTGGACTCTATATGAGTTCAGTGATTCAGGTCTAATGATTGTGAAATAATGATTATGTTAAAACACAACCAACACCATCAGATCACCTTTTCTATTTGTTCATCTGGCTGTTATAACTCATGTACAGCAGCCAAACGAAACTTAAAGTTAATAATTTAAGGGTCAAGAGCCCAACTAAAACACACACTGATCTCCACAATGGTGACTTTAATTATGGTTTTCTCCTTCAGTGATTCTGCTTGTTAACACCAGGGGGCTGTTCCATAAAAGCCGCTTAGAAAAGCGGGGATTAAACTCCAAAACCGGACTTGAATGAGCCTAACAAATAAGTTGGGGCTAAAGTGGTTCCATAAAAGGTAATTGAAGTTCACGCAATCTCACTAATTTGATCCAGGTTTATCTAGTCTAGATAATTGCGTGTGCACGCGTTTCTGAAGCAGCCCTAGAGGTCGATTGTGGATCAAATCGATCCACCATCAAACAGTGTATATTTTGTGCTGTTTTATGCGTTTGTGACATGTTTTTTTTCCCTCAGTGCAAAACTTACATTTTACAGTTATATTCTCCATCTTTAAATGTTAGAAAGTCGTGCAAATGTATCCATTTTACTGCTAATCTTCATATTGAACGAGTGCTGCTGCGCGCATGCGCGCCAAATAGGAGCGCAATAATTTTGACTAAAATATACATTTTGTTTGGAAAATTAATATGCGATATTTTATAACACCAGAAATATCTTTCTTATTATAATAATTTATCTTTAGGATGTTGGATAAGTTGTAGTGAACTTCTAGCTCATTACAATCATATATTTTATACTTCTAATAAAATTTTTTTTTAACAGAAGTAGCCTAATTCAGGGAAGATTTTTTTTTTAAGAAACTAAATATATAAAGATACAAAATATAGTTTTGGGTATATGACCTATGCTACTTAATAAAGATGATGAATACTTATTTAGAATGCTGAGAATCACAGCTTTTAATGCAATAGTTTTTTGGAGAAAGCAAGAATCCCCAGCTTTAAATGAGTGGTTAGATTTAGTTTCTAAAGTAGGCCTACACTATGGAGAGGATAACATGAAATTAAGAGCAAATGTATACATTTTTAAAAGATATGTGCAACTCTAAAATCAAAGAATGTTCCATAAAATAAAGGAATATATATTAGCCTACATTAACTAAATTTTTATATAACCCTCCCTTTTATTTATAGTTATTTGTTATTTTATTTATTTACTTATTTCATATTAAATATTTGATATTTAAATAATATTACTTGAATAACTATTAGGAATTATGTGTCATTATAAGAGTTTGATATAAATATGTGAATGTTACATTTTATTAATATTTATTTATTGTTTTTTGTCTTTTTCCCCTTAAATCATGTGTATGTGTTGGTGGGTATTATCAAAAAAGAAAAAAAGTAGAAGGAAAAATAAGGAATATTTACTGGGGGAATATATGATGTCTTTAAAGGAACTGTCCATTTGTATAATTGTGTTAAATGTGTTTGAATTGAAAGACATAGTAAAGTACATGTATATATATATATATATATGCTTTGTTAGTTGGACATTAGATGTCCCTTATTTAGAAGTTTAAACCTACAAGTGTATTTTTATGATAGCAATAACTGTAAAGGGACTATTGTAATGGGGTAAATCAAATGTAGGTTAATATACTGTCAATTACTAAGCTCAGATTCATCTTACCAGTTAAAATTTATACTGTGCTTTTGTAATTATTTATTTTTAATTTTGTGATTTTAACTTTTGCTTTAAAAAGTTTTTTTTTAGATTGTGTTCTAATGTTCTTCTAATCATAAACATGTACTACAGCTGCCAAACAAAACCAGAGAGAAATGTATTCATAAATCTTTAAAACAATCTAATTAAATCTTGGGCACATAACATTCGGCCAGTAAAAAAACCTGTAGTATATATATTGTATTTATCTATCTATATATCTATATCTATAAATACAGTACATATATATATATGTATTTATATATTTACATATTACATATATACTAATTTATGTATTTATAAATTAGACAATATATGTCTATATTGTCTAATTTATCATTGAAGCCTTAAGTTGATTTTCTGTATACTGTGTATTTATTTTTGGACTAATAGTGGTTAATAAAGTCCAATAATGGTATGAGAGAGTGTCAGTGGTAATATCATTGTGTTCTTGTCGGTCAGTGTTAGAGGATCTGTGTAACAGCTGAGGCTTAGCCTGACAGTTAGCCTGCCCTGGACCAGGCTAGTTTCCCAGCATAAGTTGCCAGGGTAACTGAGTTTGAACTATTTTAAGTTTGCTTTATGAAACAGAATCCACCGACAATAAGTCTGACTAACCAAAATAAGCCTGGCTTGTATTCTAATCTTGTTTTATGGAACAGCCCCCAGGTGTCTTCAATGTTGGCAATAAAAGATATTTTGTACATTTTACTCATTTTAAGGCCTGGTTTCACAGACAGGGCTTAGATAAAGCCAGGATTAGGCCTTAGTTCAATTAGGACATTTAAGTAGCTTTTATAAACATGCCCTAGAAAAACACATAACTGGTGTGCATCTTGAGACAAAACGATGGCACTGACATATTTTAAGATATGTCAGTGGAAGTTGCTTTCAGTTAAAGCCGCTTAAAAATGCATTTTAGTCTGGGACTAGGCTTAAACCTTGTCTGTGAAACCGGGGGTAAATGGTTAACTTTTAAGGAATTAATTTGATTAATTATTACTCAATTATAATTTGTTCAATTTAATTACTTTTACAATTAATTACTAATTGAAATAGCCCGAGTAAAGATTACAAGCACTTTCTGTGTGGAAAAAGTTGCCTAGCTTTTTTTAAGTAAATGTCACTCCACATTTTTTTCAGTGTGGTGTGAATGAAACATCAAACTGACTCAAACAAACTCTTAGAAATGTATATATGATACTGGATATCAAGGGTGAAACTGTTAATAATGTAGACAGACAGCAATCTCATTCAATGTCAGTCATGTGTGCAGTGAAATATAATTTAGTTAAGCATTTAAAAGCTCTGTTGAGAAGTTTAAAACACGGAAAGCTCAAAAAGCAATCATATCAGGATACTTCATGAATTTCAGAACTAAAATGAAGAAATTGCTTTTAATTCAAGCAGAATCAACAGAAAATTAAAAAAGGACAATAACAATGAGATGTTGATAAAATGAGAAAAGTTTAATCAATAATTACATGAAGCAAATACAAACATTATGAAAAAGTGAAAGCGAATTAGATCTCTCTCTTTACTGACTTATAAGAGCCAAAGCATCTCAAGAGAAGAAGAGAAGAAAAGAGTCCAGTTTCAAAGATACATGAAAGTATATCTTGCGTTTCCGTGGAAGAAGTGAAACTTGATGTTCTAATGAAAAACAATGAAGAACGAGTTAAAAATTAATATAAGATTAATGTCTCTATTAAAAGTGTTAAGGCCTCTTCTTCAGCTCCTGAACTTTGCCTCCAAAGGATTTTCCAGGGTGAATTTTCTGGTGGTCTTTCAGTTCATCTCTTTCTATCATCCGCAGTAAAGGACTTCCTGCACTGAAACACACACCGCCATGTCTTTTCTGCTGTAATATTCCGAATGAATCTTCTCCTTTGTGTGAATCTTCAAGTGTTTCTTCAGGACTGAAGCCTAATGAAACTGTTTACCGCACTGATCACAGTTAAATGGTCTTTCTTCAGAATGAGAGTAGATGTGATTTCAGAGAGAAAGCCTCCCAGCTAACAGACTTTTGTTATAAGAACGTTCTCCAAATATTCAGTGTTGGTTCTGGTAACGTGAAAAATGTCCAGTTTTATTGATGTTAGAGGAACGTTTTTTAAAAGGTATAATGTTCCTCAAACGTTCTTTCAACCTAATTTTGATTTAAAATTCAACATTATAGGAACGTTGATTTCTAACATTCCAAGAACAAAAAAAAAAATCCAGTTTCCTTAATGTTACTAGAACGTTATTTGAAGGTTAGTGTGATGTTCCTGAAACATTCAGACACAGCCTTAGATGAACTGAAGATAAAAGACATTAACTCTCTCAAGATCTGATTAAACAACTCCACAAACAGCATTACCAGCTTCACTTATTACTAACCAGACCAACTTTATTTCTGTCACATCTACAGAAGCTCTTATTGAGAATTAACAGAGATTTAGATGTTGATGTCTTATTGAAAATGTTTCGTTTGAGGTCACCATCATGGATATCAGTCTTTACTTTAGTTGGGCTCTTGACCCTTGAGTATTATTGGGCTTGTAATTTATCAGCAATTGCAGGTGTTCAAGGAGAACATTTCTGCATTGATAAAGCAGATCTGCTTTAATAACAGACAAATGACTGCTTTTTCTGTAATTGATGACTTAATGAATGGAAACACTATTGAAAAATATGGTACTCAACAAAAGAAAAATAAGATTTGTAACATTGCTTCAGTTGCTGAATGTTGATTTCTGTGAGCTTAGATATAAAACACTGAATTTGTTATAGATATGTTGCTTTGAGTTGCAAACTTGCTTTGAGACATTTATTCACTCTCAGACATCAACATTCAGTATATGAAACACAACAATGGTGACATTCTTCATGCCAGCAAACAAAACACATTCATGGCTCCCAGCATGCATTGCGGCATGAATAAATTATGCTTTGGAATTATTTTTTTGATTGTCACCATTGTTGAGGTTTGTATGACGAGAACTGATGTTTAAAGTGTGTCGTTTTTAACTTTTGAAAGGTTTTGGACTATCTCACATAAATTTCTTCAGTTGCAAATGATTTTTATCACATCAATGGAGTTCATTACCTTCTTCTTTTATTACTTTTAAGTTCAATTCAAATTACAATGAATGCAGTTGTTTAACTCCAGTTCTTTGTCTGTTATTAAAGCAGACAAGTTGGTCTGCTTTATCAATGCAGAAATGTTCTCCATGATTACCTGCAAATGCTGATAAAGCACAAATCTAATTCAAGTCAAGGGTCAAGAGCTCAACTAAAGCAAACACTGATCTCCATAATGGTGATCTCAAATGAAACATTTTCAATAAGACATCAACATCTAAACCTCTGTTAATTCTCAATAAGAGCTTCTGTAGACGTGTGACAGAAATAAAGTCAGTCTGGTTAGTAATAAGTGAAGCTGGTAATGCTGTTTGTGGAGTTGTTTAATCAGATCTTGAGAGAGTTAATGTCTTTTATCTTCAGTTCATCTAAGGCTGTGTCTGAATAAAGTTGTAGTTTGTGTTCTTATTACTCTTTAGAAAGATGATTGAAAGAATGTTTCAGGAACATCACACTAACCACACTAACATTCAGGAAACTGGATATTTTTATGTTCTTGGAATGTTAGAAATCAACGTTCCTATAATGTTGAATTTTAAATCAAAATCAAGTTGAAAGAACTTTCGAGAAACATTATACCTTTTAAAAAACGTTCCTCTAACGTCAAGAAAACTGGACATTTTTCACGTTCCCAGAACCAACACTGAATATTTGGAGAACGTTCTTATAACAAAAGTCTGTTAGCTGGGCTGAGCCGCTTCTTCACAGTGTGAACTCTCATGTGAATCTTGATCAGACTTGATTTACATGTGAAGCATTTTTTACACTGAGGGCAGGAGACAGATTTTTGGGCTTCTGTTTTTTCTTTCTTGTTCACGTCCATCAGGTCTAAAAGAAACATTAAATCAAGTGAGATTTAAAATAAGAGACAAATGTGAAATGAAAAATAAAGCCCAAAGTCAAGATCACTGATGAGTTCAATAGTCATTTTAATCCCATCATATCTGGTCATCAACTGCTGTGCACAATTATGATCTATTTTAATATCATGAAGATAATTTGTGATATAAATCACTAGTTTGGTCATGAAACTCTAGATGGCGCATACTTGACATGTAATCTGTAAGCAATCACATAGTTTCCAACACCTTTCTAACATTAACAGAGGAAGTATCTGGAAGCTTCTCGTCTCTGTATTCTTGATAAGCACCAGAGCAAATACAAAATCATGAACTGCTGTTAGAAAACATGAAAATACTGTTTGATGTTTTATCTTCCCCATAATAAGCAGTGTCAGAAAGAGAAAGTTGCACAGCACTGCTATGTATATTGTCAGAGAGTGATTTTGCTCTGAACAGACAAATCACATGTCAAAATCAGACTGATTTCTTTATATCACACATTCATGTTGGGTTGAACAAGTTAATAAAAACCAATCAAACAACAAAATGTCCGTTGCTCATTGTGGCTGTTAAGAAACTAATGAATGAATGAGGCATTTATATAGCGCTACTATTTACTACTGTACACACCAAGCGCTTTACAATCACATCAGGTGTCGGCCTCATTCACAACCTGGATGATTCAACAGCAGCCGCAGTGAAACAGCGCCAACTATAGGTGGAGATAGAGTGATTTGACTGTGACTAACTTACACAGAAGAGATTTTGTTTCTCAGCACATAAAAATGAACTTCTTACCGTGATCTCAGACTGTGGCGATGTGTTTCTCCACTGTATGGATCTTCATGTGTATCTTCAAGTGACTTTTAAAACAGAAACTCTTTCCACACTGATCACACATGTGCAGCTTCTCTCTGCTGTGGATTTTCTCATGTGTTTTCAGATTAGCTGACACACTGAATCTCTTGTGACAGTGTGAACACTTGTAAGGTTTTTCTCCAGTGTGGATCCTCTCATGTGATTTCAAAGATGATGACTGACTGAATCTCTTGTCACAGTGTGAACACTTGTAAGGTTTTTCTCCAGTGTGAATTCTCTGGTGCAGTTTTAATTGTTGAGCTGTAGTAAAAGTCTTCTCACACTCAAAGCACATGTACTCTCTCACAACAGTATGAGTTTTCTGATGTTTATGTAAATTTTCCTGCAGTGAAAAACTCTTTCCACACACAGAACATGAATATGGCTTCTCCTTCGTATGAACTGTCAGGTGTTTCTTCAGGATTGATGCCCGAGGAAATGTTTTGCCGCAATGATCACATGTGAACAGCTTCTCTCCAGTGTGGATACTCATGTGACTTTTAAGGTGTCCTGATTGGCCGAATATCTTCCCACATTGATTGCATGGGTAAGGCTTCTCTCCAGTGTGAAGTCTCATGTGAATCCCAAGACTTTGTTTGGTTGTGAAACTCTTTCCACACTGATCACATGTGTGCGGCTTCTCTCCGCTGTGGATCTTCTCATGTGATTTCAGAGATGATGACTGACTGAATCTCTTGTCACAGTGTGAACAATTGTAAGGTTTTTCTCCGCTGTGGATCCTCTCATGTGTTTTCAGATGTGATGACTGACTGAATCTCTTGTCACAGTGTGAACACTTGTAAGGTTTTTCTCCAGTGTGAATCCTCTGGTGCAGTTTTAAACAGTTTGCTGTCATAAAAGTCTTCTCACACTCAAAGCACATGTACTCTCTCACACCAGTGTGTATTTTCTCATGTCTATGTAAATTTTCCTGCTGTGAAAAACTCTTTCCACACACAGAACATGAATGTGGCTTCTCCTTCGTATGAACTGTCAGGTGTTTCTTCAGGCTTGATGACCTAAGAAATGTTTTTTCACACTCATCACATGAGAACGGCTTCTCTCCAGTGTGGATCCTCATGTGAAGCTGAAGACTTCGTTTGCTTGTTAAACTCTTTCCACACTGAGTGCAGGTGAAAGATTTCTTGGCTATTCTTTTCTTTAAAAATGTCTTTTTAGTCTTTGAGCGACTCAAAGGTTTTTCTCCAGTTTTGACATGATGTTCCTCCTCCACTTCACTCAGTTCTTCACTCTCCTCCTTCTCTTCACTCAGTTCTTCACTCTCCTCCTCCACTTCACTCAGTTCTTCACTCTCCTCCTTCACTTCACACAGTTCTTCACTCTCCTCCTCCACTTCACTCAGTTCTTCACTCTCCTCCACCACTTCACTCAGTTCTTCACTCTCCTCCTCCACTTCACTCAGTTCTTCACTCTCCTCCTTCACTTCACTCAGTTCTTCTCTCTCCTCCTTCTCTTCACTCAGTTCTTCACTCTCCTCCTTCACTTCACTCAGTTCTTCACTCTCCTCCTCCACTTCACGCAGTTCTTCTCTCTCCTCCTTCAATTCACACAGTTCTTCACTCTCCTCCTTCACTTCACTCAGTTCTTCACTCTCCTCCTTCACTTCACTCAGTTCTTCTCTCTCCTCCTTCAATTCACTCAGTTCTTCACTCTCCTCCTTCACTTCACTCAGTTCTTCACTCTCCTCGCTCTCTTCCTTTAGCTCTGAAATGAAAGAAAAAAGTTTAATTGCATTTCCAGTACGTCTGTCACGTTTAGTGTCTGTGTTCATATTATGTTTGCCTGTGACACCCAATTTGCCCACGTGTTTCTGTGATTTAATCCCTGTCTTGTTAATTAGTTATGAGTTAATTTGTCCCAGCTGTGTCTCACTTTCCAGTCTTCTGTTCTGTGTATTTAAGCAATGTGTTTCAGTCAGTTCCTTGTCTGTTGTTGTTGCTATATGTTTGGTTGTTCTGTTCATGTTTCTTTTGATCCAGTTTGTGAGTATTAGAGTTTGTTTAAATAAATACTGCTGCAATTAAGATCCTGCATTCTTCCCTGCTTCAACCAATGTGTGACAACATCCAAATTCACAGAGAGAAATATGATTATAAAGTCAAAGGACATTAACAGAGCCCTAAAATATTCCCATCATTTTGATGAGATTTTATAAATTAATTATGCATGTCCCTGAAAATCTTCATGAATGAGGAACATAGATCTTCCAATTATTACTTTAAAAACATTATAGGCACAAATCCCTATGTTTCTGTCAAGAGAACTACTAAAAATATTTGATCAATGACACAGTTATCTAATGTAATAAACACATTAAAAATATACAACTAGTGGTTGACCGATATTGTTTTTTTGATGGCCGATATAAAGGCGATATATTTTAATATTTATATATATTAGGGATGCACCGATTGGGAAATTCTGGGCCGATACCGATGTTTAACATAACAACTTGGCCGATGGCCGATGCCGATGCCGATGCCGATGTTTTTTCTTTTTGTTATTTATTCCTTCTTTTGTGCCACGGAAACATACAAGTCTTTCGGCTCTTGATCACACTATCCTAGAATGAGCACAAATTCAATCAGACCAATTTATGAAACAAAAAAACCCTTTAATGTCACTTTATGCCACAACCTTATTTATGACAAGTTCTTTTTCAGTTGTTATGAAGAGCAATATGAGAGAGAAATTTGGTAATCATTGTCTGACCCAAAAAAAAAAAAAACATTATAATATTCATTTTATTTTTCGTGTTCGCATTTATGAGGGAAAAAACACGGGTGAATGTTCATACCAAAATATGAAATTTTAAGCGCGCACGCGCTCTTCTGCCTCGAACGAGCAGAGAGAGAGGGAGAGAGAGAGCGAGCCCCGGTCGCGCGCTCTCACTCACTATCCAGAGTGGTCAAGCTTCCCCGTACTTTTTGACAAGCGTCCTTGACAGGGCGGCCAGAGTTTCTTTGCAGCTCAAGTCGGCGGCGGTGTGTACAGTTAACGCTCGCTCTATCTGTTGACGGCGCTGAGGGAAAAGCTCCCGCCACTGAAAGAAGCGGTCGCCGCCCATCTGCGCACCCATCAAAGCCGTGAAGAACGTCTTCAGCACTCGCGGATCGTGCATACTCCGCCGCTTCGCCGCTGCTACAGACCATGGTCGTTCTCTTACGAGAGTTCTCTCGTACTGCGTTGAAAACGCTACGGGAAAAGTCTCTTTTCACGAAACACTGAAGCAAAAATTATCCTTTAATTTTTCATATATGTAAAACGCGTTGCGGCAGCAGCAGACAGCTGAAGCAAGACGGCTTGTCTGCTTATTGGCTGCTCTGCGGCAACTGCATAAGCCTATCGAGCGCAGGCTGATGCAACATCAGACCAATGAGGGCGCTTCGCGCCCTCCTCGCCACTTCCCGCCGAGACGGGCGTGGCTTACCTCTATAAAAGGAGCTCGAGAAGGCTGATTCACTTGATTTTAATCTCTTCAGCGAAGCGCACGCATCGCTGGATCACGGAAGCAGCGTCGTTCGAAGCAAGCACTTCAGCGGGATGAGCCCTCGAAGCCGCTGGCCTACGCCGCCTTCTACAGCCGTACCTGCTGCGCTTTCCGACGCCCATATCCTTTATTGTGCTCTGTTTTGTGTGTGTGTGTGAGTGTTCTCGTAGCACTCACCCCCTAAAAGAGCGGCGTCTTTCTAAAGATGCCTAAATCCTGCGGCACGTGCAGAGCCCCACTCGCCGGGGGAGACGACCACGTCATCTGTGTTTCCTGCCTCGGTGAGGACCATGCAGCGCTCGCGCTCGCTGACGGCGGCTGCCCTCACTGCGAGCTTTTGCCTATGGTGGCTCTGAGGACCCGCCTGGCATCCTTCTCGAAGCCTGCATTCACCGCCGCGATGCCGCGCCGTAAGAAGCGCCGCTCGCAGCGCCGCTCGCAGCGCCGCTCGCAGCGGGTCCTGGAACCCTCTCCACCCCGACCAAGCTCGCCGGTTCGCCCGCCAGCTTCACCGACCTCCCCCGAATCACTTCCTGATGCTCAGCGCCCGCAGCCTGCCGCCGCTTCATCAGAGGAAGTTGTTTCGGAGGCCGCGTCAGGGGAAAAGGATTCCTGTTCTCTCCTCGCTTCAGGCAGTGAGGATTGGGCGAGCTCTGAGGACCTCGCGCCTCCTGCCCAAAAGCCCTCAGTGAGAGCCAGTATTGAGACGGAGCTCATGCGAGTACTCGCGTTGGCCGCGGCGAGCCTCGGCCTCGAGTGGTCTGCACCGGAGCCCCCCTCTCGCACCCGGCTCGATGGTAGCTTCCTCCCAGGTGAGCGCAATTCTCCGGAATCTAAGCCCGCTCCTTTTCTTCCTGAGTTACACGAAGAAGTTGCGAAGGCTTGGACGCGCTGACGCGGCTTGCCCAGCGGCGGAGAAAATTTGCGCGAGCAGCGTCGACGTCATGCGGCAGGCTTTTGAAGGCAACACTGGTTTAGTCCGCCGTCCAGCAGAGGGCGGGCACAGATGGGTCGCTATAGCCTGTTCCACCGGCGGCAGAGAGAGGTAGCCTCGTTCATTCGCCTTGTCCAGTCCTACTCTGCGCGTACGCGCTCATCTGTGTCGCCTGCATTCTCCTCACTGGACAAGGCGAATGAACGAGGCTACCTCTCTCTGCCGCCGGTGGAACAGGCTATAGCGACCCATCTGTGCCTGCCCTCTGCTGGACGGCGGACTAAACCAGTGTTGCCTTCAAAAGCCTGCCGCATGATGTCGACGCTGCTCGCGCGAATTTTCTCCGCCGCTGGGCAAGCCGCGTCAGCGCTACACACCATGGCTACATTACAAATATTCCAGGGTGATCTCCTCCGTAAATGGGACGAGGTTGGACCTGATGCAGTCTGTATTGCGGATTTGAGGAGTGCTTCGGACCTCACGCTCCGAGCCACCAAAGCTGCCGCACAAGCCATGGGACGCTGTATGGCTTCCGCCACTGTCGCTGAGAGGCACTTATGGCTGAAGCTCACGGAGATGGCCGATTCCGAGCGCATCGCGTTTCTCGACGCCCCGCTGTCTTCCGCTGGCCTCTTTGGTTCTTCTCTCTCCGAGTTCGTAGAGAGATTTACCGAAGCCCAGAAAGCGTCTCAAGCCTTCAAGCACTTCCTACCGAAGCGCTCTGGTTCCGCGGCGGGTCGAGACAAACGGACCCCGCGAACCTCACAGCCTCAGCCCCCGCCTTCGGCCTCCTCTTCGCAGCAGCCTCAACAGCGCAGCTCGAGACCCCGCTCTCGATCGAGCGCTCGGCGCCCCGCGCGCGCGCCGCGACCGAGGATTGTGGTGAAACCAGAGGCCCCGAAGAAGTCCTAGCCCGCCTAGGAAAGCGCAGGTGTGTGAGTCCCGTTGCGGCCGGCCTCCCACCCAAGCGCCTCGCTGTCTCAGCCCCAAGCTTCGCAGCTGTCCCAGCGTCTTCTGCAAAGCGCAAGCCTGTACAAGTGCCCGCTTGCCTGCACTCAAAAGCCGTTTTTACGGCTACCCAGATATGTCTCGAAAAGAGTGTGATTTCTGGTGTCCCGGCCACGGCCGATGGTGCTATAAATGTAGTGTCGATGCCCACTCCTCTGTGCCCATCCATACACATAAGCACAGCCCTGCACTCAGGGCTCGCGCAAATAAAATCGACTCAGGTCGATTGCGCCCCCCACATAGTAAAAGTGCCCACTACTCAGTGCCCACGAACACTATGTCTATCAGATCACAGGCTCTCTGTAAAAACGAGACCTGTGAGCGCGCGCGCTGCTTACACAAGCAGCGCGCCCCAAGCAGTAAATGTGCCCGCTCCCAGCCCACATCTACTCGCACACATGAGTCCTACGGGGCTCGCGCAGCCCTCCCTCACTCAGTCAAACGCTGTTGTAAGGTCGAGGGCGAGCGCTCCGCCCGCTGTATTAAGCGCGCCCTCCGCCTCAAATGCCGCAGGCATAACGCCTATGTTTGTGAGCCCCGTAGCACCTCTGTCGCACTGCGAACAGAGCGCGCTCTGTATCCGGCCCCTAGCCAACCATGCAGATGCATGGGCAGCGCTTCCCGGGGTTTCGGACTGGGTCTTAGGCATTATAAAGAGAGGCTTCTCGCTACAGTTTTGTCGACGTCCTCCGCGCTTCACAGCGCGCGTCGAAACTTCGGTTCCGCTGAATGTAGCACACCTACTTCGCGCCGAAATATCAAAACTGATAAGCAAAGGGGCGATAGAGCTTGTCCCCCGTGTTCAAAGCGAACAGGGGATATACAGCAGATACTTTCTAGTCCCCAAAAAGGACGGCGGTATCAGACCCATTCTGGATCTAAGACGACTGAACAGAGTATTAGTGAAACGCCGTTTCAAAATGCTCACAACCAGCAAAATTCTCGCGCATGTTCGCCGAGAAGACTGGTTCATGTCGATAGATCTGAAGGACGCGTATTTTCAAATACAGATAGCGTCACATCACAGGCGATTCTTGAGATTCGCCTACGAGGGTCAGACATACCAGTATACAGTCCTGCCTTTCGGCTTGTCCCTGGCACCTCGTACATTTACGAAATGCATGGACGCAGCGCTCGCTCCTCTCAGACTCAGAGGCATGCGAGTGCTGAACTATTTGGACGACTGGTTGATCCTAGCCCAATCACGATCTCAGCTCATAGAGCACAGAGCCATTTTACTCGATCACCTCGAGAATCTTGGTATCACGGTCAATTGGGCGAAGAGTTCACTGAACCCCATTCAAACGATTCCGTTTCTGGGTATAGTTCTGGACTCACAGTCTATGACAGCGCGGCTGTCGCCACAGCGCGTGCTGAACATTCAGCGCGCGGCGATGTCTTTCCGCCGCGGCGTTTTTACCCCGCTCAGTAAATTTCAAAGGATGCTGGGTCTCATGGCCTCAGCATCGTCAGTTCTCCGGCTGGGCTTGCTCCGCATGCGCCCGCTGCAGTTCTGGTTGAAAGCGCGGGTTCCGCGCAGAGCGTGGGTGTCCGGTCATTTACGCCTCAAGGTCGATCAGGACTGTGTCACAGCCCTGGTGCCTTGGATGGCGAACGACTGGTACCAATCAGGTGTAAGCCTGGGGACTTCCTCGAGGGTGAGGGAGCGCTGCTCGAGGGCAGACCGTCCTTCGGCCTATGGTCGGAACGGGAAAAGCTCCAACACATAAACGGCCTAGAAATGCTGGCAGTGCACAACGCGCTGACGCGTTTTTGTCCCCACATCAAGGACCAACACGTCATAGTCCGTTCGGACAACATGGCAGTGGTGTCCTACATAAATCGCCAGGGCGGTCTGAATTCCATACCCCTGTACAGGCTGGCGAAACGCCTCCTGCTATGGGCTCAGCACAACCTGCGCTCGCTGAGAGCAGTACATGTGCCCGGGCTGCTGAATGTGGGCCCGGACAGACTGTCCAGGAACAACGTTCCTACGGGCGAATGGTCTCTACACCCACAAACAGTCCGGCTGTTGTGGGAGAGATTCGGCAAAGCGGAGGTGGACCTATTCGCGTCCCGCGAAAATGCTCACTGCCCCGCATTCTTTTCAAAGACCGACAGCGCGCTGTCCCAAAAGTGGCCGCGCTGCCCGCTATACGCTTTTCCCCCCGTCTCCCTCCTGCCTCAGGTGTTGGAACGGGTCAGGAAAACGAAATGCCCAGTGCTGCTTGTAGCACCGTTCTGGAAGAACCAGGCATGGTTCCCAGTTCTGATGCAGTTAGCAGACATCGCTCCATGGCTAGTGCCGTTGAGGAGAGATCTCCTCTCGCAGGCCAGGGGCTCGATCTGGCACCCACACCCAGAACTATGGTCCCTTCATGTGTGGGCGCTCAACGGATACCCGTTGGTCTCACAGAGGGAGTCATGAATACCATCACGGAGGCTAGAGCGCCGTCAACCAGGCGACTCTATGCTTCAAAGTGGTCGGTTTTCTCCGGCTGGTGTACAGCTCGGAGCCTCTCACCCCTCGAATGTGAGGTAACGGAGGTTCTCTCCTTCCTACAAGAGCTGCTGGATAAGGGCAGATCCCCTTCCACGCTCAAAGTGTATGTGGCGGCTATTTCAGCGTTCTCCGGTTCAACGCTGGGTCAGTCACTAGGAAGGAATGATTTAGTCATCCGCTTCCTCAGGGGAGCTAGGAGACTGAATCCACCCAGACCTCCGTCAGTCCCTATGTGGGACCTTTCTACGGTCCTGGCGGCCATGAAAGGTGCCCCTTTCGAGCCTATCCAGTCAATCAGCCTCAAACATTTGTCTTTCAAAACAGTGTTTTTGATGGCTCTCGCTTCAGTGAAGCGCATAGGCGATCTGCACGCGCTCTCCGTGAGCCCGACGTGCTTGGAGTTTGGTCCTAATGACTCTAAAGTCATACTCAAACCTAAGCACGGCTATGTGCCGAAATCCCTCAACACGCCTTTTCGGGCTCAGGTCATTTCCCTGGCTGCCCTGCCGGCGTCGAGTGAGGAAGGGGACTCGAGTTTTCTTTGCCCTGTTAGGGCTTTAAGAACTTATATGTCCCGCTCTGCTGCTTTAGACAGACAGAGCAGCTCTTTGTCTCGTTCAGTGGACGTTCCAAAGGAACGGCTGTTTCGAAACAAAGTCTATCCAGATGGATAGTTGACGCCATAGCGCTGGCTTATACTGCCAAGGGCATTCAATGCCCGTTGGGAGTCAGAGCGCACTCTACGAGAGGCGTTGCCTCCTCGTGGGCTTGGTCCAGCAGGATATCCTTACAGGATATATGTACGGCGGCAGGCTGGGCCTCTCCGTCTACATTTATCAGGTTTGATAACCTAGAGGTTCCCGCCTTACAGGCTAAGCTTTTGTCGGTGTAAACTAATTACAGGCGCAATGCGCTACCGACTATACTGGGCAGAACTGTGTAAGACCCACGTTTTCCCACATTAGTGCAGGCTCCCTACCCTGGCTATGTGATGTCATATTCGCGTCTGTGGACATGTCTATATAAGGACGGAGGAAACCCCTCCTGTCTTTAGACTCTCCCTGTGAGGTTATGTTAAGCCTGCGGACGCTACAATATAGGGAATTAAGGCTCCCCCCCTTATTCCCTGACTCTGTGTGAGTCTATCTGGTGATTATGCACTGTATGCCTGAAACAGCTTCCGGTGATCAGTGTTCTTATCCCAGCATGCACGGCGTTTTGCAAGGGGTTCCCGTAGCGTTTTCAACGTAGTACGAGAGAACTCTCGTAAGAGAACGTACTCGGTTACTAACGTAACCTCGGTTCTCTCTAGAAGAGGGAACGAGTACTGCGTTCCCTTGCCGTGCGTTTGGTTCACTCTGGTTCGCTTCGGCGATCAAAATCAAGTGAATCAGCCTTCTCAAGCTCCTTTTATAGAGGTAAGCCACGCCCGTCTCGGCGGGAAGTGGCGAGGAGGGCGCGAAGCGCCCTCATTGGTCTGATGTTGCATCAGCCTGCGCTCGATAGGCTTATGCAGTTGCCGCAGAGCAGCCAATGAGCAGACAAGCCGTCTTGCTTCAGCTGTCTGCTGCTGCCGCAACGCGTTTTACATATATGAAAAATTAAAGGATAATTTTTGCTTCAGTGTTTCGTGAAAAGAGACTTTTCCCGTAGCGCTTTCAACGCAGTACTCGTTCCCTCTTCTAGAGAGAACCGAGGTTACGTTAGTAACCGAGTACGTTCTTTTCTCGAGAAAAGGAGTTTTCTCATAGCGTTTGCAACGCAATACTCGTTCCCTTATCTCTCAGGGAACCGAGGTTAAAGTAAACCGAGTACGTTCTGCCTTCCCTTCCACATGAGTCAGGTAACAAAACTGACAAAAATGTTTTTTATTTCACCCTAATGATGATATTTCATATATTTCTCACATTTTGACCAATATATAGGCCTATATAGGCTATAGTTTTATACCACTTCTGAAAATGCACTTCCGAATGCGTCTCTGTCCCCAGCATATCAAACCAAACTGATGCCCATGTGACATCGGCGAATGTCATTTTTATTTCCCGATGGCCGATGGCAGTTAACGAGGCAAATATCGGCCGTTACCGATGTTCAGCCGATGCATCGGTGCATCCCTAATATATATATTATATATATATATATATATATATATATATATATATATATATATATATATATATATACTTTATATTTATTTGAATCAATATTTAATAAATTAGAAATGAATTAGAAAACAAATCTTTAAAATAAACATGCTTATACTTTAGATGCCAACTTCTTGAATCTGCAGTCCTGTTACAGTTTTTTTCACAAATAAAGTAATTGTTTAAAAATATGATTATGTGAATAAAAAGGAAGTACACAGTGAAAACAATATGAATATGACACAGTGGGAAACTGGATATAGCACATCATATTTTAAAATGAAAAATTTTCAATCGCATCTCCTGAAGCTGATCTTCTGTTTGCATTCACTCACTTTGCACAAACCGACCGTCACTCGCAGTCACACGTTTATCAGACTACAAATGCACACTTCACAAAATAAGTGTAAAATATTTTTATAATAGTTTTATATTTAACATGAGGGAAATACACATGCGTTACGGATGTGACACACAAATTGTTAACTTTTAGGAGGCAAAATATGTTTTAGTAATTCTATGACTTACACTGCGCAAAACAAAAGTAGGCCTAATACTACCCAGCGGATAAAGAATGGTAGGCCTCCACAGAACATAAAATAATCTATTTATTTTATTTTTCGCGTTCGTATTTATGAGGAAAAAAAAACAATGTTATGGTCGCAACAGTTCTCCGTTACAGTCATGACCGCTCTGAAAGCGACTTTAACCCTTATGTGCTGTTGGGGATGTTTTCATCCACTATGGGGTATTTTTTAGTCTAAATTTGGCCATAACTTTCTCTGTGTTTCAGCAAATGGAATGATTTTTGGTGACAAATCTTATTTTGACACATATTTTGGGAAAATGCTTTGAAATTTTTCAAAAACTCAACAGTACACTGTGGGCAAATTTACTACCCTTTCGTTATGTTTGTGGCTGAAAACAGCCACTACTTTAAACTGCTGTAAAAATATATCAGATAAATATTTTTTTCAATTTTTTTTGCATAAATCTATTAATAAACCTCCGTCCTGCTCAAAAATACTAAATGTGTAAAAAAAATTCAGGATTTTAACTCTTTAATTGCCAAATTCGTAAATGATGTCACTGATTTGGGAAAAAACACACACAAAATGACTAATTTTCAATATAAAATGTGATTGTGGACTGGATTTTTTTTAACCTTTTATCACAGTCTTGGACATGTCAAAGATCAGAAACAACATTAGTTTTGATGCATTGTTAGTTTTTGTGCAGCATCAGATTTTAACTTTTTCTCCCTCATTTACTGTTCGTGGCTGTTTTTGCCCCATTGACTTCCATTATAACCACATTTTTTGATTGCAAAGTCATGACACCATATAATTATGCATTTTTGATTGTTGGTGGTTTTCCCTGTTGGGAAGAGGTACAATTTGTAATTTTTACTGTTGATAACCAGGTGGCACCATTAACCCTTTAGATAGGCCTGTGCAAAAAAAAGCTTAGTTTCTGGCTTTTACATGGAGTTATATGAAGTGTATATGGAGTATAATAGCATAATAAAGTGTGTGTGTGTGTGTGTGTGTGTGTGTGTGTGTGTGTGTACTCACCTTGATGCGTCTGAGAAAATCAAAATATGCACCTCAGCTCTCAGAACTACATGGAGTAAACAAAAACAAAGTAAGTGTATTTATGCATCTGCTGCCTTTTGATGGTGAGAAATGCAGACTAAACAAATACAAAGCAAGTGGATTTAAACACTTGCATGCAAGCCTGCTGGTCATTTGATGGTGAGAAGAGCAGCAAGCAACATGAGAAAGGGCTTGACTTGTAGTGAAGTTTCAGAGATGATTATGCAGTCTGACCCCTCCAGCGAGCTGCACGATGTATCGTCTTCTCCCTCTGACACCACAGACTCAGGAGAGTCAGATCCTGATTTGGATGTGGCACCCTCATCATCCTCTCTAGCTTCCACTGAAGGCGAGGAGGATTCGGAGGATCCTGGATCTGGGTGGATTGGGAGAAATGGCGAAGTGTGGTTTTCCACCAACGCGGAGACAACTCCCTTTCTTCAGCCTGCCAACTCCCGTGACTCCAGGGCCGACGTGCTATGCCATCGCAAGCGTCCAGAACATGGATTCTGTGTTCAATCTGTCTTTTACGGAGTAAAAATAGGAGGGGAAGGCGATGATCCCACAGGCAACGTGTGGACTCCCCTCTGGACCTGTAGACGCCGGCCAAAATCAGTAGCCCCCATGTAGGCACGGAGATCTGTGGAGTCCACCCCGTTTCTCATTGTGCGGCGCCCATGGAGGTTGGTCATGCTGACAATGAGGTCAATCATCTCCTCAGTAAAAAAACGAATCCGTTGAACACAGAATTCATGTTCTAGATCCTTGCGATGGCATAGCGCGTCGGCCCTGGAGTCACGCCTCTGACAGGCTGAAGAAAGGGAGTTGACTGAAAACCACACTTCGCCATTTCTCCCAATCCACCCATATCCAGGATCCTCCGAATCCTCCTCGCCTTCAGTGGAAGCTAGAGAGGATGATGAGGGTGCCACATCCAAATCAGGATCTGACTCTCCTGAGTCTGTGGTGTCAGAGGGAGAAGACGATACATCGTGCAGCTCGCTGGAGGGGTCAGGCTGCATAATCATCTCTGAAACGTCACTACAAGTCAAGCCCTTTCTCATGTTGCTTGCTGCTCTTCTCACCATCAAATGACCAGCAGGCTTGCATGCAAGTGTTTAAATCCACTTGCTTTGTATTTGTTTAGTCTGCATTTCTCACCATCAAAAGGCAGCAGATGCATAAATACACTTACTTTGTTTTTGTTTACTCCATGTAGTTCTGAGAGCTGAGGTGCATATTTTGATTTTCTCAGACGCATCAAGGTGAGTACACACACACACACACACACACACACACACACACACACACACACACACACACACACACACACACACACACACACACACTTTATTATGCTATTATACTCCATATACACTCCATGTAAAAGCCAGAAACTAAGCTTTTTTTTTGCACAGGCCTATCTAAAGGGTTAATGGTTCCACCTGGTTATCAACAGTAAAAATTACAAATTTTACCTCTTCCCAACAGGGAAAACCACCAACAATCAAAAATGCATGATTATATGGTGTCATGGCTTTGCAATCAAAAAATGTGGTTATAATGGAAGTCAATGGGGCAAAAACAGCCACAAACAGTAAATGAGGGAGAAAAAGTTAAAATCTGATGCTGCACAAAAACTAACAATGCATCAAAACTAATGTTGTTTCTAATCTTTGACATGTCCAAGACTGTGATAAAAGGTAAAAAAAAATCCAGTCCACAATCACATTTTATATTGAAAATTAGTCATTTTGTGTTTTTTTTTTCCCCAAATCAGTGACATCATTTACGAATTTGGCAATTAAAGAGTTAAAATCCTGAATTTTTTTTAAACATTTAGTATTTTTGAGCAGGACTGAGGCTGATTAATAGATTTATGCAAAAAAATGTGAAAAAAATATTTATCTGATACATTTTTACAGCAGTTTAAAGTAGTGGCTGTTTTCAGCCACAAACATAACGAAAGGTTGTAAATTTAAACGATGCACAAGGGTTAAAACTTTCACAGACACAGAAGCATAAAGCACAAAGCCTTTCTTTAAAGTGAATTTCGTTTTGTATTAATTGTATCTTAATTTTAATCAATGTTTCATCAACCAATTGCCTGGATTTAATAAATAAGAAGTAAATACAGCAGACAATAGATAAATCACGACATGGAGGCGCCGGCACGTGAACTGGACTCACGTCTCATAAATGAACCGAAACTCAACGTAAGGTACTTGCCTCACAGACCTGAGACAGAAAGCTTGAAATATCTACTTTTAAACAGAACAATTCAAAACAAAAGAAAACAGACTGCTCTCTGCTTATGTAATCCATATGAAATGCACCTCTGGCGCGTTCACTACTGCGATCGTGAGTCAGCATCGTCAACTTCATCTTTGCAGTCGACACAGAAAACACTTGTTAATTAATGAACAATTAAAATGTCTCCTTGCTATATTTGACATATTCATAATAATTACTTTTGCAGGTTCTTTGTGACAGCTTTTAGATGCTTTATTGGCAGCACCACCCTTAAATGAACGCGTCACCGCTGTAACAATATTAGCTCAAAGGGGAAATTATGATTATGATTCATTTTTAATATTTGGATCAGTTAATTAGATTAACTTTGAGGTAAGCTAAATTAATATTACAATAAATTAATCAGTTCCAACGAACTCTTTGATTATTCATTTATTCTAAGAAAAGTGTATCTTTCACCACTCATGTAACTTAGTAGCCTGGTTAAAACCAGACCATTCTCAGTAGTAACTGAGTTATGGTCTGGCAAAGCTCCATAGACAAATCATTTCCAAAGGGGCGTCACCAACGGACGTCGCTCAAATGCCTCTGGGCGCAGTTGGATAGACCTAAAACCAATCAGAGCGATCGTCATCGTGTAAAGCCATACGCTGCGTCCCAATTCGCCTAAGTTACACTACGCCATAAAAGTATGTACTCTTTTTGTGAAGAAAAGGTATACTTTTGAATGTGTAGAAAAAAAGTAGGCAAGCTTTGGGACATACTACTTCGTCATGTTTATCGGACGGATCTGTCGCGTGCATCCTGTCACTTAAACTGCCCTGTCAATCATCGTGTCACAGTTAAAATCCTCTATTAAATCTAATTTAATTTCCTACCGTTTCGGAGAGAAATGTAGTAGCACATTCATCTGCCAGTGGGTCTTTCATGGAGACTGTCCTCATGTGTTTGCAATTTGAATATAATAATGAATTTAAAAGTTGAACGGACGTCACTCAAATGCCTCTGGGAGCAATTGGATAGACCTAAAACCAATCAGAGCGATCGTCATTGTGTAAAGCCCGCCACAACGTTTCTGATTGGTGCCGCGATTTCAACGGCATGGAAATGGGCTTGAATGAGCTCTTTGCCAGACTACTTGCAGAGCAAATCTGAATTTGCCGGAAGTTGTCTGGGTTTTCCCAGGCTAGTAACTTAGCGAAAATCATTTCTGGGGAAAAATAACTCAAATGAAAGGGAATATTCATGAGTTTATGAATATGATTTGCTTATCGTCTACACAGATTAAATTACCCAAAAAGGGAATATTTGATCAATTTGTCAAGGTAACTTTTATCAGCATTAATTTCAGTTATCTAAACATACTGTTTGTCCCACAAACTTCATGTAAGACTTCCTTATCAAATATCAATAAAAGTACCCTTCATACACACTCCAAGAAATATTAATTTTCTGGCCGTGAACATGAATTTTTCCTGTGTTTATAAAATTAAACTACTCAATGTAGTAAATAATAAAAGCTTTGTAGCTTAGATCGTACATTTTCAGGGACTTCGAGTTGGTGAGCAATAAAGCAGATTCAATTCAAGAAGATTATTGGGTTTAATAAAAACACAAGCTAAGGATACAGAATTCAATTCACATGAGTATATGTATATAGAGACTACGAACACGTAAACAAACAACGAATAAGGAATGGGAGTGAGAGATAGAAAGGGAGGAAAGATTGAGAAAAAGTCAAAGCAAAATCTCAGGAAGGCAGTTTCACTGACAAAGTAACCCTTTTGAGAGACAACAAGAAATCACATCACCCTAAATAGGGCGAACGACGAAGTTTAAAAGGTCTACTCAAAGTTACGTTGTCGGCTACGTTCACTTCACTGAACGTAGGAGAAGGTCTGAAGACGAAAAATAAAGACTAAAGAAAGACTGAAGAAAAGAAAAGAAAAGAAAAGAAAAGAAAAGAAAAGAAAAGAAAAGAAAAGAAAAGAAAAGAAAAGAAAAGAAAAGAAAAGAGGAGAAAACTCCCTAAGGAGTCGTGGGACAACTCTCACAGACAAAGTGCTCTCTATAAACTTTCTGTGTCAGTCTCTAATGGAGAGTCTTAGTTTCGCCTACTTCGCGTACGTGGACCAGTCACCTTCAGAGATTTCAGAGCGGTATTGCAACACACCAACAATATGTCATATACCTTTGGAAATGACTTTAAATGATAAGTTTGAAGAAACGTTTGGGTGCGTGCGTATTGGAATGTCTGGGTGTGTGTGTGGAAGGTCTGGGTCGCAGCGGGCGAGTTCCATATCTCCTCTGGGAATATTTTGAAGTTTGCAAAGCTGGGAGAATATCCTGTATCGTGTTGTCTGTTAACACTTAAGGCGCCATAAAAGTCATCAAGACCATCTTCTTGCAGACTAGCTGGAGCCTAACGCATGATTTGCATTCAAGAGTTCAGAGGCTAAAAGCTTTGGATTTCAGAAGGAATGTGCTCAGAACACAGAGTCAGAATTTGTTAATTCAGAACAAATGAAAGAATGATTCATAGGCCAGACGCTACACTGCATCAGCACCGAAAACATGTTTTTTTTTTTTTTCAAATCTAAAATCAAAAAATCGTGATACGAACCGAATCGTAGGTTTGGTCTATCGTTACAGCCCTAGTAAGATGAGAAAGCAGGAGTTTAGTTGTTTGTCATGGTTGTAAAAAAAAAAACAATGGCTATCTGAACATCTTTGCCAAGCGCAAACCAGGGCTGGGTTTCCCGAAACCTCCTTAACGCTACTACGTGGTTCTTAAGTTACACCTTAAGCTGTACCTTATCGTTAATACGTGCTTCCCAAAACTTTCTTAGTTAAGTTTATCTTCTGTAAGTCATAGGTTCGGAAGGTTGGTCTGGACCACTAGCTTTACCTTATCACTGTTGCAGGTCTATACGAATATAATTCTGAAGTTTTAATACACACAGACAGTGTTCAATTAGGCTTGTAGGGAACTTTTTCCTTCTTCAAAGAAGAGACCAGGAGATGTTGGGATCGCGTTCAAACAGAAGTTATTCTTCATTGAGCGTGGCTGCAGGTTGTCCAACCAAATCTTAATACAGTATTCATTGTAAATATATACATTCCAAGGGGGAGGGATTACATAAAGGCGGAGACTCTGAACAAAGCATGCAAATGAAGTAGGAACACACCCTACTCTGAGAGCGCTACCAGTCCAATTGAATCAGCATAACTATTCAAATGCTGATATTGGCCAGGAACTCCAGTTCCAAGAACCATCCCAGAGCCATTAAAGACAAAAGATGAAAGTCTCCCCTACAGCTAATCCAATCAACCTAACGATTCAACGTCTGGGCCAGAAAGCCATTTGGCTGAGTGAATCTCAGTGATCTGACTAAAACACAATAGAGAAAACAGGACTGGCAGAAGTCTCTAGCTAGAAGCTGACCCTACTAAAATCAAAGTCTTAACTTTTAATGTTGGAACCTAAATGAAACATTTAATAAATTTGTAATACAACAGGCTAATTCAAGTGTTTTCATGCAAAGAATAAAATTGTCATTACACTGATTGTTGTTAGAATTTTTTATTATATTATTATACAATATTATTAATTTAATTAAAGAGCGCTTTTAAAGGCCAGTGAAAGCATAGGCTACAGTCAGTTAAAGGGATAGTTCACTTTGAAATTAATTTTTGATATGTTTTAGCTTACCTCAAGGGAATCCAAGATGTAGGTGTCTTTGTTTCCGCAGTAGTTTCAATTTTGATATTTTTAGGTCAAACCGTTCTTGTCTGTCAGTCATATAATGCAGGTCGATGGTCACTGTCTCAAAACACAAGCACAGAGTCCAAATTAAAACAATTCCCCATCGTCCAAATGAAACAATTCCCCATCATAAGTACACATTGATGGCCTAAGACACGAAACGAGCGGTTTGTGTGAGAAAACGAACAGTATTTATATCGTTGTTATCTCTTGAAAACAGCACACGTCCAAATGATCTGAGGGCGCGGGCGGGTATAGATATATACATAGATGTCGCCTCGGCTACTGCAGTTCATTGGAACGAAACCGTAGCCAAGCGACATCTAGTGTATATATCTATATCCGCCTGCGGGCGGGTATAGATGTATACACTAGATGTCGCCTTCGCTACTGCAGTTCATTGGAACGAAACCGTAGCCAAGGCGACATCTATGTATATATCTATACCCGCCCGCGCCGTCAGATCATTTGGACGTGTGCTGTTTTCAAGAGATAACAACGATATAAATACTGTTCGTTTTCTCACACAAACCGCTCGTTTCGTGTCTTAGGCCATCAATGTGTACTTATGATGGGGAATTGTTTCATTTGGATGATGGGGAATTGTTTTAATTTGGACTCTGTGCTTGTGTTTTGAGACAGTGACCATCGACCTGCATTATATGACTGAAAGACAAGAACGGTTTGACCTAAAAATATCAAAATTGAAACTACTGCGGAAACAAAGACACCTACATCTTGGATGCCCTTGAGGTAAGCTAAAACATATCAAAAATTAATTTCAAAGTGAACTATCCCTTTAAATTCTATTCGGACGCTAATATTGTTTCTCATGGGCTCGTCCGGTATTTTGAACATTTACAGGGGTAAGTCGGTGATTTTAGTGCCGTCCGAATCCATAATATCAGTGTTTTTTCTCACTCAACCAGCGTAAAAATTCCTGGCCAAATTAGTACTGTTTTTTTGACAAACAGGTTGTGTGGTAATCAAATCAAATCAAATCAAGTATATTTGTATAGCGCTTTTCACAATACAGATTGTATCAAAGCAGCTTCACAGTATTAAAATAAAATAATACAACAAAGTTTGTTTCTAGTGGAATTTATTGATTGAAAGAATAAAATTAAATTAAATATCCCCAAAATATCCCCAACTGAGCAAGCCAAAGGCAACAGTGGCAAGGAACCGAAAAACTCCATCAAGTGACCTAATGGTGTCCTAAAACTCCATCAGGTGACCTAATGGAGAAAAAAAAAACCTTGGGAGAACCCAGGCTCAGTCGGGGGCCAGTTCTCCTCTGGCATTTATGAACTAGAGGCCGGATTGTAGTTTGAAACTGTGAGATTAACAATATTATATGAATGCCTGGCTGAAAAGATGCATCTTTAATCTAGTTTTAAACTGGGAGAGTGAGTCCGAGTAACGAACAGTATCAGGAAGGCTATTCCAGAGTTTTGGAGCCAAATGCAAAAATGCTCTTCCTCCTTTGGTTGATCTGGATATCCTAGGTATGACCAAAAGCCTCGAATTTATTGATCTTAAAGGGCGTGATGGATTATAGGGTGATAGAAGATCCGTTAAATAGACTGGAGCTAAGCCGTTTAGGGCTTTATAAGTCAATAGCAATACCTTATAATTAATACGGAACTTTATAGGTAGCCAATGTAGTGATGATAAAATCGGTGTTATATGATCATATTTTCTTGATCTAGTAAGAACTCTAGCGGCTGCATTTTGGACTAACTGTAGCTTGTTTATTGAGGATGCAGGACAACCGGCTAATAAAGCATTACAGTAATCTAGTCTCGAGGTCATGAATGCATGAACTAACTTTTCTGCATCAGAAACTGATAGCATATTACGTAGCTTAGCAATGTTTCTAAGGTGGAAAAAGGCTGTTTTTGTAACATACGAAATATGATTTTCAAAAGACAGGTTACAATCGAGTATAACACCCAGGTCTTTTACTGTAGAGGATAAAGTAACAGGACATCCTACGATGTCAAAGTTGTATTGTGAGAGGTTCTGTGGGCGGTTTTTTGAACCGATAAGTATTACCTCTGTCTTGTCTGGATTTAATAAAAGAAAATTACGCGTCATCCAATCTTTTATATCTTTAACACACTCTGTCAATTTGGATAATTTAGCGTTTTCATCTGGCCGTGATGAAATATATATTTGAGTGTCATCAGCATAACAATGGAAACTAATTCCATGTTTCCTTATAATATTTCCAAGTGGCAGCATATATATTGAGAATAACAGAGGGCCCAACACAGATCCCTGCGGCACTCCATAGTTTACTGGAATTATGATCGATTTTTCTCCATTTAAATAGACAAAATGGTAGCGGTCTGATAAGTATGATCTAAACCAGCTTAATGCTTGTTCTTGAACACCAGTATAATTTTGTAGTCGATCTAAGAGTATTGTATGATCTATAGTATCTAACGCAGCACTTAGATCAGGTAAAACTAGTATTGAGATGCAGCCTTGGTCAGAAGCTAAGAGTAAATCATTTGTGATTTTAACGAGCGCAGTTTCAGTGCTATGATGCCGCCTGAATCCTGACTGAAACTTTTCATAGATATCATTTTCTTGCAAGAAAGAGCCCAGTTGAGTGGACACAACTTTTTCTAGTATTTTAGACATAAAAGGTAGATTTGAAATGGGTCTATAATTTGCTAGATTATGCGGGTCTAATTGTGGTTTCTTAATGAGAGGTTTTATCATTGCCAGTTTAAATGTTCTTGGAACATGACCTAAAGATAAAGACGAGTTAATAATATTGAGGAGAGGCTCTTCCACTACAGGTAACACTTCCTTCAGTAGTTTAGTTGGTATAGGATCTAATAAACATGTTGTTGTTTTAGATGAAGTGATAAGTTTATTTAACTCTTTTTGTTCTATAGTTGTAAAGCACTGTAATTGTTCTTGCGGGGGGGAAATTGAGGCTGAATTATAAGGTGCGATTGAGGATTGAACGTTTACAATTGTGGTTCTGATGTTTTCTATTTTCTCAGTGAAGAAGTTCATGAAATCATTACTACTAAACTGTAACGGGATATTTTGTTCGGGTGACGTCTGTTTATTTGTTAGTCTAGCCACGGTGTTAAATAAAAACCTAGGATTGTTTTGGTTGTTTTCTATTAGTTTGCGGAGATGCTCAGCCCTGGCCGCTTTTAGGCCCTTTTTATAACGTGACATACTGTCTTTCCACGCGATTCTAAAGACCTCTAAATTAGTTTGTTTCCATTTACGCTCTAAATTACGGGTTTCTCTCTTTAGAACATGCGTAGTATTATTGTACCATGGTGCTTTAATTTTCTCTGTGACCTTTTTTAATCTAACGGGTGCAACAACATCTAATGATCTAGAGAGAATGGTGCTCATAGTGCTAGTTAGTTCTTCTAGTTCATCTGTTTGTTTGGGTTCAGGCAGCAGCTGAGACAGATCAGACAAGCAACTCGAGAAATTATCTATGGTGGATGGAAGGATTGTTCTGCCTGGTCGAAAACGCGGCGCCGCATGACATATTACAGCAGTACGTAATATGCAAGTTACCAAGTAATGGTCAGTGACATCATCACTTTGTGGAATGATATCTATATCGGTTGGATCGGATCCATATGATATAATTAAATCGAGTGTGTGATTAAGACGATGAGTTGGTCCGGTGACGTTTTGCTTGACCCCAAATTAATTTAATAAATCTATAAACGCAGCCCCTAACGCATCATTTGGATTATCTACGTGTATGTTAAAATCTCCAACAATTAATGCTTTATCTACATTGACCAATAGATCTGAGAGAAAATCTGCAAACTCTTTTAGGAAATCAGTGTAAGGCCCAGGCGGTCTATATACGGTAGCCAAGGCTAGAGATAATATGGATTTTTTTCTAACATCTAAGAGCGTAACATTTAGTACAAGTATTTCAAACGAAATAAACTTATAACCCGTTTTCTGAGTAACATTGAGAATATCTCTATAGACCGCTGCAACACCGCCGCCACGACCAATCAGACGGGGTTCGTGCTTATAGGAGTATCCTAATGGAGTAGACTCATTTAGACCGAAATAATCATTAGGTTTAAGCCAAGTTTCAGTAAGGCAAAGTACATCGAAGCTATTATCCGTGACTATTTCATTTACAATAACTGCCTTAGGTGTGAGTGATCTAATATTTAGAAGACCTAGCTTTAGAAATTGTTTTTGGTTACTAATAGCAACATTTTCTGGTTTAATAACAATTAGATTTTTTCTAGATCCTGCAGTAGATTTATTATTTGATCTCAATAATTGATTTTGAATCTCTTCTTGTAAACTAAGAGATGTGGTAATTTAATTGCCACATCTCTTAGTTTACAAGAAGAGATTCAAAATCCACAGTTTAAATCCTTTTTGATCACTGCTGAGCACCGTACGTAAGGTGTACACTTTTATTACTGAAATGCTGGAAAGTATTTACAAGAACAATATTTCATAGCTCCACCTCAGCGAACAAAAAAGGGAAAGAGAAGAAAGCACATAAAAATTTGAAATGGTTATAATATATGTAGGTAGTATATACATATAAAATGTGTAGGCTAGGCTAGGCTATTATAGGCTATTATTATAGTTTGGATTATTTTTTATAACATCCCATAAGTTCTAATAAATGCAATTTCAACTATTTCTGAAGTGCTTCTTTTATAAAGAACACCACTTTCTCACATAAACAGAGAATAATTGATTCTCGAGCCATCGATAACAACAAATTCAGCAGCATCGCCCCGGACAGCACCGGGTAACGTTGCACGTAAGAAGGTATATCTTAAGCAGCTTCCTAAAATATAGTTCGGGGAACACGCCTAGAAATGGTATACCTTCAGTTAAGTTATACCTTAAGAGTCTTCCTAGAGCGCTAAGAGACAACGTTATCGGGAAACCCAGCCCAGTACAGAAGTAGGCCTAATCAATAAATTATCGGGGAGGGTCATGCCTTTTTTCACAATCATTTTGGAGGGTCATAGAAAAATGTATTGCTGGCGAAGGGAGGGTTAAGTCTTTTTTGACTACAGATCACAAAACTCCTCCGTTAGCCCCTTAAATAAAAAACGAACAGTCCCTTAGTATTTGAAATCGAAAGCAGCCGTCTGTCATTGAGTTTCATATTTTTAATATATAATCCCACTGCATTCCTAACGACATAAATTATGCCTTCATAGAGCATTTTTAAGGAAAATAACGTCAGGGGAGAACACACACTGCAAGCGCATCATCAAGCAAAGTGTGTTTCTTACAGTGCATATCCTGTGCAATGAAGCCCGTGATTCAACCTTTTGAACTTTATGAATGAGTATTTTATGGAAGGTTCGACAGTGTGTGTGTGTGTGTGAGGCACACACAACCCTAGCAAATTAGCTCAAAAAGGGAAATATATATAATTAATTATGACAAGTTATAATTGTGTATGTATAAAATATTTAGATCAGCTTTCAGAATTAATTGTAGCAGAATTAATTTTAGCAAAAGCAAAAACAATCTCTGGCACTTTAATTTCCTATTATCACTGTAAAGCGGCTTTGAAACAATCTATATTGTTAAAAGCGCTATATAAATGAAGGTGACTTGACTTATACCTGTTTATTTGGTTGTTTGGTTGTTTACTTATTTTCTTTTCACCCTGTATGTATCATAAACATAAATAAATCATACAAAAAAGAAAAACCATATTCAGTGACCATAACTCGTTATTCAGCTAGAAAAAATAATTCTAGAGAGGAGCATTTTGATAATTATTTGCACCACATTACATATTCATTATAATTTTCAATGTTCAATATTTGATGCATGTTTGAATAAATCAGTAAACTTTTTTGACAGCCACTATAGAAATATGATTATGTAATTGTAAAGTTAGTATAACTTTATTATTATTTAAAAAAAAAAAATCCTTGAATGTAATTTAAGTGTTTATATACAAATCAGTAATTTGTAACCTTCAATATTATATTAATGTAGTACCAACTGACTCCCATGTGTAGTTTCCAGCATTATTTGAGAGATTTTCTTTCCTTGAGAACATTTGCCATGTACTTTATCTGATACAGTATATCCAAAACAATCGATATCGAATCGTGGCAATACTCAGCAAACTATATTGAGAAATGTCAAAATGTTTGGTAACATGGTTGCAAAAAATGTGAGCCAGTTATACATGTAAAATAAAACATTAAAATATTTAGTTGGACCTGATGTTGACAATCAATATAACAGTTCCTCAAACCTCCCTTTACTGACCATTTGTGGTAAACAAACAAGAAAGAAAATATTCGTCTATTTCATAGTTTACCCGTTTATCTAAATGTGAAGAAGTGCTTGAATGTTTCTAACATAAATGTTCTTCAGCATCATGAATGAATGAAGAATAAACACCAACCTCTTTGTTCTTCAGGATCTTCAGTGTGTTTCATTCTGCAGGGTTCTGGATCACTCATGTTCTCACTGTCCTCTTTAATAAACTCAGTCTTTGCAGATTTCAGCTCTTCCAGATGCTCTGATGCTCGTCTTCACTTGTAGACTGATGGGTATATTCCAGCATTTATTGGAGAATTACAGTGGGAGGAGCTTCACTGATGATGTGATTGCTGTGGGAGGAGCTTCACTGATGATGTGATTGCTGTGGGAGGAGCTTCACTGTGGATGTGATTGCTGTGGGAGGAGCTTCACTGATGATGTGATTGATGTGGGAGGGGCTTCACTGATAATGAATTTCACTGTAGGAGGAGCTGAAAATCAAAGTTATCAGTTACTGAGTTTGTTTTAATACTAAATGACATATATAAGCATTTATGTCTGTATCTCTATATAGAAACCAACCAAGCGTGCCGCACAAGCCCTGAAAAGTGAAGCCAAAACGTTTTGATCGCCCCCCGGTGACTGGTCCTAGAATAGGTCATAAACCCCGCCTCCCGTGTTATTCAACGGGACTTGAGACCAACTAAACAATTTAATTACACTTATAATATCTTTTTCCGAAGGTGGTTTCTGTCATTTACTGTAGTTTTTTATCACGCTGATGTAAATTCAAGTGTTCGTTTTTAAAATAAGTTTGTTTTTAGTTAGTTATTTGATGCTTTTAAAACGGTGGTGTGACGTCATGATTGACAGCTGTGATTAAGAGGTTCTCTGAGCGAAGTAGTCACTGAAGCACCAACAGACTTTCGGGATCTTCGGAGGACTGAGGAGATTGGAGCTTTACATTTAATATCTAAATTTCTATAATTAATTATTTCACACCGAGAGTGAGAGCTTTACTTTGCTCACTACTGCGCAGGTCTGGTCCCGAGATCGCTACTGCGCAGACTCAAGCCCCAAGATGCCAGCGCAATATCGGGACACTGGCGGCGGAGGGGTGTCGTCCATATTTTTTTATAGTCTAAGAAACCAACAATTACCCTCAGTCATAGTTCGAATTACAGGGGGTACTGGGGGGTACTATACCCCCCAATGAAGACCCAGTAACCCCCAAAGGGACAGAAATATTAGTTTTGGGGGGGTCAGATAATTTTTCTGATATTGTGAAAAAATATAATTACAGTTACAATACAAGTCAACTCCTATTTTCACTGTAGGAACATTTTAATGTAAAGCGATTTCAGACACTCCTATTGTGGACCGTACCATTTTTAACCACCGTGGCTAGAAGCAACGGAGATAGAGAACGACTTCAACTTCTCAAGCAAGTGTCAACGTTGAGTGACAAAACGCTAGTTTCATAAAGTATCATTCTTTTCAACATTCCTTATTTGTATATTCAAAAATATTTAAAATAATCTAATTTAATACAGTTATAATTTTTCAATGTAAATTATTTAATTTTATTGGTAACAGCCTAGTGTCTAATTATTTTAATTGAATATATTTATCAAATTTAAGAATTCAAAATGAAAGATGGAGCATACATTTAATAAAATTAGGGGAAAATGCCCTTTATAAAGGTACAAAAAATTATTCTGAGTGTTCTCAAACAGTGATGTAATGAAACATTGACAATTTAAGCTTGAAGGGAGTAAAGCCTCTGTTTAGGCTATTAAGGAAATGTAATTTTGCCAAAAGAAGAACATTTATTTCAAACAAATGTTCATTTTTAATTAGCCAACTTCAGTGTGATATGTTACCATATTATCATGCTTAACACTAAGAATTTGAATAATTGTAATGTGATGATCAGATGCAGATATCTAAATCAAAGAATATAGGCGGTTTGCGGGTGGATTATTTATTTTTAATAGTGGATTTGGGTGACTCAAAGTGCACCAGATTAATGAATTTATCTTTAAAATGTACAAAATTTTCTTCTGGGGGGGCATGCCCCCAGACCCCCCTAGAGATACCAAGCTCCACCAACAACAAAAATGTGGGAAACACATTAGGCTATATGATGATCTACAAAAAAATACACATTTAATTGTCTTATTATTAAAATACATTATTATGATTTTACCACCTCCGCCTCATTTTGAGCCAGGAAAAAACCCGAAATAGGCAATAGGCTTCTTGTAAAGGTATTACTTTTACTAGTAATAGAATGGTATTTCAGTGCACTTAAACTAACTTTTGGGAGTTGATCAAAACAGTTCTCTTTTGGATATATAATAACAATGAGATATTCTGTAGCCTACTGATTATCAGTTTGCCGCATGTTTAGACCTTGTATGTGTGTTGCACAACACATGTTGCACTTGGCGATCACGGTGGGGATTGATATGGTAGTGTACCATGGTGGTCATAGAAGAAGTGAAGGAGCAGTACCCCCCAATTATGGTGGGGTAATTCGCACTCTGCCCTCAGTCTATTGACACCAATTAAATGAGCTTTAAGTGTCAATTTACAGGAGATCTGAAGACACCAGCATAATAAATGAGGTGAAAACAGGAACTATTGTCATGAAATTGTTTTACGGTGTGTACTTTACTCTTAACACCTTTTACCTATTTATTTATTATTCTCAGGTAAGGTAAAGAAAGTAAAATCTGACCTAAACCATAAGCATTCAAAAGGTACTTACAATCTGGTCAGAAGACTCCTCTGTGGTATGTTCTCATTAAAAGTCTTCCAGCATCATAAATCTAAGTCTCAGTAGGCAGATTTTGTAATCAATTAAATTTATTTTAATTGGTTACTTTTCTTTTTATAATAAACAAAAATATAAAGGCAAATAAAACTTCATCGTTTAAGTATAAAATACAATAATCACGTTTTGAATCAAAAGTGTAGTAAGCTCTGGGCTTCGTATCTTCTGCTTGGGGTTTCTTGTCCTCAGCTCTGGGCTTCAGTATCAGTATCCCAAGAGGCAATCAGTTTATCAGTCTTTTATACTCCTGTTGTTTAACCCTTAAAGACCGATACAGCCGCCGGCGGCATAAAATAACTATCGTTCTAAAATGTTTAATAACTTTTGATTCGCTAATCCAATCCGTATGCTTTAAAATTCACCGTAAACATGAGATTCTCAGCTTTCCCGTGTTATCACGATTGGTCATTCAGTGGCTCGGCTCCGTAGTGCCGGTGATTGCGTCATCAAAATCTGCAGCAGTGATTCGTCAAGGAAACACATGAGGTTTCTTTCTCTGAGCCAAACAGGAACGATTGTTGATGCTTAGTCCCACCCCCATGCTCAGATTCGTCCAAACGGTCATCAACTCAACCAATAAAGTGATGAAACGAAATGCATTGAAAACTAGTGATGGGCATTCCGGCTCTTTTTCGTGAGCCGGCTCATTTGACTCGGCTCACTGAAAAGAGCCGGCTCTTTTTGACTCACAAAGGGCTCTTTAAAAAATATATGTTTTAACTCGCTGAAAGTCCACCACACAACTGTGCAACGTGAATATTCACATTTTTAATTGTCCATAACAACCCAAAAACTAGCCTGCTTGCCTTGCACATCTAATTAATGGGCAAAGTTATGACTGACTATTTTTCTTACCTTCTTTTTTTACTTTTTAATGTGGATATTATTGAGCTTGTAGAAGTTTAGCTCTTGCGTTCTTCTGAACATCTTGCGCTGCAATTGCCCGATGACATTTCTGAGTCATATCAGACCATAATCTGTCTCTCTTTTAAATGCATATTCCACAGTGGTAGTAGGCTACGATTGGCTGTTTTAAAATATAATTAATATCGAAACAAAATAACCCAGGCGGTCTCATCTAAGATACGTTTAGGCCTCCTCCAATAGTACTGACAGCTGGGCTCATAGCTTGCAGGTTTGCTTAGTGGCAAACTTTTTTCATTTGATTGGTTCAACCGCCACCCGCCCGAATTTAATTAAAATATTATTTTTCGTGGTTGGTTGGTTGGTGTGACGTCAACTCCCCTCTTCGATTGATTGGCTAGAGGAGTAGCTGTCAATCTAGAACTAGTGGACCAATGGTGACGCTTAAGCCCGCCCTAATTTACATGAAACTCAAACTGCAACATTTGGGAAAGCAAGCGCAGAACACAGAAAGAAGAGCGAAGAGAAAAACAGCACAAGCGTACAAAAGAGTAAAATATGAGCAGAAAATGCAAGAAAGCACAAAGTACACAGTAATAAAACAAAGGAAAACATACTTTTTAAGAAAGCATGACCAAAAGTTTAAGTTTTGTGCAAAATAACTTTTAATGTGTTTAAAGTTTTTATTCATGCTTGTTATTTCTTGATTCACGCTTATTATATTTTGATCCGTGACCACGTTGTTTGCTATTCTGATCATTTTGCTTTTTTTTTTTCAGTTTGTGCAATATATTTTTACATGTGTTTTTAAATTTTTGATTCACGCTTATTATTTTTTTATACGTGACCGCTATATATTTGGCGGGAATTTGATCCCATACTTTAGGCCTATATAATTATGTTTTTGTTGGTTTTTGAATTAGTCAATTATTTTAAATGCATTTAAAATCATTCATTATTTCATTATTAGCCTACATAATGATTTCATTTCTATAGGCTATATTTTTAAAAATAGAGTCGGCTCTTCAGATATGCGAGCCGGCTCCCGTCGTTCACCTACAAGATCGAGCCGGCTCTTAGATCCGGCTCATTCGCGAACGACCCATCACTATTGAAAACTACCGGATGCAAAGTGTTTGACCACAGCGCAAAAACATGAAAGAGCACAAAACACAAAAGAGCATGAGTAAATAAATAAATAAATATATAAAACATGTATTTTTGTGAATGGATCCAGCACTATCGCCAATAGAAATGGACAACTTTAAAGGCGATTTTCGATTTTTCTGAACCCTCATATTCCAGATTTTCAAATAGTTGTATCTCGGCCAAATATTGCACTATCCTAACAAACCATACATCAATGGGAAGATTATGTATTCAGCTTTCAGATGATATATAAATCTCAATTTTAAGAAAAATTACACATAGCCTAAGACTGGTTTTGTGGTCTAGGGCCACAGTAGGCTATGTCAAAACAGCAGTAGGCCCACACATCAGAGGATGTGTTAGAATTGAAACCTTAGGACTGTCGTCACGCAATCCAGTTTGGTTATCATATTATGTAACGTACATAGTTTGAGAAGATTGTCTCATTTGCACTGTTTATTTATCTATTTGTATTTAGTTTGTGAAGATTATTTGCACTATTTGTTCATTAGCACTCAGTATATTACCCTCAATGAACCATTTCTTCATTTGCACTGTTTATTTCTTTTTGTATTTAGTTTGTGAAAATTATTTGAACCATTTGTTCATTTACACTTTGAATTTTGTATTGTTAGTATTTATATTGCACTTTGTCATTACTTGTTATACTGTTTGCATTTGTTGTTTACGTTCAAATTATAACACAATTTTCTGAAGAAAAATGTTTGCTTCAGTGTTCTGTTGTAATATAACAACTTTTCTATTTACTTTACTTCCTGAACTTATTTGGACACAATCTACATTGTCAGTAAATGTAATACACCTGTTTTTACTCAAAAACGCCTAGAATAATATTATAATAAATGGCTATAACTTGCGGAGGGATTGTTAAATGTAGACAAAATTTCATCTGGAAGTCTAAAACAACCAAGTCTAACTTTCTAAAGGAAAAAAAAAACTAAACTTCAGGAAGTTCTGTTTGAGTTCACACTGAAAACACCACATTTTTTGCTGCCGTTTTTCTTAAAATTCTGTTAATTTCATAAATTCTCTGACAAAATAAATGTAAAACAGGGACTTTAAATGAGCTAGATGGAAACTTTAGGTTCTCCTGTTTAAAATGATGTATGGCACTTGATGCTTGCTGCTAGAATAGGTTAGAAAAACAAAGACAATTACAGGTGAGTCAGGCGCCCCAAAAATGTTCTTTAAGGGTTAAAACAGGCGTTAGGTTGGCACTCCTCCAAAGTTTCCCAGATCCTTCTCCAGTCAGGTGCAAGCGGTCCACCTCTAACTACCCTTTAACTCCAGTAAACTCAACTAAGATGACTGAGTTCATTTAAAGTTCTAGGACTCCTCTATTACACACATAATCACACTTTTCTGCTCCTCTCAACATGGGCTGGCACAGTCACATATACATACGTAACTAATTACTGTACATCTATGCCAAAACAATATAAGCCATCTTTTACAAACAAAATAAATAACAACATTGAATGCAATGCATTATATCCAATACATTGGCTAAATATGTGTAACAAAAAGGCATCTGCAATAAACAAGGAGGCAGGTAATTGCATTTTCTTGATATTACAACAAAATAAAGAGTGTTTTCAGCAGATCTGTTAGTATTGATGAGTCTCAGACTATCAACACTCATTCAACAAGCCGTTCAGGATCATCAGCAGATCATCTCACTTTATTCTGAGTGTCTGCTGTTAGAAACACATTATTTGACTATAGGATACATGACAAAAGCCTATAAAACTGATCAATACAATAGAGGAGTGACTGACAGAATGCTTTAGACCCAAGAATAATAGGATTGATAATATAACATACTTTGTCAGAAGAAAGTAGCGGTTATTTCGGAAAACAAACTATTTGCACAAAGCTTTGCGATTTGCAGCAGAAAAATGTAATTGAAAAATATGCAGTACGAAAAAAAGTTTTTTACAGCAAATCATAAGGATATAAGATGGGATAAAGATTGAGGAGACATTAAATTATAATAATTTAACTAATGTAAATTAAAAAGATAAAGAGAAAAATAAACAATACAATGACAAACGTCAGGTTGTGTAGATAAAATTGGATAATACGAATTAACTACTTGTTACTGATAGTATTAATAATATAACTGTAAATAGTGTTGTTTTTGTTACTGTTTGTATTTTAATTGTAATATGATATGTAACTGCAATCGCTCATTTCTTAGACTGGGCAAATGTATCTTGTCCATCTAAGTATGAACTGATTGTTTGTTCTTTACTGTTATTGTGAAGCGTCCTTGAGTTTGGGAAAGACGCAATGTAAATTAAACATGATTATCAACTAAACCTTTTAAAGATTTACTTACTAAGAGATATATATATATATATATATATATATATATATATATATATATATATATATATATATATATATATATATATATATATATATATATATATATATATTATACATAAAAAGGGTTGATAAACATACAGTATGGTTATTAGAAAATGAGCTTTGGAGTAAGAAAAGGGTGATTTTAGTGGAATGAGAAAGGAAGGAAGGTAGAATTACCTTAAAGGAAAAGACATTGTATCTTATCAACAATGTAAAATAACTAATTAAAGACCAAGAAAAAAAAGAATGAAAGAGTATAAATTATTTCTAACATGCTTTTTTATTTAAAAAGAGTGAAACAATATAAAGAGATATGTTTCTTATCTATATTTGTGATAACTGCGTTAAAGATCCTATAAAATGGAACAGAACAAACTCATTCTTGTGTGTGTGTGTGTGTGTGTGTGTGTGTGTGTGTGTGTGTGTGTGTGTGTGTGTGTGTGTGTGTGTGTGTGTGTGTGTGTGTGTGTGTGTGTGTGTGTGTTTGTGTGTGTGTGTGTGTGTGTGTGTGTGTGTGTGTGTGTGTGTGTGTGTGTTTGTGTGTGTGTGTGTGTGTGTGTGTGTGTGTGTGTGTGTGTGTGTGTGTGTGTGTGTGTGTGTGTGTGTGTGTGTGTGTGTGTTTGTGTGTGTGTGTGTGTGTGTGAGTGACAGCAAGAATGCAGATTTACGGGGTAATAAAACTACTGATAACGTGTCTCTGGATGGAGCAAAGTTAAAGAGAATAAATTAAGCAAAGTTGAACTTGAAAAAAAGTGTTCAATAACGTGTCATATATAATACAAAGCTAAATATGAAATGAGACTGGACATGGCAGAGCAAGTAAATGAGGCTGTAAACAAATTATGTAATTTTTTTTGGCAATGCCTTGGATATCTAACACCGTATGTATATGAATTAATAAAACCCTTGACAGAAGGGGAATATGTGTTAGTAGTTTTTTAGAAGGGGAATAAAGCCCAATTTAAAGAGAAAAATCTTCTAACACATAAAACAAGAACTTGAGAAGCAAAAACTGAAGAGTGTTTAAGAAGGAGCCGAATGATTAATGACTAAGAGATGTCTTACAGAGAGCTCAACTTTTTCAGGAGATAGAGTCTGAATCGAGATGTTGGGCTAACAGAGGTGTCCCGGAATAACTTAATGACAAGAGAAAGGCTTGTTTAATGAAAACAAGGCAATGAGCCACAGATGGGCTTTCAAACATAAAACTTCTCTTTGATAATTGTAACAGAACAGCAGTAAACCCTGGGCTGGGTGATGTGTGAGTGTGACCAGAAGAGGGAGAAAAATACAGAGAAGGATACCAGTTCATGACAATATGATAAATGATGTCAATTATTACATTAAAAAAACATTTAACTTTACGGTTAAACTGTAAATTTAGGGTTTTATAAAGTTATTTTATAATAATGCTGTCTATCTACAGTAATTATCTTTAAATATATAGTTTTTCTGTGTAAAATAACTATGAAGTTATAAAAATGCAATAAGTACATAAATTCAAATACAAAGTTTATATATTTAGTTTTAATTTTTGCAGATCCAATTTCACAACTTTGACCAATCTCTAATTAACTACTTAATAATAGCAAATTTACAGTCAATTTCTGTTAAATTAACTAAACGTATAAGTACAGAATACCTGCACATTTACAGTATTAGTAACTGAACAAACACTGAACATCAAGATACGTGAATGATAGGAAATACAAGCTTAGTATATAATTTAGAACACGTAAAAATATCCACATTAAAAGACATTTGCTGTATACCTTTATAATAACTTATTATTTTACAATTACATTTTATCCAAAGTGACATAGAAATTAAGAGAACAATAAAAGCAACAAGTGCAGTGACAAGTCCCAGTTAGTGTAGCACAGTACACATATCAAGTGTTTATTTTTTTTTAATTTATTTTTTTTAATTAAAACAAAGATTTAGTATTATTGGGTCAAGTGTTTACGAAAAAGATGGATCTTTAGCAGTTTCTTGAAAATGTTTTGAGTTGCGCCGGTCATTCCACCAGCAGGGAACAGTCCAGGGAAAGGTCAGTGAAAGTGGTTTTGTGTCTCTTTGGGATGATGGCACCACAAGGCACCATTCACTTGCAGAACACAAGCTTCTGTAAAAAAGAATACATTGATTTTATTGATATCTAATCAATAAAATTGAGGCAACAGATTACAAGCAATATTATTAATTAAATTTAACAAATTAGAATTGAGTAATAATTAATCAAATTAATTCCTTAAAAGTTAACAATTTAAAATGAGTAAAATTTACAAAATATCTTTTATTGCCAACATTGAAGACACCTGGTGTTAACAAGCAGAATCACTGAAGGAGAAAACCATAATTAAAGTCACCATTGTGGAGATCAGTGTGTGTTTTAGTTGGGCTCTTGACCCTTAAATTATTAACTTTAAGTTTTGTTAGGCTGCTGTACCTGAGTTATAACAGCCAGATGAACAAAGAGAAAAGGTGATCTGATGGTGTTGGTTGTGTTTTAACATAAACATTATTTCACAATCATTTGACCTGAATCACTTTTTTAGGCTCCCAAGGACAAACCCCCAAGAAAGGAAACTTCTCTTCTCCAAACTCACCTTATGAGACGCCACAGCCTCTCTCAGTGCCTGAAGATCTTTCTCTCTCTGCTGGAGTAGAGTTGGACTCGGTGGCCTTGACAGCACATGTTTCTCAACACCGTGCTCAGTTTTCAGAGGCTCCTGGGGCTTATGGCTTCCTCAGCCGTGGTCACGCTGCTGTGATTGTTATGAGACTGCTGCAGCATTGGCTTCAGGCCTGAGTCCAGAGATTCAAGGACACACATTGCATGACCATCACACGATCTGTCGCCATCTATTCAGCCCTTTGTCTGACTTTGATCTTCGCAATGGAAGTGAATCAATCAGTCAAAACTAACTTAAGCTGGACAATGACTTTATTCTAGAGCTGCTGTAAAGCCAAAACAATCTCTGTTACTGTAATTTCCTATTATCACTGTAAAGCTGCTTTGAAACAATTCATATTGTTAAAAGCGCTATATAAATAGTGACTTGACTTGACTTTGTGTTTCTTGGGCAGGAGTTCCCTTAGAACAAGTGTCCTACATCATGTCCTACATCATGTCACGACAGATGTATCCAAGACAGGCTTGGGCCCCGTTTGCAATGGACATGTGGTCTTGGGGTTCTGGACAGGGCCCCACCTGCACTGGCACATCAACTGCCTAGAGTTGTTGGCTGAGCTGTTGGCCCTGAGAAGGTTTTGGCCATTGATTCAGGGCAAGCACGTGTTAGTCTGCACAGACAACACAGCGAAAGTGGCATGTATAAATTGTCAGGGATCTGCTCTCGTCACATTACAACTTGGCTGTCATCTCCTCCTCTGGAGTCAGCAGCAGCTGAAGTCACCTCGCACCATTCAACATTGGGCGACCTCAATCGCGCAGCCGATGCACTCTCGCGACAGGAGAATGTAGACTTCATCCCCAGATGGTCCAGCTGTTTTGGAGTCGATTGGCGAGGCACAGGTTGACCTGTTTGGCTCTTAGGAATCCTCCAACTGTGCTCTGTGGTACTCCCTGACCTCGGCCCCTCTCGGCCCGGATGCTCTGGTGCACAGCTGGCCTCGGGGCCTATGGAAGTATGCATTTCCCCCAGTGAGCTTCATTGCACAGACACTGTGCAAGGTCAGAGAGGAAGAACATCAAGTCCTAATGGTTGCGCCCTACTGGCCCAACCAGACTTGGTTCTCGGAGCTCACACTCATGGCGTCGACTCCTCCCTGGCGAATCCCCCTGAGGAGGGACCTTCCTTCTCGGGAGCAGGGAACAATCTGGCACTCTGGACCTTGTAGATGCCATTCTTCAGGCATATCAGGCCCAAAATGTACCATGCCCACTCTGGATATTGCCTCCTCTTCAGCAATGGCACTCTGTACTTCTCTAGCAGACATATGTAGAGCTGCGAGCTGAACACAAAATCTTTGCTAGATTTTACAATCTTCGAATGGAGTCTCGTCCCGAGTTTTCTGTGATATCCTGTAAGCTTCGGTTGAGCTGACTGGGTGTAGTGGGTGTACTTTCCATTCTCTGAGGTGATAGTTTGCCCTTTTTTCGGTCTAGGTGAGTTCCACTTGAATGGCAAACACTATGTCAACTTTCTCCATCACTTAGCACTCTTACAGTAGTCAAGTTTTGTGAAGGAACTCGCTACCAGGCCCATTACTCATGGTTTGTCCCTTTCCAGGCGAGTCCTTGTAATCTGGCTAGTGCTCCGTATGTAGTGGTTCCCAACAGTGACCCCATACAATGTTTTCTGCCACCGTTCAGTTTTCCTAGCGGTGAACCCAGTGTCTCCAATATAAGTCACTATGACAAGTAGTCTTCCCCTCTGTGGAGCACACCATTGAGACTTTCCCCTATATAGTACTTCACACTGGCGAGTCCATTGGATGTATTTTCCACATGTTTACCTCCCTTTTGAGCAGGATGTGGTCTCTGTAAGTGTCTCTTTCTCTCTGAGAAAGATAATGCTTCCCAGCGTTAACAACAAGGTGTATATAGCAGTACATTCTCTAAGCTTCAGCTTACTGCCTAAATAAAATTCAGAAGAGACCCTACAGCTGCAGTGACCTCAGATTGGTGAGTATATCTAAGGTCATTTACCCTGGGCGTTGGAAGGTTACGAGTGAGCGCTGCTGCACTGCGTAGAGGCTGTATGTAGAGGCTTGTCCGCATTTGCACCACATTATCTTGTGACACAGTACAGTAGTTATGGCGTTTAGTATAGGGACCCCCAACCTGACCGACAGAAAGGGAACATAACGGTTATGCATGGTAAACCTCGTTCCCTGATGGAGGGAACAGAGACATTGTGTCCCTCCTACAATAACTCTGTACTGAACGCTGAATGGCCGAGACACTACCTGAAACCTGAAAATCTGAAATGTGCTTTGCATGCAGGCTACCTTATATATCCGTTTATACGGGTCATGGCCTGGCATGCAAATTCTGCACACCAATTTCATTGGCCTTTTCTGAAACTCTCAGAGGTGATTGTGGCTCCCAAGGACGTCAGATCGACACAACGTCTCTGTTCCCACCATCAGGGAATGAGGTTTACCTTATGTTACTGAGACGTTTGAGTCTCAGTTTGGACTTTCTTCAAGTGCTGGAGCTCTGCTTGTCCCACTGAAGCCACTGTGTGATGTGTGTGTGTGTAACAGCGCTCTGCACAGACGGCAGTGGAGGACAGTGAGAGGATCTTCACTGAGCTCATCAGCTCCATTGAGAGACGTCGCTCTGAGATGACGCAGCTGATCAGAGATCAGGAAAGATCTGCAGTGAGTCGAGCTGAAGAACGACTGGAGCGACTGAAGCAGGAGATCGATGATCTGAGGAGGAGAGACGCTGAGCTGAAGAAGCTTTCACACACACACAATCATGTTCATTTCCTCCAGGTAACAGAGATCTTCTCAAATATGGAACATTTTAACAACCTTCTGGAACTACGGGGAGTTTGTGTTTTTGTCTTTGTGTTTGTAGAGTTTGCCATCTCTCTATCTCTCTGGATCTACAGACGACATCACTGTCAGTTCTCATCTGTCTTTCGATGATGTAGTGAAATCTGTCTCTCAACTCATAGACATACTGCAGCAGTTCTGCAGTGAGGTGACAGAAAACATATCTGGAAGAGGTAAATACTGATTTATTCTCAAAAAAGAGTTCAGCACCATTCATTAACTATATAATAAAGAGTTAAATTTAATTTCTTCATAAGAATGTTTATGGTGCTCATAGTGAAAACCGTCCAGGTCATTCTGTCTCCTGAATATCAGACCAGAGAGGAGTTTCTACAATGTAAGTTACTATGAAAACACACACTAGTCTGAAATCAAGTCTAGTGGGAGAGTTTACATCTGTAGTTGTAAATTCTCATCCGTAGTTTAAAGCTCTAGAGTTTCACTGTTTTATGGTAATGTTAATTAATGGCATGATTCAAGATAACTTTTTTCTTTACTTTTTTTTTCGTGGTCTGCAACAAACAAATTAAAATAATTATAAAAAAAAAAAAAATGTGAAAAACACATTTAGCCACTGGGAAGTGCAGATATTTTGCTTTGTCTTGCTTTGATATTTTGCTTTATTTTGTTTTAACTTAAATTAAAACTTTCTTTCTTCAGTGAAACACAAAGGAAGATATTTTGACAAATGTCTTAGAAAAATGTGTTTTCTTAGTCCATACATGAAAGTCAATGTTTAACCCCAATGCTCTTCAAAATATGCACTTTCGTGTCCCACAAAAGAAAGAAAGTTATAACATGACAGCATGAGTAAATGATGGCAGAATTTACAGTTTAGGTGAACTATTTTATTAATAGAGCAAAGAGAGGCCATGTCATATTTTTTTTCTAAAACTATTCATTTTGATAGAATATTTGTTGTAAATTTAAGTTTTATATTTATCTCCATCAGATTCCCATCTGTTGACTCTGGATCTGAACTCAGTGAATAAAAGACTACGTCTGTCTAAGAGAAACAAACTGATCACTGTCACTGACACAGATCAGCCATATCCTGATCATCCAGACAGATTTGAACATTGGTGGCAGGCGATGTGTAGAAAGAGAGTGACTGGACGCTGTTACTGGGAGGTGGAGTGGAGCAGCAGTGATGGGTGATCAGGAGTGTCTATATCAGTGACATATAAGACAAGAGCATCAGCAGGAAGGGAAATAGTAGGGAGAATGTATCTGGGAATAATGATCAGTCCTGGAGATTGTTCTGCTGTCCTGACTATTGCTCATTCGGTCACAATAACATTGAGACTGTTCTCCCTGTAGTGTCCAGCAGTAGTCTCAGACACAATGAGCCTCATCCACAGAGTCCAGGCCACATTCACTCAGCCGCTCTACGCCATGATTGGATTAGATAATCATACAATATAAATATATAATATAAATATAATTTAGGTTCTTTAACTCTTTCCCCGCCAGCGTTTATATTATATATATATATATATATATATATGGTTAAATTGGGCCGGGGCTCTCCGGGGCTCAGCCCCGGCACATAAGCCTGCTCGTTTGCAGTCAGTTGCCTATAGGAAATTATGTCACATAAAATTTGATAAAAGTGATGCTTTTGAAAACATATTTCTGATTATAAATGAAAGATTTTGAAATGGCATGTCTATTTTGTCTCGGCGGAGCTGAGATGAGAACAATCGGAACACGGTCGTAACGTACTCTTGTTCAGCTGCTTAATCTCGTTGTCAGTCGACCATGATCGCGCACCGCTCGCGCATGCCATGCGCATCTAGGTAGGCTACTACTCAGAACTCCGACATGGATAAATGTACGCAGCAATAATGAATGTTCCTGGGAGATCCGTAGTTGCGCGGGATGTGGAAGCGCGCAAAAGTTCCAGAACCTTCTACTGCCTTAAAAAAAAAAAAAAAAAAAAAACCCGAGCTACTGACCGCCGCTGCAGCAACAGATCAGTTTTGTTCAGCCAAGTTCAGCACAACGTTGGTTGTACAAAAAGTGCCCTGGCCTTGAATAACAAGGTAAGGAAAAAATGTTTGGCACATTGTATGGGTCACTATATCATAACAAGGTAATACAATGTGTAATCAAGCGTTTTATATTTAATATGAGGGAAATAGGCTACACATGCCGTGGACGTGACACAAAAAATCTTTAACTTTTAGGTGGCAAAATATTTTTTTTGTAATTCTGTGAATTACACTGCAAACCAAAGTACTACCCACCGGATGAAGAAGGGTTGGCTCTCCACAGAACATAACATATTCATTTTATTTTATTTTTCATGTTCGCATTTATGAGGAAAAAACCATGTCACGGACGGGACCGCTCTGAATGTGGCACTAAAAGACTGTTTGAAACTTTCACTGAGACCTCAAACAGAAAGCACAAAGCCTTTCTTTAAAATTAATTTCGTTTTGTATTAATTGTATCTTAATTTTAATCAATGTTTCATTTCAAAAATAAGAAGTAAATATAGTAGGCTATATAGACAATAGATAGCCTAATCACGACACGGACGCGCCGGCGAGTGAACTGGACTCTCGTCTCATAAATGAACCGAAACTCAGCGTATAAGGGAGCCTACTTGCCTGACAGACCTGATAAATATATCTATAGAAAGCTTGGAAGGTCTTCTTTTCAAAACGAAAGAAAACAGACCGCTGCTTGTGTAGCCTAATCCGTATGAAATGTGCATTTCTCTCTGGCGAGTTTACTACTGCGAAGATTGCATCGTCAACTTCATCTATGCAGGGCACTGACACAGAAAACACTTGTTTATTAATAAACAATTAAAATGTCTCCTTGCTATATTTTACATATTCATAATCATTACTTTTGATGGTTCTTTGTGACAGCTTTTAGGTGCTTTATTGGCAGCGCCACCCTTAGGCTACATGAACGCGTCACCACCGCATCAGCACCGAAAACAGGACATTTTTTTTTCAATCCCTGTTTTGGCAGGGGGGAAACTGATCAGAAAATGTAACGAAACGTTGTAGAAATGTAGTGGAGTAGAAAGTATAATAATTGCTGCAAAATGTAACGAAGTAAAAGTCAAACGTATGCACTATTGATTCTACTTAAGTAAAGCCTACAGAAACGAAGTATTTGTACTTCGTTACATTCCACCACTGCTGATTAACAGTAATGTAAATGCTAAATGTCCTAATACCTGTTGATACTACAACAATGCAAATATGCTCTTAACCTTGCAGTTTTTCACATATCATGTAAGACTCAATTTCTCCATTTCTTTGCACAAAACTCTCCAGAAAATACCATTTAATAGTTTATTTTTCAAAAAAAAATATATATATAAATATATATATAATATAAACGCTGGCGGGGAAAGAGTTAAAGAACCTAAATTATATTTACAGGAACAGGAACATTTAAGTGAAATTATTGTGCTTAAATATAAAAATATAAAGATAAAAATGATCATTCTAGAAGATAATTTCAGATGGCACTTAGAGGCTTTTGCATCAGAACTCTTCATATATATATATATATATATATATATATATATATATATATATATATATATATATATATATTGATGATGATTTGCTGCTCAAGAAACATTTATGTTTATTATATCAGTGTTTTATACAGTTGCTGTATATTTTTGCAGGAGCCGTATAGTGCAGCCGCGGCGCTACCATTGTAGAAAATGGGAAAACCATTTTCTACAATGGTTTTGTACGTTTCTTCATTCGGATCTATTTGCGATCCATTCCATTCTAAACAAACAACGCAGTTTACATGCTTCGTCCTTGTTACATTATTCATTAAGATAATAATTAATAAATGCACGCATAATTATCAGTGAACTTGATAAATGTTGCAGATATGTTTTACATGCATGCACAAACAAATGCCTTTCAACTTATGTGTGCAAAATTCAGAATAAAATGAATGTGCAGCAATTTGTACAAATACAGAGTCTGTAGGCCTACACAGTAAATTCCCCAGTGTTAAATCAACACTGCTCAGAGCACATATGGTCCCACTCTACATGGTGTTAAAGTAACACTGAAGCAGTGTTAAAGTTAATGAGACAATTAAGTGATCGATTGAGTGATGACTGAGCATTAGTGATGAACACCTGTTGTTGTTAACGAGCAGAATCACTGAAGGAAAGAGAAACAGTAGAACTACAACTGACTTCAGACACAGCCTTAAATTAAATCAGATGAAGATAAAAATACATTAAATCTGTGAAGATCTCAGCAGAGGAGGATTAAACAACTCCACAAACAGAATTACCAGCCTCACTTATTACTAACCAGACTGACTTTATTTCTGTTATATGTCTATAAGGGCTGGGCGATATATCGCATGACATTGATATGCGCCTCTCGTCAGTAAAGCCGGTTCCTTGATTAGTAGTAAATTGCCTTCACCTGCTTTCAGATGGAGCGGCATTTACTACACAGCAAAAACTCCAGTGTGGAATTTACTGTGTACTGTGTTGTTTTTATTAAATAAGCTCATTTAGTTTCATATTTGTTCAAATATAATAATGTTATTTTTTCATCTATGTTGATTATGAAAAGTGAACCGCACACACGAGTACGCAATATCAAGAGACATGGAGCGGGTCAGACATGATTTTGACCACCTAATTAAGTTTTGTTTTGCAGAAAACGATTTTTTTAAGTGAATTTCGTTTTGTATAAATTGTATCTTAATTTTAATATTATTTTTTTTTATCAACCAATTGCCAAATACCAAATATAGCAGACAACACAATCATAGAGGCACCCGCGCGGTCACTTGCACTGCTCGTAAACAGGAGCGCATCTCATCCTAACTTAACAAAACTCAGCATATGCCTCACAGACATGAAATATATCTTAAGAAAGCTTGAAATGTCTTTTTAACAATTTAAAACGAAAAGAAATAGGCTACTCTCTGGTTATGTAATGATGTGCATTTCTCTCTAGGCGCGTTCATAGCCTATACGGAGATGGCGATCGTCAACTTCATCTTTACAGCTGTTGTTGCTGTTAATAAACTAAAAAATAATAGGATTATAATTTATTGAACAATAAATGAAATGAAATGTTAATTGTATTAAAAAAGCAACAAGAAAATCCTGTTTATCAATATTGTGTATGTGTGTGTCGAAAGAATTTGTCCGCAGCTGCTCAAAAAAAAAAAAAAAAAAAAACACAATCAAAAACCCCACTGTCAGTGTTTTGTAAGGAACAGGCAAATATGTTCAATATAGCAGGAGACATTCAGTGTCGGCTAGACAGATGAAGTTGACGACTCGCGATCTTCGCAGCGCCAGAGAGAAATGCACATTTCATTTCATACGAATTACATAAGCAGCGCAGTCTGTTTTCTTTCGTTTTGAATTGTTCTGCTAAAAAGTAGACATTTCAAGCTATCTATATGTCTCAAGTCTGTGAGGCAATAGGCTACCCACTAAGCAAAATGATGTCCGAAAGACGTCTTTTCAATGTCTTTGTTACAAAAATCGGACGTTGAAATGACGTCCACTGAGGAGCCAGAATGAAAGTTGTTATGACATCTTTTTTTTACGTGTTCTGCGCGTCCGATATCTAGACGTTCATCGAACCTTCGTACAAGGTTAAAAACTAGTTCAGATGTGGCCATTGTGGACATATTTCAACATCATTTATGGTCTCATTTAGACATAATATACTTTGACTATTGCTGTCAGATGATCTTAGTGAGAATTAACAGAGGTTTAGATGTTGATATTTGTTTAATTTGAAGTGTCACCATTGTGGTGATCAGTGTTTGCTTTAGTTGGGCTCTTGGTCCCCGTTCCTTTTACTTTAACTTTTATTTGACTGCGTTAACTTTGTGTTTGTAAAACACAATTGTTGTTGTAGAGAAAGCCAATAATAAGTAAGATCAGCTGTTTTCAGCTTATTGATGATAATGAAATCATCACAAAAAACAGTATCTAATGTTGTCAGATGCTTTGGCATTCATAATCACCAACCTTGTGGAACTGCATTATTGGTGCCAAAAGCATTAAAATGATCACTTATTTGAAGGTGTATAAAAAGCATGTGCACATGATGTTTTGAGCAAGTGTATCATGTAGTCGCACACAGACATCAAGATTTTGGATATGAATCACAACAACGGTGACAATGAAAAAAAAAAAGCTTGGGAATTAAGGATGAGTTTTGTACTATGAAAGCTACCCATCATGCATTTTGGCACCAATAATGCAGTTCCACAAGGTTGGTGGTTATGAACGCCAAATATAAACACAAAACTTTAAACACAATATTAAAGGCCCATTTTGTGATGATTATCAACACTGAGCTGATAACACCTCATACTTTTTCTAGGCTTTCTCTGCCACAACAATTGTGTTACACAAATACACTTTTACAGCAGCCAAAGAAAAGTTAAAGTAAAAGAACGGGGACCAAGAGCCCAACTAAAGCAAACACTGATCACCACAATGGTGACACTTCAAATTAAACAAATATCAACATCTAAACCTCTGTTAATTCTCACTAAGATCATCTGACAGCAATAGTCAAAGTAGTTATGTCTAAATGAGACCATAAATGATGTTGAAATATGTCCACAATGGCCACATCTGAACTAGTTTTAAGCTTGTATGAAGGTTCGATGAACGTCTAGATATCGGACGTGCAGAACACGTCAGAAAAAGACGTCATAACAACTTTCATTCTGGCTCCTCAGTGGACGTCATTTCAACGTCCGATTTTGGTAACAAAGACATTGAAAAGACGTCTTTCGGACATCATTTTGCTTAGTGGGTACCTTATAGGCCTACACTGAGTTTCGGTTCATTATGAGACGAGCTCCAGGTTCGCCAGCGCCTCCTTGTCCTGATTATCTATTTTCTAATAGCCTATATTTACTTCTTATTTATTAAATCCAGATAATTTGTTGATGAAACATCGATTAAAATTAAGATACAATTAATACAAAACGAAATTAAATTTAAAGACAGGATTTGTGCTTTCAGTTTGAGGTCTCTGTGAAAGTTTTAAAACATTATTTTAGTGCCGCTTTAGAGCACTCACGTCCGTAGCGGAGAACTGTCTGTAACTTTTTTTTTTTGTGTGTGTGAAATACATTTCTAAAAAAATGCAACTTAGTCCAGTGCGCCTTAGGCATATAGCCTATGTTTTTTTTCTTCCTCGTGACGGATTTTTTGACTGATATGCGACTCCAGAGCGACTTATAAAATAGGCTACGGTAAGTTATTTATTCTTATTGTGCAAATCTCCCATAAAGTCCCATCCTTTAAGGATTAATTTATGTCCCGTTGACCGGTCCATTGCATTACGAATAAAAGCAGAATCAATAAAGTCAAAAATGTGATGTGCAGTCAGGTGGTTTGAGTGTGTGCGCGTTTTTTGATGAGTTTTATAGTCTTGATATTGTTTCTTATTCAAAAGTGGTGACCTTTTGCACCCCCAACATAAAACCTCTTCCTCTTCCCGCGGCCCTGCTGTCCTCAGTGCCGCAGAAAAGCGCTGAAACGGAGATGAAGGGGAACCCGTTTTTTTTTTTTTTTTGGCTTATTTTAACTGGCCCATCCAGTTTTCTGGGGGCCCACCTACAATCAAAATCCTGGTGCCGCTAGTGGTATAGTGATGCATTTCCAGCCTTGAGCTGAAGCAGCTTTAACACATAAATTTGTGTTTTTGTCTTTGTGTCTGTAGAGTTTGTCGTCTGTCTCTCTCTCTGGATCTACAGTCGCTTCGCTGGCAGTTCTCATCTGTCTTTTGATGATGTTGTGAAATCTGTGTTTCAAACTGCAGCAGTTCTGCTAAAAGAAGATATAAAGATGTCTTCCACAAGTAAGTTTGGGATTCATTTATTCACAGAAATGAGTTCAGCACCATTTATTAAATGTATAAAACGCTCTAGATTTTTTAGAGAATCAGATTTTTTTGAGAATTGAACTTTTGTTTTCTGTAGTGAAAACCGTCCAGGTCATTCAGTCTTCTGAATATCAGACCAGAGAGGAGTTTCTACAATGTGAGTTACTATGAAAACACACACAAGTCTAAAATCCAGTTTGGCTTTTTTATGCTAAAATAACAGTAGCCTATAATAAAACAAAAGTCATTAATTAAAAATAATCATATACAAATGTTATGATTAATTAGTTGCATTTTATGAGTAGACTACATCCATTTTATATAACAGCAAGCTAGTTGACATTAAACGTTGAAAACATTAAATAAATGCTTTGAGTTTATGAGTGCAAATGCATGTCATGGTAACTGTAACACATTGCAGTAACATTAGCAGGAAACATATTATGTTACATGTTAAAGAGCCTTTCATTTGCATGATGTGGAATAACATGTTTATATCCGATTAATCAATTACAAAAATAGTTCTTAATTGCTGCCCTATATGACATTCTACGGGTGGAAATGGATTGAGGTTTCGTCGGCTAAGTATCTCTCATAATTTGCTTATCGCATTGATGTCTCAGTCGGACTGAAGAGTTTCTGCTTCAGTTTCTCAACACGGAGACCAACACACTGCGCAGATGTTGACATTTTGTTCATGTACACTAATGTGTGAATCAGATTGCAATGTTTATGAATGTTTACAGGGTCCATAGAAGGTGCTCAAAGAGCTTGAAGTACTTGAATTTGATGTTTTGAAATTTAAGTCCTGAAAAACCCTTAAAAACAGCCATATTTATGAAAAAGGTACTTGAAAAGTGTTAGAATTATATAGAAAATATATGTGAAAATAGTGTTTTATTTTATCGATAAAACAATCTTTTCACGCAAAATGAACACTGCTGCCCGTCTGATATAGATATAGAGCCATTTCGCATGGCTATGTGTGTGATATTGCTCGTATAAATATCCAAGTATATGATACAGTTTTCATTCTTCAGGTCAATCATATTCATTGGAAAAAAAAAATTGTTTGAATAAGGAAATGGATATCTTTGTCATATCCTTTCAATGGTTAAAGTTAACACAGTAATTTCTTGTGCTGCTCTTTTATTTACCATTTAGATTTATTAGTTTATTTTTGTTTATTTTTGTTTATCTGTTTACCTTTTTTAGAATTTGAAAGATAAAGATATTGTTTGATAAGTGAGATCTCTGATTGTAGTCCTTGAAAACTAAAAAAGTAGTGCTTGAAAAGTTCTTGAAAGTCCTGGAATTTCATTTTACAGAACCTGTAGGAACCCTGTGTTTACAAACTTTCAGAATGTGGATTGGATTCATTCAGATTGATCTTTGCATGCAAACAATAAACAATTATGCATTTATCTTCATCAGATTTCCGTCTGTTGACTCTGGATCTGAACTCAGTGAATCATTGGCTCCATCTGTCTGAGGGAAACACAGTGATCACTTTCGCTGACACGTATCAGCCATATTCTGATCATCCAGACAGATTCAATTGTTGGACCGAGGCGTTGTGTGTGGAGAGTGTGACTGGACGCTGTTACTGGGAGGTGGAGTGGAGTGGAAATGGGAGGTTGGGAGTGGATATATCAGTGGCGTATAAGAGCATCAGCAGGAAGGCAGAAGGTCCTGAAAGTGCAGCTGGACGAAACAATCAGTCCTGAAGTTTGTTCTGCTCTCCAGACTTCTGTTCATTCTGGCACAATAACATTGAGACTGTTCTTCCTGTAGTCAGTGTCTCCAGTAGAATAGGAGTGTATGTGGATCACAGCGCAGGGATTTTGTCCTTCTACAGCGTCTCAGACACAATGAGTCTCATCCACAGAGTCCAGGCCACATTCACTCAGCCGCTCTACGCCATGATTGGATTAGAAAATGAAACAACAGCAAAACTGTGTCGTTTGACTAATTAACTTGCACATCTACAGATTGTTTTGTCATTTTGCATGATGAATCAGTATCAGTGAGATGTAAAGTGGCTTATTTTCTAATCAGAAAAACTACTACTGAACACTTAATCACAGATATATTAAAGGCCATATTTACTAACTGAGAGATGATAATTAATGTTGAAAAATGAAAGTGTTTTTTGACCTTTGATGCAAACCTATTGTTGGAAACCTTTTAAACAGTCCTCCTCCTCAGTCCTCCTCCTGTTCCTCCTCCTGTTCCTCCTCAGTCCTCCTTCTGTTTCTCCTCAGTCCTCCTCAGTCCTCCTTCTGTTTCTCCTCAGTCCTCCTCAGTCCTCCTCCTGTTCCTCCTCAGTCCTCCTTCTGTTCCTCCTCAGTCCTCCTCCTGTTCCTCCTCAGTCCTCCTGCTGTTCCTCCTCAGTCCTCCTCCTGTTCCTCCTCAGTCCTCCTGCTGTTCCCCCTCAGTCCTCCTCCTGTTCCTCCTCAGTCCTCCTGCTGTTCCTCCTCAGTCCTCCTGCTGTTCACCCTCAGTCCTCCTGCTGTTCCTCCTCAGTCCTCCTGCTGTTCCTCCTCAGTCCTCCTCAGTCCTCCTGCTGTTCCTCCTCAGTCCTACTGCTGTTCCCCCTCAGTCCTCCTGCTGTTCCTCCTCAGTCCTCCTCCTGTTCCTCCTCAGTCCTCCTCCTGTTCCTCCTCAGTCCTCCTGCTGTTCCTCCTCAGTCCTCCTTCTGTTCCTCCTCAGTCCTCCTCCTGTTCCTCCTCAGTCCTCCTGCTGTTCCTCCTCAGTCCTTCTCCTGTTCCTCCTCAGTCCTCCTCCTGTTCCTCCTCAGTCCTCCTGCTGTTCCTCCTCAGTCCTCCTGCTGTTCCTCCTCAGTCCTCCTGCTGTTCCTCCTCAGTCCTCCTTCTGTTCCTCCTCAGTCCTCCTGCTGTTCCTCCTCAGTCCTCCTGCTGTTCCTCCTCAGTCCTCCTCAGTCCTCCTGCTGTTCCTCCTCAGTCCTCCTCCTGTTCCTCCTCAGTCTTCCTGCTGTTCCTCCTCAGTCCTCCTGCTGTTCCCCCTCAGTCCTCCTGCTGTTCCTCCTCAGTCCTCCTCCTGTTCCTCCTCAGTCATCCTGCTGTTCCTCCTCAGTCCTCCTTCTGTTCCTCCTCAGTCCTCCTCCTGTTCCTCCTCAGTCCTCCTCCTCTTCCTCCTCAGTCGTCCTGCTGTTCCTCCTCAGTCCTTCTCCTGTTCCTCCTCAGTCCTCCTGCTGTTCCTCCTCAGTCCTCCTCCTGTTCCTCCTCAGTCCTCCTGCTGTTCCTCCTCAGTCCTCCTCCTCTTCCTCCTCAGTCCTCCTCCTGTTCCTCCTCAGTCCTCCTCCTCTTCCTCCTCAGTCGTCCTGCTGTTCCTCTTCAGTCCTTCTCCTGTTCCTCCTCAGTCCTCCTCCTCTTCCTCCTCAGTTGTCCTCCTCTTCCTCTTCCTCCTCAGTCCTCCGTCAGTCCTCTTCCTGTTTCTCCTCAGTCGTCCTCCTCAGTCCTCCTCCTGTTCCCCTTCAGTGCTCCTGCTGCTCCTCCTCAGTACTGTTTTCTTTGTGTTGGCATTCTTCTATACAGAAAGCATTTTAAGGCAGGCCCGGAGTGGGTAATCGGGAGAATCGGGAGTATTCCCGGTGGGCCGCTTCACTTTTGGGCCGGTCGAGGAATTTTTTTTTTTTTTTTTTTACATTTCAATTTCATATTAGTTACATTAGGATACACACGTTCTGCATTCTGCCACCACAGCGCGCAATTTAGCATGGGTTGTACCATGTGAGGGAGTTCTCCCCTCCCCTCCTATAGAAATGGTTGGGTCCATAGCCCGTCTTTTCAAAACGTTTTCTCAGGGAGGCTACCGCGGCTCCGCCGGCGCCTACTGATAGCTGGGCCGGCCGTAACGGTACGCGTCAGGGAGGATGGATGGGAGGAAGAGGCCAGAAGGTATGCAGCTTTGTTTCCGCCACAGAATAAAACATTTTAAAAGATAATTGCGACTTTTTATCTCGAGTTTACATCTCGCAATTCTGACTTTTTTTCTCAGAATTGTGAGATATAAAGTCAGAATTGCCTGAAATAAAGTTGCAATTGCGTGTTATAAAGAATTGTGAGATATAGAGTCAGAATTGCGTGATATAAAGTCGCAATTGCTTCTTATAAAGTCAGAATTGCAAGATATAAAATCAGAACTGCGTGAAATAAAGTCGCAATTGCTTATAAAGTCAGAACTGCAAGATATAGAGTCAGAATTGTGTGATATAAAGTCATAAAACGTGTTATAAAGTCAGAATTGCGAAATATAAAGTCAGAATTGTGTGAAATAAAGTCGCAATTGCTTATAAAGTCAGAACTGCAAGATATAAAGTCAGAATTGTGTGATATAAAGTCGCAATTGCTTATAAAGTCAGAACTGCCAGATATAGAGTCAGAATTGTGTGATATAAAGTCATAAAACGTGTTATAAAGTCAGAATTGCGAAATATAAAGTCAGAATTGTGTGAAATAAAGTCGCAATTGCTTATAAAGTCAGAACTGCAAGATATAAAGTCAGAATTGTGTGATATAAAGTCGCAATTGCTTATAAAGTCAGAACTGCCAGATATAGAGTCAGAATTGTGTGATATAAAGTCATAAAACGTGTTATAAAGTCAGAATTGCGAAATATAAAGTCAGAATTGTGTGAAATAAAGTCGCAATTGCTTATAAAGTCAGAACTACAAGATATAAAGTCAGAATTGTGTGATATAAAGTAGCAATTGCGTGTTATAAAGTCAGAATTGCGAAATATAAAGTCAGAATTGCGAAATATAAAGTCAGAATTGCGAAATATAAAGTCAGAATTGTGTGAAAAAGTTGCAATTGCTTCTTATGCTTCTTATAAAGTCTAAGTGAATTATTATTTAACCTTTACATTATTTGTTAACCCATGGTATTAATACTAACTACACAATAGTACGAGCTGAACTGTTGCTTCATTTATCCAATTTAAAAAAAGTGCTAATTTGGAATTCCACCATGGAAAAAGTGGGCCGGTCTTGGGCCTGAAACTCCCGGGCTGAAAAGTGGCCCCACTCCGGCCCTGTTTTAAGGTATTGGTGAAATTATTTAAGGAAATACTTTGGCTTATGATTAGGAAATTTATGAATATGAAATTTCGCTTGGAGAAGTAATAGGTTTAAAAGGTACATTTTATTTATTTTAAGTTTTTATCCATATTAACAAGACCAAATAAAACATATTTTCAAAATGAAGAAAAAAATAGTGCACGCAAAATCAATACTATACCTGCAAAAGCTCTTTTGAAAATGTTGGCATCTCACAAAACAAATGTGAAGTTTCTTCTTGTGCATTACAGAAATCACATTTTATGTCAATGCCAGGTTTAAACTTTTTTAGATAACTTTTCGCTGGACATAATCTGTGAAAAACCTCCAATCAAGCGATTTGGTGCTCGCTTCATCGTGACGTCACCTTTTTACTTTCGGTTTCATAAAAATTGTTGAGCATAAAATGGCGCACAGTGCAGGTAAGGTTTGATTAACAACAAAATAGCCTAAATAATACATTAGCATGCAAAAATGTAAAGATACAGTAGGCTATAGTCAAATACAATCCATTTAAGGCAATGACATGTCAGTGTAAAAATAGAAATTTCGGCTGTAACTTATGTAAGCCACTTACGATTTGCATGTCGAGGAAGTAATAATACATGCGTCGCATAATTTTAATTCGTTTATAGGCTACATTTGGTAAAAATCAAAACGTCAAAAGTGTTCTGGCTAAATTTATTCAGGTCCGTCACTTTGTTCACGTCGTTCAGTGACGACGAGGATCTGAGAGAAAGATTGAGACTGTTAACTGAAAATAATCTAATAATCGTTTTTGTTTTTTTTAAATTGGACACAAAAATAAGCTCTGATCTGTTGATTTCACTGTCGCTGTAAATAAATAAATAAAATCGAATAAAATAAGTGTGTGACTCAAACTTACGTCGGCCCGACAGGCACTTATAGCAACACTAAGGAAAAATTTTTACCTTAAAATAATGTTTCCAAAAACGTATCAGTGGTTCATCAAGTCGTAACAGGGTGAAAGGCACTTCTGGATTCGCTTTGCAGCCCTATATCTGCTATAACCACACTATGCAAGTTCATCGCGTTCTGGGTCGCGTTTCTGTAGTTCGAATGAGACATAAGAAACTACAAATTTGACTTGCTTTACGTCAAGCGTTACAACAGTCATTATTTAGTTTTCCTTCGTTTCTGATGTCGCAATACATCATACTTTCATGAAATCATGCAACATACTCCTTAATTGTCTACCTCGTCTATGGACATCGTTCATAACACCAAGGGGTGTTACCTTTTCAAAAGTAGCCTACCTAAGTATTGCAAAAGTGTACCTTTTGAAAAGGCACCACCCCCGTGACAGCTTTTGTACCTTTTTTTTTTTTTTTCTGAGAGTGTGTGTGAAATCAGGATTGTGGATAATTAGTAAACATGCTATAGCAGAAGTGAAGACGAAAAAGTGGGTGATGGAGATAAATGAAGTGCCTTTATGAATTAAATCATTTGTGTATGTAGATTAGATCTCTTCATTCTGGATAATTTCAAAAGCATGTAGTGCACCTAATAATGTTCACCAGATTCACTTACAGTTTGTGTTTTCCTGTTGTGTTTTGCAGTGGGCAGAAGTTTAGATGATGATCGGCCACACAGTAAGTAAAAGAAAAGTATGATACTTATATATAGTATGATACTTGTATATATTTATAGATTCGATAAACTGTGAATGTTCATCATTGCTGTCACGTCTATGGTTATTTCTCTTCAGAGACTCTTATGTTGAAGTTTTTCTGTTCCTTTTATAGCTGAGTTTAATTTCCCATGTATATTCCCTGTTTCCTGTGTATAAAAATGTACAATGGGGTTCTATATATAGAACACTAGGGTTCTTGACTCAATTTTAAAGAACTCTATATAAAATTCTATATAAGGAGAAATGTCCTATATTATTGCATAATACGTATTTATGTTCATATTTAATTTTATTTCATTTTTTTTTCTATTGATAAAATACAAAACTAATTAATTAAAGTCACTAAGTCTGTAAAATGATCCTATGATGGGTCCTATATAAGAAAAGCCTGACAGAACCCTTTAAGGTTCTATATTCTCTTCTAAGATTGTGTGTTTTCATTGGTTTCTGTAGTTACTGATTAGTTTGTCACCTGTGTTTAGTTCAGTTTATTAACCAGTGTGTGTATAGTTCTTTGCTTTATTCAACAAACTAAACTGTGACTACTGCGTTTAAAGAATTTTAACATTTGTTTTAAAACATTTGAAATTCATTTAAATTGTGTATTTAGTCAATATATTGGCCATCAGATTTTCCACAGTCTCATCATGATCCAGTTATGATATTGTGCCGTAAAATGATTTATAAATTAGTACTATTAAAGCAAAATCAGAATGCAAAGAGTTAAATCATATTCAGTTCAGAGTATTTTAGACAACTTTGTCGTCTACAGTATAGTCAGTGTAGTCAAAAAACACTTAAATGAAATAGTTGCAGTAAGTCACACAACACCTGTTTCTTAGTTATGTTATCGGGAAGAGATATAAACCCTTCCGTTAGAAGAAGGAACTTGACTGTCAAACTGAAGTGTGCATCATCTCTCTATTTGTGTGTTTAAAAGCAGAAATGGCAGAAGCCAGTATCTCATGGGCTGAGGATCAGTTCTGCTGTTCAGTGTGTCTGGATCTCCTGAAGGATCCAGTGACGATTCCCTGCGGACACAGTTACTGCATGAGCTGCATCTCAGACTACTGGAATCAGGAGGATCAGAAGGGAATCTACAGCTGCCCTCAGTGTAGAAAAACCTCCACACCAAGACCAGTTTTAAGTAAGAATGTGGTGTTTGCTGAAATGGTGGAGAAACTGAAGGCAATGAGACTCCAATCTGTTCCTGCTCCGGTTCCTAGTCCTGCAGTTCCTCACACTGGATCTGGAGATGTGCAGTGCAACTCCTGCACTGGAAATAAACAGAAAGCAGTGAAGTCGTGTCTGGAGTGTCGAAGCTCTTACTGTCAAAATCACCTTGAACAGCATGAGAGTCTCTTCAGAGGTAATATACACAATCTGATGGACGCCACTGGACGACTGCAGGAGATGATCTGCCCTCAACATGATAAAATGCTGGAGGTTTACTGCCGTACCGACCAGCGGTGTATCTGTGTGCTGTGTTTGGTGGATGGACACAGAAATCATGACACTGTATCAACTGCAGCAGCGAGGACAGAGGAACAGGTACTGCTTCATACTGGATCTCTTGAATGATCCAACCCCAAACATTTGAATGGTAGTGTAAATGTAATAATTTTTTTGTTTTCTGCAGAGACATTTGGAGGAGAAACAGAGAAACATCCAGACGAGAATCCAGCAGAGAGAGAAAGATCTTCAGGCACTGATAGAGGCTGTGGCGTCTCATAAGGTGAGTTTGGAGAAGAAGAGAAGTTTGAGTCTCAGTTTGGACTTTCCTCCAGTGCTGGAGCGCTACTAGATCACTGTGTGATGTGTGTGTGTGTGTGTAACAGCGCTCTGCACAGACGGCAGTGGAGGACAGTGAGAGGATCTTCACTGAGCTCATCCGCTCCATTGAGAGACGTCGCTTAGAGGTGACGCAGCTGATCAGAGATCAGGAAAGATCTGCAGTGAGTCGAGCTGAAGAACGACTGGAGCGACTGAAGCAGGAGATCGATGATCTGAGGAGGAGAGACGCTGAGCTGAAGAAGCTTTCACTCACACAAGATCATGTTCATTTCCTCCAGGTAACAGAGATCTTCTCAAACACTGAGGACTTTAACAAGCTTCTGGAATTACAGTGAGTTTGTGTTTTTGTCTTTGTGTCTTTAGAGTATGTCGTCTGTCTCTGTTCCTGGATTAACAGACGGCTTCACTGTCAGTTCTCATCTGCTTTTTGATGATGTACTGAAATCTGTCTCTCAACTCAGAGACAAACTACAGCAGTTCTGCAGTGAGGAGACAGAAAAGATATCTGGAAGAGGTACTTTTATAGTCATTTCATTATTCTCATGTATTAATTACAAATGGGTTCATTTTATTCTTGACAGAGTAATTAAAGTGCATATGTGTTTTGTTTTCCATAGTGAAAACCGTCCAGGTCATTCAATCTCCTGAATATCAGACCAGAGAGGAGTTTCTACAATGTGAGACACTATGCAAACACACACAAGTCTAAAATCCAGTCTAGCAGGAGAGTTTTTTTATTTATTTTTTTACTTTGTGTAAAGGACTCTATTTTCTGAAGTTAGGTGGAAGGCTAGTCCACTACGGAACCCCGGCAAGAAGTGTGACAGGAGACAGAAGATTGTTTAACTGTTTATCTCTTCAGGATTTGTCAATTTACAAGTCCAGCATTATACTTCCATTAGCCATAACTTCCATAGCTTCCACTTCCATAGCCTGCTCCGTATGCCACCTCGGCTGCATCACAGAAAATGTGCAAGCTGAATCGGGACGCCTCCTCCTTGAAATGTAACAATGGGGAAACACTACCATAGCAAGGTTAGGTAACTTGTGCTCCCACGCTCTCCAGCTCTCAAGAAGATCTGTGGGAAGATAAAACTAAAAGACTAAAACTTTAGCCCTGGTGGTGAAGGGGTTGACAAACCCTAAAGGGTCATATTGGGATGCCAGGCCTTTGTAGATGTGTCTCATTGTCGGGAGACACTCAGTCATCGGCCGGTGCTTGTAACCCAGACGATCATCGAGGCAGTGCCACATCAGGTCTAAAGCTGGCTCCTCTAAAGCTGAAATCACAAGAGTATAGTGCTATGGCTGCAGAAGAATCATTCTGAAATGGTAAGTGCTCAACCACTGAGGGTACATTGCTGGCCCACTGCCATATTTCAAACCCCCCAGAGGCCAGAAAGGATCTCATCTTGTTGACTAAATGCCTGGCTTGTTCCACAGTGGGAAGACTCTGTAGGCAGTTGTCCACATAGAATCTCTGTTCTATGAACTGTCTCACTTCTTCGTTGCCTGCCTGCTGGTCTCTGACATGCTTCTGCATATTTTAAGGTCGAACAGCATGGGCTGCAGGTTGTTCCGAAAGGCAAGACTTCCCACTAGTAGACATCAGGCTGATCTCCTTTCCGCATGTTTGCTGCTCTCCAGTAGTACCATGGCAACTTGGTCCTGTCGTGATCACATTACCAGCTTCTCGTTGCGGTAAGGAATAATAGGATCTCGCACTCATGAAAGGGAAGTGAGCAAACACTGTTGAGGTGGTATTTGGTACGGAAGAAGACTGTCTGATCCCTGGAGAACCCAAACAAGCTGTATATTAACAGCCGCTGGTCCGCCATCTGGTGGGCTCCTTTGCAGTGATTAGACCTCGGTAATCAGATCCAATTAAGAGAAGGGGCTGAATCTTGCTTAATGATGGAAGAGGAATACCCCTTAGGTGACAGTAGCTCAGATGAAGCCTCTTGCTAGGGTATGTCTCTTTCGGCCTGGACTGGGGTGAGAGCTGAAAGTGAACTGACTGTCCATCCAGCTGGGTAATATCATGATGGATGGTATGAAAGGCCATAACCTCCTTCTTTCCTTTTAGTCCTAGCTGCTGGATCGCTGCAGGGAGAATAATGCTGCGCTGTGCACCATCATCAAGGATCGCGTATTGTATAGACTTCTCTCATTTCCACAGCAGCACAGGGGTGACCTTTAGGAAGACACGTCCTGTATGGCTAGGTGGTGTCACATAGATGCGGTCACTTGATGTTGTAACTGTCAAGTTAAGATGCATGTCCCATTCTTCACATGGTTTTCTCAATGTGCACTCATTACAATTGTTGCTGGTGCATCCGCATTTACAGGATCTCTTACCTTCTTTTATCCAATTGATAAGTCACTCAGGTGGGCATTCAGCCATCTCATTGCACTGAGAGAGGTAGTGCTCTTCACTGTGACAGAATAAACACTGGCGCTTTGTTCTCTTGAATGGTTGCTGGTTTGGAAAAGCCTCTGTTCGGACAGGCTGTACTTCTTTAACCTCCTTGGGCTGATTACTACCATGATAAACTGAGATGGCCCAGGTCTGTGGCTTAATAATAGCAGGAAGCTATCCACGTGGAGCTGGAGCCTTCTCAGTGTGGTAGCACTGAGCCATCTTTGATGAAAGCCGTTGGTCTTTAGTCTTGACTTTCAACCACTCTGCAAGGTTGTACAAATTACATGGATTAAGACTGTCCGTACTCAGTCTTCCCCTTAATTGAAGGTTCTTTATGAAAACCATCCTTGTAGTGTTTTTTGGAGTTTATTAAGTAGCCTGTTAACATGATCCGTACAGGTAAGCTCTCTTCCTTGTGGTACCTCCAGAGACATAAGCTTACCCACCAGAAGATCAATGTTAAGAGCAAAGTTATGGAATGCTTTTGAATCTCCAGCCTTGATATCTGGTAAATTCATTAGAGCCACAACGTCACTTTGTGCAAGCTGGTGGGGTTTGTTGTATTGGCGCTGCAGGGCTGCAGTGGCTGCTGTGTAAGGTGCAGGGTGGTGACGGCACGCTTGGGCTATCAATTTTGCTTCATCAAAGATCAACTACTCCATCCATTTGTAATGTTCTGTGAGCTCAGTGTGGGGGTTCAGCAGATTGTCTAGGGCTATTTATAGATCTGTGAATTCTCTTTCACTGTCGTTCACAAGTTTTGGTAGCGATGGGACTGGGACCGGTTGGAGCGGAGGTGCAGCAGGTGCTGGCTGGTGTACTGAACATGCTTGTGATGGCGGATAAAGCACAGTGGGTGCCACTGGAGGAGGATACCAGTTCTGTACTGAAGACTGACTGGGGGGCTGCAGTGTGTAATATCTCATGTGGCACAATCCCGGGTGTGGCCCAGATATAGGTTGGCTCTGTCGCTGGCAATGTGCAGGGATCTGTAATGGGTAACTGGTGGCAGTTTGTGTGTTGTGTCGGGTCAAGGCTATAGACAGCTTCACTGATGTGATGGTTTGATTATAGTAAGCAGGGATGATGTTGCACTGCATGCCGCTGGTGTTTGCTGCTAGCAGCTGGATAAAGGGTTGTGGTCTGGGTGTGCTGTACACCATATGAGCTGTAGTTTCAGATGTCTGCCACCGTACAGATTGATGGGAGTCGTCCCTGGGTGCCCCAAGGCATGGAATGAGCATCTCTGTATCCAGTAATGGGATGGCTGGAACTGCAGTAGTCTTTGGCCTGACGATGGGTGATGAGTAAGCTTGAGCCTGCTCCATTCGTTCGGAGAAAGGAGAAACAGTGCCACTACTTAACGACTCACACTCTGACTGGCTGTTATCTTGGTGCTGTGGTACTGTAGATGTGTAATGAGAAGAGGGAAGAGATCCCCCAACATCTAGCTGCTCCACAAGGCCGCTGAGCCCCATGTCTATGCCCCCACTGACTATGGCAAGACCTTGTCCATACTGCAGAGATGATGATAACTCGTGCTTTGTCGGCTGAACCCCAGTCGAGGCGGGCTTGGCCTGCCCACTGAAGGTCAATGGTGGCGCTCCATGATCCACCATATATATATATATATATATATATATATATATATATATATATATATAAGGAATTTAGTATAATAATGGTCTGCAACAAATAAATGAAAATAATCATGAACAAATTACTATAAAACATAGTCAAGTCGTCACCTTTATTTATATAGCGCTTTTTACAATATAGATTGTTTCAAAGCAGCATTACAGTGATAACAGGAAATTAATGCAACAAAGATTGTTTTGGCTTTACAACAGATCTAGAAGAAATAGCGTCATAGTCCAGATTAAGTAAATTCAGTGATGGTTAATTTTTGTTGTAAAAAATTATTAGTTATTAATTTAGTTAATTTATCTATATAGCAGCTCAGGAAAAAAACAGTGATGTCATCGTCCAGCTCAGTTCAGTTCTCATACAATGGTCAAGAATATTGTTGAATATTAAGTGTCCATATTTCACACTTGTAACACAAGAAATGTTATTTTAACATGAACAAATAAATGTAAAGGTTTTAGCGTTTATAATAAATTAAATATAGCAACACATTACTATTGTGGAGGTAAAGTCCTGATCAGTAATTACTTTTTACCTCCATGTTTAGCATAGATTTGTAGCAGTGCTAAATTAAATACATAAAAAAACTTTGGATTATACAACTATTATAGACCCACTAAAGTGTCATATTAATGTAGTAAGGTCATGAATGATTATGTGTTTTTCTCCATTAGATTCCCGTCTGTTGACTCTGGATCTGAACTCAGTGAATCGTCGGCTCCGTCTGTCTGAGGGAAACACAGTGATCACTATTGCTGACACATATCAGCCGTATCCTGATCATCCAGACAGATTTGAAGGTTGGTGTCATGCGTTGTGTAGAGAGAGTTTGACTGGACGCTGTTACTGGGAGGTGGAGTGGAGCGGCAGAGGAGAGACATCAGGAGTGGATATATCAGTGGCGTATAAGAGCATCAGGAGGAAGGGAGAGGACCCTCAGTTTGATGCTGGACGTAATAATCAATCCTGGAGATTATACTGCTCTCCTTACTATTGCTCTTTCTGGCACAATAACATTGAGACAGTCCTGCCTGTAGTGTCCAGCCGTAGAATAGGAGTGTATGTGGATCACAGCGCAGGGATTTTGTCCTTCTACAGCGTCTCAGACAAAATGAGTCTCATCCACAGAGTCCAGACCACATTCACTCAGCCACTCTATGCCATGCTTGGACCATATATATCCTCAAGGGTGAAACTGTGTCGTCTGAACAATTAAATCAGATATTCCATGTATTATTTAGTCTTTTAACATGATTAAAAAGTATCTGTAAGACATCATGGGGCTTATTTTCTAATCCAAAAATTCCATGTGATCCAAATTCCAAATGAGAGTAATTTTTCTCAATAAAATAGTATAATGATGGCTGAATAAAAGATAATAAATGTTAAAAATGGTAGAAATTTGTCAATTTTGTTGAAATTTGATGAAACTTGTTTGACTGTAAGAAGTAGCTTACAGATCTCCCAATAATATATTTTTAATAAATACAATGCATTGATTACTCATCAAATGTGGTCTGATCTTAAATTAACTAACAACTGTAGACAAACACAATTTAACTAATCTACCTCAGATGTGGAAAATAAATTAAAGGAAACAAAAAAAAAACTGTGAACTCTGTGAACAAATAAGTGCATCACATGATAAAAATTGCATCACAGTCACTCAGTTAGGTATAGGTTTCTTCGACTTCATGCTGTTCAGACCGATCAGCGGCTGACTTGAAGCAGTGCATACGGGTTAGAAATTTTGTCTGACTTGAGGCAGCACAACTGCACAAACCCCTGCACTGCGTTCATCCCCGAGAAAAATTTGCTAAACGTTTTTTTAAACGGAAACAATGGTGCGTTGAATGTTGAATGGTGCGTTGTTCTGATGATGCAAGAGTTGCAACTATGGCAGCTGAGAAGGCCATTCTTTGTGTTCTTTTTGAAGAATTTTCGGAGCCTGATGAAATCAGTAAATACGTGTTTAATACTGCAAAATACACTCAATGTTACAGTCACTGCCCTTGCCATCCAGAATAAAAGAGAACATCCCAATCGAGTGAAGGGATTTGCGGAAACTGTGGTTCCCAATTATTGTGATCCAACATTTGCCTCGCATTTCAGGATAAAAAGACACATAATACACTTTTTACCTCCGAAACTGTGTTATGATCTATATGACCTTATTATTTTTATTGTGAGTATTAGGCTTATCAATATTGCTGATTACATTTGATATGCCTCATATTTTTACTATAAAACTCTTACGACAAACATTCTAATATCTTCCAGTGTTGCGAATGCCGAGCTGCAGCGGACACATTTGTAGACGACTTTACTTGAACCCATTGTGCGAGCTGTCTTTAATACCTGTGGTTTATATACATGTTGCTGCTGATTGGGGTGACATTTTTGACAAACCCACAAAACAAAAAAAATGTATCTCAAACACCGTTGCACACTGTTTCCAGGAAACATGTTGTTCAACCCGGAAACCGCAGTAAAACCGGTTGCAAACCAGTTTGAGCTTGAATGTGCCCCTGATGACGACACAGTTGTTTCACGAATGGCCGGATTCACCTCATGACAACAATCACGTGTGTTTCGTGTTTATTCGTGAACACCTTCAGTTCCACTTATGCTCACAAATCATTTTTTTTTATAAAAGTAAAAGCTCTTTTCATGTAGTCGCAGTGTTATATTGTGTCATGTTTATCAAAATAAAACCGCTAAAAAATGTAGACCACACTTCATTGATAGTATACTTATGTAGAACTTTATTCTTGTACAAACAGATGTTGTATTTAGCAGTACATAAAGTATTGAATGAAAATGTCTCTGAAAAGTCTGTGTATTTGGCAAATATTGAATTTATTTCACTTCAGCTGTGGTAAAGTATGCAAGCACAGCGTGGGAAGCAGATAGTGTCGGACTTAGAATTTTTCAAGAGAGACCGTCCACACATTCTTCTGATTGGCTGTGATATTTTTGAAAATTGATATTGTCACGTTTCGTTGCTGTGGCTGAAGGGCTGAAATTGCGTTCCGGTTAAAATCTTTCAGGTAAACGGGGGATGCAATATCTCGTGCTGACCCAGCAGAGGGGCATAAATCAGAACTGAGGGGGCAATGCGGTGTCTGGCCTGCGCTCTGCTGGCAGGCTTATTAGAATGTAGTTCAACACACAGTAGCTTTAGGCCAGATAAGATTGCTCTTGGCCTAAGGAGACCAGATTTCTGAAATGGAAATCGGGGACATTTTCTAGTCCAGTGGTCAAAATATAATTGTATATTATAATCTCATTTTTGAATTAATTTGGATTCCATACTTTGAGTGAATTCATTTGAGTTAATTCTTAAAAAAAAAAAAAAGAGGGTTTCCAGAACGAACAAACCCCCATTAACTAGCCGGATACTTGGTATCCAAATTAAATGTGCCATAACAACACCTTTCGACCATAATTAATAATTTACCAAAAAAAAAAAAAGGAGGTTTATATGTTTCCAACAGTTCAGTAAAGCTTGACGAAGTTTAAAGCTTCATGGACAAAATTATGAATTTGAAAGGCTATTGATTATTTTCTTGTCACATTTAATTAGGAATAACATGAATCGTGTCGTCAATTTTATTTATATAGCGCTTTTTACAATACAGATTGTATCAAAGCAGTGTCACAGTGATAACATGAAAATAATACATCAAAGTTTGTTTCTAGAAGAAAATTGCATCATCGTCCACCTTAAGTAAGGCAGATTAATAATATTGTTGAATATTAAATGTCCCCAACTAAGCAAGCCAAAAGCCAAGGCAACAGTGGCAAGGAACCAAATAAGTCATCACGCCAGTATGGAGACAAGTTTGTTGAGGATCAGTGTCGGTGAGGCCTTCACAGGGCTGATGAGGCTGGCACCTCAGGGATGTGTTGTGGATGGGTCCAGGCGCAGGTCCACCATCTGATCTGGATACGGCCGGGGTCCGGCTGACTTCAGTAAACCTCGGAATAAACAGAAAGACTAACATTAGTGTAGATGCCATTCTTCTTATGATGTAACGAGTACATCAGGTGTTGTAGGAAGTGTCCCTGGTTCAGGCTGACCTAATCTATGCAGCCTAAAAATTGGAATTTGGAAACAAAGCTTGTCTATTTCTAAATGTAATCACATGCATGTCTGATGATTATACTGTCCATGTGTTGAAAAAAAGTACATTAAAAACACTCGCAATCGACACACCCCAAAGCGGAGGCTTTATAGCGTTGCCAGTGGCACTGAGTGGAGTTTTGCCGCTGCAGTGGACACGCACTATGAGAGATGGCGACCGGCGGCGCTGCTAAAGCGGTGACTCTGAATCTACTTGTTGACAAGAAAGGAGGAAAGACCCACATATGGAAATATTTTGGATTAGGCTAATGTCACGTTGCCATAAGGGGCCGTTCACACAGTATGGCAAGCCATTTTAACATTTAATCCTTAAAACCTACTAGTATCTATTTTCATGCTACTAGTACTTATTTTTTTATCCATTAAGTACTAATGCTTATTCATTAGCTACTAGAGCTTATTCTGCAGCAAAATCCCCAGTGTTAAATTAACACTCCTCAGTGTACATATGTGTCCACACTACAGAGTGTTAAAATTAACACTAAAGCAGTGTTGAAGTTAATGAGATAATTAAGTGATTAATTAAGTGATGATTGGCCATTAGTGGTGACACTTGATGATAACAAGCAGACTCACTGACTCACAAACAAGAACAGAAAAGAGAAACACAAGAACTACTGACTTTGAACCATTATTGCACTTATTATTTTACCAGTTGGACTTTATTTCTGTCATACATCTACACACGGTCTTATTTAGATTTAACAGAAGTTTAGATGGTAATGTTTTATGGAATGTTTCGTTTCATGTCACCATTATGGTGGTCAGTGTTTGCTTTAGTTGGGCTCTTGACCCTTTCCTTTTTAACATTAGTATTTCTCTGGCTGCTCCAACTCTGTGCTTATAGAGCATATGTGTTGTGGCAAAAGAAACTGTGACTTTGGCTGTGTTTCCTGAAAGCATCGCAAGCCTAATTTGATCGTATAGACCATTTGTTGCAGTCGGTCTGCGATCAAGTTAGGCTTAAGATGCTTTTGGAAATGCAGCCCTGGTTATGTTTCGATGATGAAATTATTCACTGATCTCACCCAGCATTATAAACTGATTATCCACATGTTTTATTAATTTTTCACTACAGTAGCTACTTCCAGCAATGTTTTAGAAATACAGGTCCTTCTCAATAAATTAGCATATTGTGATAAAGTTCATTATTTTCCATAATGTAATGATACAAATTAAACTTTCATATATTTTAGATTCATTGCACACCAACTGAAATATTTCAGGTCTTTTATTGTTTTAAAACTGATGATTTTGGCATACAGCTCATGAAAACCCAAAATTCATGAAAACCCAAAACCCAAAATAATTTATCTCAATAAATTAGCATATTTCATCCGACCAATAAAAGAAAAGTGTTTTTAATACAAAAAAAAGTCAACCTTCAAATAATTATGTTCAGTTATGCACTCAATACTTGGTCGGGAATCCTTTTGCAGAAATGACTGCTTCAATGCGGCGTGGCATGGAGGCAATCAGCCTGTGGCACTGCTGAGGTGTTATGGAGGCCCAGGATGCTTCGATAGCGGCCTTAAGCTCATCCAGAGTGTTGGGTCTTGCGTCTCTCAACTTTCTCTTCACAATATCCCACAGATTCTCTATGGGGTTCAGGTCAGGAGAGTTGGCAGGCCAATTGAGCACAGTAATACCATGGTCAGTAAACCATTTACCAGTGGTTTTGGCACTGTGAGCAGGTGCCAGGTCGTGCTGAAAAATGAAATCTTTATCTCCATAAAGCTTTTCAGCAGATGGAAGCATGAAGTGCTCCAAAATCTCCTGATAGCTAGCTGCATTGACCCTGCCCTTGATAAAACACAGTGGACCAACACCAGCAGCTGACATGGCACCCCAGACCATCACTGACTGTGGGTACTTGACACTGGACTTCAGGCATTTTGGCATTTCCTTCTCCCCAGTCTTCCTCCAGACTCTGGCACCTTGATTTCCGAATGACATGCAAAATTTGTCCAAAAGTCCAGTGCTGCTTCTCTGTAGCCCAGGTCAGGCGCTTCTGCCGCTGTTTCTGGTTCAAAAGTGGCTTGACCTGGGGAATGCGGCACCTGTAGCCCATTTCCTGCACACGCCTGTGCACGGTGGCTCTGGATGTTTCTACTCCAGACTCAGTCCACTGCTTCCGCAGGTCCCCCAAGGTCTGGAATCGGTCCTTCTCCTGAATCTTCCTCAGGGTCCGGTCACCTCTTCTCGTTGTGCAGCGTTTTTTGCCACACTTTTTCCTTCCCACAGACTTCCCACTGAGGTGCCTTGATACAGCACTCTGGGAACAGCCTATTCGTTCAGAAATTTCTTTCTGTGTCTTACCCTCTTGCTTGAGGGTGTCAATGATGGCCTTCTGGTCAGCAGTCTTACCCATGATTGCAGTTTTGAGATATGAACCAGGCTGGGAGTTTTTAAAAGCCTCAGGAATATTTTGCAGGTGAAGAGTTTGGTTCCAAAACGCGATAAACGCCATTTAAAAAAAAAATTGAGTTCCTGCAAAAATCAGTATTGTATAGGGTCGGTACTGAAAAGTCAATTTTAAATTTTACGTAAAATGTGATATCCGCCGTGTTATTCTGTCATGTTTTCTCCCTTTCTTTCCAAACCGCGACAAACGCCAGTCTCCTTTCTCTGCAGAATGAGATAAATCCGCTCAACCAATCACAGCGCACCATTCCACACACTGTAAACAGTAACGGCAGCGCTTTGAATACACCCGGCATCCTAGTTTTTCCTATCTACTTTGTACTTTTTGATCAACAATCAAACAAAATCTTTTATAATTTTGACGGCATTGATAAACCTGTGGTGGTTTCTGCGGTAGGGAAGAAACGTAAGCCATCGAAATCTAATCATTTACGTGAGGAGATTAAGAAGACGAGGCACGCGGGAGGAGGAAAAATGCCGGCTGTTGCTTGTACTCACACGACAGCATCAAACTTCTGTCACGCTGACATGTTGAACCCCAGGGGATCTTTTGAAAAACTTTCAGTTGTTTTACTCAAAGTCAACGAAAACCGAGCAGGACTAAGCCATTTTACAGATGATCGCCGTCAAAAAAGTTCAGGAGGTATTTCCTAGCGATGGCTGATTGAATGTATTTTTAGTCCAGTGCCTGTAATAAGATATTGACCGAGTTCAGAGGCTGTCATATGTGGATCAACTTATTTTGTTGTGTATTTTCAACAGTTTCAATATGAAAAATAACTTTTATATTGATTCAATGGATTAATTGCATTTGGGGAAAAAAAGTGTTATGAATTTATTGCATTTTGGGGAAAAAATGATCAGTTTTTATAATAAATCTTTGAAAATCAAAATCTGGATTTGAATTTGTTTTGTTATTATAACCTAACGATGCTATGTGAAAGTTTGAAACAGAAAATAGTGGTTTTCATCTTGCCATATTCTTGGTAAAGAAAACACATTTTTACTCAAATTAATCAAAATGGATTTATCGCGTTTTGGAACCAAACTCTTCAGGTGTTTAGAGTTAATTAGTTGATTCAGATGATTAGGTTAATAGCTCGTTTAGAGAACCTTTTCATGATATGCTAATTTATTGAGATTTTTGAGGTTTTCATGAGCTGTATGCCAAAATCATCAGTATTAAAACAATAAAAGACCTGAAATATTTCAGTTGGTGTGCAATGAATCTAAAATATATGAAAGTTTAATTTTTATCATTACATTATGGAAAATAATGAACTTTATCACAATATGCTAATTTATTGAGAAGGACCTGTAGGTTTTAAAATCACACACAGACATCAAGAATCTATATATGAATCTCAACAATGGTGACGATCAAACAAATGCTTAATGTTGCAGTGCATGATGGGAGCCACCAATCAGAATGCATCAATGGCTGACATCATGCATTGCAGCATGAATAAATTATGCAGCTGAATTGTCCTGTAATTTTCATTGTTTTTTCTGTTTGCTTTTATTTTGCTATTGTTTTGTTCTGACTTTAGTAGCTTGTTTTGTGATGTTCAGAGTTGATCTGTTTGTCACTAGTTTGTTTATTGTCACCATTGTTGAGACTCATATGCTGATTCTTGATGTCTGTGTGTTTAAACAAAATAACTTCTTTGCACAAAGTATTTTCAAAATTTTTCATATTGCTGTTGGATCTCAAACTGTAGAATCTCAGAAATACAATCACCAATACTAAAACGAGACATCAAGAATAGAGTCAAAGATTTAGACTCTGAATGAATCAGTGAATCAGGTCACTACATGATAATGTCATCATCATCAAAACATATTGTGAGCAGGTCATGTTTTCTCTTGCAGTAACAAATGTGCTTTATAAACACAATGTTGGAACAGTCAGAGAAAAACTAATATTAACAAAATGAAAAGGGTCAAGAGCCCAACTAAAGCAAACACTGACCACCAAAATGGTAACTTGAAAAGAAAAATTCCATAAAACATTACCATCTAAACTTCTGTTGACTCTCAAGAACTTTTGTCGATGTATGACAGAAATAAAGTCAAACTGGTAATAATAAGTGCAACAATGTCAGTTGTAGTTCTTGCGTTTCTCTTTTTTGCCATGTAATGAGTGAGTAGGAACGAGCGAGAGTTAATAGATGAAATAACAAAAAAAATAGTAATTTATTAAAACAATTTATTATAAAAAAAAACTATACTCCAAAGTGATGAATCCTAAAACAAGCGTTTGTCACAGCATTTTTAGTAAAACTGTGGTGGGTGGACCTCGGGTCCTCTAGGGGGGTTCGGGGGCATGCACCCTCTAAGAAAATTTTGTGCATTTTAATGTTAAATTCATCAATCTGGTGCACTTTGAGAGTTCAAAATTAAAAGCTCCAACCCATATTCAGTGTGCAAATTGAACAAACAAAAACTCGATCCTCTTTTAGTTAATCTGTCTACATTACTCTAATGATAGTTATAATATTAATCCCATGGTAGTAATAGCCATATGTTGTAAAACAAATGCACTGAGAAATAAAGGAAACTTTTATAATTAGTTTTGTACTAATTTCTATAGGCCTACTTGAAAGTGATAAGCTCACATCTTTTATTTTGATGGAAACTGCATCAAGCTTTTATTTTGGGGGAACAAAATCAAAATTGATTTTGGTTTACAAAGGCGTCTCATTACAATTCTAGTAAAATTCGGTAATCGTTTAGGTATAAGGCTGCTGCGGCGCCTGTCACTTTAAGGGATTTTTTTCTCGATTGATTACATTCACTTATTCTCACCAAGAAAGTTATTTTGACAATTGTGTGTGAATTTATCTATTCGGGCGCAAAGAAGATGCAAAAGATAACTCACGCACTGTTTCATAGGCAAGAAAACTAAAGTTATTTTTAATAGCAGTGAGATTATACAGTGGCAGCACTGATCTGATGTATATAAATGTCATTTATATAGATCAGTGAGTGGTGGCCTATTACAGCTGCAATTTCTTAACTTTGAAACAAAACAATGCAATACGTGTATCATTAAATGTCCGTCTCACCTCAGCAGTCAGGCCCGCCCTGCTGACAACTTCACTGAAGTTTTTTGCCGGCCTTCCAGCAAATAATTCATTTATTTTCACACATTTGGTGGCCTCTTCCTCAAGTGCTTGTCGTTTTTTTTTTTTTCTCAACTTATCGGCCCCTCCTTTACGTTTAGAGATTTTGTTGACTATCGTTGCACATCACATCAGTAGGCTATTCGCTGCAGTTGTAAAGCGGCCGCTTTGCAAGTCTATAACTTGATTCTGATTGGCCAATGCTCAGTGAACATGTCACATGTGCTCATCACACGTTTAACCTACCTGTCAGTCTTGCAGCTCGCATCAGCTTCATGCGGCCAATGAGAGAGACACATAAGCCCAGAATTGGACTATACAACAATATACTTACGAATATATTGACGATTAATAATTATTTAAAAACAAAATACATCACGCACCGGCCCACACAGACCGCGGCCCAGCGGGAATCTCCCGGTAGTCCTGATGGCCAGTACATGCCTGTTCACAGTGCTTCATGAGATGCAAATGCTTTTTTTTTTTTATTGTAGATTGTAATGTTGCAATTCACCTTGTTTGATTGGGTTGCTTCATGGTTTTAGGCCCAATCCCAATTCTATTTTATACCCCTTCGCCTACCCCTAACCCTTCGTCTACCCCTTACCCTTGCCCCTTGAAACAGAGTGTCAAGGCGTAGGGGTGAAAATATTCCCCTATGAAATGAGACACCACTACTACACCGTTACATGTCATTATACATCGTAGCTAGCGCCTACGTCACAGGAGATGCGGCAATGTTTATCACAAACTTCCAAGATGCCGTCGTCAGCTGTAGTCTTGCGTGAGTTACAGTTATTTTTTGCATTTTGCAGTGGACGCGAATTCCCCTCATTCGCGCGTCCACTTCACTTCAAACTTTTGCTTTTTACACGCGTCATATTGTTAACGAACTTTAACGATTTTTTTGCAACCGTTTCACTGAAGAACATGACTGTAAATATGAACACAAGATTGAATGTGACATAAAGAAAATGATTATTGGCAGTCATGTTGCCTCTGTAGCCGGTGTATGCAGGTACATTTCTCATACCCCTTCGTTTGAAGTGTGGTCCCGAAAAATCTTCGTTTCAAGGGCTATCTGGCCCTTCCCCTTACCCGTACCCCTCCAACCAAAAGAGAATTGAGACAGCCCTACCCCTTCACGGGAACGCGCAAAACGGAGGGGTAGGGCCAAGGGGTAGGGGCAAGGGGTGAATTGGGATTGAGCCTAAAATGTGCTCAATCCTGCTCAATGTCCTGCAGAGTTTAACTACAACCCAGTTCCACAACACTTGCCTGGAAGTTTCTACACAGCAAAGACCCCAGTTAATTTAAATAATTAAGAAAATCTTTCTTTTTTTCTCAAAAAGCCAAGGGTCAAGAGCCCAATAGCAAACACTGATCATCATAATGGTGACTTAAACTTGTGACTCTTTCCTTTGATTCTGCTTGTTAACAGCAGGTGTCTTGACTAATGGTCAAGAATCAGTCAATTAATCTCTTAATTATCTCATTAACTTTAACACTGCTTCAGTTTTCTTTTTAACACTTAAAATCTGAGTTAATTTAACACTGTTTTTTCTTTCTTTTCTTTTTCTGTGTAGTGAATAGCTGGACCCTCCAGGAGCAGGTTTGATCACCACTTCCCTATAGGTAAAATATTTCTAAAATCAAGGGCACTGAAAAGAATTGTCTGCCACTGTATTACACTAACACATTCCCATGTTTATACAACATTGCGTGCAAACATTAATTTTACTGGAACATTGTGTGCATAGTTTCTATAGCTTTGTTTCAGAGCTCATCCAACCACATTCCCAAACATAAACTTTCCTAAAAGTTCAGCGCTTGTTCTACTTTATAAAAAGGAAGTTTATATTATTTTAAAATAATTTTTCCACATAGTGCTTGTTTCCATCGGAAAAGATTAATCGTTATAGAAATTCAATTATAATTACTAATAGCATGTTAAAATTAATATGTTGGACTCTGCTTCTGTATTTGGATATATATATATATATAGCCTTTTTAAACATTCACTATGAGATTCCATGTATTGGTATATAGTTGATATGTTCTATGTATATGATGAGTCAATCTATTGGACATCAGTGAGTCTCTCTCTGTTTGCTGCAGTCTCAATTAAAGTTCAGAAATCAGTTTGCAGAGTTAAATCATATTTGTTCATCGTATTTTAGACAACTTTGTTGTCTAAACACTGCCACTGTAGTCATAAAAAAACAAACACTGAAATGAACAAATTACAGTAAGTCACACCCTGCAGAAAAACCAGTTTCTTAGGTATGTTACCAGGAAGATATATAAACCCTTCAGTTGGAAGGAACTCTACTGTGGAGCTGCAGTGTGTATCGTTTCTCTATCTGTGTGTTCATTTACAGTGAAATGGCAGAAGCCAGTTTCTCATGGGCTGAGGACCAGTTCTGCTGTTCAGTGTGTCTGGATCTCCTGAAGGATCCAGTGACGATTCCCTGCGGACACAGTTACTGTATGAGCTGCATCTCAGACTACTGGAATCAGGAGAGAATCTACAAATGTCCTCAGTGCAGGAAAACCTTCACAGCAAGACCTGTTTTAGGTAAGAATGTGGTGATCGCTGAAATGGTGGAGAAACTCAAGATGATGAGTCTCCAAGCTGCTGCTGTTCCTGCTATTTGTCCTGTTCCTCGTCGTCATCCTAACACTGGATCTGGAGATGTGCAGTGCGATTCCTGCACTGGAAATAAACAGAAAGCAGTGAAGTCGTGTCTGGAGTGTCGAAGCTCTTACTGTCAAAATCACCTTGAACAGCATGAGAGTCTCTTCAGAGGTAAAGGACACAATCTGATGGACGCCACTGGACGACTGCAGGAGATGATCTGCCCTCAACATGGTAAAATGCTGGAGATTTACTGCCGTACCGACCAGCGGTGTATCTGTATGCTGTGTTTGGTGGATGAACACAGAAATCATGACACTGTATCAACTGCAGCAGCGAGGACAGAGGAACAGGTACTGCTTCATAATGGATCTCATGAATGATCCAACCCCAAACATTTGAATGGTAGTGTAAATTTAATCATATTTTTGTTTTCTGCAGAGACATTTGGAGAAGAAACAGAGAAACATCCAGACGAGAATCCAGCAGAGAAAGAAAGATCTTCAGGCACTGAGAGAGGCTGTGGCGTCTCATAAGGTGAGTTTGGAGAAGAAGAGAAGTTTGAGTCTCAGTTTGGACTTTCCTCCAGTGCTGGAGCGCTACTAGATCACTGTGTGATTGTGTGTGTGTGTGTTTGTGTGTGTGTGTGTGTGTGTGTGTGTGTGTGTGTGTGTGTAACAGCGCTCTGCACAGACGGCAGTGGAGGACAGTGAGAGGATCTTCACTGAGCTCATCAGCTCCATTGAGAGACGTTGCTCTGAGGTGACGCAGCTGATCAGAGATCAGGAAAGATCTGCAGTGAGTCGAGCTGAAGAACGACTGGAGCGACTGAAGCAGGAGATCGATGATCTGAGGAGGAGAGACGCTGAGCTGAAGAAGCTTTTACACACACAAGATCATGTTCATTTCCTCCAGGTAACAGAGATCTTTTCAAACACTGAGGTTTTTAACAAGCTTCTGGAATTACAGTGAGTTTGTGTTTTTGTCTTTGTGTCTTTAGAGTATGTCGTCTGTCTCTGTTCCTGGATCTACAGATGGCTTCACTGTCAGTTCTCATCTGTCTTTTGATGATGTAGTGAAATCTGTCTCTCAACTCAGAGACAAACTGCAGCAGTTCTGCAGTGAGGAGACAGAAAAGGTATCTGGAAGAGGTACTTTATAGGTTTTACTGACTTGATCAACAATCGAGCTACTGCAGGTTTTGCATAGTCATGCTGTTTTTTATAATATGTCTGACTGAGTAAAATTCCTTGCTTGTAAATCTTTCACACACGTCACCTTTGTCTTTGGAGCATGAGGACATCGCTGAGTCCAATAAACATATACAGTATGCAGGACGAAGCCGACCTACAATCACATTATCCAGATCTGTTAGTCCAGTTTCGCAATAATGTGTTTACATGACATTTTAAAAAGTCAAATTATTACGATTGCTCAATTGAAACATTTAAACTACCTCTAAACAGTCATTTATTCTCAGAAATTAGTTTAATTAAATATATAGATAGATGTATATTTTATTTAATCTTGACATGATAATTATACTACTGATGTGTTTTGTTTCTGTAGTGAAAACCGTCCAGGTCATTCAGTTTCCTGAATATCAGACCAGAGAGGAGTTTCTACAATGTGAGTTACTATGAAAACACACTGTTAGGGGATTTACAATTAAAGACCCAATAACCATATATGATTCATTTAGACCAGGAGTCAGAAGTGCAGTCAATTTAAAACAAGAGTTAGAATTATAATACATTTAAGAAAAGTTTGACTGAAGATGTTTTGTCAGCAGAAGTCAGCTTCAGGACTCACAAGGAGTTCGTAGGCTGCCTCGCTTAGAGTTACAAAGATCACAGCAGTTATACACTACACCAAGTTGAATGATTCTCATTGGCTAAGAAATATAGAAACATAGTAAATTAAATTGACTGAAGCATATCTTCTCAATCGATTATGCGGGAGACACTCAGACCCTGAAGTTAGGCACGTCGTGACCTTCCAGGTCACAGATCTGCGTTTCTAGTCGCCAACATGTCGAAGAAAACAAGTCACTCAATCTCCGATAATACTTGTTCCTTAACCTGTAACCGAGAATACTAACACACACACACACACACACACACACACACACACACACACACACACACACACACTTAACCTGTAACCGAGAATACGAACACACACACACACACACACACACACACACACACACTGACACGCAGCTTATTCAAGACTGGATTTGGCCGGGCTCTAACTATAAAAAGGAGACTCTTCCCAAAACATCCAGATAATACGTTATTCCCAGCAAACACATTTACGTTGTGGCAACGTCTCTGGCATGTTGCATTTCTGCTATGGCAACGTCGCAGTCTACGTGCTCGCAACATTGTAACAACGTAGAATTGTAAGATGTGACAGGACTGTAGCAACGTTGTTGTGCGACATTCAGCAACTGAGAGATGACGTTCTGACAATATTTTTATATGGTGTATTTTGTTAGATAATTATATATTTTTTATCGTTTATTGTTTATCTATATTATTATTATTTAATGGGGCTATCAACACCTGCAAGTGTAGCCTACACTTTGAAGAGTAAAAATGACAGAAGGTTTCGTTAATTCAACTTTATTAAAACTGCATATAGTCAAATTGCACTTCCAAAAGTCATACATTTGTGAAAAAAAGAAAAACGAATATACAAATTTATTTTAAGTATAATAAATAAAACATAAAAACAGGACAGTAGCCGAAAGCAGGTGTCACCGGGGAAACATCCACAAATCCAGAGGAGCAAAGAAACGAATGAGACTAAATAGCGGAAAAATCAAACGAAAAACTAAACAGTGCGAGCGATGCTGCTTCAGGGCAGTGACGAGTACATAATGTACACAGCAAAAACTCCAGTGTTAAATTAACACTCCTGGGAGTGTATACGAGTCCACACTCAAGAGTGTAAAAGTGTTAAAATATGAGTGTTAAATTAACACTCAAGAGTGTTAAAGTTAATGAGATAATTAAGTGATTAATTGAGTGATGATTGAGCATTATTGAAGACACCTGATGATAACAAGCAGAATCACTGAAGGAGAAAATCACAAATTGTAAGTTACCATTATGGCGATTTGTGTTTGCTTTAGTTGGGCTCTTGACTCTTATATGTTTACTTTAAATTTTGTTTGTCTGCTGTTATTGATTTATAACAGTCAAATGAACAAAGAAAAGTGTGATCTGATAGTGTTGGTTATGTTTTGACATAATCATGTTGTGAACCTTAAAAACGAAATTTATTGAGGTATCTTAACTTGATAATTACAGCAGCTCTGCGATTGTACAGCATATGATTATCAGTATTTTTCATATAATTAAAAATATTTAATAAACATTGTTCTGATCAAAACACTTTCAAATGAATTTATTTAGAAACACAGATATCAATAATCAGCCTGTGAATCTCAACAATGGTGACAATAATAAAGCATGTTGCAGTGGCTGCCACCAATCACAACTCATTAATGGCTCCCATCATGCATTGCGGTATGAATAAATTATGATCTGAATTGTCTATGTAATTTACTTTTCCTAATTGAATATTCTGCTCGTCACCATTGTTGAGATGCATAGACTGAATCTTGACGTCTGTGTGTGCCTAAAAGAAAGATTTTTTTTATCTTTTTTTTTTTCAAAACAACTTTTAAGAAATCCTTTGTATTATATCTAAAATTCTGGATATTTATGCAGAATCACAGTTATGCTGTAAACAACAACGCAAATCTAAGTCAGAAATAAGGATCTTAATGAGCTCAGTGATCAAGTTCAAATGATGATTGTCATAATATAACCAACACCATCAGATCACTTTTTTGCTTTGTTCATCTGGCAGTTATAACTCAAATACAACAGTCAGACAAAATTTAAAGTAAACATATATGGGTCAAGAGCCCAACTAAAGCAAACACAAATCGCCATAATGGTAACTTACAATTTGAGATTTTCTCCTTCAGTGATTCTGTTTGTTATCATCAGGTGTCTTCAATAATGTTCAATCATCACTCAATTAATCACTTAATTATCTCATTAACTTTAACACTCTTGAGTGTTAACCCTCTGGAGTCTGAGGGGTTTTTGGGGTCCTTGAGATGTTCTGACATGCCCTGACATTTGTGCTTTTTTCAGTTGCTTATAAACATATTAATGGCAAAGGTGTAAATTCACTCTATTTAGCACAAACAGGGCTACCATAATATGTGAACAACTTGCATGTACATGTTTGTATTTTTGATAGAATAATGTTTATGCATGGTTTTTTAAAAAACAAAAAACTAAAGTTTCTGAAATAAGGCCATAAAACACATTCTAAATATATGTAAATAAGACTTTTGACTAATGGATGTCGTTGCCTAGTATTTTTTCTTCAAAATTATGTGAAAATCGTCCTGCCTAATCATTCCCATAACACAATACATTGATTTAAATCTTGTAAAACACTTTTTGTTTGGAAAGGCCATATGCGGGTGGGCGTGATTCACACCTATGGAGTCAATGGGGCCGCATAATGAGGCTGCATAGGTAATGAGCCTTTCATTCAGGTGTGTGAATGAGCCACAAGAATGCAAGGACAATATATAACTGGTTTGTTGTTTTTTCCACAAATTTTGCTTGCAAATTGTACAATATCCAAGGTAAACATTTCTAGTAATTGTGCAGTTAATTGTTCTCATACTGTATTTTCAGATTTGGAATATATTCTCTTCCCAAATGTGTCACTAATAAAGCATAATAAAATTATTTAAAGATAAGGCTTATAATGACCTTTTAAGATTTTGTTTACATCTATCCTTATATATATATATATAATTTTTTTTTTAAGGTTATACAATTACAACAACATTTATAATTGTAACAATATTTCCAGTGTAATCTTTCTTTGTATTCGCGATTCATATTAAAACAGTATTTTTGCCAGCTGTAGTAGCTCCACAACAGCACGCATCTTTGCGTTCATTCATTCATAGTAACGCGATTCCTATTTAAACAGTATTTTTGCCAGCTGTAGTAGCTCCACAACAGCACGCATCTTTGCGTTCATTCATTCATAGTAACGCGATTCATATTAAAACAGTATTTTTGCCAGCTGTAGTAGCTCCACAACAGCACGCATCTTTGCGTTCATTCATTCATAGTAACGCGATTCATATTTAAACAGTATTTTTGCCAGCTGTAGTAGCTCCACAACAGCACGCATCTTTGCGTTCATTCATTCCTATTAGAACAAAGCAAACAGAACTGACCTAATTCCTCAGCGGGATCCGTTTGCTCCTCGAAATGATACTTCCAGAACTTCTGAGGTAAATTTTTGCAGGATTATTATCAAGACAGTATTATTCCTCACAGCATCGTAAAGTACATAAGTCTGAAAGTGAACTCGCGGTGTGTGTTATCCAGCTGATGGGCGTTTTACAGGTTTGTTTGGATCGGCTCACATTTGCGTTTGAATAGCGCGTGCTCTCCGTGGGCGGAGCACATTAAAACTTAATTAGCTGAGATGAGAACGACTGACATCTCTCTCTTTGCATACATATTACATAAACTGTGAATATTTGTTTTTTATAAAAATTACTTCGTTTAAAAGATGAGAATTCAAGCTTCATGCCTGTATGTCTGAATGCCTGTTTGACTGAGTATTCACTGAGTTATGGTTCATTTTCGGACGCGTTTCAGAATGGACTACACTGACAGATAGGAGGCAGAACTCGCTTCGTGTTTATTTTTCTTTATTTGGCAAAAAGCACAACACTTTGTTTTTATTGTGAGTATACACAAAAATAATACACATTTAACAGAATCGATTGATGTATGAAACTCCAATGGAAAATCAAAGTCAACCGAGTATTTTTGAGTTTCTTTTACACTGCTAAAAAAAAAAGCGAGCTGGTATCGCCGGCGATACCTCCGACCTCTAGGGGTTAATTTAACACTCATATTTTAACACTTTTACACTCTTGAGTGTGGACTCGTATACACTCCCAGGAGTGTTAATTTAACACTGGAGTTTTTGCTGTGTAGTCCAGTGGTTGTCAAGACACCGTTGGCACAACCTTAAGCAATGGCCCTGAACGGTGGTTTAATGTCAACATTGTGACAACGCTGTAACAACCTTCACTACACAACGTAGTTATAGCAACCTTTTGGCCATGTTGTTAAAACGTTGTTAGAAGGTTGGCTACTTTGTGCCAACGTTCTGTGTTTGCTGGGTTTCTCATAAGGCGGGCGTACACGGTGCGAGTTCGGACCAGGTTCGGACACTCGGGAGGTCGTGAGATATTGCACACGTTGCAAGTCAGTTTGACGTTGCGTCAAAGCAGCTGGTACACGGCACGACTGTCCTGCACAAATTTTATCCCGAGCCGGCAGGGGTTTTTATTACCATAAAAATGTCTTCATCCTCGGTGCCACGGTTCAGGTAGTTATTTAGGAAAAACTGCATTTTTTTGGGTTTGGGGGGGCCCAGCACGGGGGGGGAGTGGCCCCCGGGGACCAAACAAAATTTTTCCGTAAAAGTCAAGTGGGGCTACATGCCCACCAAATTTCATGTTCCCGGTGTTTCGGTGTCCCTTGTATCGTTGACGAAAAATTCAGATGACGAAAAAAAAAAAAAAAAAAACTTTGACAATCGATTATGGGCTAGGTTGATGTGGGCCCTTAAGACCAACATACCATAAAAATGTCTTCATCCTCGGTGCCACGGTTCAGGTAGTTATTTAGGAAAAATTGCCTTTTTTGGGTTTGGGGGGGCCCAGCGCGGGGGGGGGGAGGGGCCCCCGGGGACCAAACGAAATTTTTCGGTAAAAGTCTAGTGGGGCTACATGCCCACCAAATTTCATGTTCCCCCGTGTTTCGGTGTCCCTGGTATCGTTGACGAAAAATTCAGATGACGAAAAAAAAAAAAAAAAAAAACTTTGACAATCGATTATGGGCTAGGTTGATGTGGGCCCTTAAGACCAACATACCATAAAAATGTCTTCATCCTCGGTGCCACGGTTCAGGTAGTTATTTAGGAAAAACTGCATTTTTTGGGTTTGGGGGGGCTCAGCGCGGGGGGGGGAGGGGCCCCCGGGGACCAAACGAAATTTTTCGGTAAAAGTCTAGTGGGGCTACATGCCCACCAAATTTCATGTTCCCCGGTGTTTCGGTGTCCCTGGTATCGTTGACGAAAAATTCACGGGGGGCCCAGCGCGGGGGGGGGAGTGGCCCCTGGGGACCAAACGAAATTTTTCCGTAAAAGTCTAGTTGGGCTACATGCCCACCAAATTTCATGTTCCCCGGTGTTTCGGTGTCCCTGGTATCGTTGACGAAAAATTCACGGGGGGCCCAGCGCGGGGTGGGAGTGGCCTCCGGGGACCAAACTAAATTTTTCCGTAAAAGTCTAGTGGGGCTACATGCCCACCAAATTTCATGTTCCCGGTGTTTCGGTGTCCCTTGTATCGTTGACGAAAAATTCACGGGGGCCCCAGCGCGGGAAAGTGAAAGTGGCCCCCGGGGACAAAGCGAAATTTTTCCGTAAAAGTCTAGTGGGGCAACATGTCCACCAAATGTCATGTTCCCCGGTGTTTCGGTGTCCCTGATATCATTGACGAAAAATTCACGGGGGGCCCAGCGCGGGGGGGGGAGTGGCCCCCGGGGACCAAACGAAATTTTTCTGTAAAAGTCTAGTAGACCAACATACCATAAAAATGTCTTCATCCTCGGTGCCACGGTTCAGGTAGTTATTTAGGAAAAACTGCATTTTTTGGGTTTGGGGGGGCCCAGCGTGGGGGGGGGGGACCAAACGAAATTTTTCTGTAAAAGTCTAGTGGGGCTACATGCCCACCAAATTTCATGTTCCCCGGTGTTTCGGTGTCCCTGGTATCGTTGACGAAAAATTCAGATGACGAAAAAAAAAAAAAAAAAAACTTTGACAATCGATTATGGGCTAGGTTGATGTGGGCCCTTAAAAACCCTTTAAGGTACTACTCAACCGTTTGGTAGACCACACTTTAAGTCACTATATTTAATTGAAAAATGCATCAAGCTTAACTCAACCTGAATGAGCCATCTCTATCGTTTGGTGTAGTTGTGCAATGCTAAAAAAATCCACTAGATGGCACTGTGTCTGTGAGCAGCATGCCTTTTCAGTGTTCCTTCAAACAGCACGTGACACAGCGAAAATTTACTCATCCTTTGATGACGCATATCGGCGGGACTTTTAAAGGTAAAACTATTTTGTTGACATATTATTGTTTCAGAGGAGTTGTTAAACAGAATTATGTAACTTAATTAAACAAAAATAAGTCTTATAAGGGTCAAATAATTTTTTCAAAACATGCTCTACCAAACGGTTGAGTTGTCATTTTATGGTAGAGAAGCTAGCTAATGTTGGTAAAATTAGCTAATGTTGGTAAAATTTGCTAATGTTGGTAAAATGAGCTATTTACAATGAACAAAAGGGTTAGTGTTGTTAAAATGATTAATTTAATATTATTCAATTACATATTTGATGAAAAATATTTGATCAATATAATTTTTTCACCATTTCTGGGAGAGCGGGCACAAAGTAACACTTTTTGACTTTCTCAGTTTGTGTAAATCTACTTATGGTTCAGAGTATTTATTTTTTCCCACATTAATTTCCCACATGTCTAGTACAATTATGTGGTTTTGTTTTATTAATACAGTATATACTTTTTTTCTTGATATACCCCGAAAGAATGGAGGTGAAATGTGACAACATGCCCCATAGGTGGGGTACATTGTAACATGACCATAAAACAGCTTAAAATGTTATCTGATCTAATAAAAAATATATACAAGACAGACTAAAATATTTTCTAAATAAAATACAATTATTAACTTTTTCATATAAAATAATGGCATTTATTACGGAGCCCCCCTAGTCCCACTTTGTCAAAAAAAACCTTATAACTATCTTGTGGCCTCAAGATAGTATCTCGTGGCCTCAAGATAGTATCTCGTGGCCTCAAGATAGTATCTCGTGGCCTCAAGATAGTAACTCGTGGCCTCAAGATAGTAACTCGTGGCCTCAGGATACTATCTCGTGGCCTCAGGATACTATCTCGTGGCCTCAGGATACTATCTCGTGGCCTCAAGATAGTAACTCGTGGCCTCAGGATACTAACTCGTGGCCTCAGGATACTATCTCGTGGCCTCAGGATACTATCTCGTGGCCTCAGGATACTAACTCGTGGCCTCAGGATACTATCTCGTGGCCTCAGGATACTAACTCATGGCCTCAGGATACTAACTCATGGCCTCAGGATACTAATTCGTGGCCTCAGGATACTAATTCGTGTCCTCAGGGTACTATCTCGTGGCCTCAAGATAGTATCTCGTGGCCTCAAGATAGTATCTCGTGGCCTCAGGATAGTATCTCGTGGCCTCAGGATACTATCTTGTGGCCTCAAGATAGTAACTCGTGGCCTCAAGATAGTATCTCGTGGCCTCAAGATAGTAACTCGTGGCCTCAGGATAGTAACTCGTGGCCTCAAGATAGTAACTCGTGGCCTCAGGATACTATCTCGTGGCCTCAAGATAGTAACTCGTGGCCTCAAGATAGTAACTCATGGCCTCAAGATAGTATCTCGTGGCCTCAGGATACTATCTCGTGGCCTCAGGATACTATCTCGTGGCCTCAGGATAGTAACTCGTGGCCTCAAGATAATAACTCGTGGCCTCAAGGTAGTAACTCGTGGCCTCAAGATAGTAACTCGTGGCCTCAAGATAGTATCTCGTGGCCTCAGGATACTATCTCGTGGCCTCAAGATAGTAACTCGTGGCCACAAGATAGTAACTCGTGGCCTTAAGATACTATCTCGTGGCCTCAAGATACTATCTTTTTTTGACAAAGTGGGACTAGGAGGGCTCTGTACTAATCAAATCAAACACACACACACACACACACACACACACACACACACACACTTGATATGTTTGGAGCCATCAATAGCAGCCATCAGATTTTTTTATTGGTCAAGAAATTGCACTTAAAATGACTTGTTCTGAATTTTGTTCTTTTATTATGAACAGACATCTCAACCGTTTGGTAGAGGACTGTATCTAAAATACTGTAGGGTCTAATTTAAAAAAAAAATTTGATTGTTGTTATTGTTATCATAATTGAATAAAAAATGCAAAGAAATAATTTTTCCTTTGCTTTTTTCATGGTGCGTACCTTAAAGGGTTAAGACCAACATACCATAAAAATGTCTTCATCCTCGGTGCCACGGTTCAGGTAGTTATTTAGGAAAAACTGCATTTTTTGGGTTTGGGGGGGCCTAGAGCGGGGGGGGGAGGGGCCCCCGGGGACCAAACGAAATTTTTCGGTAAAAGTCTAGTGGGGCTACATGCCCACCAAATTTCATGTTCCCCGGTGTTTCGGTGTCCCTGGTATCGTTGACGAAAAATTCAGATGACGAAAAAAAAAAAAAAAAAAACTTTGACAATCGATTATGGGCTAGGTTGATGTGGGCCCTTAAGACCAACATACCATAAAAATGTCTTCATCCTCGGTGCCACGGTTCAGGTAGTTATTTAGGAAAAACTGCATTTTTTGGGTTTGGGGGGGCTCAGCGCGGGGGGGGGAGGGGCCCCCGGGGACCAAACGAAATTTTTCGGTAAAAGTCTAGTGGGGCTACATGCCCATTAAATTTCATGTTCCCCGGTGTTTCGGTGTCCCTGGTATCGTTGACGAAAAATTCACGGGGGGCCCAGCGCGGGGGGGGGAGGATACTAACGAAATACAAACGAAATACAAACGAAATACTAACGAAATACAAACGAAATTTTTCCGTAAAAGTCTAGTTGGGCTACATGCCCACCAAATTTCATGTTCCCCGGTGTTTCGGTGTCCCTGGTATCGTTGACGAAAAATTCACGGGGGGCCCAGCGCTGGGGGGGGAAGTGGCCCCCGGGGACCAAACAAAATTTTTCCGTAAAAGTCTAGTGGGGCTACATGCCCACCAAATTTCATGTTCCCCGGTGTTTCGGTGTCCCTGGTATCGTTGACGAAAAATTCACGGGGGCCCCAGCGCGGGGGGGGAAGTGGCCCCCGGGGACCAAACAAAATTTTTCCGTAAAAGTCTAGTAGACCAACATACCATAAAAATGTCTTCATCCTCGGTGCCACGGTTCAGGTAGTTATTTAGGAAAAACTGCATTTTTTTGGGTTTGGGGGGGCCCAGCACGGGGGGGGAGTGGCCCCCGGGGACCAAACGAAATTTTTCCGTAACAGTCTAGTGGGGCTACATGCCCACCAAATTTCATGTTCCCCGGTGTTTCGGTGTCCCTGGTATCGTTGACGAAAAAATTCAGTAGATGACGAAAAAAAAAAAAAAAAAAACTTTGACAATCCCTATATGACCGCTTTCGCTAGCTATGCTAGCGGCGGTCATAATTAACTGCATGTTTTTCAGTAAAAAAATCAGAAAATAAATGTGAAATAACTGTGTTTTAGCTGTGTGTTTCTGTTAAAAAAGATTAATGAAGATTTCTGTAAAAGTATTTTGCACTTATTTAAATTAGGATATTTTAAATTAATTTTATGGTTTTTGTATGGCAGCCATTGCTGACAGTCATTTGACTGTTTTTTTATGGGATTTTTTTTATCAAATCAAATCAAATCAAATTTTATTTTTATAGCGCCTTACAACAGCCAAAAGGTGCACAAGGCGCTTTCCAGTAAAAGCATTAATAGACAACAGAAAATAAAACACAAATATCAGTCAGAGTCAGAGGTTACGTGTTAAAAGCTTGTCTGAACAGATGTGTTTTCAACTGCGATTTAAAAACACTCAACACGGTGATGCTTTGTAGGAGTGTTGGTAAAGCGTTCCACAGATTAGGGCCCTGGATGGCAAATGACCGGCCTCCAAACTTTTTATATTTGAATTTGGGAGTGACCAGAGAGGTGTGTTCAGAGGAGCGGAGTTCTTGGTGGTTGATAGACCGTTACTAAATCGGCGAGGTAGACCGGGGCCAGACCATTGATGGCCTTGAACACGAAAAGCAGGACCTTATACTCCACCCTAAACCGCACCGGGAGCCAGTGGAGCGAGCGGAGGACTGGGGTGATGTGTGAGCGTTTGGAGGTGTTGGTGAGGAGACGTGCTGCCGCGTTTTGAACCAGTTGAAGCCGATTAAGGAGTGAATGATTAAGTCCAGTGTAGAGTAGGGTGACCATATTTTAGTTTTCAGAAAACAGGACGGGGGCGTGGTTTGGTAGGCGTGGTTAAGGGGTGGGGGCGTGGTTGGGGTGAATGCATCAAAAAATACTTGACAAATGCATTCACAACCTTGCAACTATGTTATTGTACTTTAATACATAAAGTAATACTTTCCATTCAATGTTTGGCCCGCAACAATAGAATAGCCTACTATTAAAAAAAGTTTAGCTTTTAACACCTTTTACATGACACTATTTCTTTTCATGGCCATAGGCAGGCCCGGAGTGGGTAATCGGGAGAATCGGGAGTATTCCCGGTGGGCCGCTTCACTTTTGGGCCGGTCGAGGAATTTTTATTTATTTATTTATTTTTTTTCAATGTCACATCAGTTACATTAGGCTACAAACGTTCCGCATTCTGACACCGCAGCGCACAACTCAGCATGGGTTGTACCATGTGAGGGAGTTCTCCCCTCCCCTCCTATAGAAATGGTTGGGTCCATAGCCCGTCTTTTCAAAACGTTTTCTCAGGGAGGCTACCGCGGCACCGCCTGCGCCTACTGATAGCTGGGCCGGCCGTAACGGTACGCGTCAGGGAGGATGGATGGGAGGAAGAGGCCAGGAGGTATGGAAGCTTTGTTTCCGCCACAGAATAAAACATTTTAAAAGATAATTGCAACTTTTTATCTCACAATTGCGAGTTTACATGAGAAAAAAAAATCAGAATTGCGAGATATAAAGTCATAATTGCGTGAAATAAAGTCGCAATTGCGTGATATAAAGTCAGAATTGCCTTAAATAAAGCCGCAATTGCATGTTATAAAGTCAGAATTGTGAGATATAAAGTCAGAATTGCCTGAAATAAAGTCGCAATTGCGTGTTATAAAGAATTGTGAGATATAGAGTCAGAATTGCGTGATATAAAGTCGCAATTGTGTGTTATAAAGTCAGAATTGCGAGATATAAAGTCAGAATTGTGTGAAATAAAGTTGCGATTGCTTATTATAAAGTCAGAATTGCAATATATAAAGTCAGAACTGCGTGAAATAAAGTCGCAATTGCTTATAAAGTCAGAACGGCAAGATATAGAGTCAGAATTGTGTGATATAAAGTCATAAAACGTGTTATAAAGTCAGAATTGCGAAATATGAAGTCAGAACTGCAAGATATGGAGTCAGAATTGTGAGATATAAAGTCAGAATTGCGTGATATAAAGTCGCAATTGCTTATAAAGTCAGAACTGCAAGATATAGAGTCAGAATTGTGAGATATAAGTCAGAATTGTGTGAAATAAAGTCGCAATTGCGTGTTATAAAGTCAGAATTGCGAAATATAAAGTCAGAATTGTGTGAAAAAGTTGCAATTGCTTCTTATGCTTCTTATAAAGTCTAAGTGAATTATTATTTAACCTTTACATCATTTGTTAACCCATGGTATTAATACAAACTACACAATAGTAAGAGCTGAACTGTTGCTTCATTTATCCAATTTAAAAAAAGTGCTAATTTGGAATTCCACCATGGAAAAAGTGGGCCGGTCTTGGGCCTGAAACTCCCGGGCTGAAAAGTGGCCCCACTCCGGCCCTGGCCATAGGAGGTTAAAAATCTACTTCAATCTACTAGTAAAAAAATAAAATCAATCCTCCTAAAGTTCTCTTGTAGCCTATACTTTCTTTATGTGGGCTTCTAGGTCGCTAGCACCTTTATTTGACACTGACACGTACGTTCCAGCTTTGCAGTTCATGCATTCTGCTTTACACGGATCCCGACCGAAACGAAAAAACGAGAGTTTTCTCTGTATATCATCTGTGAATTTACATTTGGGTTTTTCTTTATGCTGTTAGCTACTTACATCTCATCTCGCACTTGACCGTAAACTGAAGCGTCGACGACCGTCGAGTCCTGTTCGAGTCACGCTGCTAAAATTGAAATTCTGTGTCTGTGAACGTAAAGTCCGCCTACTTTGAAATGATTGGTCATTTCAAATATTCTGACATTGACGAGCAGTATGACAGACCAATGAGGCTGAGATGCGCACACACACACACACACACACACACACACGCCTCTGTATTCTGACGTGCACTTGCCGCTGCGGAAGTGCGGATTGAGGAACGCGCTGATTATAACAAGACGGGGCGAAGCCGACGCCGGTTTCATATGTTTTGTTTGCAAAGGCAAGCATGTATTTAAAGTACACGCTTAATGGCCCAATGAAAAATAATCAAAACCAGGACATTTTCATCACTTTATAAAAAACAGACAGGACGGCCAGGACAGGACTTGAAAACAGGACATGTCCTGGGAAAACAGGACGGTTGGTCACCCTAGTGTAGAGGGCATTGCAGTAGTCTATCCTCGAGCTGATAAAGGCATGAATGGGATAATTCAGCAAATAGCTGTAAAAAATAACAGTATTTTTCTGTAAAACATTTCTGTAAAAGTTTTTTGCACTTCATTTAAATTAGGATATTTTACTTTATTTTTACGGTTTTTGTTTGGCAGCCGTAGCTGACAGTCAATGACCGTTTTTTTACGATTTTATTTTTTACAGTGTAAGTAAAATCTCCAGAGAAGTCATTCAACTCATTTGATATTTAGAAGGAAAACTATTGATTAATACCTTGATTATAATCACTCATTAGATATACATTGAAGCAGCAGTGGATCCCAGAATCCACTCCTTCAACACACAAGTCTAAAATCCAGTCTAGTGGGAGAGTTTTATGCTAAATTAATAGTACCAGACCGTGCTTACTTTTTGTGTTTTTAAAATGCATTGGCAGCAATCAATTGATAAATCAATTATGAAAATCATTAAAAAAAAAACATTCATTATGGATTAGATGCATTTGACACTGACTGGAAAAAAAAGTATAGTAGTAATATTAGTTTACAGTTGTTTTCTTCTTAGCTTTTGCTGTAATGCAAATCACTAATTATTTAGCAACAGCACTAAGACACAGTGCTACAGTATTACTGAAGGTCAAACTGTTATGTGGGCCTATATCTCTGTACATAAACCTTCATTCATACATACATATCTCTATTAACATATCTTTGTAGATCTAAAAAAGATGCTATCTAAAGATACTAGAGTATGCATTTTTGAGACGGAGATTGCATATAAGCGCTCAAACTTTCTGCCGCGACTGACGTTACACGTTGTATAGTCTGGTTTGTTTTCACATCTTTGTTTGCTGTTAAATTCATTTAAACATTTATTTGCAGCATGTTTGTCATCTGCAACTCCAACTGTCAAGAATGATCATAATGACTCGAAAACAGGCACCTTACAACATTTCATTTTTACATTTCTTTAAAGAAAAATGATCATCTGAATTACACTCACATTAATCAGCAAAGATGATAATGCTGATGTTAATGGGGGCTGGAATCATGAGGAAATTATAATTTTTATCCAACTAACTTGTTATAAAAATAGTTTTAGCCGTAATGAAATTCTTCTTGAAGGGTTGAATTGGATTGAGGTTTTGTTGATGATTTTTCCATTAGAGGTACAACTTTTCAAAACACATGATAATTGTGAGGTTTTTCTCTTTATCAGATTCCCGTCAGTTGACTCTGGATCCAAACTCAGTGAATAATTGGCTCCAGCTGTCTGAGGGAAACACATCGATCACCGTCACTAACACAGGTCTGCCGTATCCTGATCATCCAGACAGATTTGATTGTTGGATGGAGGCGTTGTGTGCGGAGAGTGTGACTGGATGCTGTTACTGGGAGGTGGAGTGGGCTGGAGAAGGGAGATCAGGAGTGGAAACATCAGTGACGTATAAGAGCATCAGGAGGAAGGGACGGGACCCTGAGATTATAGGCGGACGTAATAATCAGTCATGGACTTTGTTCTGCTCTCCCTCTAGTTGTTCATTCTGGCACAATAACATTGAGACTGTTCTCCCTGTAGTGTCCAGCAGTAGAATAGGAGTGTATGTGGATCACAGCGCAGGGATTTTGTCCTTCTACAGCATCTCAGACACAATGAGCCTCATCCACAGAGTCCAGGCCACATTCACTCAGCCGCTCTACGTCATGTTTGGATTAGATGATCATACATCTGTGAAACTGTGTCGTCTGACCAATTAAATCATACAGAGATTCTACATATTATTTCTTCATATATCCACTACTGAACTTTTAATAATCAGATATATTAAGAGTAAAACTTAGATGAGTATAATAATGGCTGTATTGTGAGAACTGATAATGATTTATTTTAATAATTTTTTTTTACATTTGGTCTTTTTGGTGAAACTTCATGAAACTCTTGTTTGTCTGTCAGAAGTAGCTTTAAAATCTTCCAATATTGATTAATACAGTTGTGAGAATGAAAGTATTGTGATTTTACATTGAGATGTGGTCTGATATTAATTTAACTTATTAACACAATATGACTAAACTAACACAACTACTTGTATTTTGCACACTGAGTACATTGAGTTATCATTCACAGTGCAGGGTGGAGGAAGTAAGTGAAAGCTGGATATTTTTATTTGCTACATTGTATAAAGTGAAAATGTGCAGTTGTTGCTTTAAGGAGGTATTTACCTGATTCTATAAATTCTAATTATGTTGTTGTGACCTTCTTCAGTCAGTTTTATGTGACATAAAACAAGATAAGGCTGTTTTAACTTAAAGGTCCCGTTCTTTGTGATCCCATGTTTCAAAGTTTAGTTAGTGTGTAATGTTGTTGTTAGAGTATAAATAATATCTGTAAAATTATAAAGCTCAAAGTTCAATGCCAAGCGAGATATTTTATTTAACAGAAGTCGCCTACATTGAATGGCCAGTTTGGACTACACCCCTCTACTTCCTTCTTTAATGACGTCACTAGAACAGTTTTTTGACTAACCTCCGCCCACAGGAACACAGGCGTATTGATGGCGAAATGTCAACAGACGGTTGATGTTTATCTATAATCGGATACCCCAAAAGTTTAATTCGAAGTTGTTAGTTTGCTCTGTCCATTTCACCACGGACTGTTTTTCTAACCTGCGATAATATCAAGCAGGATTCTCTCAGCGTTTCATACTGACGAAGGGGGCAATTTCAACTATATTCTAGGCCAGCAAGCGGTAAGTAGTGATTTACTATGGAAGTAGCGATCAACTTCACATCGTTTCTCTTAGTAGGATGAAAATAATCTTACTTAAACTGTGATTAATTTATATACAGAAAGCGATCAAAGAACAATCCTTTTCCAATCGCCCAAGCTGTCAATCACACAGCGTGAGTTTATCTGGACACTTGCCAAAACTCGTTATGAAATCAATGATGCTGTTACACTGCACAACGAAGCTCTTACTGTACTTACCTCATGTTTGCATTGGTGAAATCATTAGTGAGAGTGCAGAAACTGCGTTGCGATGATAAGATCTTTTTTCACGCGATCAACAGACTGTCATCTGCTCAATGCTCATCACTGCAACCTTTTATGTGATGGGAATAGATCTAAATACTTAAAAAAACTTCTCGCGATTCGTTAATCCCGATAGCTGTAATAGTAAAAGTTTTCCAGATAGTTCCACATGTAATGCCAGATATTTCATATGCAAGCATGTCAGCCAATCACAGCAGAGGGCGTTTACACTGAAGTCTCACAGCAGACACGCCCCTTCAAACAGAGTGTTCAAATCAGAGGCTAAAATCAGGCTAGGAAATATGCCTTTTATTTCTAAATTATAACAACTTTTGATCTAAAAAACATACTAACATTATAAGGGCACCCCAGGAAACATTCTAAAATAATAAAATAATCCATGCAATGGGACCTTTAATTGATTTACATTGACCCAACATACAATTTCCAATAAAACTCTTGTTTTATTAACAAAGTTTGGGAGGAGCACATTCAGATAATTAAACATAATTAAACACGAGTGGAGCACATTCAGTTAATCAACCCAATCAATGAGTTAAGAGGTATATAGTATATACACCAGACTTTCCTCCATCTGTTTGACAGTTTAACAGCATTCCTCCACCACCCCATCTCCTCACTTCTAGTCCTAACTACTCTTATAACAACTGGGGGGAGTATTCTGGGTGTATTTGATGTAAGTGTGAACTTGTGAATCTGATGACTCATCTATGATATGGTTTATTGAAAATAACAACCCGTAAAACAGATATTTCTGCTAAAGTATGTTTCTGTCGATGGAAGCACATGCTGGCTCCCCAATGTACATTATAACAGCGATAATCAAAAAACATGAATAAAACGGTCACTCTTTGTAAACTTTGTTCGTTGCGAGCTGTGAGAAGATTTGTGTGTGTGTGTGTGTGTGTGCCATCATCATCGGCGGTCACTCGAAGAAAGTATGACTGTCCTCTCCGTTGCGTTGTCTCCTTGTGGGTCTTCAGATGGCTGTATAGAGGCCAATCTGTGATCCACATACTTTGGTGCAGTGTGGGCAGGAGAAAGTGGTGATTGTTGTTGGTGGTTAAGCCATTTTGTCTTTCTCCTTGCGAAGCTGTTGCTTTGATAGTTTCTGAGTCAAAATAAGTTTGTTTGCTCGTGTTAATGAGTTAATAGGTAGCGTTAAGTGTATCTTTGAAGCTCACTCTGTGATCGCATTGGTGTGCTTGCCAGTCACGTGACCAGGCACTGAGAGAAGCACAGAAAGCCACAATCTCTGTGTATCCATCAATAATCCATTCCTATGAAGGTAAAAGAGTGAATTGTGTTGCACAATGGTTTTAAGGAGCAAGTGCCTTTTGGAATACACACTTTCAGAGTTCATATGAAGTATCATTGTGTTAATGAATATTGGTATTACTGTTTATAAAATATGAAATGTATACATAAAAGTTAAATGTTAACTTTTTGAAGGTAAAGTGAAGAAATGAGCTGAGTGAAAAGAGTGACAAAAAGTGATTTATTTTGATGTTGGTGACAAAGTGATGTAATGAGACAGACAAAATAATGTGAATTAATACTTTGAAAGCAACTGTTGTGCTAAAATTGACTTATTGTGCATTAGTTCACCCAAAAATGATAATTCTGTCATTAAAGGAGAACTCCGGTCACTTTTAACATTGAGCTCATTTTTTTGTAAATTTGGAGTGCTGTCAATACAGAGAACAACGACAAAAATCGGTGTTGCCTACACCGTGTTATCCTCTTTTTAAAATTTGCACCCTGTTGACTTCAAAGGGGCAAGTTTTAAACCTGCTTTTAGCCTCTTAACATCCTTGATGTGTCATTACAAGTGCACAGCCATGTGAGTGATTCCTTCAGAGTGAACACGGGTGAATCTGACTGCAGTAGATGTGAAAGATATGAATAAAAATGATAATAATTCAGCCAGCGCACATACCTGTATTTACATCCTGTTTTCGGTTGAAGTCCATAGTAATCGATTGTCAAATTCACGCGCATAGTTACCTATGATCACGCGCGTTGTTGTAAAGTTTTCTTTCTTCAAAGCAGAGACCAGTGAGACAGTCGGGATCGCGTTCAACAGAAGTTGTTCTTTATTGAGAACTCCACTGTACGCGCCTGTAGAAACTTCCAACATGATCTAACTCTAATACAGTATGCATTGTAGTTATATACATTCCAAGGGGGAGGGATTACATAGAGGTGGAGACTCTGAACAAAGCATGCAAATGAAGTAGGAACACACCCTACTCTGAGTCCAATTGAATCAGCATAACTATTCACATGCTGATACTGGCCAGGAACTCCAATTCCAAGAGCCATCCCAGAGCCATTAAAGACAAAAGGTGAAAGTCAATCAACCTAACGATTCAATGTCTGGGCTCCGAAAGGTGAGAATCAAGTGATCTGACTCATTTAAAACACAATAGAGAAAACAGGTCTGGCAGGAACGGAGACTCTTGCTGGAGACTCAATAATCACCTGAAATCAGTCTACTCAATTTTATCAGTTTAGATACTATTGCAGTGGAAAAACTAAATTAAACATTTAATAAAAATGTAATCCAACAGCGTGAACTCGACAATCGACTACTTTGGACTTCAACCGAAAACAGGATGTAAATACAGATATGAGCGCTGGCCGAACTTCATTTTTATTCATATCTTTCACATCTACTGCAGTCAGATTCACCCGTGTTAACTCTAAAGGAATCACTCACATGACCTGTGCACTTGTAATGACACATCAAGGATGTTAAGAGGCTAAAAGCAGGTTTAAAACTTGCCCCTTTGAAGTCAACAGGGTGCAAATTTTAAAAAGAGGATAACACGGTGTAGGCAACACCGATTTTTGTCGTTGTTCTCTGTACTGACAGCACTCCAAATTTACAAAAACACAACACGCATTCGCTGTGATGCTAATGTGAATGTGCGTTTCAGATGAGTATTTTTGTAAATAAAGTGGTAAATAATATTTTTTTGCAACAAGAAGTTGCGTCACCTCATAAAATTGAGGTTAAACCACTGGTGTCACATGGGTTACTTTAATGATGTTTTTACTACCTTTCTGGGCCTTGAAAGTGAAAGGTTGTGTAGCTGTCAATGGAGAGACAGAAAACTCTCAGATTTCATCAAAAATATCTTCATTTGTGTTCCGAAGATGAACGAAAGTCTTAAGAGTAATTAGTGACACAATTTACTTTTTGAGTGAACTAACGCTTTAAATATAAATAGGACTAATTTGCTCTTGACATGAGAATTAAACTGCAAATGTGTTTTGGTGTTTGTAATGAAAACCATCCAGGTCATTCAGTCTCCTGAATATCAGACCAGAGAGGAGTTAAAGTTCAGCGGTCTAGCTCATCATTGTCAAAATGATTAAAGAAGTGAACGAATGCCTGGTAAAATGTAAGTAGATAAACATTTAATATTTTACTGTTTTACAATAAAAATGTTCAACTACCGACAGTATCCGGTGACGTAAATTAGTCAACTTTTTTATTTATTTATTAAATTTAGCCTTTTTGAATTTACAATATGCTATTATTTCCTTGATTCATTTAGAGAGAAGGCATGCCTAATTAAAAATAAAATATGATTTGCAAATAGTTACAATTATTTAACTAATGTTTTTTTTCTGCATAGAGAATTATGAGAGACGATAACAAAGTTGCGCTGTTGAGACTCGTGCTGTTATTTATAACATAATAATTAAGAAACAATATATAGCCTAGGCTACACACAACCAGAGAGCTGTTTTCCTGAATGCCATCAAGATTGAAACAGAGACTGATTTCATAACAGTTCAATAAACAAATAGTTAAAATTAAGTCACTTACATTTGAGACGCAATAACTGTTTTTGTTCTGTTTCAGCAGCGAAAATAGTCCCAAACAAAGATCACAGCAGAACCATCGCGCATCTCACAGCAACACTCTAGCCATGTTTAAATGAATGATTCAGCGTTTTGAACGAATCCATTGAGTCTAAGATTCAATTACCCATTTATAAACTGCCTCATTCTGAATAAATCAGCCTTTTGAACGAATCGTTTGAATGAATGACTCAATGACTCGCTCATTAAGACGGTCGCCTGCCGCCTCCTACTGGCGGGTCAGTTTCATAAAGTATCATTCTTTTCAACATTCCTTATTTGTATATTCAAAAATATTTAAAATAATCTAATTTGATTGGTAACAGCCGTCTTATTATTTTAATTGAATATATTGATCAAATTTAAGAATTTGAAATGAAAGATGGAGCAAACATTTAATAAAATAAAACTTTATAAAGGTACAAAAATTATTCTGAGTGTTTTCAAACAGTGATGTAATGAAACATTGACAATTTGAATGGAGTATAGCCTCTGTTAAGGCTATTAAGGAAATGTAATTTTGTCAAAAGAAGAACTTTTATTTTAAACAAATGTTTATTTTTAATTAGCCAACTTCAGTTTGATATGTTACCATATTATCATGCTTAACACTGAGAATTTGAATAATTGTAATGTGATCAGATGCAGATATCTAAATCAAAGAATAGAGGTGGTTTGCGGGTGGATTATCTATTTTTAACAGTGGATTCGGGTGACTCAAAGTGCACCAGATTAATGAATTTATCTTTAAAATGTACCAAAATTTCTTCCTGGGGGGTGGCATGCCCCCGGACCCCCGGACCCCCCTAGGGGTACCAAGCTCCACCCACAAAAATAATGTCGAAAACACATTACACTATATGATGAACTATGAAAAATAACATTTAATTACCTTATTATTAAAATTCATTATTAGGATTTTACCACCTCCACCTCATTTTGAGCCAGGAAAAAACCTGAATACAATAAGCCTTTATTTGTCTTTATTCCCATAAATCGCTTTTATAAATGATTAATTAATTCCTTTATATAAAAATACCAAATTTTTGTTTGGGCTAAAGCCCCGAATATCCACTGACCTTAGAACCGCCCCTGGTCCAGACCACATTCACTCAGTTGCTCTATGCTGGGATTGGAGTTCAAAATGACACAACATTGAAACTGTGTCGTCTAACATTATAACTAACACTGCCATATCACATGTATAAGCACCACGATTAAATCAGAAACAGTGAGATGATAGTCACTTCTTTTCTAATTAATTAATAAACAGCTGATATCTCAGATATGATAACAGGTTAGCAAATGAATCATATAATGTTTGTAATGTATGAGTAGAAACTCGTACCTTGCTGGAATGCAAAAAAAAAAAAAAATGTAATTGAATTCTTTGGTTGGAATTAGATGAAACAAAATATTTGATGACATTTTTGCCAATGACTGTCAAAAGTAACTTCCATATCTGATTTTAGTGTTGTGCTAATGAATTTGAAAGCTATTTATATCTTAATTATCCCTTTACTTGACAATCCAAAAGATTTATCAATAAATAGCTAAAGAAAACCAAGACAGACGTGTTGTCTTCATTCCAGCTCAGATTTTTGGATTCACCGTCAGAATGCGCTATTGGCTTTGGATCTCATGAAACAAATTGGGTTTCCTTTATAAATATTATTAAAAAGTTTTCACAGCTAGGTGTCAAAGGTGTTTACTACATGTGTGTTTGATGCATATGTTGCAATTAACCTAAAATATGTCTGGCTATGTCAGACTTTTTTTATTGCCATGTTTTCATATCCTTCATGGCGTATAGTTCTTTAGAGAAGACTTTTTTTTCTTAAATCCCTGTTGTAAAATATTTCCGGAAATAAGGTCAATGAAAAAAATGCCTGGCACTGTAACACATTACAGTATGTGTGCGTCCTACTGGAACATTTTGTGCCCTCCCTACATTCTTTTCAGATCTCATCCAACTACATTCCTAAACCCCAACTGAAAATTGGAAGTTTGCCACTTACTATTTTCCCCACATAGTTATTGTTTGTGCTGGAAAAGTTTAATCTTTTAAAAATTCAATCATAATTTATTTTGTAAATAAATGTGTTGGATCTGTCACTTGCTAGCTTCTGTATTTTATATATCATTTTTAAACCTTCAGTATGAGAATGCTATGTTGATATTTGTATTATTTGTGTTCAAGCATACTGTCCTTTAAAACCTGTATTGAGTCAATCTGTTGGACATCAGTGAGTCTCTCTCACATTTGCTGCAGTCTCAAACATGATCCAGTTATGATATTGTGATGTAACATGATTTGTATTTTTGGGGGGCACTGATGCTAGTACTATTAAAGGACAGAAATAATACAAAGAGTTCAATCATATTCAGTTCAGGGTATTTCAGCATTTTTCAGCTTACACAACTGTGGCATCCAAAACAGCTTAGTCATAAAAAAAAACACGGAAATGAACAAGTTACTGTAAGTCACGCCCTGCAGAAAAACCTGTTTAAGTATATAATCAAAGAAGGCACTGGACTGTCAAGCTCAGTGTGTATCGTCTCTCTGTCTGCGTGTTCATACGGTGAAATGGCAGATGCCAATATTTCAGTGGATCAGTATCAGTTCTGCTGTTCAGTGTGTCTGGATCTCCTGAAGGATCCAGTGACGATTCCCTGTGGACATAGTTACTGCATGGACTGCATCACAGATTGCTGGAATCTGGAGGATCGGAACAGAATCTACAGCTGCCCTCAGTGCAGAAAAACCTACGCGCCAAGACCAGTTTTAGGTAAGAATGTGGTGATCGCTGAAATGGTGGAGAAACTCAAGATGACGAGTCTCCAAGCTGCTGCTCCTCCTGTTCTTCCTCCTGTTCCTCCTCGCCGTCATCCTAACACTGGATCTGGAGATGTGCAGTGCGACTCCTGCACTGGAAATAAACAGAAAGCAGTGAAGTCGTGTCTGGAGTGTCGAAGCTCTTACTGTCAAATTCACCTTGAACAGCATGAGAGTCTCTTCAGAGGTAAAGGACACAATCTGATGGACGCCACTGGACGACTGCAGGAGATGATCTGCCCTCGACATGGTAAAATGCTGGAGATTTACTGCCGTACCGACCAGCGGTGTATCTGTATGCTGTGTTTGGTGGATGAACACAAAAATCATGACACTGTATCAATTGCAGCAGCGAGGACAGAGAAACAGGTACACTGCAAAAAGAGATGTGTCAAAAAACAACACATGTGACTGTGTAGTAGGGGTGGAACGGAACATGTATTCGTATTGAACCGAAACAGTACAAACGTCACAGTTCGGTGCTTAAATTTACACAGAGAATACACAGTATAAAATTAATACAAATAAAAGCAAATTAATTAATGTAATGCAGAACTACTGTTAGATACGCGGGTACTTTAGGGACACCTAACCTGTAGCCCTACCTTGGCTCTAATATATATATATATATATATATATATATAGAGAGAGAGAGAGAGAGAGAGAGAGAGAGAGAGAGAGAGAGAGAGTTTACTTACATTTATGTGTGTGTGAGGCATGGGTGCGATCGAACAGTGGAAACATAAAAACATACTCCGTCATTTTGTTTATACAGGACATCATTCAAACTGCAAAGTGTTTAAGTTACTGTTAATTAAAATGTTAAGGAACACAAATATATTAATCTGAAATGTAGCAAATTAATTTTCAATTCATTCAGGTACAATTACCAAACATATCTCAAGGTCTTTTTGTCTTTTTATTAATTTAATTAATAAACTAATTATATAAAACTATTGTCAGTGCACTAAATAAACTGGTTCTATGACTTTACTTTATTAATAAAACTTATTTAAAAAATACAAGGCTTAAGTCATTTATTTTCCTTTGGTGGTCCAGCCTGAGACATGCACAAGCCTTCTGCATTTTTGTTTTGCTTTTCCCTCCATTGTACCGAACTCGTACCGAACCGTGACGTCTGAACCGAGGTATGAACCGAACCGTGACTTCTGTGTACCGTTCCACCCCTACTGTGTAGATAGCATTTTGACACATGTTGTGTAGATTTTAGCACACAATGTGTGTTAAAATCTAACTCTGGATAGAATAGCACTGGGTGGAGGGCAGTTTGTGTTTATGAAAAAAATATAGGTATATTTTATATGGTATCCCATAAAATATGCACAGATGATAATATTATCATCATGGACATGTAAGATTGTTAAGCTCAGCAAGAGTTTAATATTTGAAAGATGAGTGTAATATATAAAAGATGATTTTTAAAAAGTTTAGCATATTGCAATTAACTTAAAATTTATTTTTAAATACACAGTTCATACAGAACCTTACAGACTATGGTATCAAACAGACATCAAGAATCAGCACATGAATCTTGTGATGTGGAGTGCCCGTGTGAGCCACTGGAGGGCACTCTCTCCCTGCATTATGTTTCACCATGGACTCATTATGTTTAATTATGTTTCAGTGGTGTTTGATTATGGGTCATTGAGTTCCTTATTTAAGCCTGAGTGATCCCTGTGTCTGGTGCGAAGTCTTGTCACACTGTAAGCGTACATCTCTGAGCATTCTTCCCTGTTTGAGTATTCCGTGTTTCTCTGGACTCTTGACCCTTGCCTGCTTCTTGGACTGTGTATGAACCTGTGCTGCCTGCCTCGACCTAAGCCTGTTATCACCACGAGTTACTGGATTGCCCCTTGTTTAATTGTATGCCGGAGTTTATGTCTACTTGTGTGTGAGTTGAAATAAAGTGCTGCATATGGATCCGACTGCCTCTGTCCTTACGTTACAGAAGACTTCGCCACTACAGGATCCAGCAGACTTTCAGCATCTATCCATCGTGGCCAAGACCCAAGTTTCCATGCTAGCCTCTCACCATTTACAGCTGGCGAGACTAACATCTCTCCTTGAGGAACTTACAAGCTCTATGCAATCTGTGTCTCCGCAGAGCTTAAGCACAGTCACTAATTAAGCCCAAGCTCCCACTGCACCTGTTCCACCGCAACCCAGTGTGAGTACTGCATTGAACTATTTCAGTCTGTCACTTCCTGAAAAATGTAATGGCTCACCTGTGGCGTGTGAGGGATTCCTTCAGCAGTGCAGCTTGTATATGAATCTTCAGCCCCAGTTTTACTCCTCGGATTATGACCGCGTTTCCTTCATTTGCTCACTGTTCACTGGAGAGGCTCTGGAGTGGGTAGGCGCATTCTGGGAATCAGGTCGGGTATCGTTCCCTTCTTATGATGTGTTTATCGCTCTATTCAGAGAGGCTTTTGAACTCCCCGCAGGAGAAGAGGATCCTGAAGAACTGCTCTTGTCTCTGCGTCGGGGAGATTCGTATGTGGCGGATTTCTCTCACTCATTCCGCACGCCACTAAAGCCTCATCTCGCCAAATTGTTCGATCCTCCCTTGATGACCGTTAGAGGGGCTTTCAAGTATACAGTTTCTGCCAAACCCATTCATCGTGTCGGACCCCTCAAGCCCGTATTCCTCACTGGTCTTGTTGAACTTGTTAATCCAGAGACAGCGGAGGTTTCGCCGGCCGAACTGGAGTTTGAGCGCGTGCCAGCCGACTCGAAAGAATCGAGTACCGAGTCGAGTGAATCAAGTGAGTCCAGTGAACCGAATCCCGAGTCCAGTGAACCGAATCCCGAGTCCAGTGAACCGAATCCCGAGTCCAGTGAACCGAATCCCGAGTCCAGTGAACCGAATCCCGAGTCAAGTGAATCTAGCCCTGAGTCAAGTGGATCAAGTCCCGAATCAAGTGAATCCAGTGTGGAAAGTGAGTCAAGTTCGGCTGAATTTATGGAGTCAGGTCCAGTTAAGCGAAACGAGTCTGTTCCCCTGGATCCAGAGTTATCGGTTCCAACAGTGCGCCGTCGCAGGAGGAAGAGGAGGAGGACTCACTCGGCTCGCCAGGCTCCAGTGAGCGTACCTAGACTCCTCGCCCTGCCGGCCCCGCCTCTGCGCCTCGCCCTGCCGGCCCCGCCTCTGCGCCTCGCCCTGCCGGCCCCGCCTCTGCGCCTCGCCCTGCCGGCCCCGCCTCTGCGCCTCGCCCTGTCGGCCCCGCCTCTGCGCCTCACCTCGCCAACGCCTATCAAGCTCTGGGAGCCTTTTCCAGAGGCTGTTTCCAGCCCGGAGGCTACAGCCTTAAATTTCCCCTAGAACTTTTTGGGGGGGGCAGTAGGTACCCTGTGAGGGCCATGGAGGTGGCGCTGACATGGACCTTGTCTGTGCTATTTCCACTTGAGCTTCTTATGCCGCTAGTCCTGTCTGGTCCTGTGCTTCCCATGCCACTGGTCACGTTCAGTCCTGAGTCTGCTTCGTCCTTGTCTTCGTTTAAGTGTGCTTCGTCCTGGTATCCCTCCAAGTGTGCCCAACTCTGGTCTCCGGTCAAGTGTGTTCCACCCTGGTTGTCTACGACACGTGCTTCCCCATGGTCTCTTGTCCTGCTCTGGTTTCCAGGCCCCAGGTCTCTCCATGGGCCTGTCCTCCTGCCTTTCCACGGGCCTGGCCCTCCATCCCAGCCCCCGATGACCTCCCCCCAGAGCTCTTAGGAGCGTCTGGAAGCCGCTCCTTTGGGGGGGGGGCTATGTGATGTGGAGTGCCCGTGTGAGCCACTGGAGGGCACTCTCTCCCTGCATTATGTTTCACCATGGACTCATTATGTTTAATTATGTTTCAGTGGTGTTTGATTATGGGTCATTGAGTTCCTTATTTAAGCCTGAGTGATCCCTGTGTCTGGTGCGAAGTCTTGTCACACTGTAAGCGTACATCTCTGAGCATTCTTCCCTGTTTGAGTATTCCGTGTTTCTCTGGACTCTTGACCCTTGCCTGCTTCTTGGACTGTGTATGAACCTGTGCTGCCTGCCTCGACCTAAGCCTGTTATCACCACGAGTTACTGGATTGCCCCTTGTTTAATTGTATGCCGGAGTTTATGTCTACTTGTGTGTGAGTTGAAATAAAGTGCTGCATATGGATCCGACTGCCTCTGTCCTTACGTTACAAATCTCAACATGAAGCTTTTTGTTTGTTAAATTTTCAGAAAACATTTTTTTTATTTTATTCTGCACTGCTGGATAGCATGATGTAGTGTCACAAGATTGTTATAACTAACTGCACATAAATTAAAAGCGCACCATCCATATACTCATAAACTTGATCAGATCAGCACTTGCTGATTATGATATCATCAAGAAACATCTGATCATATTTTCTCTTGCCATAACAAATGTATGTTATTAAAATACAGTTAAAGCAGCCAGAGAAACATTATAAGAAGAGTAAAGGGTCAAGCTTCAAATAAAACATTCAATGAAACATCAACATCTAAATCTCAGTTAATTCTCAATAAGAGCTTGTCTGTGTAGATTCATGATTTCTAAACCATCCAAATGTTTAAACAAACTCCTTATTAAACGTCACTGGACTACATAAAAACAAGTTAACAATACGTTTCAGTTTCATCCAAACACTCAGTTGTAAAACCAGAGGAAGTAACTCCATCACCATAATGATGACTTCAATTGAAACAAACATTAGATCTAAACCCCTGTTAGTTCTCAATAACAACTTGGTAGAGATTACTCTATATATAATATACAGTTTTCGTGGCTCAGATAAGGTCCAGATCTGGTTTATTTCTTTGTTCTTGGCTGAACGTGACATTCCTATGGCCTTGTGAGATGGCAAGTGTGTGGAGATGTGGAGATTTCTCAGGTGGAGAGTGCAATGCGGTCCACCTGGCTGGATCGCCTGTGTCTCCAATTCAAGGCCTGAAAGTTCTCAGCCGTGCTTGCTGGAAAGGCTTACAGTGCCACTGGACAGGCTGGTTCCACCTCACATGCGATGGCCCTCCTGCAAGTACAACAGGCCAAAGAACAAAAAGAGCTGCACAAGGGTAATTTTGAGGGGTGTTAATGCAGGAACAGCATATGGTGACGGACCTCACCCTCAGGGCAACGAAAGTAGGCCCAAGACCCGATGATGTCCGCCTTGTTGGTCCAGGAACACCATCTCTGGCTGAACATGGCTGAGATAAAGGAAGCCGAAAAAGTCACCTTTCTCAATGCCCCCATCTCCCAGGCCAGCCTTTTTGGTGACACTGTTGAGGACTTTGCCCAACATTTATCAGTAGTACGGAAGCAGATAGAGGCGATCAAACACACCCTGCCCCAGTGGGATGCTGCTGCCACCAGACTGCCGAGGACTGCCCCTCCGTCTGCCCGACACTGAGGGCGTCCCCCTGTGGCGTCTACATCCTCTGAGGTTGGGCCCGAGCAGCAGCCAACATCCAGGCCGCAATGTCAAGCTAACCGCAGGTAGGCGAAACAGCCCGTCTCAGCCACTGCTTAGCCCTCTAAGCAGTCGGAAAAACAATATCTCTGAGATGGCTGACCCAGAGATGGAGGGAGCTGCCCTTCTTCAGGAGATGTTATAGGAGGGCTGGGTGGAAAATCTTCTGTTTTGCATAAAAGAGTTCTGGCCTTTGTTCCGCCAAACATTCCTCAATCTCTGGGTCACACGAGGTGTGGTTTGATGGTGAGCGAAGCAACACTATGCTTTCTCACTCTCATCCCCTTCTTCTTTTGCCAAAGTGCAAGAGTTTGCGGTTCGAGAATTCAATGCCTCACGCATCTCCAGCCTCGCAGGAACCATGGAACAGTCACATCACACTCACTGCCTCTACTTCGGGACACTATGCCTCCTGGGTTGAGCCCCAGCCCTCCACCTCGCTGCCCCTCCATGGGTGCATCTGTAGTTCCGCTGGTGCCTCTTGCACATTACAATGGATGCCTCCAGAACAGTTTGTGGTGCAGTATGCATAGTACACGCTGCCTCTGCCTCCTGGACAGGACCTTGAATACACTGGCATTTATGCTGCCTCTGGTTGCTGCCTTGACCTGTTTGCCTATTCAGAGTCCTCCCATTGCTGACTGTTCTATTCCCTGACTGAGGGGAACCTCGGTATGGGGACACTGTCACACACCTGGCCCCAGGGCCTACGCAAATATGCGTTTCCCTCAGTGAGCCTGCTCACACAGATATTGTGCAAAGTCAGGGTACGAGTACCCTATTTGCTCTCCAGGTGAGTTCCCCGACTGGTGAACCCTGGATGGAGTTTTCTTCCAGGCATCCTTCGGCAGTCAGATGTAGTGGAGTCATCTGATACCAGGCTCAGTTCTCAAGACGCATGCCCAGTCGGTCAGCCCCTGTACTTGGCATATGTTGTGATTCCCTCTTGATAATCAAATATATGTATTCTTCCACGGTACGGTTTTCCTGTCGGTAAACCAGTGTCTTTCCCTGGGTAGATTCCCCTGTGCTGGGTAGATTGACCTTCTTCTTTGGAAAGTTCTATCCTTCTGTCCTACCAGGTACAGAGGTCTGTTCGACTTACATGGGGTGCTGAGAAGGGTCAGCAGTAGTAGCGCTTTCCATAAGGACCCCACAACATCAGTCTGTCGATATAACGCTGAATGTTACTGATAGGGAACGTCTTGGCTATTGTTGTAACCCTCTTTCATTGAAGGAGGGAATGGAGACGTTATGTCCCACCTGCCACAACCCTGTACCACCACTGAATGAACGGGACCCACATGTCGGCTCTTAAGCACAAACTTGAATGAGTGAGTTGCTGGCAAGCCTATATACCTGTCTGTCCAAGGGAGTGAATTGCCATGTAAATCTCATTTTTTTGATCTCTGATCTTTAACGTCTCTGAAAGCCAATCTGTTTTTGTGCAGAAGAAGTAATCTAAAACACAATAGAGTTGGTAGGTTTGTTAGTACATTAACACAGAAGCTGCATCCCACATGAGAAAACCAGAAAACTTTTTCTCTGGTTTATACATTTTTATGTTTCCTACAGACACATTTGGAGGAGATGAAGAAGAAAATGAATCAGAAAATCCAGAACAGAGAGAAAGATCTTCAGGAGCTGAAAGAGGCTGTGGCGTCTCATAAGGTGAGAAAGAGCACCTGCTGTAAGATGAAAAAGGACGGAAAATCTTGTCATGATTTATTCACTCTAAGCTCTTTTCAATACAACAAAAGTGGATGCAACTCGAAAGCTTTTCAGTGAATAGTGACTTAAATATCAGACGGTTCTTCACTCAAAACCATATGACTTTAGAAGTCTGGGAATGTATTGCACAAGCTTAGACATTCAACCAAACATCTTTGTGTTCCAGTGAGTATAGTGAGTAAAAGACAAAAAATAATATGAGTAAATGATGACAGAATGTGCATTTGGGTGAAATATTTCTTTAGGATTCTACTCCAATCAGTCAGCAAGGAGCCCATGATTTTAATGTGTGTTCTATAACAGCGCTCTGCACATACGGCAGTGGAGGAGAGTGAGAGGATCTTCACTGAGCTCATCCGCTCTATTGAGAGACGTTGCTCTGAGGTGACGCAGCTGATCAGAGATCAGGAAAGATCTGCAGTCAGTCGAGCTGAAGAACGACTGGAGCGACTGAAGCAGGAGATTGATGATCTGAGGAGGAGAGACGCTGAGCTGAATAAGCTTTCACTCACACAAGATCATGTTCGTTTCCTCCAGGTAACAGAGATCTTCTCAAACACTGAGGTTTTTAACAAACTTCTGGAATTACAGTGAGTTTGTGTTTTTGTCTTTGTGTCTGTAGAGTATGTCGTCTGTCTCTGTTCCTGGATTAACAGACGGCATCACTGGTGGTTCTCATCTGCTTTTTGATGATGTAGTGAAATCTGTCTCTCAACTCAGAGACAAACTGCAGCAGTTCTGCAGTGAGGAGACAGAAAAAATATCTGGAGCAGGTAAAAAAAAAAGAAACATCTCAAAAGTGAACTTACCATCATTAACTGAATATAAAAAAGTAGTATATGTAGGTTGAATTTCCTCTTGATATGAGAATTAAAGTGCAGATGTGTTTTGGTGTCCATAGTGAAAACCATCCAGGTCATTCAGTCTCCTGACTATCAGACCAGAGAGGAGTTTCTACAATGTGAGTTACTATGAAAACACACAAACACCCTAAAACTTTTCTATAGTAATTAAACTTGATGATCTCAACAGGGGGGTGTTCAGTAACCAGTTAATTGAAGTGATAACCAAATGTAACCGGTCTTACTCGACACGCTCCAAAATGGATTCGAACTAGGGTCTCTCGCATGGGAAGCGGACACGCTAGCTAGGACGCTAAAGACAGCAGCCACTAGCGTCAGTCGCTAGCACGTCTCTCAAGGCCAGGGGAGTGAGGTTTACATGTGCAGCTCTTACTGACCTACATCCGTTTCACTCGCCCCCTTTAAACCTCACTCCCATCCAGGTCAATCGAACCAAATGTCACCAGTCCTACTTTAACTGCTTATGTTATGAAACCTGCAAGTTTAAAAACACCAACCGCTTTACATGTGTTTCTATGGTATCTGTAGTTTCGGACTACAGCTACATTTTGAATAGCATACTTCCCATACTGCTCAGTGTTCATTGCGAAAGCATGTAAACTCCAATCTGGAGTGAATATAAATTATTTCAAACCAGTTCTCCAGATCCAATGGTTGCAATTGAACTGGGTTTGGTTTTATCTATGCTTCTAAAATACCCCCTAATGAGTGACACTTCAACTTTCTACTACATCTTTATTTATTATTATGTCTACCAATAACTTCTGTAAAGTTATGTTAATGCTAAAAGTCATTCTTTATTATTAAGATGCCTATGTGTTTGTATTCATCAGATTTCCATCAGTTCACTCTGGATCCAAACACAGTGCATCCATGTTTCTACCTGTCTGAGGAGAACACAGTGATCACTTACACCAACACATACTACAGTTATCCTGATCATCCAGAGCGGTTTGATTACGCTCAGGCGTTGTGCACAGAGGGTGTGTGTGGACGCTGTTATTGGGAGGTCGAGTACAGCGGTAGTGAAGGTGTGTATATAACAGGGGCATATAAGAGCATCAGCAGGAAGGGACAGAGTTTGGACTGTGCATTTGGATGTAATGATCAATCCTGGATATTGTTCTCTTCTCCTTCGAGATGCTCATTTAGGCACAACAACATAAACTCTGATCTCCCTGTAGTGTCCAGCAGTAGAGTAGGAGTGTATGTGGATCACAGTGCAGGGATTTTGTCCTTCTACAGCATCTCAGATACAATGAGACTCATTCACAGAGTCCAGACCACATTCACTCAGCCGCTCTGTCCAGGGTTTGGATTAGGTGTCCGCTCAATCGCAAAACTGAGTCATCTAAAAGCATCTGTACACAATTAAGTTCAGATGCTACACAGCCGAGTTATGGCTGATCTGTGCCTGCTCAAAATTCTGTGTAAAGATGTAATGCCGCATAAAAGCCAGACAAAATTGTGCCCGCTCAGACCCACCTCAGCCACCAGAATCAAAGAGTAGTTGGAATTGCTGTGTAAATGCATTTATGGCACCTCTGAACAGCAATAATGTTAGTGTAAAGAAAGGCACCTAAATGCCACTCCAGAAGCACTCTTGTGCCACCTTTGCAGTGTAAATTTGCCAAAATAATGTAAAAGAAAAATAGATTATACAAAAAAATATTGCTATATCACATGTATTAAGCACCATGATAAATCAGCAACGATGAGATAATATTAATTCTCTTGTTTTCTAATTAATACATTAACAGCTGGAATTCTAAAGATCTCAGATATGATAGCATCTTATTAATCTAAAAATGTATACATCGTATACATGTGAATCGAATTAATTATGTATTTTGGTGGAATTTGATTGGGTTGTTGTTGGGTTATTGAAAGACATGTATATTTTATATGTTGTTTGGTTAAAAAAATCCATACAGTTAGTGGACTTAAATTATTTTATTTTGGATTACTTTGAATTTATGTTTGAAAATAATATTCCTCATTTTCTGCAGTCCAAATGATTGACAAATGAATAAAGGAAAATAAAACCAAGACAGATGTGTTGTTTACATTCCAACGCAGATCTTCTTCTTCACCACCAGGAGGCGCTATCAGCTATATATCCCATATGTCGAGCACAACTGCTCTCCTGCATTATAAAAAATATTAATTAATGTTATTAGAAATGTTATGGATTATCAGTATGAAACAGTAGGAAATATCAGAATTTACTTAAAGGAGAAGTTCACTTTTAAAAAAACTTTTGCTGATAATTTACTCACCCCCATGTCATCCAAGATGTCCATGTCTTTCTTTCTTCAGTCGAAAAGAAATTAAGGTTTTTGATGAAAACATTCCAGGATTTCCCCCCATATTATGGAGTCCAATGGGACCCAAACGGTTCAAGGTCCAAATGACAGTTTCAGTGCAGCTTCAAAGGGCTTTAAATGATACCAGACGATGAATAAGGGTCTTATCTAGCGAAACGATCGGTCATTTCAAAAATAAATAAAAAAGTTTAAGTTTTATAAGCACAAATGTTCGCCTTGCTCTGTTCTGTGATGCGCGTTCGTGACGTCACGTAATACGCAATTACGTTGAAAAGGTCACGCTTGACGTGTTTACAAATGTGTGGAAGGCGGACCATATACACATTTTCAAATGTATTTGTGTCAGTTTATTGTTTAAAATGCCCATTTCGTGTGCGTATCCTGGGTGTTTTAATATTAAAAAGCCAAAAAGAACATTTTCTTCAGGACAGAAATTTTTCAAGCGTGACCTTTTCAACGTAATTGCGTATTACGTGACGTCACGAACGCGCATCACAGAACAGAGCAAGGCGAACATTTGTGCTTATAAAACTTAAACTTTTTTATTTATTTTTTAAATGACCGATCGTTTCGCTAGATAAGACCCTTATTCATCGTCTGGTATCGTTTAAAGCCCTTTGAAGCTGCACTGAAACTGTCATTTGGACCTTGAACCGTTTGGGTCCCATTGGACTCCATAATATGGGGGGAAATCCTGGAATGTTTTCATCAAAAACCTTAATTTCTTTTCGACTGAAGAAAGAAAGACATGGACATCTTGGATGACATGGGGGTGAGTAAATTATCAGCAAAAGTTTTTTTTAAAAGTGAACTTCTCCTTTAAAGGTGCAGTAAGTGATTTCTGAGATAGAGAGAGAGAGATAGATAGAGAGAGATAGAGAGATAGATAGATAGATAGATAGATAGAGAGAGAGAGAGAGAGAGAGAGAGAGAGAGAGAGAGAGAGAGAGAGAGAGAGAGAGAGAGAGAGAGAGAGAGAGAGAGAGAGAGAGAGAGAGGCCCTGTCCCAAATGGCACACTCCGGACTTGTGGACTTCCTCAGAGTCCACACTTTGGTGACGTCATGTAGTGCAGACCTATAGGGCCCTTGGCGCGAGTCCACGAGGGCGCATTGAGAGGTATTTTTGGGACAGACTCGATCGTCAAGCCGGAAATAACGGTCTGGTTGTTGTTGGACAGGAGAACCGCTCCGACGTCTTATCTGCATGTCAACTACACAGCCTAATTTTACAGTTCTATATTTTGATATTGTGCATATCACCTGGGCATTAAACAATAGATATATCATGCTTATTTAAATGATGTACATAATAATACATAATGTTCCATTTGAACTAAGATTACAATTTTAAAACATAATTTAAACATAATTTTTTCAATTTACAGGTTTCAATATTCATACTATGTGTAAAACCCTGCCATTCGGTTCTATTTATTTAATGAATCATAATGCGACCGTATTATAAAACGCGCTATTATTATGTTTGAGACATCAACCACTGGTCGATGACCATAATGTTTGTATAAAATGTAGGTAACAACTGGTAAAATGTACATTTAGGTCATAAAAACCGTAATATTTTCTTCTCAGCCATGTCAACAATTATCCGTGAGTGAAATCTCTCATCTGTTGTCTGATTGGCCTTTCGCAAGGATTCCTGGGTAGTTAAAGTGCGTGGAGCCTGCTTTCTATGCGGGCTTCGCGGAAGACCGCTTCAAGGGTACAAAGGGGGCGCTGCTGAGCACATTTCAGAGCGGTAAATTGCTGAATGGGACGGCCTACGGACTCGTAGACTCAGCGAGCACGCGCAATTCAAGTCCACGAGACCGAAAGTCCGCATGAAGTGCGCCATTTGGGACAGGGCCAGAGAGATGGCTGAGAGAGAGAGAGAGAGAGAGAGAGAGAGAGAGAGAGAGAGAGAGAGAGAGAGAGAGAGAGAGAGAGAGAGAGAGAGATGGCTGAGAGACATTACAAAATTGAACATGTCAGATTCCAAAAAATAAGGTCTTGTAATTAGATTATATTACATTTGAAAATACTAGTAATCAGACTACATACTTTTTATTGATTACATGATTCATTTTACTCTCACAATGGCAGTAAATTATTCATAATTCATTGATTATGCGTGTTCATGCAATAACGCCTGCTCTTGCATTAACACAACACGCATGTGTTAAATGCTCGTTGCAGATTATTATTTTGTGAATAAAATGGTAAATAGTGGGGGTTTTTGGCACTCGGGTCACTTCATAAAATTGAGGTTAAACCATTGTAGTCACATCACCATTAAGGCCCGTTCACACCAAGGATGATAACGATAACGATAAAGATAAAGATATAGTTCTAGAAATCTTTCTCATATTAAAGAATAGCAGAGTTCACACCACAGCTATAACGATAACAATATAGAGAAACAATATAGTTGGGATCACTTTCAGAATGATTTTGTTCCAGCTGTTGAACGATAAAACACTGACAGCCAATAAGAATCTATTCTAATTTAAGGGCTTTCGCATTTAAAATGGCAGACGATATTGTGGAGAATTTAATCACAGAGGTCCAGAAAAACCCACCACTGTTTGACAAGTCAAGCCCCTTTTCAAGAAAATTGACATGGAAAACAATCAATCATTCCCTCTGAATAAAAGGTAAAAAGTTTTACCTCAGGTAGCCAGCACTCATTTCCACAACATTATCTTGCTTCCTTTGAAGTTGTGGTGAAAAAGACTATAGGGGCTTTTTAATGATCTGAAACACAAGTATCAAACGCAAAGTACACTTTGAAACCGCAGCGTGCAAGCTTAGAATAAACAGACCGTTATCGTTCATTGGTGTGGAAGCAAATATAGTTATCGTTATAGTTATCTTTATAGTTATCGTTCTTTGTGTGAACAGCCAAACCTTAAACTCAAGGTTTATAAAAAAAAACAAATGTAGCAACAAAAATAACTACATGAGGAAATTGTGACATGTAGGCTAATCATCTTTTGTTGATTGTTAAAGGAACACGCCACCTTTTTTTGAAATAGGGGTTATTCACCCTCTCCCCTACATTTAGATAAGTGGGCAAACACATTTTTGTCTCAGTGCATGCATTGTCTTAGTCTGGCAGCGCCGCCGCTAGCTTAGCTTAGCATAATGAACGGAATCCTTTGTTGCCGGATAGCATGTGAGTAAAAGTGATAAAAAAAAAAATTTAAATAAAACAAATTACTTCTTGTGGCCTGCGTATTCACAACGAGTACAAATAGCAATGCAGAAGAAGACTAGCCGATTTCTTAGGCAGATATTGATTTGGGACTATATTGGGGTGAAGCACAGGTGAAGCACTATTTGGGCGCAGAGATATCAGATATCTTGAGCGCAGAGAAAGCAGATTTCAGGTGTTACGTGACATCTCTGTGCCCAAATAACCCCCATTTAAAAAAACAGTGGCGTGTTCCTTTAACTGGGCTGATTGCTCTAGTGAAATTTTTATGATTTTATAGTACCAATTGTACTGTTTTTGATTATGTTTAGTCATCTTTATGACCCAAATGAGAGTTTGGAAAATTATCCTAAAGACCAGGTAACTTTAAATTACATTCTATTAACTTTACCGGAAGATTGTTGGTTTATAACTTTGAGAGAACCTTGCCAGAAAGTTTTGAGAGTGTTCTCTGTTAGCTGGATGTAGCGTATTAACTCTAATCAAAACATCTGCTTCAACTCATCAGCTCGTTCCCTGTTCGTGGTTTCAGTCCAGTTAACATGTATAATGTATGCCTTTGCCTGTATACAAACTTTATTATTCTTTTATCCTAATGTCATCACTACAGCATACACACACTACCCGGAGTTGTGCCCAGAGTTATAACTCCCTGTTTTTCTCTTTCCATCTGTCTGAACATCTTACTCGAGTAGAAACTCCCTCCCTTTGCTTTCACCATCTCGTCTATCTTAGATCTTCACAGATTTTTGTTCTTCTTCAGTGAATCGTCCCAGTGGAATCATAAGAGAAACACATGCAGTCCAGGCAGGATCATGGAGATGCAGTGTCTGATTTCTCTCTGGATCTCTTCATTAGTGAGTTCAGTAAACAGTCCTGGAGTGTCGATCACAGTAATGTGTCGGCCGTTGATTTCAGATGTTTCTCTCTGAGTCTCTTTAGTTATTGACTGGTGAGATAATTCTGCCTTAAATGCATCTCTTCCTAAGATGTGTTTCCCCTTGAACTTTTCCCAACTTCAGTTTTTCCCAGAAGCACAATCCTCAGTTCATCTTCACTCTCTGTTGAACATGTAAAAGAAGAAATGCAGCTGTCTGTCTTTAAAGCTTAAAAAAGTATTTCAAAGGTTTGATTCTGTAATTTGTATTGTTATATTTTCATGAGACAGACTGGGTGCTGCAATAATGCAAAATATGTAAAACAAAAAAAAAATGCATTGCGTTTTTTTATTTTTTATTTTTACAATCAATTATGAAAACCTTTAATAGAGCTCTAAAACAAAATCAAGACTTTGTAAAAGGGCATGATTTTTAATTACTCCAACCTATAATATACACTATATAGTGTTCAATGTACCAAACTCTTCCTGAATGTGAGATTATGGCAATCCTATAAATTGTATGTAGAAACATTATTAAATTTGGCACCCTGATAGAGGTGGGCATACAGTATATAGACCAATGAACAATTTTGGGTTCTCTAGGACCAACTCAGTAGTAGCACTACTAAAATGTATATTCTTTAGATAACATTTGAATACTATGGCCTAGATACAAAATAATAGATAATTTGTTTACTTATGCTGATCACAATACATTCTGAATACTACAGTAGTCACCATTAAAAAAAAATACTGTATATTCCTCCTTAAAATTCTGTCTGATTATGGCAAAATTGACTCAGAATCTCTGCACCAACTTGCACAGAAATGACTAAAACAGAATTTGTGAATTAATGTAATATTAAACATTTTCAAAACCCAATTTTTTTTTTTTTTTTGAATTCACTCATTTAATGCCATTTCTGTTTCTTTTCTTGCTCTGTTATTTTTATATTTTGTATGAAATATTATGTTGTAGTAGTTTAGGCTATCTGAAATAGAAAGAGATCGACTGAAATATGAAATTGCATCACAGTTTAATCAGAGCTCGATGAGATTTGATCAGATTCTAATGAGTCTCTCATCAGTGAAATATTTACTGTCTTTATATTGTTTCTGTTTATCCTCAAAGCTGGCCCATATCTGGATTAGAGATTCAATTTTGATTGTTATTACTGTTCAACACATAGTTCATGAGGGTAAAGCTTTCTCAATAAAGACACCTTCAAAGTTGCCTGGCTCTGAAGTGCTGAAACAATACAGTGAGAGCTGTTCAAACAAATAATGTCCATTTTCCATACACTGTTGACAAGGGCTACAAGTTCATTTAACCCATATCTAATGCATAATGTAAAAAATATAATTTCATATGGAAAATTCTACGTTTTGGCTCCTTAACCTGATTTGGCTACTAAACATTCGAAGTGTAGGAACCAATAGTTAGGAATACTTTTTTGGTCTAAAACCCTAAATTTGAAATACCTTGCATTTGATTTGAAGCGATAAAGCTTGCGGTTTCCGTCAACTGACACTGCAAGCATCTCTGGAGTGCAGGCAGGGCAGTCAAATGATTTCTCGTGGAATATCTTCTCCACCTCGTATGTCACAGCAACCCACTCAGAAAAGCTTTTGCTGAAGGTATCAGCTGATATTTTGCCCGCCTTTTAGATTTAGGACAAACATAGGAAAAAACTCTAAGGAAAATAATATTTGTGTAACTCACCATAAACACTAACTAATAAACATTGCATGCATCTTCATTAAGCTTGGCAAAATTGAAAACTCACTCTTCCGAAGCGCTCTGTTCTTTCATCAAGCATTTTGACGTACGCCTTAAGTGATACACCTGGTGCAGCCATCTTAAGGTCATAGAAAGACTGAAAGACATCAGTGGTATACAGGGTGCAGAAATTCATGGTGCCAGGCCAGTATCCATCACGCTGGATGTCCTCAATGGTGGGGGACCATGTAAGGCAACAGCTGGTGCAACTCACAACTGGCAATACAAGGTTGTAGCGGCCTGTAGAGAGCATTAAATTAAATGAATAAATGAAGTAATATTGTTAAGGAAAACAGGCCGTTGTTTTTTTTAAATTCCATCTTTAAATGGTTATAGGAAAAGATTGCAAGAAGATGTTGCGGAAAACACATAATAATGCACTGTAAATGTAGGTACTGCCACCTTGTCATACTTGTGCATTACAAAAAAATACCATTTTGATAATAACACACATACACCCACAGTGAAATTGGGCAAAACCCCTTGCATGATGAGTAATCATGAACAATAAGAAGGAAGGGAGATCAGTGCGTATGTGTGGGTGTAGTGTGTGTGACAGAAGTAAAAGAGAGACGGAGCACCAGCTGTGTCGGTGTTGTGCAGAGGTTTCCGCACCTTGCGGGATGGTTGAATCATTTATCAACATTGATGAACTGCGCAAAGAATATTATATCGTTTTACTACCGTACTTAATATACCCGTGAGGAACCGTGATGTGCATGAAATTCTCAGCGGGCACAACTCGGCACAAGACTGGCAAGCGAGTAGAGCAGATAGAAAAATGTCAACAATATGCCTCAGTTTATCTGTAAGTGTACAGGGTAAGTTACACTGACTAAATAATAGAAACTGCAACTTCTCAAGAGGCAAAGCTACCATGTGTAAAATGTCCACTTACCATTTATGGTAATGACAGACACATTTCTGCCAGGTGACGCATGAATGTTGCCTGTTGAACAGCCACACACACAATCTGGTCTCTGTATAGGTAACAGCCGTGCTATCAAAAAAATTAAATTGTGTATTGTTTAGATACCAAAAAAAGCACACACACTAACTTGTTATGCAAAATTAACTATTTCTTCAATTAAAAAGATGCATTGCATAGAGAATTTGAAAAACATCAACATTTGGTTTCTTAATGTGAATCCAGTTACAAGAATAGCACGTTTCATCCATAGTAAGGCATAATACTTGGAAATGGTCTTACCCATTTGCTGGCGCAACTCTGACAAAGGCTGCCGAAATCCTCCAGTTAGTGACTCTCTGTTGTGCAGGACAAAGCGTGAATGAACAGCAGTATCACAGTCCTCACAAAGGAACGGGAAAGGCAGGCAGTCCAGACACCTCACTACAGCTTGTTTGCCACACTGGCACCCACAATGTGGATGTGGATCTTGGTTAGCCAGCATATTTTTAAGAAGAAATGGTCTGGCCTCTTTCCACTTTTGTGAGGACACTTTGTTTCTGATCTCCCAGTCAGTAGCAGCTGACTCGGATGACGCCTCACAAATCACTGCTGTGTCCTCCAATACTTCATCATCTACTACCTCCTCAAGCAGTTCAAGGAGCTCCTGACGAAGCACCTCAGTTTCAGATCCTAACAGAAAAAGAATGAAATAAATAAAATAAATAAACTTCACCAATAAACCAACTCTATTGTTTCAAATTGACAACAGCTCATACATTTCTACCTAAACCAAAACGGTCAAGAAATTACATCTAAACTAATAATAAAAGTATAATCTATCCAGGCAATTACAATACACTATGCTTTAATTATGTACCTTTTGTTAGGTTGACACTGGAAACAACATCAGTAGGTGCAGCACATCTGGGCTGTTCTGTGTTAACAATTTCTTTTTTTTAAGGAAATAAAGGTGGCAAAGACATGCAGGCTTTATCAGAGAGACTATCAGTTTTCAGTACAATTCTGACAATAACATTTGGTCTGTTTTATTAACTGATGGTATTGCTGCTGAGACTCCAACCCCTTCAACATGACATAAGGAGAGAAGAAAGACAATCTGGAACTTTGAAACTCCTTTTCACAGACTTTAATAAGGTTATGGAGATTAAAACCATGTAAATATCCATCTTTTTTAGTTTTTCATAATCACAAAATGTGTTTTGGCTTTACCTGTGCGTTGATCTTGCTTGGTAGTTGGCGCTGAAAAACATTGAGACCAATTTAGTAATGGAAATTGTTAAGTAAACAGAAAGGAGAAATATAAGTAGGACTACTAACCAGATGGCATTCCACTGGATTTCTTACTGGATGAAGGTCTTTTAGGAATAACAAACCCATGCCTGTCACGCTTCTTCCATCGAACAGGGGTTGGGTTTTGTTCCCTCTTTGGCTTGAGTTCCTTCTGAGCTTCACTCTGTGTAATTCAACAAGACACAAAAGAAGCAACACTGCAAATAATGAATATATAATTTAGGTGTAAAATAATTTTCTTCGAACGTTTTGCCATAATGCAACACTTAACTTACCTCCAAAACCTGAAGAAATCTGTTAACATCCTGAAGCTTTTCCTCTAACTCCAAATCTTCAGCATCATAATTAAAACCACTCATTTTTCAACAAACTAAACAGGAGAGATAATATTGACAGAACATGTCGGTAACATTAAAATAAACAGATAGCTTAGCCTACTTAATAAAAACCTACAATCAAATGCATCTTCATAGTTTGTATTCGGGTGAAAATGTAAAGTAAAACAAATATGAAAATACAAGCAAATTTATAAAGTGAGGATATATTGTCATAATTAGCCACGTTGTTGTTGTTTTTTACATAAATACCTGCATTTTCATTTTACACACTATTAAATTATATTGTAATTATATTAAATATATCATATATTGTAATGCTCGTTTTGTGGCCCGTACAATTCAATAATTTTGCTCCAACATATTGCAACAGTCTTCTCAACAGATTAACCTGCAGCCATGTAAGTTAACTTATTTCCCTTACAGTAGAATTTAGCTAGCAAGCCCGTTAGCTAGTTTAAATTGGCTTATGAGAACGAGTCAACGATTTAACGTTACATTTAAATGTTTTACTTCTTGAAAAAGGTGTGCGAGATTTTAGCAAATCAAACCAGACACGTTGTCTTTCTAAAACAGCTGTATAATATCACCTTCAGAACTTAAATAATAGCCAAAGTTTGACTTACCTGCGTCACAAAATGCTCACGAACTAGAAAAAACTCCCATCAAACTCCGACCCCGTCAGTGTCTCCATGGCAACGGATTATGGGTAGTTCTCTTCTAACAAATATTTTATCGAGATTAATTGATCATTAATGGTGAAATGGTAAGGTTTGAGGCTAATAGTAGGTTGAATATAAATATTAATAATAAATTAATCTTTAAACCAATCAATATTCATGACACGGTTGTAAAGTAAAATAATAATAATGACCATAACATTTTCATATTGTAGAATTATCAATCACATTTTTGTGTTTAAATATATCAAAATAAAATGATATGTGTATATAAGCATATATATATAACATTTGAATTGATTGGGTGGGTGAATCCACTGACTCCGTCAGTGTCTCCATGACAATGGATTATGGGTATTCTCTCTGCCAAATATTTTATCGAGATTAATTGATTATTAATGGTGAAATTGTCAAAACAATGAATATATGTATATATTAAAATAAAATAAAAAACATTTGAATTGACAGTGTGGACACTTCCGGGATGTTATATCAACTATATATGTTAGTAACATATATAGTTGATATAACATCCCGGAAGTGTCCACACTGTCAATTCAAATGTTATATCAACACTCAGTTCGCCGTGCCCTGGGCGTTCAATAGTACCGCGGATGGGTTTACATTGGAGTTAGTGGAAAGCTCTGTGCGTCTCTTTTGACGCTCATGGGTGCCATGTGCGTTGAAATTGTACGCTGACGGACGTGTCAAAAGCGTAAGTATATTACGCCCTGGGAATGAGAACGGGTTGGAAAGCCCGTTTCCGCCAGAGTTTATGATTTTTTAGTTTTTTTTTTAGCATCTCTTCCAGTGACATGTATGTAATAATATCAGCAAGTTAAAAGAAATCGTATAGTATAGCCTATACTGTCATAGTGTTTTGGTTATGTATAAATAGAAGAATTATGTGACTTAATTTGGTGTAGATCATGTGACACTTCGGGAAGTAGGAAGAGTCCGATTTTTTCACACATGTTCATCGACGACAGAAAACACCACCTCTTTAAATCGATCGACGGATCATTTCAGTCTTTTAAAGAATAAACTCCAGAAATCAAAGACGCAGAACTCGTGGTGATTTCAAAGGTATTTTAGAAGTTTTTATGAATGTTTGTTTCAGCTGTGTTTAGTTTCGGTTTTGCGAATCTACAGAGCGCACTGGTGAAGTGCAGAGTTTGAATGAAAGAGTCAAATCACATGTGAATTCACAGCTGTTGACTTTCTGCAGATGCAAAATGTGGCAAATTATTTGTTTTTTGTGTGAAAATAAACTTTTCATGATGTCACAGCTTTTACTTTTGCTCAGACCTCACGCGCCTGTGCTCTTTCAGTATAGAGCTGAACGTCGTTTTCTTTTCCTAGATCAATTTCATCAGACAACAACACCACCTTTTTTTAAGAATGTAAAAGATTATGTATATGTCTTTAAAATTTTCTGGATATCAGTATTAAGAAATTAAGAAACATTAAATTTGTATAGGCTACTTGAATAATTGGGGCTAAAAGTGGCATCCATGTTTGATTTAAAATGATCACAAACAGAAGACATATCATATTTTAATGGTTGTGTGTGAAACAAATTACTGACCATTCAGTGTTTTTAAAGAGGTCTGAAATTGATAAATGTTACCAACATGTAATTTTTTCCCCCATCTGTTTAACAGCATTAATTTACAGTAGTCTTTAACACTTTAACACGTCAAACTTGCGCCTCATGAATAATAATCGCGTCTGCATTCACCTGAACTGATTTGCTGAATCAAAATGCAAGCATGCTCTTGCTCTTCCTATGTAGCCTACCGTGGGGGTTGAGCTCAGATCGAGCCTTCTTCGAGGACAGCATTAACTACAAAAGGGGTCCTATAATGCCCTTTGTTTTCACAAGATGTAAAATAAATCTCTGAGTGTGTATGTGAAGTTGTAGCTCAAAATACCCCACAGATATAATTTTATAGCATGTTAAAATTGTAACTTTTTGAGGGTGTTCCTTTAAATGCAAATGAGGTGCTGCTTCCGCAAAGAGGGTGGAGCTTCAAGAGTGTGTTAGCAGCTTTACCTCACACAGACACACTGAAAATTTCTAAAACTTTTAGCCTTTTATGTTCAAACTGGAGTCAGACTAAAATGGAGAGACTCCAGAAGAAGTGACAACAAGTAGAGTGCAACGGAAACATTTCTGAATGGTTAGTTGATGAATTTATGTAGCTTATGTGTAGTTGTCTTCTAGTCATTGATTAGCATATTCTGTCATGATATTCTATAAATCTCATTCCCGGGGCAGGGTTTATGTAAATTTTAAGGTTTGTGATGTCACTAACCTGTGAAGAAGTTCATTATAATCTTGTCTACTTGTTGTAAAGTAAAGGTGAACTAAGTAACTTTTTTATCTTAACCGAACAGCTTCAGAGTCATTGAAATGGTTATATGACTGTTTTCGGGTTAAATGGTGGTCTTCTCGCACCCCTTGAGCGCCTGTGAGACAAAAAACACCCTGGCAACTTTGGGCCGTCGGGCTAGCCTTATATGCTAGCCTTCTGTGTATTATACATACCTCAGTGGACATGGCTCTGTGCATTCGCCGGGTTCTTTGAAAACAAATGCACATGACGAGCAGGAGAAGATGGGAGGGGGGAGAGTCGCCAACGAGTTTGACGACAGTGTGGTCAAATATCTATTCCGAAGCTGTAGGGGGAGCTCTATAGAGAAACCCGCGAGAAAACAGCGAAGAAATCGGCAAAGCTGCATAATGCTGCTTTAAAAAGTGATTTCTGTAAAGTAAAATATCTCCCTTTGGTTTGAACTTTGAGCGTTGTAACTTTGCAGATGTTGTTTATGCTCAAACAGCAACATTACACACTAACTAAAGTTAGTGAAATCATTATCAAGCACCCCTTTAAGACTGGATTGGCAGGCGTACTCATGAAAGGACCACAGTAAACTAATGAACTGCTCTCTCTCTCTGTGTGTTTATACAGTGAAATGGCAGAAGCCAATATTTCAGTGGATCAGGATCAGTTCTGCTGTTCAGTGTGTCTGGATCTACTGAATGATCCAGTGACGATTCCCTGTGGACACAGTTACTGCATGAGCTGCATCTCAGACTACTGGAATCGGGAGAGAATCTGCAGATGTCCTTTATGCAACCAGACCTTCACACCAAGACCTGTTTTAGGTAAGAATGTGGTGTTTGCTGAAATGGTGGAGAAACTGAAGACGAGACTCCAATCTGCTGCTCCTGCAGTTCCTCACACTGGATCTGGAGATGTGCAGTGCGACTCCTGCACTGGAAATAAACAGAAAGCAGTGAAGTCGTGTCTGGAGTGTCGAAGCTCTTACTGTCAAAATCACCTTGAACAGCATGAGAGTCTCTTCAGAGGTAAAGGACACAATCTGATGGACGCCACTGGACGACTGCAGGAGATGATCTGCCCTCAACATGGTAAAATGCTGGAGATTTACTGCTGTACCGACCAGCGGTGTATCTGTATGCTGTGTTTGGTGGATGAACACAGAAATCATGACACTGTATCAACTGCAGCAGTGAGGACAGAGGAACAGGTACTGCTTCATACTATGGGTGTCATGTGTTGTTTTCTAACTGTGCGCTTTCCCACACTTTAAGAAGATAGGTTCTCACTATTTTAAGCTGTAAACTGGATTCCACTCAGTGATTAGGCCTTGTGACTTATTTCCATCCATTTATTTATTATAGCATTCACATAGTGAAAAACCTTTAAACAAATAAACATACATACAATGTTAATCCCCAGCAAATCCAATAAGGTGCATAAATTGGCAGGTTTACCATGACTTAATTTTAATTCTTACACATAGGTCTGAGTTGGTAAATACTACACATTCAATTAAAGCTGGTAGGTATTGTACAGCCCAATGACAATAAATTACATACATCATTTATCTTACATTTAAAGTACAAAATATATGCATTTAATAGCTTTTACAGATTTGTAGTTTAATTTACAGAATTTTAACCATAAAGGCTATGAAATTACTTCTGCTTTTAACCATATTTATGAATTGCTATTTTAATAATTAAACAATCTATATTCAATTATAGTTGAATCACCTAAGTTTTTATTTCTATTCATATCAAATGGGTTTTAAGCAGTATTTCATATTATTTGAAGTATTTAAACAACTGCCCAAATCGTGAGTTACCAAATTAAACCAATCAAATAAGGTAAACTAAGTAAATTAAATTTAAATAAATGTTTAAAGGACAAGTTCGGTATTTTACACTTGAAGCCCTGTTTTCAGATCGTTTCTGATGAAATAGAACAGTTAAGATTAAAATTTGGACACATGCTGCTGGGCCGATAATTTTCGGTTTCATTCGCTTTCCCCCCCCACCTCCACAATGGCTGCATAGGTGCACTGGAACAATCCTTCCTAAAACGCATTAAACTTTCGATTACAAAGACGTGAAACTCACCGAGTGGTCAGGGGTGTTCACTGATATGCTCACACAAAAATAGCTGCAAAAGATGCTTTTTATCAGGTTTTATCGTAGTTTTTGTCCAACTCCATTGACTTGTATTGGATGAGCTGTGTGAGGTACGGTATTACTCCGCCGCTTCTTCTTCTGCTTCTTCTGTGTATTCAATGAAACATAGATATCATAAAGGCTAGATGTCTCGTGCGCGCTGCTGGCCAGTGGAGGTCGACGTCCGCACACGGCGGCCATCTTACCACAGGGTGCTCGCTCACTCGTAACATGGTGCATGTACTTTTAAATAACCATAACTTGCTCAATTTTCTACCGATTTTCAAATGGTTTGGTTTGTTATAAACGTCAGAGATGTAGTTATGACACTGCATACATATGAATAATTATAACATACATGTTCAAGCATTCAGAATTATAGCCACGTTAATAACGTTTGTAAGAAACCAAACCGTTTGTAAATCCGTCCAGATTTCAGCGAGATAAGAGGATTTGTGTGCGTGCTGATCACTCCCCTTAATTCACTGCTTCCCTGTGGTAAGATGACCGCCGGTGATGCCGAAAGTGACTCTAGCCTTTATATGATATCTATGCAATGAAATGCCAGTGGTTTGCTTGCAATTGGCAAAGGTGCATTATCGCCACCAACTGGGCTGGAGTGTCTATTATTCAAGCTCTCAACGGAAGAATCTACGGGTGTGAGACGTTTGGAAAAATAGATCCACAGTTTTACAACAAATGGTAAAACACCTGTTGGAAAGCATCTTTTGCAGCGATTTTTGTGTGAGCATATCAGTGAATACCTGACTCGGTGAGTTTCACATCTTTGTAAAAGAAAGTTGAATGCGTTTTATGAAGGATTGTTCCAGTGCCCATAGGCTGCCATTGTGTAGGTGGGGGGGATAGCGAAATTCTCGGGACAGCAGCATGTGACCAAATTTTAAGCTTAACCGTTCTATTTCCTCAGAAACGATCTGTAAACAGGGCTTTAAGTGTAAAATACCGAACTTACCCTTTAACAAATTCTAAATGTTAAAAAAAGCATAAACGTATACATATACGAATAGGCATATTTTAATACACTGACTACACCAATAAACACCTGTAAGTTAAAATACACTACTTAAGAACATGGTGCGATTTACAGAGCGTCATTAAATGCTATTTTCACATGCTGATAACAGAAACTAGCAAGCATGACAAAGTTCATTTCTTAAACCAGCAGAGCTTCAGAGCTTACCGGCTGTCCCTTCAGAGTTCTTTAGTGAGTTCCCGATCCTGCACAGTGATTAAATCAGACATCAAGCTCTAATACTCGAGCCAGCGCTGCTCTCTGCCATAGGGTCAGCTCCCAGTGCACACAAACAATAGCAACGGTGCATTTCCTTATCCGGCCTGGGACGCGCAGTGGATTGCAGATTAGCTTCACCTGGTACTAATGAGGAAATGCGGGGTGACGGGCGGTTTGCCGCAACAATAAAAGAAGTATATACTTGAACTTCCTTTTTTAAGTCAACTGTTATGTGATTAAAGTCATGTCGACGTTGACTAATCGCTGATGAAGTCATTATAAAAATTCAATAAATGGAAATGCTTTGCAACATGCCACAATTTGCTACTAGAGGCTAAAGTTTGTGAACAAATTTTGATGTTGGCTTGAGAAGCCTGAACCTCGAGCTGAGGCTTGAACTCGTGTCGCCTTGTGAACAGCTTACTCCAAAACCAGAAAAGAATATATGCTGGTCAAAATAATATTTTTTTCACCGCACTCACCACGTTAATAGACATGCACAAAAGTTAGGAAACGTCAAAGCTTCATACCGTTTAGTACAGCCCTGTTTGTAAATAAGTTCAATAATCAATACCAAATCTAAAAATAAATGGATCTACAATGATAGGTAATAATAAACAGGACACAATTTTAATTCAAATGAATGTGAAAATGTATACAAACAGGCTAAGAAAAAACATGAACATTAGCTAAACAAGAAAACGAACTGCTTTAGAACGATTAGTTTCAGTGAACAAAAAATATTAACGAACAAAATCAGGTTAACTGCCCATTTGAACGGCGCAAACACCACGCATCATTGACACTTACGCACATTCCACACCGGTAAACACCGCCTTTTGTGTGCAGCTCCCACACACTTTGTGACATTTGGCATATATATGTCTCCTTGGTTTTATTTTGTTTGCAGTTCCTCCAGTTGTATGGCTTCTGATTCCATGTGGTCGGAGCGAAGTTCGCTCGCCAGTCGTGTGATGAAGTCCCTCCGCGAAACTTGCAATGTAGTGTATCTATAATGCGTGTGGTCAAAATGACCGTTATGGTCATTCTAGGTAGAAATAGTCAGAACTGTTGTGTGTTTTGCGATTTTAATGAAATAACAAGAGAATAAAAGATAAAATAAAATGTCAGAATAAAATATACACATATTTAGGAAAAGTCAGAGTCCTACAGCTACATTTATTTTATTTTAACAAAGTTATTGCACTGTAAAATTTAAAAACGGTCAAAATGACCGCCTTGGGAGTTCTAGTGTTAAACATGCATTTCAACGTTCAATATTGAGCATTCAGATGGTATAAACAAACAAACATAAATTGTGGAGCGCTTGGAGTATGCATTTATTTGTCATATTAACAGACGGAAACTGAGCGTAAAAGTGGACTTCAAAGATTTCTTATCCTTTGGCCCCCTCTATAGGACCGCATTAGTATTACAGAAAATGTAAGTCTCTGAGATTTTTTTCAGGAGTTTAGTTTAGTTTAGGACTTCAAAAAGTTTTTTTTTTTTTTTTTTTTTTTTTTTTTACAAAAACCTTAAATATAGCACACGAAGTCAGAACAGTCCGAAGGTCTTGCTATATATGTTGTTAGTTTCAAAATCACATGATCAAAGACTAGTCGACTTCAAGCTTAAAAGCGTCATGGCAGAGCATTAAAGTCGACAAGGTGACTAGTCTATGGAACCCCTACTCCCTACTGAATCTTGACAGAATCGTGTTTTGACAGAAAATAGAAAACCGTTATTGGTAATAATATTTCACAATCACTGTTGAGTAAGTTACTAATGAATTATTTACATCTTCAACAGTGTAATTATTATTTCAAGTGTAATTATATCAATCTGGACCAATTAAACAATACAGGATAGACATGAAACCGTTCTCTTAATTCTTTCAAATAAATTGCATAAATAATTATTGAACTGACCAAAGCATTTAAAGGGAGAAGGTTACATACAAACATACATTTTAACAATAGACGTTGAATGTTGATGTTAAATCCACTATTGTTTTATATAGAATTGTTCTATACCGTATTTAATGCAATTACATCAAAAGTCAATAAATTAAAAAAATAAATTACAGTACTTAATTACTTAGTAATGAACGACACCCAACACTGTTCACAATATTGCTGTTTTTACAAAAAAAAATTATCAAATGAATGCAGCCTTAGTGAGCATAAGAGACTTCTTTCAAAAACGTTAAAAAATCTTACTGACCCCAAACATTTTATTGTTAGTGTAAATTTAATCATATTTTTGTTTTCTGCAGAGTCATTTTGAAGAAACACAGAGAAACATCCAGACGAGAATCCAGCAGAGAGAGAAAGATCTTCAGGCGCTGACAGAGGCTGTGGCGTCTCATAAGGTGAGTTTGGAGAAGAAGAGAAGTTTGAGTGTCAGTTTGGACTTTTCTCTAGTGCTGGAGCTCTACTAGATCACTGTGTGATGTGTGTGTGTGTGTGTGTGTGTGTGTAACAGCGCTCTGCACAGACGGCAGTGGAGGACAGTGAGAGGATCTTCACGGAGCTCATCCGCTCCTTTGAGATACGTCGCTCAGAGGTGACGCAGCTGATCAGAGATCAGGAAAGATCTGCAGTGAGTCGAGCTGAAGAACGACTGGAGCGACTGAAGCAGGAGATCGATGATCTGAGGAGGAGAGACGCTGAGCTGAAGAAGCTTTCACTCACACAAGATCATGTTCATTTCCTCCAGGTAACAGAGATCTTTTCAAACACTGAGGACTTCTGTCATTCAAAAACACAAGCTTCTGTAATTACAGGGAGTCTTTGTTTTTGTCTGTAGAGTTTGCCGTCTCTCTATCTCTCTGGATCTACAGATGGCTTCAGTATCAGTTCTCATCTGTCTTTCGACAACATAGTGAAATCAGTCTCTCAACTCAGAGACAAACTTCTGCAGTTCGGCAGAGAGACTATAGATAAGTCATATAGAATAGGTAAAGACGTCTATTCTCAGAAATGAGTTCAGCATCATATATATACTGTACATGCATATACATTCTCAATGAGAATTAAACTGCAGATGTGTTTTGTTTCCATAGTGAAATCCATCCAGGATTTTGGCGCCCCTGAATATCAGACCAGGGAAGAGTTTCTACAATGTGAGTTACTATGAACATAAGTTTGACTAATAATGACTAGTTAATGGCCTCTTTTACTTTCTGTGTTACATTGCATGGGCTACAACAAACGAATTATAAAATCAATAAGTAAGGAATAATTGACGACAGGCCTGTCGTCAATTATTCCGCTTATACTACAGTTACCACACCTCGAAACATTGTTCAGATTATGTATTTCAAGACGTTTGTAAAGTTTTTGTCATTAAAACGCTCCTGTATGTAGGACTAATTTCTTACGCATCTAATCCCATGCCTCCGTTGCTAATTCCAAAACGTCATTTAACGTCAGCCACTGATAGCAGACTAATGCTAGAGACACACGACTAGCTGACACATTCTCTGACTGTTTTCATCAACTGCAGCAGATTTTAAACACCGACTTTGAACACAGACTGAACGCGCTGAACACGCGTTTGGGCATGATCAGTCATCATAAGTATCAAATAACATTCATAACCGGCCTTAAAGTGTGTCCCCGGCTTTATGCAGTTATTAATGCAGGTATTAGAGAGAGAGATGTTGCAATAATGAGACAGAAAAGCATGTGCATCAATATTATTATTTATTTATTTATTTATTAATTCAATTCGTTTTAATTCATTCGTTAATTCTTTTTTTCTATTATTGACAGATGACAGTAGACTAGCCAAATAAATGAAACACAAAGCCCTTTTAACAAGTAGGCCTATCAATGATTATTTATTTGTTATATTATCTGCAATAAAAATCCGTGCTGCAGGACTATCCATTTATTTAGCCTATATTCAGTTTAATTTGATTGAATATAGATGGGACTGTATACTTTATTTATTAAAATTAAACTGCATGTTTCCATTGATTGTGAAGCTAGACATTGAAAATTGCAGATCAAGCGCATGGGGCTAAATGCTTTTTCTTGTTATGAATTGTATCCTATTTTCCGTTATTACCGTTGACTACGCGAAGTGATATGGAACTGTAATGCGGTCAAGACCTGCCTGGAACTACTTTAGCTGTGCGTTTCCCTGAAAATAATGCACACCTTAGAACGCTCGTCAACCAATCAGATTCAAGCATTCAACGGCCCTGTAGTATAATAAAAAATAATCACAGGGTCCCCACGGATCCTTAAAAAGTCTTAAATTAGTCTTAATTAAAGGCCATAAAAAGTCTTAGTCTTATTTTTACTTATGAAAGGTCTTAAATTTTAGATGACACTTTGACTTAGACGCATCTAAATTCTTTCCAAATTAAATAAATTAAAATATCTAATTAGTGTACGTATTGTTTTTTTATTATTCTATCTTTGTGGATTTGCTTGTTCACGTGACGCGTCATTTACGGCAGCATATTACGTCTGTTTCCTGCACGTGAAAGGAGGAGAGAAGAAGAAAATGAGTAAATGTCAGTTCAATTGTAAGTTCATTTTTTATGTGCTTAGGAGTGTGCGATATTGTCTATGAACTATGATGATATTGTAATCATTGTAATCACTGACATCGCATTTGTCTCTCGTGCTTTCACTGCTTTATGTGTGCAGTTTTAGGTATGTCCCCAAATGAGTTTTTGTCTTATATTTGTATCATATTATGTTGTTATATTAGAATATCACATGAGCAAGAGTGCCGTTTTCCTGTGCACAATTGCAAATGTGCTATTTATTTTATACAACATTTAAATTAACAATAAAGTTAACATTGTGAGTTACTTTTTAGACACAATATTGTCAATATTGTTTGTTTTCCCTGTATTTGCATACCTCTAAATAAGTTTAGAAAAATGTCCATATATAGGGGAAAATGCCCCTGGAAATCAATTTAAGGTGGCAAATATTGCCCCTTAATAAAAATGTTAATTTCGGTCACTACTGTGAACTGACCACTGCATAGAATATGAAATATATGAATATCTTCGTGAGTCTTCTGTCAACAACAGGCCTAAACCAGCCATGCTACCAGTACAAAAACACAATCAGTAAAATATCATCTAATTATTATCAACAAAACTTTGAAACTATCGAGATATATTTTTGTCAATAGTGCGCACCCCTAATGTACGGTATTAATTTCTTCAGGTCTTAAAAAGGTCTTAAAAAGCCTTATATTTGACTTTAAAAAGTGTGCAGCAACCCTGAATCAGCAAATGTTGTTATAAATTTTTGAAATGACTGAAAAGGCATGTCATCAGGATGGAAAGGAATAATTTTTACTTAAACTATTCATTTTCATAGAAAATGTTGATGGACATAAATAGACATTTACTGAAAGTTGAACCATATTTGATGCTTGTAACACAAGTAAAACATTTTTATCATGAATAGATATTTGTAAATGGGGTTGACTTTACCCTGTAGGACGAATAAATGAAAGTAACACATTACTATGTTTATAGGTGATAACATACATGTTACCTGTTAAATGATTAGTATAGATACTATTTTTGCACACGTTGTTAAGCATAGGTTTATTGCAACTCTAAATGAAAATTTACTTCATAGGTTGAAATGGATTGAGGTTTCATTGGTGATTTTACCAGTCAGAGAGACACATTAAAAAAAGTCCAACTTTAGTATTATAAAACTATTAGATCCTGCTAATGTGTTATGAGCTAATGTTATGTGTTATGTGTGTTAATGTGCTAATAATGATGGAAGGTCATGAGTGATTATGTGTTTATCTCCATCAGATTCCCATCTGTTGACTCTGGATCTGAACTCAGTGAATAATTGGCTCCGTCTGTCTGAGGGAAACACAGAGATCACTTACTCTGACACAATTCAGCCGTATCCTGATCATCCAGACAGATTTGATTATTTGGCAGAGGCGTTGTGTGTGGAGAGTGTGACTGGACGCTGTTACTGGGAGGTGGAGTGGAGTGGAGATGGGAGATTAGGAGTGGTAATAGGAGTGACATGCAAGAGCATCACCAGGAAGGGAATTGGTCCTGAAAATATAGCGGGGTTTAATGATCAGTCGTGTAGTTTGTACTGTACTCCCACTTTCTGTTCATTCTGTCACAATAACATTGAGACTGTTCTCCCTGTAGTGTCCAGCAGTAGAATAGGAGTGTATGTGGATCATGGCGTGGGGATTTTGTCCTTCTACAGCGTCTCAGACACAATGAATCTCATCCACAGAGTCCAGGCCACATTCAATCAGCCGCTCTACGCTGCGTTTGGATTAGATAGACACTCAAGGGTGAAACTGTGTTGTCTGACCAATTAAATCATATAGTGGTTCTACCAATTATTTTGTCATATCCCCGACTGAACCCTTTGAAAATCTGTATTTCTGCTTTGACTCCTCAATAAAAAAAATGTGTTCTTATCTTAATTTAACTCACAATTGTAGACAAACACAATCAGACTAAACTAATAACACAAACTATTGTACTTTTCAAATGCACAAAAAAAAAACATTGTGATGTCCAGAAATCAAATGCAAATCAATAATACATTGAGTTTAATTGATCGATATAGAACTCACTTTTAATGTGATAGTTTCGTCCTAGATCGACCGTAATACAATGTGAGTCTTTATATTAGTGAATAATTACATAGATCTGCTTTTAATGTTCCTGTTTTCTAATGGTCTGGTGTTTGAACGTCTCGGTTACGTGTGTAACTCTCGTTCCCTGAAGGAGGGAACGGAGACAACACGTCGGACTCGTCGACGAATAGGAATCTCGATAGAGAGACCAATCTACCTTGAGTGTAACTAAATGAGCCAATGCACATTGCGATATTTGCATCAGCTGCTCCGCCTCCCAGTGCGAGTATATAATGAGCAGCAGGTGCATCGCATCTTCAGGTTTTCGCTGAGGAGCCGAGAGATGGGAGATGGGACAGTGCTTATGGAGAGAATGTCAATCACTGCTCTTCCGCATGACCCTGCTCAATGAGACTATTGGGAAAAACTTGGAAAGCGTGCCCTTTCCACTGGAAAAGGAACGCTGTGGAAGCCACATCCTACCCACAGGGAGTTTAGTGGAGATTACATATGGACTAACTCCGTAGGGCCGTACTCAATATGGAATGACTTTGAGGTGACTCTAGCCTCATCAAAGGGGGGCTCCCCTAAGGGAAAGACACTGACTTCTGTTTATACACTATACCGTGGATAAATGCATATGGGATCCCCTCGGTGCACTTCAGCGTGCACTGCACCCCTTCAGCATTCACTGGGACGGTTTGCAGCCGAGTGTGAAGCAGCTGGGATGAGAATCAGCACCTCCAAATCCGGTCAAGGCCATGGTTCTCAGTCGGAAAAGGGTGGCTTGCCCGCTCCAGGTTGGTGGAGAGTTCCTGCCTCAAGTGGAGGAGTTTAAGTATCTTGGGGTCTTGTTCATGAGTGAGGGAAGGACGGAATGGGAGATTGACAGGCGGATCGGTGCAGCTTCTGCAGTAATGCGGTTGATGTACCGGTCTGTCGTGGTGAAGAAAGAGCTGAGCCGCAAGGCGAAGCTCTCGATTTACCGGGCAATCTAAGTTCCTACTCTCACCTATGGTCATGAGCTTTGGGTCATGACTGAAAGGACAAGATTCCGGATACAGGAGGCCGAAATGAGCTTTCTCCGCAGGGTGGTTGGGCGATCCCTTAGAGATAGGGTGAGAAGCTCGGTCACTCGGGAGGAACTCAGAGTAGAGCCGCTGCTCCTCCACATCGAGAGGGGTCAGTTGAGGTGGCTCTGGCATCTGTTCCGGATGCCTCCTGGACACCTTCCCGGTAAGGTGTTCCGGGCGCTTCCCACCGGGAGGAGACCCCAGGGAAGACCTAGTCCCTCCAGCGTGTCCTATGTCTCCCGGCTGGCCTGGGAACGCTTTGGTGTCCCCCCGGAAGAGCTGGAGGAAGTGTCTAGGGAGAGGGAAGTCTGGGCATCTTTGCTGAGACTGCTGCCCCCGCGACCCGGCCCTGGATAAGCAGAAGAAGATGGATGGATGGATCCCCTCGGTCACTACATATGGGCACACAGCCTAGTACTGGTTCTACAGATACAACGGATGTAGGCCTTGCTCCAGATGCTCCGCCAAGTCCGGCTGCCAGGGTGATGGAGGAACTCAACAGATTTTGCTCTGGAGAACATAAGCACAATAGTTTAGGGTGCAGCAAGCCGAAATTGAGCCGGGTCTGTCCGTGCTTCTACCCGTTTGAGGTGAGAACACTGGAGGACACCGGCTCAACAAGTAGGCTATAGAATCTAGCAAACGTGTTGGGTGTCACCGAGCCGCTCTACAGATATCTGGCAGCGAGCCATCCCGTGCCAGTGTCCAGAATGATGCAATTCTCCTAATACAGTGAGCTCGCAACCTGAGCGGGCAAGGCACGCCTTGTGCTTGGTAAGCCAAGGCGATGGCATCAACTATCCAGTGGGCCATTCTCTGCTTGGAGACAGCCTTTCTCTTCTACTGGCCTCCGTTACAGGCAAGCTGGTCTGAGGTCCTAAAGCTTTGTGTTCGGTCCACGTACAGTCGCAGAGCACGGACGGGACAGAGCAAAGCCAGGGCTGGGTCTGCCTCCTCCAGGGGCAGTGCTTGCAGGTTCACTATCTGATCTCTGAAGAGATTGATAGGATACTTGGGCACATAGCCAGGCCGGGGTCTCAATACCACGTGGGCATCACCCGGCCTGAACTGTAGGCATGATTCGTCAACCGACCGAAAATGCTTGCAGGTCCCCTTCCCTCTTAAAGGAGTAATGTCTTCATAGACCAGACTTTTAACTCTGCAGACTGCAAAGGCTTGAACTGGGTATTCTGAAGTGCTCTGAGCACCAGAGACAAATCTCAAGAGGGAATGGAGGGAGGGCAAGAAGGGATTTCGTGCTCGTGCCGAATTGATGGTGTTTATTACCTCATGGGGTAGGTCACCTAGAACCTCCGCCTCCGGTCTGTTGCGGCACAAAGCTCTTGCAGAACTTCTGGGTCATGACCACCCTCGTGCAGGTCCGCGTTGGCTTGATGTGTTTGATTGGGTCGTTACTGCATTGGATGATTGGCTAATTAGTTCACTAATGAGGTCAGGTGTGATGGTTCACACTAATATAAATTGTACCTTTCTATGATTGTTGCTTGCCTGACGAAGACCCTTTGGGTCGAAACGTTGTTCTTTTTAATAAATTCTTGGGAGCAGAAGTGACAGTGTGCCGATTCCTGTTTATTTTGAGTTTGATGCTTTATTTGATTGAGCACCTGAAGGGTTTTTGGATGTGCACACTCCATTTCTTTATTGAATTGATGGACCTGCAAGAATGCCATATTGTGTAAGAATGGGAAGAATGGCACCGAGACGGGACGCTGAAAACCAGCGTCTGTGAAAAACGGACATTCTTCTTTCAGACGAATACAATCAGAGTTATATTTAAAATTGTAAAACTTCCCAGCTTTATAATGGCAGTGAATTTCTGTTTTGAAGTCCATAAAAGGCCAGAAGTGTTAAATATTAATATTTTTCTTACACAAACACATCGCTTCGCTTCAGAAGGCCTTTATTAACCCCCTGGGGCCATGTGGAGCACTATTATGATAGACAGATGCACTTTAATGGACTTCTGAACAGAAGCAGCATAGAAACAGCAATTCACTGCCATTATAAAGCTTGGACACTTAGGATAAGCTTGGAGCCAGGATATTTTTATATATAACTCTGATTGTATTTGTCTGAAAGAAGAATGTCATATAAGCCTAGGATGACTTGAGGGTGAGTAAATCATGGGGTAATTTTCATTTTTGGGTGAACTATCCCTTTAAGTATGTCAGAAGTTCTCAGGTTTTGGGTTCTAATCCCTAGAAAGTTTTTTTACTCATAAAAAGATGTTCATCAGTGATTGTATATTAAGAACAGGGAGAGATTCGTGTGCATTTTGTTGTGATTTCACTAGAACAAAGAGTCACATGATTTCAAAAACATTCCAGTCCAAGACTGCCTCTTATTTAACATAAACAAACTAAATGAATACTCTTCTGGTTAACTAGAGATGTTGGTAAGTTGTCGGTAAGTTTCTTCGATGAATGCTTTATCTTAAAAATAGAGTTTAGGTTGTTTTCAAGCACAGTTTAAACTTAAAATTGCGTACATGTTTACTTCTTTTGTTGATCAGCTTCCATTTTTCCAGCTTCCAAAAAATGTCTGCCCTAATTGAGAATTAGCATTAGCACACGTTATAGCCATAGCCTATGCTTGCACGTTCTGAACTATGTTGTTTGATGCAAACAAAACCCTGCAATACAATTAGTGGATTTTTACTTAAATGTGATTTGGATTTATATCTGAATATATTAAATCTCATCACCTGCACTCTAAAATAATAATAAAACAAAAGAAAATTAAGACTGACTTCTTGTCTTCACTACAGTGGCTTCACTGATTTCAGGATTCACTATCAGAACGTGCTATCAGATATGTTTCAAACACAATGGATTTCCTTTATTATTATTAAAACAACCAATAATCGGAGATTCACACGTTTCCACTCTAGCTTTTGTAGTCTCTCTCGGAACTGTCACAAAAATGCGTGTGCCTCTTTTTAAAATTAACGGTCAATTTTTTTCAATTATTTTGTATTGATATTAACTATATAAATGTTATAAGTGGAACAAAAAAAAGTGTTTAAAATGTCTGTTAATATATTAAAAAAGGAGAGACTCCGCTTCAACTGAGGTAATAAATGAACTTGCTTCTAAGCTAGCACAACTACAATGTGAATTTAAAAGAAACAAAAATCAGAGACTTTCTTTTTAGTACAATGTCATTTTTTTGTCTGTTATTTGAACTTATTTTTACCCTTCAAATCCTGAGTTACAGTACATTTCTTTATTATTACTGAAGAAAATGCAGGAAGACGACAGGTGATGTTTCAAGACTTGTTAGTTTATTATTAAGAATCACATGGTACTCATTTAAGCAAATGTCTGTTTTGAAACTGTATAGTGTGTGTTTTCAGCTCTCAGGTACGAGTTTCTGCAGGGTTAATTTCAGGCGGTCTCGAGAACTGCTGCACACCTCCAGCGATTTATTCTGCCTGCATAATAAACACACGAACAAAGAGAAGATTCAGTCATCACATACTATACAGAACATTACATTCATAAACATTTGTTAGTTGAGTTACCTGGCCATAAAAGCATTGAGGACAGTGATGTGATCTTGGGGGAAATAACTCTGTTTTACTGCATGTTCCAAACACTGTAGATGACCTGGGACCACCTTCACTACCTTCAACTTATCCTCGCTCTACAGAGAAAGAGAGAGAAATACCTGAACATCAAAAAATGCTTTCCACCATCAGCTGGAACGGTTCTAGTCATGGTGAGCAATGAAACCAGGTGCATTTCTGATAGCACAAGGGTTTTCAAACTGGGGTTCTACATGAAAATGTAAGCATTTATATTGAGAAAGGGTGTCGTTTGCAATGGGATCATCATATTTGAGGATATTAGAACATGGTTCGGTACAATTGTAAAAGCCCAAACTAGTATAGAACTAGAATTCTAGTACAGAAATATACAGACTAGAATAGTAATGCATGATTCAGTGACAGTAACCATGTTAAAATATCAAATGGCAAAATGGCAAATTTTAGTTACGTGATATGACATATTTCCAAGAGAAAGGGTAATCAAGAAAAAACTATGGTTACACTTTATTTTAAGGTGTCATTGTTACAGTGTAATTATATATGTAAGTACCGAGTAATATTAAGCAACTACATGTACTTACTATAGGGTTAGGATTTGGTTGAGGGTTAGTTGCATGCAATTATGCATAATATACCTTTATTACTATGGTAAGTACATGTAACATATGTAACAAGGACACTGTAAAATAAAGTGTAACCAAAAGTATATATATAAAATCTGTGCGTAAACAAGCTCAGTTTTAGCTACCAGTCTGAATGATTGTACCTTCAACAGTCCAAGCATCACCAGTAACGCTGACACAAAACTCAAACCCTGGAAAGACGGTGTAAAGAAGGCTTTACTCAGCACTGCATCTGAAACACACAGACACACAAGAATCAGTCAAACGTCACTCTCAGAGCATTCAACAACCATGTCATGCATGTTCACGTCATCTCACCGATACTCTCCAGCACGGCTGATTTCACCTCTGCATCGTCGTCCTTGTACACAGAGGAGATTTTCAGAAACGCTTCAGCCGTCTTACCAACATCCAACACGTCCACCTGCAAAAGACACGCAAACGCTCAGCACTAGGCCTCTTGAGATTACTACCATCTTCTCTATTTGCGCCTTAAAATCTGATCGCATATTGCAATTCAAATGAGGCAAGGTTACATTTTTGTATTCCATTGCTTTGCTTTTCCACTGGTTTTCTATGCAAAAACATTCTAGATGGGATCTTTGACCTTTGTGCATGTGCACCACATTTAGAAATAATCTCAAAACCTTGTGTTTTTCAATTATAATGCTTTTAGAGCTAACATGTTCAGCATGAACAGCCTCCAAAATAATACTAGAAATGACCTGAAAAACACAAGTTATGAGTCTCTGGATTATGTAAGTATCTGTATGTTTAGTGTGTTGAATGTGAACGCGACCTGCTGCTGGATGAGGGAGCTTCTCCTTTCACCGAGTCGCAGTAGTTTGTCTGGAGACGGAAAACTCAGGAAAGACGAGACGTCTGGAGTACGAGGTGCTGAAGGCGGCGTTGAGAACTACACAAACATCCACAAACACACGTTTATTTCTCTTCTTGTGTTTTCATCTTTTTCATGTTGAATTCTACTTCAAACTGGAAGCCTTGAAGCTTTTATCAAACCTGATTTAATTCACTCTTTTCTTCCTCGCCTTCTCCCTCCTCCTCTTCTTCTTCCTCTTCTTCCTCCTCCACGTCTTCATCGTCATCATCCTCGTCCTCATCTTCATCTTCCTCGGGTTCTCCCTCGTCATCACTGTGTGTGCAAGAGTCTTTACAATTCACTGACTTCCATTCAAATGCATATGAACACAGAAGACCGCAAACGAAAGCTCATGCAAATCAGGGAAAGGTATTTTTTCACATAAAGATAAAGGGAATCTGGACGGCACAAGTGTTTTGTAAGACTGAGTTTGTTTAGTGTGTGTTTGATACCTCAGAGAGCCCAGTTTGTCTGCCATGTTCATGCTTTCCATCACCTCTCTAAGACTGTCACATCCTTCCTCACCCAGACTGTTCCCTAAAGACAAAAACATTCATTATGAGTAATACCGCAGTGTCTAATTTTTAATGACACAAACATTTGTCGCTCATGTATCCAGTGTCATATTTTTTATATTTTCTGTTTTTAGTAATTTTATTTCACCTTTATGTGCAATTATTTTAGTATTTTTATATTTTCCATTTTCATTTGAATTATTTTCATTTGTATTTTTTCCATAACATACTAAAAAAGCCATTATATATATATATATATATATATATATATATATATATATATATATATATGTGTGTGTGTGTGTGTGTGTGTGTGTGTGTGTGTGTGTGTATATATATATATAATTTTTTTATTTTTAGTCATTTATATTCACTTTTATTATTATTAATTTTATAGCATTTTAAGTATTAGTTATTTTAGTTAAACTAATTGAAAATGTGAAATGTTTCTTTGGAAACTAGCAGAAATAAAATAAGTTTAGGGGTTTTTTTCAGTTAATGTTTATTTCAAGTAACAAAACGTTTTTGTTAAATTACATCTGTGCATCTAAGGGCTGCTTTATCACTGCAAATCACTGTTAGTGTGTTTCAACACATTTAGGAGAGTATTATGTATTAGGTGATGCACGTGCACAAATACACAGAAAAAAATCACAATTAAATCTTAAATGTCAAAAAGCAGTTTATAACCTGTTCACCTTTGGTTTGAGAGCACACACTTGATTAAACCAGTGCATCTTTACTGATCACGGACTGTTCAGATATTTGCAGAGAAATCCTGATGATGCAGTGATGTTTTTCTGTTGAAGTGTGTGTATTGTGTGTGTTTGTACCGTTCAGGTCAAGTTTTTCCAGCTGATCTTTGAGTTGGACGGATCGCGCCACATCCAGAGCAGCTTCCTCTGTGATTTCACCGAAAGACAGATTCAGCTCCTGGTGAGAACGAGACGAGCATCTTTATTGATTTAGCTTTCATCATTTCATCATTTTTAAGTCCTTTAGCCAAAGCTTCATAACATTTAGTCCTAATGATCTGTCAGTACCTTGAGTATCGGCAGTCCATCTCTCAGGGTCTCTGCTATGGCACTGGCTCCTTCAGACCGAACAAGACAGTCCCCAAAGTTGATCACTTGCACATTTCGCAGGTGTTTCAGTGCCTAAGAGCGCACACACACACACCTTTGAAAACCATTGCTTTTTCATGCACTGGTCAAAACATCCAACATTCACTTGTAAGTGTTTTGTTGAATTAAGCGTCTGAAGATTTCAATTACAATGCATATATTTAAAGAGTTTTTTCTCCACTTCAGCAGCTCTTACACACACACCAAACTTTACAGTTTTATTCCTGTCTGTATTATATAGGTTTTTACAGAGGGGTTTGTTCATATAACATCCAGCCTGATTTATATAACAGTTTATTCCTAAAAACAAGTTTTTTAACAATATTTTCTGATTTATATATTAATAAAAAGAGATATCCAAAATCCAACATTTAACTCTAATATGTCAAAAAAATGAATCAAACATTTTTAACCTGGCTTTATCCAATGTTCAGATTTATCTTCTGGAAATGTATGCAAATTAGTGCATTCCTAATTAAACAATGCTTCATTTGCTAATTTAAACAACATTTAAAAAAAAAAAAAATAGAAAACAATTGTCTTTATGTACTGTGATTGATCAACTGAGGAAGTATAGTGATATCTATTCAAGTTACAGCTTTTGACCTGTGTTGTCAATACATTTACATTTATTCATTTAGCTGACGCTTTTATCCAAAGCGACTTACAATTGCTATACATGTCAGAGGTCGCACGCCTCTGGAGCAACTAGGGGTTAAGTGTCTTGCTCAGGGATACATTGGTGTCTCACAGAGGATTTGAACCCGGGTCTCTCACACCAAAGGCATGTGTCTTATCCACTGCGCCATCACCACCACCATACATCCACACACATATTTAGCTGTTGATGCCATTCAACTCTTCCACAATTTAGATTTTTCATCTAAAGCACAGTAAGTGTTTTCCAGTGTACCTCTGCCATAGCGATCGCTCCCTTCTTGGTGAAAGTGTTGTCGTTGAGGTTGAGCACTCGCAGCTGTGGGTTGTGCTGCATGGCTGTGGCTAAAGCCGTGACTCCTGGGTGATTGATGCCGTTCTGGGGCATGTGCACTTCCTCCAGACTGCCAATCAACTGAGAAGATAAAGCATTTGCCAATGAGCCAATCAGAGATGTGTTTCCCGTACAGCGACGTTACTCGCTGCTTCACTACTGTAGTAGGATGCATTGTTGAAGAAACCAACTATCCAGTCACGACTGTTTCCCAAAACCATACTGTCGTAAATTGGTCGTTCAACCACGTTGGTTAATGATGTCACTCAAATGTTGGGAGTAATAACGTATTTTAAGAAATCTTTTTGAGATCGAATTAACGCTAGATGTTTTGCTATAAATTACAGGACTATTTCTCATTTTTCTCAGTTATTTCGCTTTAATTCCAGATTCAATCATAGGCTCGTTCTTACATAGTAGAGCACATTCGCACTCTTCAAAAACGACACTTTAAATCTCTTGACAAACTAAAAGACGTGAATGACATTTGTATGTATTCTAAATAAAAAACACAGGTTGCACTGAATGTCAGCTTGCTTATTTGGCTCAAGATAAGGATTTAGTCCACATGTCATGAAAACAATGCTTCTGACCACAGGTCGAGAGCTATCGTTCCAAAAACATACAACTGTGCGATGCTGTTTGTGAATGTGTGTTAGAACAATGTTTTCGAGAAACACAGACTCGTTGAACTGCTGATAACGACAGAACTTGCGACTGTAGTTGGCTAACGAAATGGGGGAAATGAAACAACGTTCGCAATGGACCAAATGACACCGGCTGACTTACAGGTAGATTTTAAAACAAACCCCAAATAAACAAAAATCAATAAAATGATTAATACTGTAGCTGAGATTTCGTTCTCGAGTCCTTCAGCACCTGAAAGGCCTGCGCCAGCGCTGTGGCTCCATCATTCTCCAGTCTGTTCCTGCCGGCGATGAACACCTTCAGCTGCAGTGGGGCGCCGAGCGCACTCGAATCCTTGTGACACGCCGTCAGAGCCGCCGCCAGGATCTACAGAACCAGGAACCACATTACCGGAGAAAAAAAGTAATTAGGGTCGTATGTAATTAGGGTCGGGTATCGTTTGGAATTTAACGTTTCCGATTCTTATCAATTCCTAATTCCAATAAAGTATAAAAAATGTTTAAAAAAAACTTAGATATCATTCACATTTAGTCTTATTGCAAAACATTTGATTGTAACTGAATATCATGAACAAAAATCAACAGGCTAAAGAACACTTACACAAGGAACATTTGCCAGTGCCATATAAACACAACTAGTCTAACGAATATAAATTTAAATCATTATTAAAGACAAGTAAACACTCAGTAATTAAAAAAGATCAAATAAAAAAATTGCAATTGCAACAAATAGATACAACTGAACAAAGATACGATTGAAATAAACAGTGTTTTAAGATGTTCAGGTATTCAGGTCCAGAAACTGTAATCAAATGTAAAATAACTGCACTTTATAAATAAAATATGCATTACAAATATAGTTACAAAAGTTATTCAGTCATGAACGAGTGCATTTTCTCTTGTGATATTATAGAGACGTTATATGAAGGTGCTGTCACTTTAAGAGTTTAAAACAAGGCGTAAGTCGTCTCACACTTGAATAGTTTGAAGTCATATTGAAATGCTCACAAAGGAATTGATAAGAGGAATCGAAATATTAATTTTATAACAAGTATCCGATTCCTCACCTTAAGTATCCAATTGCCAACCCTAAATATAATAGAGCGCAACAGATACGTCCACTTTTTTAGCATCTTTGGTTTCTGAACTATTTTCCCATTCATTTGGGTATGATTTGCTTGTCGTGATTCTGATTGGTGGATATTTCTCTGCAGAATAATGGGTAATGTAGTTTTTTCACCAGGAATTCTGCTGTTATAATGACTATTTTAAAATTAGTTTTAAAAGCAAATACCAGCAATTAACAACCTCAACCGTTGAAGTGATTGTTCAAAATCAATTCCCCTATGGAGAAAATCAGTGGAGTTTTTCCTGTTACATCATCATAAACCCCGCCCACCTTTCCTCCTCCGATGCCCATTCCACAGTTGTTGAGGCGCAGTTCCTGCAGCGAGTGACAGGCGGCGCTCTTGAGCAGCTTCTCGATGCCTTTCACGCCATCGGGTCCAAAGGCGTTATCGCTCAGATCCAGAACCTTCAGACGAGCGCCCGCCGTGATTAACGCGTCACCAAGAGAAACCTGCGGAAACGGCTCGCTGTCGTTAAACGCTCTGCTCCAGTCACGCCCAGTACATGCAACTCGAGTGACCTAATCAGATTACTCCTTTCAAGTAACTAGTAAAGTAATGCATTACTTTTAAATTTACCACAAAATATCTGAGGTACTTTTTCAAAAAAATAATGCAAGGTACTTTGTTTTCCATTTATTGACTGACACCTCTCTTGTTTCCGAGAAATCGTAAGTGCATAAACATGATGGTTATTGTAGTTCTAGACTAAATGTGAGCATTTATGCACAAAAACAGATTCAGTATTCCTAGAAACGAATAAAAACTGAAATGAAAACTCAGAATATTCTGCAAACCTGCAATAATTAAATCTGTTAATAACACAAATATACTTTATGTATTTAATCTCACTTTATTAACCAATGTCGTTAATGTTGACCTTTGATGATCCAATTTAACCATACGAATAAGCAAAAATGACTTTCGTTAAACATCACATTTTTTCATTTTTTTTTTTTTTATTGCTGAAGATTGTTATTAAATGTATTGTTTGTTAGCAAGCCCAGCCCAGGTGAGAAAAAGTAACACAAAAGTAACGTAACATATTACTTTCAATAAAAAGTAAAACAATAATTACTTTTTAAGTGAGTAATGCAATATTGTAATGCATTAATTTAAAAAGTAACTTTCACATTGGGTGTAATACAGAGTTCGCAAAGGGTTTCACCAATCAAAGATGATCGTGGAACCATAAAGAAAAGTTTTATTGTTAAATAATCAGATCTTACCAGCGCTGGAGGAATTTCAGCTCGCAGGCGGCCGGTGAACATGTCGCTCCAGTGGCAGCACTAACAGAGAGAGACACAATAGAGTTACAGGACATAGATTCATTTGTTTCCTAATTATGGCGTTAAGTAAATAGACATTACAAAAATGTCCTAAAATTAATATAATATTATCATCAAAATGTGGTTTCTTGCTCTTGGCAGCCAATAATTCAACACACAAAACACACTCTAGTGATTCCCATCATTCATAATCAATATAAATATTGCACATTTTTTCCATCATCGTGTCACATTTGGGGCTCTGTAACATTTATTATGTTACTTATTATTGCTACAAGTGAACCTGTTATTTTAGTTTGTGATATAATAAAACTATATATTTCAAGTCTAATTTTAGTTTAATGTTTTATTAATTTTGTTATGTGCTTTGTCATTTTATTAGTTTAAAAAAAAATCAATTTTGGTTTATTTCAGTTTTTGTGCTTCAACTTAAACTTATTTCTATTGAAGCCCATTTCTGGCACATAAAAAAAAAAACATGCATAAAAAATCTAAATTTTGACTTACTAAGCCATAATTATGAGATGAAAAGTTGAAATCATGACATACTAAATTTAAGTAATTTCGACATTTTATCTCATGGCTTTTACAGTCATAATTTTGACTTTTAAAATCATAATTTTTAAGTAATCATTTCTATTCATTTTCTTTTTATTCATAATATTGTTTCTTAAAATGGCGGAAATGGGCTCGAAATTAGGACTTAAAAAGTTGAAATTATGACATATTGAGTATAATTATGAGATAAAGTCAAAGTTATGACATACTTTTCAAACCCTAATTTCAACTTTTTATGCATGAAATCTGCATGATTTTGTGGGGGAAATGGGCTTTCATTTATATTTCAGAGACAAGGCAACATGTCTAAATTTTTGTTTAGCTTATAGGCCTGCAACCCACTTTCAGATTGTGATCGACTGTTTTAGGATAGAGTTTAATAAGAATGAAGACTGCGAGTGTGGTTTCGGCACCTGCAGGTCGCTCTTCTTCTCCAAGGCTTTGGCGATGGTCTGCGCCGCCTCCAGGCCGATGGTGTTTCCCTCGAGTCTGAGCGCACGCAGACCGTCAAACTCCTCGATCTCCTTCACCATCTCCTCCACTGCGCACAAAACCACACATTATTCACAGCAGAAACAGATGTGAGACATTACTAGATGATCATCATCGGCTGAGCTCACCGGACTGAGCGTTGTCCAGTTTAAGACCCTGTCCTTTATAGCTGAGCTCTCCCTCGTTGACCTGAGCTTTCGCCAACGAGTCGGCGAGATTTGCCACATCGTCTGACGCCATCCTGACACCATATATAAACACATACGAGTTTAAAGAGAGAAGAAACAGTTCATGTGAATCATGATGATACAATATAACATTAGACAAACATTAGAATCAAACCCACTTTATTTTTATTATTAGGCCAAGACACTACAGGTAAAAACATTGTATTTTTCATGCGCTGATCGATTTTGAGATTTTGGGCTATTTGAGTTATTTGGGCTTTCCATAACATGTTGTTTTAGACTAGTTAAAGGAAAACATCCAATACACTTTTAAGTGTCTATCTATTTTGCTTGTGTAGATTTCAATTCCACTACCTTTAAAGAGTGTTTTTTTTTTTTTTTCACCACTTCAGCAGCTCTTACACACACACACACACCAAACTTTACAGTTTTATTCCTGTCTATATTCTGAAGGTTTTTACTGAGGGGTTTGTTCATGTATCATTAAGCTGATTTTATATTTTATTCCTAAAATAGGGTGAAAGTTTTTTTTTTGGCTGTTGACAGTAAGATATATCTTCTGGAAATGTATGCAAATTAGTGCATATTTAACTAGATAATGCCTCGTTTGCACATTTAAACATAACATTTCAGTAATACATACAAATTATTGCAATTCTTAATGTAATCAATCAATAAGTCAAAATCTATTAGATCATCTTTTACCATGTTCATCTGTAGTGTATTTCCTTAATTATTTTTTATTGTTAATATTAAAGTGCATAGATGAATTCATCACAAATAAACCTATTGTACAAGTTAAAACGTTAAATATTCTTAATTGTGTAACCGCTGTTGTTCAACACCACAATATTAATGTGGGGTATTGTTGTTGCCATATGAACATGTATTCATACACCATATGATCAACACACAAAACACGTTTTAAGCGACTCAGCCTGTCACAACTATAAACTCGTTCCCGGAACAAACTTAGTCTATAAATATTATGTTTGTACTTACAAGTGGTGTTAGAAATGCTTTCTGGCTGTAAATGTAGGCTATTTCTTTTTTTTTCTCCCAATTGCTTCCTCCCGCTCGCGCTGATGACGCAAATTGTGTAGCCGCGCAGTGATTCATGGGGTTTGTAGTTCAATGTCCTAATTCTAGAGCCCTTAATTTTGCGTGTCTTTTTGTCATTTGTTTGAGATTTACTGCCTGTGTTGAGTACTATTAACACATACCAACGACGTTATAACTGGTTTAGGATTAAAAATAGTAATAATAATTCACAGTATTGATTTTATTGGCAGGTTTAGCTTTAATATATTAGAAGGAAACTTGTTAAACTGCAGTGTAACATCAGTCTCGATGTATAGAGTTCAGTGTAGAGATACTGAAATGCTGTGAGGAAATTCATGGTCTCTCTAATCTAAATTAACAGCAGTTATGTTTGTGTGTATGTGTTAGTAAAGAACAGGTCAGTGTATGCTAGCAGTTTTTTTTTTCTTCTATAAAATAATTTAGTATTATAAATGTTTATAATTATTTGTCGATTAAAGTTTACAAGTGTCCAGAGACCTCCGTTATATCGTAAAGTCACTGTAACATGACAAGTGTTACTTTTATCAGCGCTGTTCGGGATGGACCAATCACAGATGCCGTTGATTCCTGGAAATGGGTTATTTGAATTTTACTTTATAATGTTTATAATAGCGTGTTTCCATTTGTGTAGCAGTTATCGACTCTAAAAATTAATATTTTCACAGTATAAACGTTCTTAACAATGAATAATAATAATAATATCAAATCGTTCAGAGTGCGATTTGAACGCGGAGTCGTGCCTCCTGGCGGAACGGTCGCGTGCGTCTCATGGGAAGCGGTTATTAACTGGAAACATTTGTCGAGTTCACAGTGCAGTGTTGTCGACACATGATACGTCTGGAAAATGTCTTGAAATTGATCGATTCATAATCTGTCAGTCATTCCTCTAATGTTTTAGAGACGAACCACTAACTAGACACGCGCGAAGCTCAGAAGAAAGCGCGTTTGGTCTTGATTTTCTCCAGACACAGGTGAGTTTAGTGGAGTCGTCTAGAAAGTTTTTGAGTTATTGTGATATGACTGTATTCGGACGTTATATTTGCTGTTTGGTGGCTGACTTTGTGTGTTATTGGGTCCTCGTTTTGAATGTTTATTTCTAGCTGCTTCCGTTTCGTTTTTGCAGAAACTGGGAGGAAGTTCTCTTGGGCGTGTTTCATATGTCCACTAAAGTTAGTTCTTCTTCTAATACACTAGCGGTTTTGAGTAGGATCTGAGCATGTAGTTCATGCTATAATATTTTATACTGTAATAATTTAAAACTATTGTCACCTCCTTCAGGCTTTAATATTTGGTGTATAAACGGGTGAATAAACACATAAAGAAATGGTTAACTTTATTTGTAAAAGACTACAAATGGTTATTAATTGGTTAACAGTAAGTTCTGTCACTATGTAATGATGAATGGGGGGAAACTAATATAAAGTTAAGTAAAAATGGACATATCATATAACTCTTGTGAACTCTTTTAAAATGTCACTTTTTTTAGGTAAAGACCGTTTTAAATTGTTAATTTTTCTGTAAAAAACAAACAAACAGGATTTTTACATTGCACTTTTACATTGAAGGCATTTGTCAAACAGATGGTAAACATGAACTTTTACACATGCTTTTGTTTGTTTTTCAGGTTTGTGATGGTCAAACATGAGCGCTGAGCGGCAGAAGCGCAGAGAGGAGATTCAGAGAGCGCTGAGCTTCATCAAGTACGACAAACTATCAAACCCTGCAGCGGGAAATAAATACTAGATCGCTCTATTATTCTCAGACCTGATTGTTTTAATCCGTTGCCGATTAGGCCGGGAGAAAGAAGATTCACCAACACGTTTTTGTCAAAATGCTTTATCTCTGAAGCATGTTTCATTAGATTGTGCTTGGTTTAATGCAGTGAAGAAACTTCTTCAACTCTATTCTATCAGCGAACACTTTTAGTGCTACTCAACTGGCTGGTCGTGGGCCAAAAAATGAGTTTTCGCTTTGTTTTGATAGTAGATTGTGTTGGCATCCAATCAAAGTGTTTTGGCACCAATTTATACATTATCTGGTCAAATGCAACAGATGTCAACATGTGCGGATTGTGTGAAACAAGCCAGTCGAGAAGCACTGATCTACTCTGTCATCCTCCACTATTACTCTTATCATTTTGAGTGACTGTTTTTATCCGTGTCTACAGATGTTCTCTGCCTTATCCGGACCCTGCAGGCTATGAGGTTGGAGGATATTCTGCACACAAATGCTAATCTGAATGAAGACACATTCGCAATATTTCACTATAGTTTAGCTGAGTAAACTCACTCAGACATTTAGCATGCTGGTACTGTTATTATAGCTCAAAATGAATGTTAAAAAGGTTCATAATGAGCATTGGTTTGTTTCTTCTGTCCCTGTTGCAGGGGTTTGTGGTTCAGCTGGTGTGTGATCTCTTGGACGAGGGCAATGCCGCGTTTCGAGAGGGCGAGTGGACTCAGGCGCGGGGTCATTTCAGCGAGGGCGTAAATGTGTCTCTTTACGCTAAGGCCGAGGCGCTTCACGTCCCCGACGCCCTGCTGGAGAGTCTGTACATCAACCGCGCGGCCGCACATCAGAACATGGTGAGTGTACCTGTGTTTGCAGTCAAAACTGTGAACTTGACTTGGGTGCAAAGTTGGAATATTGAATAAAACATTTTACGAATTTACGTTTCCATCCTGTGTTCAAGAGAACAAAATTGTCACTTCCTGGGAAATTGGTGAAGAATATCTGTATCAATAATTAAAGTTGCTGCAATTGGGGAAGAAACTGTGGCTCTTTTTTCCTATATTATAAATGAGTTGCGTCTCAGAGCGGCAGACGAAATGCAGTGAACGCTGTCATGTTCTCTTGCGTTCGGATGCTGGTGTTTGAGAACGCAATCATGCGAGACGCTTCTGGGAGGAAATTAATCCCAATTATTTTGATGACAGACTTTGGCTCAGGCATTTTAGAAATACTGAACTAACATTTGTAATGCTGTTCGATGAGATCGCTCTGCTGGTTTGTCCAGTTACGATTGCTCTGCTATTATGTGGTCACATTTTTATGATCACATGATTTGTTGAGGTAAAGTCACAATATTTTTTTTCATAGTTTTTGCACGCCGTCTTATCGGTAAAAAAATGATCCGCCTCAAAAGTTTTTTTCACGGGCATTTTTTAAATGTATGCACATTTTAATGTTTTCCTTCAGTGTTTTTTTAATGCAGTATCCCAAAATTGACATAAAAATAGATGCCAGGGTCTCTAGACTCCGATTCGATCATGATTTCCGCAGTTTTAGCTGTAAAGTTCCTGTTGGATGTTTCATATTTTATGTTGCATAATAAAAATATTGATTACTACTAGAAAATATTGATGACAAATGTTTTTTTTTGATGTCTTGACTTGACACACTTTTTAATTTAAAGATAGTAAATAAAACATGCATAACAATTACATTAAAATGAATATATCGCAAACTAACTAAATAAGATCAACATTAAAAAATAAATAAACATTAAAAAAATCACAATAAAAATTAAATCTTTAAAATAAGTGATTTATACTTCATAGCAACTTCTTGATTCTTAATTCTCACAAATAAAGAAACTGTTTAAAACATGAATAAAAAGTGAAAGTAAACACTGTAACCAACAGTGCTCTCATTACTCTAGTAAGTCTGTGAGCTTCGAAGGGTATTTTTATTTGTCGGATACTCTATAAAGGTTCAGCCCTTTCGCCCCAGTATTCTCTGTTGCCTCTCGCCATGGGAAGAAATTAAAAGCACAGACAAGAGTTCAGTGTTCAAGCTTTTTCAGAGGTTTATTGTATGTTCAGCTAGTGTATATAAACTCGACGGCAGGAATACATTAGCGTCAATAAATCATGCGCTGGGAAGCAAGGAATGTTAAAGGAACCAGGCGAGGATATCTCCAGACATGGATAAGGAGATAAGGAGCTAGGACGGCATGATAGCAGGAAAAAGAGCGGATTGAGCATTTCCCAAGGTCACAGATCCCTCTCTAACTCCAGCTAGATGTGTGTGTGAACTGACTGAGGCCTTCACCAGACTGCCAGACGAGGGACAGTGTAAGAACCAGACAGATTGAGGACTTCTAGATGTGGTCATAATCCTCCCAGTGTGCTCCTTTTTAATTTTAGCCTGTTATATTAATGTACCTACTGTAAGAGTCTTTGTAGTTAAGTGGGTACTTGACCAACTCGGTCAAACTGAATTGTGAAATCTTTGTCAACACTAGATCCAATTAGTCAAATGTGTCTTGCTCTGCCACGCTTCAGAAAAAACTAAAAGCTGGATTTGTGAGGTTCGTGGAATTATGTTTAAAGACTTGTTTAAAGAAAGTAACAAAAAAACCCCCAAATCTGTAACCAAATGTAAATGAGTCAATACATCATAATTCCCACTTACATTGTCTTACACTGATTCACTATGGTAAGTCTATTATAAGTGTTTATATTTTAGACCTGTCGGGATGGTTTTCGCGGGAAAAAGTGTACTTGCTTCACTCGCCCGTGCGTGTCTCGGGTCTTATTGGTAAATAGAGAAAAGTTGCTTCGGTTACTTTGACGCGTGTAAGATTTGTCGTCACAACGAGAGAGAAAGGTCGACATGGAGCCGATAAATCTCCAACCTCCAGAGAATCAATGGTTAAAAAAATAGGCGAACAGAGGAGAGTCTGCTGGCGAAAAGAGAACGAGACCGAGCTCGTAAAAAAACAAGAATCAACATAAGCTTGACTTTTCAAAGATGGCGAGAACTGCTGGATTTGAAATGTTGTAAAAGCGACACAGAGATGATGGTGTTTTTATTACTCAACTGGTGAGTAAGGTGTTTCATTGAACAGATAAAACTCATGTCTAACAGAGTTCATTGTAAAGCTTTATCTTTTGTGAAGATTGTTTCATTATGGTTGTTGTGCTGGAATTTATTTTCAAGGAAGTACCGTGTCTATTAATGGTTAAAGCTACAGTAAAGTCAGCTTGAGATCTTTCTAAACTGGTTGAAAAGCATATTGCATATTACAAAAGCACAACCAAAACAATGTTCTTCTGCAAAATGCGTGCAGTTCGGGGGGTTTAACTGCTAAAAAAAGCCAAAAGTTGTATGGTGTACCTTTGTAGTGTAACTTTAAATGATATAAATTCATATTTTCTGAATGCCAACAGTAAATGAGAAAGTATTTTTGCATTTTGCTTAAAATAGAAAGGTAAACGCTAAAATATTTTGTTTTAAATGCCATTCCCCTTCTTTGTTTATCAGTTCTGTCTAATTATAAAATGGACAGTAAACCAGTGAAGATGGAGAACGGGAGCGTTTGCATACGCTGTCAAAATAAATGCCAGCTTCGACACTTATCGGCCTAACAGAAAAAGTTCAAATATCGGCCGATATGTCGGTCACTCACTGATCGCCAATGAGTGTATAAGTGTGCTGTATTTTCTCTGTCAGGGTGAGTTTGACAGCGGGGTGAAGGACTGCGAGCTTGCGCTGGAGGTGTGTAAAGACAGCGCTAAAGCGTTATACCGTAAAGCCGTGTGTCTGAAGGAGTCTGGGAAACTGAGAGAGGCGTATGACTGCAGCGCTGCGTGTCTGCTGGCCTCACCGCAGGTAAATTTAGTGAACAACTAATAGTATTTAAAATTATTTTAAATATGTAATATTTTTGAAAATTGTAATTATGTAGTTATTTTATCTAAATTTTTTATTTATCCAATGGGAAAAAAAAAAAAATTAAGCCATTTCACACTATTCAATAATCATTAAAAGGCCAAATATTTTTATATTTATTGGTTTGTTTTTAATCTATACAGCTCAACCCTTATTACTATTTGTACAATTAAACTAAATATATAAATGTGACATTTAAAGCTGTATGTCCCATTTTAAGAATCATTTAATACATTTAGATTAGAATAAATAGACACAATTAATACACAGTGAATGAAAAAAAATTCACAATTATATGTGTTTATGAAATTAAACTGAAAAAAGTTAACTGGCGTAACTGTTGCTGCTCATTAATGTGTGTTGATATATTGGTGCTAAATAAACGTGATTAAATCTCTTCTGTTTAGTAATTTAGTGAAAAAGTATTATTATTTTTATTATATTTTACATTTGTAATATTATTTAATATGCAATATTATTTACCATTTTAATTATGTACAATTATTTAACAACATTTTTACTGTATTTTATACTTAGTCCAATTTATGTTTCCAATGGGAAATAAAACACACTTAAACTATTTCATACTATTCAATATCACTAAAATGCCCAAAGTTATTATATTTATGTATTTCTTTATTTTTGTAATCTATATTACTCAACTCCTTTTCATAGAGTTATAAGTTATCATAATGTATAAGTTATGATATGTGACATTTATAGCAGCGTGTCACAAAAATAATTTGAAACATTTCAGACTAAATAGAGTAAATTAATACACAGTAGAAATAAATAAATAAAATACATAGTATTCAAAAACATTCAGCAATTTCAGAATGACAAATATTTTAGAAATTGAACTGAAATAAACGTTTAACTGGCATAACTGGGAATATTATTTATTAAACGTGTATATTAAGAACATTATTAAATTCTAAATGATTGTAAATCTCTGGGATATGCGTCTAATAAACAGATAAATGAACTTAATCTTCTGGAGCATTTTCAGTGTTTAGCTGCACATTAGTTAGTGTTCTTGTCAGGGTTTTCAGTGACGTTTTCGGTGTCTTTTTTTTAGGATCAGACGGTCAGTAATTTGTCCCAAGAAATCGCAGCCAGTCTAGGCCTGAAAAACAGAAAAGCGTACGTCAGTTCTCAGGTGAGTACCCAGAATTCCCTGCATGCCACGTTTTCAAACGTTATGTTTCAGTGCAACAAGGAAATCTTTCATGAAGATAATCATATTATCGGACCGATTTATTTGCATAATATTTTCTCTTTATTATTCTGTCTCAGAGTGGGAAAGCGTCAGGATTTGAGGATGACGGGCTCGTATCTCCACCTTTAGATGAGGCAGGACTTCATTCAAAAAACAAAATCAACATTTTTAAACTCTAATCAGCAGTGCATGAATTTTAATCTGTGCATTGCAGCTCAGATGAGTAGATTAAGACATTCTCCCTCTCTTGTGTTTTGTGTTTGTTTGCAGATATCGTCCGTTGAGCTGGAGAAAGTGGCTGACTCTGCAGGTACTTAGAGACATTTATTATTACTCTGTGTGAAATGCAGGGAATGCAGCATGTTTTCCTGTAGCTCAGATAGTGAAGAGCAGCGCTAGATACACCAAGGTCTTTGGCTCAATCCCCAGAGAAAGCATGAGCTGATGAAATACTAATGAGAAGGCAATGCGAGTCGCTTTGGATAAAAGCGTCTGCCAAAAAGCATAAGATCTCACTGGTTAACTTGCAGTAGCTAACATTAACTAACAATGGTGTTAGATTAGGACTAACAAATTCTATAGAGTTATTGTTTAATGTTTGTTTATGTTTACTAATGTTAACAAATGATGTGTAAATGCACACTACAGTTCCAAAAAAAAAATCATAAATTAGTACTTTTATTCAGCAAGGACACATTCAATTGATCAAAAGTAAAAACATTTGTAATGTTACAAAAGATTTTCTTTTTGAACTTCAACTTTATCAAAGAATCCTGAAATAATAAAATGCATCAGTTTCCACAAAAATATGAAGCAGCAAAACTGTTTTCAGCATTGATAATAGGAATTCTTACTATTATAAATGTTAAAAGCGGTTCTAGTTTCTTGAGCATCAAATCATCATATTAGAGTGATTTCTGAAGCATCATGTGACACTGAAGACTGGAGTAATGATGCTGAAAATTCAGCTCTGATCACAGGGATACATTACATTTTAACAAAGATTCACACAGAAAACACTTATTTTAAATTGTAATAATATTTCACATTATTACTGTTTTTATTGTATTTTTGATCAAATAAATGCAGTCTTGATAAACAGAAGAGACTTCTTTCAAAAAGATGTTTTTCCATAAACATCTTATAAGGACACTGTAAGAAATACTGTATTAAAAAAAATAAAATCTTGACCCATATTTTTATCTGACTGCAAAAAGGTGCTATTACACAAAATGTAAATAAAAATACAACATGATAATTTATTTCTGAAATAATGATAGAGACAAACATGCTGCATACAGTTTCACACAATTTTTATACAAAATAAGTATAGTATGTAGTGCACAGCATGTAAGTGTTTCTTTTTTTAAATCTGTTTATTGAATAGGATACAGGAGAATAGATGAAATGAAAAAATATTGTTCCCCCACCCAATAAAAAAATAAATAGTGATAATTAAACAACATAAAAAAAGAGTATAAATAATAATAATAATAATAAAAAAAATAAAAATCTCAATACATAGTGTAATAGAAAGCATGTCAATCTTAATGTCTCAAGCAGTGTTGGGGAAAGTTACTTTTAAAGTAATGCATTACAATATTGCGTTACTCCCCAAAAAAGTAACTATTTGCATTACTTGGTTACTTTTTATGAAAAGTAATATGTTACATCACTTTTGGGTTACTGGCTGGGCTTGCTGGTTTCTTTTTTTTTCTTCTATTTTTCTAAATCTATTTATGCCAAATATTAAGACCCTTTCACACCAAAAGTGAAGTGAATAAGCCTCAGGCTGAAGGAAATGCATATTTACGCATGTACAGTACAGGGCGCCGCTCAAACAAACCTCAGCTTCTGCAATTCTGGATTAAAGAAGAATAGGGTACAGAAGGAAGGAAGTTCAACTCTCTTATTTCTAAATCTCAGTCATTTTTGCTTATAAGTATGGTTGAATTAGATCATTGAAGGTCAGACTTTGGTTAATAAAGTGAGATTAAATACATAAAGTGTATTTGTGTAATTGAATATAGTTAATTATAAAAGTTTTGCCTATAATTCTGAGATTGCATTTGACTGTTTTTATTCAATTTGAGTATTACTTAATGTTTTTGTGCACGTGAGATGAGTAAATGCATGTTCACATTTAGTCTAGAACTACAATAACCATCATGTTTACACACATCGCACACATATTTTTATCTCAACATGGGGACAGGAGAGCTGTCAGTCGATGAATGTGAACAAGTAACTAGCGTTACTTATTTGAAAAAGTAGCATAGATATTTTGTTGTAAATTGAAAACAGTAATGTGTTACTTTACTAGTTACTTGAAAAAGTAATCTGATATGTAACTCAAGTTACTTACTAGTAATGAGTTACGCCTAACACTGGTCTCAAGTATACAAAATATGTTGGATCGTTAAGTACGCAAGTGTTTCTGTTAAACTCTGCCGTCGATTGTGTGTGTGTGTTCAGTATTGTCGTCTCTTCTTGACAGCGGGTTCGTCTGAATGGCCGTCTCCTGTGTTACCGGCCCCGGTCCCCGTGAGCGACTCCCATGAGGCCCTGGGCCTGTCGGTGCCCGTGTCTCAGCCGCTGGAGGACAACGACCTGATGGGAGATGAGCTGGACAGTCTGCTGGACTGCATGTCCAAAGAGGAAGACACACCGCAGGTGAGGGCACTGAATATGAATAAGAAATGAAACCGTGTGATTGTGATACATCTAATAGTTACCAGTTGAATCTTTCCTGTTTGGCACTCAGAGTGGAGTCGTTCCCACCGGCCTGGTGTGTTTCTCGTCTCCGTCTCCTCGTCTTCCTCCCGCGTTCTTCTCCTCCGTCGGGAGTCAGTTGAACTCTCTGGACTCTTTCACTAAACCTGAGATGAACTCCTGCTCCACCCTGGACGCATTAGACTCCATCTGTTCGTCCACAGACGCTGTTTCCCTGCAGCGCCCTCTGGTGGTGGGAGGAGACGTGCTCGACTCGCTGTCTGAATTCAGTCTGCCAGGTCCATGATTACTGTATTACCTACTAGACATTTTATTTGGTAACACTTTATTTTGATGTCCCCTTTTCAGCACTTTGTTGACTAAAGGGGCTTTTGCACCGGATAGTTATAGGATCTAGCCACCAGGATGGTTCCCTGAGAACTAATGGTTCCCATAGGAACGTTTTCCTGGTTGCATTCGCACACTTGTTGTTCTGACCTTTATTTTGACAGCGCTGAAAACGCCAGTGCTCGCATTCTCCGTGTTCATTAGTTGATCTGTGATCTGTCTAACAGTCTGGTCTAATACGTTATTAGATAGAACTGTTATACATAGAACTGTTATAGAAAGGAGACAGTAATGAAAAGTTATTAGTGTATGCCATGTGGTTGATGTCCAGTGTTGCTGAGCAGAAATACACAATCATGTTTCACTCTGTCTCCTCAAAGTCTTGTTGGATTTTCTCCTCAGTGTAAAGGTTAAGAGGTCCATCTATCACTGTTTTCCTTGTTCATAGAGTTAGTTTCTGGAGTGATTAATAGGCTATAACCTGTGTGTTTGAGAGACTTAGAAAAATTACATTCATATGACTTTTTAAGATTTGATTAATCTCTAGAAATAACACTTATTAAATGTCCTCTTATATCCATATTTTCAGAGACTGGGAACAAATAAATTAATTCTGCTGTGTGTTTATTTCTCTGTCAGGTGGGAAAGTCTGCCGTAGTTTTCTGCCGTCGGTCAAACTGACGAACTCTTCTCATATGGTGAGCGTGACGTCTCTGACTGCTGATGATATGAACGCATTAGAGCATCTCTGTTTAACCTGAGAGAGATTTTGTGTGTGTGTGTGTGTGTGTGTGTGTGTGTGTGTGTGTGTGTGTGTGTGTGTGTGTGTGTGTGTGTGTGTGTGTGTGTGTGTGTGTGTGTGTGTGTGTGTGTGTGTGTGTGTGTGTGTGTGTGTGTGTGTGTGTGTGTGTGTGTGTGTGTGTGTGTGTGTGTGTGTGTTACAGAGGAACGGTCACATGACCTCCACACTTTCCTGTCTATCCAAGAATCCACTGAAACAAACACATGAATTTGCTCAAGCCTGCAGCAGCTGCTTCACTTCTACAGGTGATTCACATCTATCTATCTATCTATCTATCTATCTATCTATCTATCTATCTATCTATCTATCTATCTATCTGTTTTTCATCTATCTCTTTCATCTATCCATCCATCTCATCTGATTTCTCTCAACATGGGGACAGGAGAGCTGTCAGATATTCTGTTAATTTAAAAGTAACGCTACTTTACTTGTTACTTGAAAGTAAGATTACGTAACTCGCGTTCTCTGGCTTTAACTCAAGGGTCTGTGTGTCTCTCTCAGGTCCAGGTGTGCTGGATTTTGAGTTCAGGTCTGAAGTGAACCACAGCTGTCAGAAGGATCTTCTGCTGTGCCGGTGGAGGGGCGGAGCTAACTCACCCTGGAGGCGGATCCGGCCCCGCCCAATTCGCAACAACTTCCAGGCCGCCTTCGTGCTCTGCAGAGGTGCGTCACATGTCCAGTGATTTAATTAACGAGTACTGGGGATGTGCCGTGAGGATATTTTCCCATCGGTTAATGCTGCTGATTTGTGCTGCGACTCATTCAGCTCACGATTTATTAAGCAGACACGTTCAGTTTTTAATTGTAGTGACTGTTCTCTAACTGAACTAAATTATTTTATTTAAAAAAAAAAAAAAAAAAAATCGACAGTAGGGGGCGGTGCTGCGGTGGGCAAGTGACGTAACTTTAGTTGCTTCTGAACACCGTCACTATCGTAGCAAGCCTAACTACTAGTACCTGAATTAATGTGATTAAATCCTCCGTGTGTGTGTAGAGGTGTTGGAGAGTCAGGTGTGCAAGTACGGTGAGGGCTGTACGTTTGCATATTGTCAAGAAGAGATTGACGTGTGGACGCAGGAGAGGCGGGGCTTACTGGTCCGAGAGCTGCTCTTCAATCCACTTGGAACCAATGAGAGACAAGCACTCAGCGTCATCACACTCCTGAACACACACACGGGCATGTTCATGTTCCTCTGTGAGGTAACACACACACACACAATGTGTGGTGAAAATTTTAACAATTCGATAACATTCTTGAGATTTTTACTGATGGATTTATTCCTAAAATGAAAGAGTCTTATAATGGGGTGTTACTGATATAAAGTGAGTGCTTTACACGAAAAGGATAAAAAAAAAAAAAAAAAATTAAGTAATCAAGAGAAATGCATAAGAAATAAAAATAACAATAAAAGCTAAGAATAAAAAAATATTAATTTATTTTAAATGTTAAAAATGCAAATAGGATTTATTTAGGTTTAGTTTTTGTCCTTTAAATTTAGTCAAACAGTTCTTGTCATATTCATTAATATTAGTCAGTTTTAAAGTTAAAAAAAAGCTAAAATTGCATCTAATTTTAGTAAATGAAAACATTTGTTTGACGAGAGTGCAAAATAAAACTAAATATTCAAACTCTTTATATATTAATTGAATCGACATTTAAATGTGTATCAACACAAACATATTGTTTTGTTAAAATTTAATCTGTTGAAATAAGATATAATAACATTATTGACTATGATTGGATTATTACAAACATTCTTGTTGATTCTAGATGTTCTTCCAAAAAAATTGTTTGATCATTATTAGTATTTTGCCATGTTTTGCTTGTCATATTTTGTCAACATCATGTTTTAATTAATGCATTTAAGTATTGTTGTTTGACAAAATCAAAAAAACATTGTTAATGACCACTTTTAATGAAATTAGCACTGAGCCTTATGTAGGACAAAACAGCTTTTTCTAGAGCACTTACACTTCATATCATGTTAAGTGACATCATTTTACACAGATAAATATTTATTTATAATAAAAGTGTAAATAATGACCTGGATCAGTGCTGTGGATGTTGAGTCGTGTGTTTCTAATGGCTAACGCTTCTCTGTTGTGATGCTGTCCTTCATCAGGCCTGTTTTGACTGTAAACCCAGAATGATCAGCAGACGCTGGAAGGAGAATCCAGCTGTGTGTGCCAATCTACAAGCACAACATCAGTTCGACAAGAAGAAGTACGTGAGAACAACATCCATCCATTCAGTGTTGTCAAAAAGTACCGACTTCGGTACCAAGTCTGTACTGAAATTTACACACAGGAGCTCTTAAAAGCAGCGGATGTATTAGGGATCTGCTGATAGACTGGTATCGTCACATTTTGTTAAATATAAGTACCGACTTGGTACCGAAATCGGTACTTTTGACAACACTACATCTATCTATCTATCTATCTATCTATCTATCTATCTATCTATCTATCTATCTATCTATCTATCTATCTATCTATCTATCTATCTATCTATCTATCTATCTATCTATCCATCCATGTATCTCTCTCTCATCTATCTATCCATAGGGTTGGGTACCGAAACTCGGTTCCAATAGGGAACCGGTTCCGACGTAAACGGTAGTAACCAGACCGAATAAGAACGAAACTTTCGGTGCCTGATTTCGGTGCCTGACGTTTTTTACCGCCCCCTATAAAACATCTCGCGGCACGAATGATCCATAATAAAACATCTCCAGTTAACCAGCAGAGCATTCATTTAATTCGTTTGTTAAATAAGATATCTAGCGCTGAAATGTGTTTTTTAAATCAAGTGATCAAAGTGCACGTTGCCGCTGCGATCAGTGGCGCGGATACAGTGTTTTCTCTTGTGGCTCGCGCACACACTTGGCTTCACTCGGACGCGCGCTTCAATACGTTGCGGAGATCGATCTATTTATGAGGCGCCGTCTATATGATTATGTGCGCGGAGAGTTTGTGTGTGCGTGCTCGCGTCTCAGATGAGTATGTGCGCAGAGAGTTTGTGTGTGTGTGTGTGTGTGTGTGTGCGCTCGCGTCTCAGATGAGTATGTGCGCGGAGAGTTCCGCGCGTCTCGTGTGTGTAGAGTTTGCGTGTGTGTGCGTGAGTGACTTTAGAAGTTGTGCATTTCATATGTATTAGTTTGAGCATTCAGTAGAGTATACATGTATGTGTGACTACCTAGTACATGTGTTTGCAAGGGTTTCATATGTGCGTGAATGAAGTTTGATTTAAGCCCTAGACGGCGCCTCATATCTATTCGTTCTGGTGAAATCTCAAAATATAATGGACACAAAGTGTCCCTGCTTGATATACAACCACTGATGAGCATAATCGGTTTAAAAAAAAAAAAAAAAAAAAAACTACGAATGCGGATTAGAACCCAAAACCTCTGACATGCTTGAGTAAAGTTCAAGTTCAGCTGCCAGTGTTCCTCTTCGGGTAAGTCTAGTATTTTAATGACAACAGCAAATCTTGCATATCAAGTATGAAGTATATCAATATCAAGTATATTTATATGGCTATACTGTGTGTTAAATATTTCTGCTCAGTGTCAGATATTTCTCTGTTTTGTAAAAGTCATAATATGAGAAGACAAAATTTTGATCTTAACTCAAGTGTTTTGTGCTACATCAGTAGCCTTTTAAAGGGCACAATTTTTCATTTAATCAGAAATCAGAAAATCTTTTTCAGAAAATCACACACACACACACACACAGAGGTATTATTTTTTTGATAAAGTGTGTGCGGTTTAGTTTTCTTAAGTACCGTTTCAAGAACCGTTTAAACACCGGAACCGTTTGAAAAATACCGAGTAGGTACTGGTATCGGATAAAACCTAACCAATACCCAACCCTATCTATCCATCTATCTATCATCTATCTATATCTCATTCTGTCCATCCATCAATCCATTGGTTTCATTATTGTTCCATCCATCCATCTGTGTGTATATATTATAGATAAAGCATCTCTGAGTGTGTGTGTCTCTGTCTGTCAGGTGTTTGGTTCACGTGGTGAAGAGCAGCACTGTGAGTTACAGTAAGATCCGAGCGCTGAGTCCTCACTGTCAGTTCGACGTGTGTCGTCATGAGCTCAGTCTGGGCTGTAAGAGGGAGGACGGCTGCTGCTTCGCTCACTCGCTCATCGAACTGCAGATCTGGATCCTGCAGAGAGACTCGGGTACGTACACACACACACACTCGCATTAGAGACTCTGGTACACACACACACACATACTGGAGATCTCACACACACACACAATACATTTACACACCTGTTATTGACATGCAACATAAAAAATAACATGGCACAAAAAAGTAAAAAAAATGCACAAACGTGACATTTGCAGTGTGACAAAAAACATTATTTTAGTCAAGTATCTGTATATACTCACTTGTTTTATTGTTTTATGTTTTAGTGATTTTTCAGCATTATTACAATTGTCATAAAAAAACTATATTTTACTGTTACAATGAAACATAAATACTAAATAGACCAACAATTTAAAATAGAAAATAATTTTAGAGCCAAGAGCAAATAGAGCCAATGTTTAAATATACAAATGATCTAAAATATTATAAACATGATCTGCATTTATTCATTCATCAATTTTCAACACAGTGTGTTGTGATGTTTGATATTGTTATTGTACACACAAATAAAACAAATTAATACTTTATCAAAATAAATAGTACTATGACAATAATACTACTAATAATGACAATAATAGTCTTTTTTCATTGACCCATTCATGAAATGTTTTGCAGCACTTGTACACCTGTATCTATCGGATCTCAATACCAGCTGTGAACCGTCCCAAGTATATATAAATGACTGTTTAAATGGATGTTTTATGTTTGAGGTGCTGCATTACATCAGATGAACTCACCACACTTCATCTCTCTGTGTTTAGGAATCAGCCATGAAGAGATCGTGCAGGAGTCCAAGAAACACTGGAACAAACAGCGTGTGAGTCTCTTCTCAATTATTACATAATGTTAATATAATCTCAAAGTATTTATTAAATAATTATCATTATTTATTCAGCCTGGTGCTGTTCTAAAGTTGTATGAGGAAATGTTCTTCTCATGCTTGTCAAAACATGTTTTTTAGATTAGTAATTTAGATCAGTAATTTGCGCTTTTAATATTTTGCTCTATTTTATTTCTGGTCTTTTAATATTGATGTTTCATTATAACAACTAAATAATTCAGTGTTTTTATGACAATTTTCCTTAAAGGTGCAGTGTGTAATGTTTAGCGGCATCTAGTGGTGAGGTTGTGAATTGGAAGTGGAAGTGATGTCGTCGTCTAGGACAGCAGAGAGTAGCCAGTTCAGCAATGAGGTTTCTTTACAAAGATCAATTAAGAAATTAGGTTTACTTAATTATTCAGTAAAACGATGTTATTGCGAATATTATTGTTAATTGTTCATCATTGTGTCAGTGTTTTATTCACTGACTTTAGCTTTAGCTTCTTTGCACGAAGAACAGTGACAAAACCCAGCCACTGTTTAGGGCTCCTGTAGAAACATGTCGTGTAAGGGGACCCGAGGTGTGTGTAGATAGAAAAGGCTCATTCTAAGGTAATAAAAACATATCGGTTCATTATGTAAGGTCTTTATACACCACTGAAAACATAGTTATGTAGATGATATTGCATTTCTGTCAACAGATCCTCCTAAATATTACAAAATGCACCTTTAATACCTGTAATAATGCTTAAATGCCAATAAAACATAACATTATTTAATAACTGCGAGAAAACCATTTTCTTAAATTTCTCCATTTGTGCTCTGTAAAAGAAGGTCATACAACTTTAGAAGAGCAACAGAGTAAGGAAACAATGATAAATGGTCATTTATGAAATTTAGTTGGTCTTCCAAAGATTGGGTTTAGCGAGAGAGAATAAATGACATGTGATTTATTATTTAGTGAAAATCTTGACTTTTCACGTTGCTCATATACGGCGTGAGTCTCATGGGATTATTTTATTTTAGGTGAATTATCCTTGAAATGCTTAGTGTTAGAGGTTTGATCACTGTGAACACGAGTACTAGTGATGACTTAGTAAACAGCACTAATTAGTACTTAGATTGTGTCATAATGCTTGTAGTGATCAACTCTTTCTGTCTCTTCATCAGCCTGTGATTGTGGCTTCGCGATCACCAAACAAAATCACTGCTGCCAAATCAAAAAGCCCAATCAGAGCAGAGCAAACGAATGGGAAGGTGCAGGGAACAGGAAGTGCTGACGCAGCTGAGGGCAAAGGTCAGGAGCTGGAGCTGATGCTGAAGTTCGTGTGCGGTCAGTGCTGGAGAGACGGGCTGGTCAGCGAACCGGACCGAGCGCTGAAGTACTGCACCGCTAAAGCCCGACACAGGTGCAGACGGACACACAAACACACAGACACCACACCTAAACACACACACCACCCGTCTCACTCTCTTCCTCTGTCTGTCTCTCTTCAGCTGGACCAAAGACAGGAGGGTTTTACTGGTCAAGTCTCACGAGAGGAAGAAGTGGGTCTCAGTGCGACCTGTGCCCTATGCCAAGACCTTTCCTCAGCAATACGACGTGAGTGAAAACAACTCCTCTACTCTGTTTGATCCACAGATGAGATGAGCTTTGTTGACCTGCTGGACTCTCTACTATTCTCTATATCAGGGTTTCTCAAACTCGGTCCTGGAGGGCCACTGTCCTGCACAGTTTAGCTCCAACCCTGATCAAACACACCTGAGCAAGCTAATCAATGTCTTCAGGATCACTAGAAACTCACAGCTAGGTGTGTTTGATCAGGGTTGGAGCTAAACTGTGCAGGACAGTGGCCCTCCAGGACAGAGTTTGAGAAACCCTGCTCTATATGATATACTTGTACTAGGGCTGACCCCTAATAGTCAACTTACCGTTAGACGACTTAAAGAGGCTTATTCGACCAACATTTTATTAGTCGTTTAGTTGGAGAAAAAAAAAAAAAGAAATCCAAACATTTGCCTATCATTTATCAACCTCAAATATATCACTTGAAACATGCATGTAACAGCACTTTACAAATCTGCTCGCTCTAATGTTAACCTAGATGAATGTGCGCTGTTATTAGGCATGTGTGGAGAGCGCGCTCTTACTGCATGAGATACAGATAAGAGAAATGCAAACTGTAAAGGGTCTACTTTTATTTTTGTACACTCACAATAACAACAAAACGTTGTGCTTTTGTAAAATAATGGCGCTTTCTGTCGATTCGGTCTTGAACTTGAGCGCATCACATAAATTAACCGAAACTCAGTGTATACTTGCCTCACAGACATGAGAAATATATCTATAGAAAGCTTTGAATTTTTTACATTTGAATGGACAGATTCAAATGGATAATAAATATTCTCCGATTGCGAATCCATATGAAACGTGCATACATGTGCGTCCACTACTGTAGAGATGACGAGTCAGCATCATGACTTAATCTCTGCAGCCCAAAACACAGAAAACATTACCAATAAATTATTAAAATGTTTAGACAGTCTCATTCTGTTTTTTCATGACACATTCATAATCATTACGTTTGCCGGCGTTCTGTGGCAAGGTTTATGTTTGAATTTGTGCACTGATCAGGCTATAGTATGTATTTTATATAGCCAATTAAAGGTGCATTATTATGATCTATGGCTTGTTAATATAAATGCGCGATTTGTTGACTAATGGCTTAAATGAACGACTACTAGTCGACTAGAAAAATCGTTAGTCGAGGGCAGACCTAACTTGTACTGTTATAAACTCATAGTATGGAGGACCTTATTATTACTCAAGGAAAACTAGTGAAATACCAAGTCTAACAGTCAATCTATTATATTTAATAAGGCTGCTGAAACTGTGAGCTCTTGGTGTCTAACACTGAATGTTTCCCCACAGATCTGCATCCATGTGCTGAAGCAGCGTAAATGTCATTACATCGGGAACTGTTCTTTCGCTCACAGTCAGGAGGAGAAGGAGCTGTGGACGTACATGAAGAACAACGGCTGTGAGCGTCAAACCAAACACGCAGTCAACACTGATGTGTATTCATGCGCTGAAAGCTCAATTCACACACTATCCGTCCTGTGTCGTGTGATAGATGAGGATTAGTGTTAGGGCTGATTGATTTAGGGGGGAAAACAAATTGCAGTTTTTCTGATAAAAATATTTTATTTACCTGCAAAGTTGTTCAGAATGAGGAGATCTAACATGTATGAATGATGCATGTATGTGCGAAATATAATATACAATCATTTAAACACACTTAAAACATGATAGTTCCTCACAGTGGCAAATTTGTTTCTCTCTTAAGTTTTGCACAGACCTCTGGGATCAAGAGTCATATTTCAGATTTTATTTTGATATTTCTCTTTAACCATTTTTAATGGCTGATAAAAGTTGATTGGTGCCAGTCATGTTTTTAAACATATGCAAATGTCTTTATAGACCATGATGGCACCTTGGACACTGCAAGTAAATTTTCATCAGTCAGTCAGACCAGTGGATCCATCCACCATTTTCATGTTTTTTCGTTTATAGTTTCAAGCAGTGGACAAGCAACACAATTTTTATGCCTGTGTCCTCATATTAAGGCCATACATACAGTAAGTACAACAAATTTGGTGTAATTATCTCATTCCATTCAAGAGTTAGTCATTTAAGCAAGTAGGCGTTTATTATTCCCAATCTGTCCGTTTTGGCATGCTGGTGTGGTGATGAATCAAATTATTATTATTATTTTTTTATAATCATTGATATTTTGACTCCAGAGAATCTTTGCGCTGGCAAAAAAACCTAGGACTAGTTAGCAAAAATAAGTTTTACAAAAAATCTAACATGGCAGAAATATTATTGGTCTTGAGCCAAAAATTCAACTGATACAAGACACTTGAGTCTGCAACAAAGTGTCCTGACTTTAGTGTACTTTTCTGTCACCAGCGCAGTATGTACTTCACATACTTTGTACACGTGTGTGAATTTGGTTTCAGTTGACGTCACAGTCTACACGTAAACACTTTTCACACATCCAGTGTTTACTGGTTAATTACCGGTAAGAGATTATGTGTGATCAGGACCTTTTCAAAAATACCGGTTAATTGGTTCTGGCAATTTACCAGTAAGGGAAGTTGTAACATTACCAGTAAATTACCGGTAAGAGATCAGTGTGAACACAGAATGAAGATTACTGGAATGATCACGTACGAGGTCAACGCGTTGACGCAAGAAGTCATAATCATAAAGTTCTTATGGAGATGATGTGATTACTCGGCGCTGTTTACAGTAAACTTTGTTATCGTTTTTCTATGTAAATATGTGCTAGATGATCGTCTTTGACCGTTGCACCACGTCTCACAGCTTTATCAGTCTTCTTTTCCGTTCATCAGCGCTGCGGCTCTGCAGTTGGATACTATTATGCCCGTCTCGTGTTTTTAAGAGCAAAAACATGTCCTGTTTGATCATGTCCCTTATGTCTGTCACTCAAACCTCAAAAAATTGTGTCAAATTGAGCAGATAGTGAAACTAAAGCACTTCTCCCTCATGCGGGCGGATGAATACAACCGTAGGGTGTTTAAAGGTCACTTCTGATTACTGACATCACAGAATTTACTGGTATTTTGGAGCTGATGTGTGAATGGTCTGTTACCAGTAAAAAGCCAGAACAGTGTTGCTTGTGTGAACAGCGTATTTGTGTGTTTACTAGAGGAGTAATGATAATCTCATGTCATGATTCGATACATGACGATACTGAACTCACGATACGATATTATTGCAATACTCCAAGACATATGATAAAAGGTTGTTAAAATGTTAATTAAAATGCTAAATTTGATATTACATTGTGTGTAAATGAATAGGCTTGGACTTGGTGCTGGAAACCCAAAGCACAGGACAATAGAGACGCCAGAATTACAATATTCATGATTCTGAAGCTGAAAATACAGAATTATTTTAGACAAATATGTTTGCACTCTTTCACTGACTAGATATATTTAAAATAATATAGGCCACTTTTTACTGGTAAACTTAAGACATTTGGCATTATCAGGACCCACAAATATTCCCCCATTATTATACATTATATTCAACATTATATACAGTAGTTTAAAGGGATAGTTCACCCAAAAATGATATTTAAGCCATGATTTACTCACCCTCAAGCCGTTCGAGATGCATACGTCAATCTTTTTTCAGACGAACACATTTTCAGTTATTTTAGAAAATATCTTAGATCTTTCAGTGGTTATAATGTGAAGCAATGGGGTCCAGCTGATTCAAGTCGGAAAATGTGCCTGCATCCTTCACAAAAATAATCCATCCGGCTCCAGGGGGATAAACGAAGGCCTTCTGAGGGTAATCCGTGTGGTTTTGTCGTAAAAATATACATATTTAAAACTTTATAAACTAAAATAACTGGCTTCCGGTGGCGGTCGGTGCGCGTTCACAGAGATGAATGCTGGCGTATGACGTATGACGTAACGCAGGAAGCGTCGTGACGTAGAACAAACGTGACAGCGGAGCCAGAGAGCAGAGCAAAACAAAACTCAACGTTCGTTCTACATCACAACGCTTCCTACGCTACGTCATACGTCATTCGCCAGCATTCATCTCTGTGAACGCGCACCGACCGCCACCGGAAGCCAGTTATTTTAGTTTATAAAGTTTTAAATATGTATATTTTTACGACAAAACCGTACGGATTACCCTCAGAAGGCCTTCGTTTATCCCCCTGGAGCCGGATGGATTATTTTTGTGAAGGATGCATGTACATTTTCCGACTTGAATCAGCTGGACCCCATTGCTTTACATTATAACCACTGAAAGATCTAAGACATTTTCTAAAATAACTGAAAATGTGTTCGTCTGAAAAAAGATTGACGTATGCATCTCGAACGGCTTGAGGGTGAGTAAATCATGGCTTAAATATCATTTTTGGGCGAACTATCCCTTTAATGAAGTACTGAATGTAGTACTAAAACTCTGAAAACTTGTTTTTTTTCTCTCAGTAATTTATATTTTGGGTGAACTATTCACAATACTGTCACTATTCACAATACAGATTGTCACTATCCACGATACATATTGTTGAGTTTTTGTATTGCGATAAATTGTGACATAATATATTGTTACACCCCTAGTGTTTACCGGTAAAGTCATTATGGTAACTTTATGGTAATTTACCGGGATTGCTGTGTGAAAGGGGCTATAGTTTTTTTATAGATTTGTTTAATTGAGTTCACATGCTCTCCGCTGCAGTCACAGACATCCAGCAGGTGTTTGACGTCTGGCTGTCCAATCAAAACAGAGCATCAGATGGCACCTCGCCGCCTCAGCCAATAGAAGAGAAGCAGATCACAATGCCGACGGACTTTGCAGAACTGATGGTATGTGTTTACTCTTGCCGTTCTCATGTTACTGTCCTCCACGTGTGCTAATGGAGTGTGTTTGTTGGTGCAGCAGGACAGTTTCTACTGCCCTCTGTGTGGGAAACACAGTAACAGCGATCGGCAGTGGCAGCAGCACATCTCCTCAGAGAAACACAAGCTCAGGGTGTTTAGCGGAGAGGGAGAGGACGAGAGTCTGACCTGGTCATATCGCTTCCCTGGACCCTGTTTCTCCATCTGTCCCAGGTACACCATCACCAGTCTTCATCAAGTCAATGAACATCATCCTGGTCAGAGTAAACCAGCTCCCCTCATCTGTCATTAGTTTGAGTAACCAAACTATTCAAAGTAACGACAGAATATTACTTTGAATATTCAATATTAATATTGTGACTCGGGGTACGTTTACACAACGATGATATGCTTAAAACGGAGATGTTTTTCCTTTAAGGTTTTCCCGCGTACAGACGACACTGTTGTCAAAACGATCCCCATTCACACGGATCTGCGAAAAGCCAGGCCATTAGATGGCGATAAAACACTACAGACTCGACATGTAATACACATGTGGACGACGTCAACTTCTTCAGAGATTCGCATTTTTGTTTTTTACAAGGAGACGTTTTCAGGCACCCAAAACGCTGTTGTCGTGTAAACGAACGTTGTGTAAACAGCCCCTTAGTCACGTGTCGATTGATCAGTGAAGGTGGTTTTTAACAGCTGTCATTAGCAGTGATCTTTGTCCTCATTGGCGGTGGTGTTTGATTGACAGGTCTGATGATGGTTGTGCTGATGGCATGAGTTGTGACTTCGCTCACAGCGAGGAGGAGCTTCAGGAGTGGCACAAACGGAGGGATTTTCTGCGCTGGACGTTGGACAAAGCCAGAGCCGACAAGCTGATTTCTCCAGATGACAATAACTTTGGGATTTACAACTTCCTGCTTCAGAAATAAACAAACAAGCTCACATTTGTACTGTGTCTGAGAGTTTGATCAGCTGAGAGTCACTGCAGGTCCTGATGAGTGTTCCCATGTTTTAATGAACGGATCTTTTTCTTCATGTTGCTTAAGTCGAAAATCTCTGCTGAGAAACAGCTGGATTCAGTTCAATACATTAGTTTGACTCTGGAGTGAATCTGGATCTTTTGAACTGCTGTTGGTTATGTTCATTCTGTTCATACACTGAATAAACGTTTCATCTGTTAGACAGCGATCAGGACACTTTGTCTTTCAGCTGTTGATCTGCATGCAGGATTTGTCCAGGACTTCAATAAGAAGAGCACAGAAGTGTTATTTTTGTAAGTTTGTTTTATTCTTGCGTTAATTCACTGTTTACACAAAAAAATTAAGCGGTAAACATTTTGACCTTTGTATTATGTTATAAACATTATTTTATGAATTATGTTGAATTGTTTTAGTATCTGGTTTTATTTGAATAAATGAATGGAATGTATGTCTTCTCTTGTTCTCTTTTCTGAACCCAATTTTTCATGTTCGTAATTGATGTGAATCAAAGGAAATGGGTCTTTATTATTTATCGGAAATCTTGTCATGTGTTTCGAATATAGTTTAAAATGTATTATTCATGTGCAGGAAAAGTGAGTGTTACAAGCACAAGATTATTAAAAGTCAGTGATTATGGTTTGTGAGGTAAAATTGTATTTACATTTTATAACCAAGGTCACATGGTTCATATGAAGGGTCATATTTTCAAGCACGCGGGTCTGAGGTGTTCGATTTTACGTAAACTTCGTGTTTTTAGTTGAGATTCTGCATTCTTGTCAGAATTAAGTGATTTGTTTCAGCAGTCTTGGAGTGATTTTACATTAAATGACATCCAGCAAGTTTTACCATTACTCAAGGTAATTATACTTATGATTAATTTACTACATTTACTAATTAATTTACTACAAACAATTTACCTAAGCAAATGAATAAATGTTGTCATAACTCTATTATTTCTGTTGAGATTACCAGACGTGGATATTATATTGATATGAATATAGCCTACCTTAATTGCAAATATCTGCCAGCAAGGACAATTTGCATCTAACAAAGATTTTACTTAGTAAATGGTTGGTTATTATTCATAATATGTATACTTTGTGAATAAAAGAGATGCTTTGAATGGGGCACGAGACAAAGTTGCAGCGTTAGCAGCGCGTGCACGTTCTGTTTACTACGCACGCACGCGCCTGCCTGATTTTGCAAGTCACTTTCGAGCAGACACAACAAGCCAGGTAAGCCTATTTGATTGATCAATCCTGAGTCTGTTCATCCATCGTTTTTGCATACGTTACGTTTAATCTCAATTTAGATGTGTACAGTTGTGTGCATTTGAAAGCATTCTAATTCTAATTAACGTTACGCAGACTAATTAAATACCATGTTTGGTTGATTAGCGCACGAACAATCTCCCCGTGAGGTGGCCTGAGGTAAAATCTTAGAGATAACGTTAATGTATAGTTTTATTTATTTTAAGTTGGCCACTGACTGCGACAAACTACAGAATAAATACTTTAATATTTTATAAACTTCAATTGTAGTAGTAAGGTTTTACATTTTTTTTAAACAAACAAACATTTAAAGTAGATTGCCATTTGCACTTGATCCATGACGGATTTTAAAAAAAATATTTTTAAACCAAATTATCTGTAAATATTCGTATTTCAACCTCACTGCTCCAGCGAATTGTATTGTACATTTATGACACTCAAATTGTAATCTTTTTCACTTTTTTGAGGCTCCATAGTTGAATAACTTTGTATTGTTGGCACTTCTCCTGTATTGCCTCCTTAAGACGAATCACTTTGTTGTATTCTTCACTTTGGATAAAAGTGTCTGAAATATGAAATAGAAGAAATATGTCAAATGTAAATTGATTTTCTGGTAATTACCTTCAATGTGACAGTAAATGTACCTCTAGTGAATGAGGATTACGCAGAACAGATGGAGAGACAGTAACTGGTTTGGCGTGTCCTGTCTCCAAACACTCACAATCAGCGCGATAAACAGATGTGTGTTTATCACTGCAACATCAGCATGTGAAGGAATCATTGTGATACAGATTTGTTCAGCTTCAAATACACTCACCAACAAATTAAGAGCAATAAATGAAACACACATGCAAATAAAGTGCATTGAGTCTTTTTGTATTATTATGTTGCTAATTTAAGGTTTTCTAGCATTAAGCTTTTTGAGAGTTTGATGATTCAAGTTAATTTTGAGCGCATTTTGTTCACATTAACCTAAAGAAATCCTGACACTGCCGTCTGACCTGCTAACAATGCAACCATAGATGATCAGAAACTCCACCCTCTTGCAATACTTACCAGGAAGAGAGTGCCTCATTATTTCTCTTTTCCTGTCACACTGACTCTCGTGTTTGACAACAACAAAAAAAGAAGAAGAAGAAAAAAAGGAAAGACAAATCAGCGATCAGTGGAAAATGAGGGAAAATGCTTTAAAGGATTTTGAGACGTTTGTTTCTGAACAGACAGCAGATCTTTGTGATTATTCATTTTTGAAACCATCATTCAGAAAGTGAAAGTAAAGTTCAGATTGCTGGAGCTCAAACGGTGAAAATGAATTCACCAGCTGAATATGATTATATCTGTCCTGTGTGTCGTGAAATCTTCAGCGCTCCTGTTATTTTATCATGTAGTCACAGTGTCTGTAAAGAGTGTCTTCAACAGTTCTGGAAGATCAAGAAAACTCAGGAGTGTCCTGTCTGCAGGAGAAGATCAAAATCTGATCCAACATGTAATCTTGCATTAAAGAACTTGTGTGAGGCGTTCCTGAAGGAGAAAAACGAGAGCCAATCATCAGGGTCTGAGGAGCTCTGCAGTTTACACAGTGAGAAACTCAAACTCTTCTGTCTGGAGGACAAACAGCCTGCGTGTTTAGTGTGCTATACTTCACAGACACACGTCAGTCACACATTCAGACCCATCGGTGAAGTGGTTTCATCATATAAGGTAAGACAGATTCACATCTTAGGATAAAAACTTTCATAGAAGTTGTAGGTTTTATCATTAACAATGTATGTCTCTGTTACATGAACATATTAAAGAATATCTAATGTATTTTCACTTTAAATTCTAGGAGGAGCTCAATACAGCACTAAAGCCCTTACAAGAGAAACTGAAACACAAAGAAAACATTAAAGCAAAGTTTGAGAAAACAGTTCAACACATCAAGGTGAGGATTGATTCTTTTGACATTCACAAATTTGATGTGAAAATCTGAATTGGTTTGTCTGACATACTTTATTTGGTATAAAGTGTATAAAATGTAATCGTTTGCGTAAAACAAAGCCTCCGATTTCTGGGTACTTTTGCTGTGGGCTGGACAGTGGTTAGCGCTCACCTTTCGTTCTCTATGCATTCAGCAAACCATTTTAGGCAAGCACAAACAACGTGATTAATATTCAATATGCTGTTGACAATATGCATCTACCTGAGGGAAGAATTGAGCAAAAATATGTCACCTTTGACAATTGTAAGATATTTCATGTAATTGAAAGGGATCATGACATGGATTTTGTTTTTGTTTTGTTATTTTAATATGTTCCTCGAGGTTCCCTCATAATGTTAATGTTTTTTACACACACACACACACACACAAAAAAACATGCGGAAAACGATTATTTTCTATCTTCATTCTGACCCTCTGTCTGAAACAATAAGTTTTTAAAGGTGCGGCTCCTTTAAGGCTTGTCAGTAAATGGCCACTGTTATGATTGACTAACTTCATTGCATGTGAAACAATACTAACGCCCACTCGCTATTGCACATGAGTAAGTGTTTTGAAAACATAATCCATGTAAAATCATGTACTGACAAAGCATTATAAAATAATTTACTTGCGGTTTGTGATGTTGCTGCTGTCAGATCCAATACAGTTGACTGCTTCATCGTTCAACAAAAGATTCTTTGCAAACTCTCCATTACACTGCCTTGTTTACAAAACAAAATGCTCTGAACAAACACACATAGTCCTCCGACATGATCTGGGATGACTAAACCAAAATTAGACTAAACCATCCGCGCATTTCCGATGCTGGTATCCTTTTGAAATCTGTACAGAGATGCTAACAAACTGTTTAAACTGGACACGTCAAAGCTAATGTTCTTTCAATCACTCGTTCTTTCAATTTCATTTGTTCTGCGTCAGTGATTATAATGGCTTATAACCAGTGGTGCACAGCAGATGTGGAGACGGGATGTGACGTCTCCATTCCCTCCTTCAGGGAACGAGGGTTACATAAGTAACCGAGACGTTCCCTTTCAGTCGGTCACTCTCTATGTTACGTTGGTGCCCAACGAATAGGAATCCCCTACCAAAGCGCCACAGGTGCTGACCCCCTCCAGCGCCCTGTGTAAACCTCCTACTTACACAGAGAAGTCCATCACTGCTGTTTCGACTCAGTGAGACTATTGGATAACACTGAGGAAGCGTACCCCTTCCATTGGAAAAGGAACGCTGTGGAAGCCACATCCTTCCCTGAAGAAGTCATGTGGAGGTCTACCTGTGTGGCTCAGAAAAGACGGCAGATCAGCTGGACCACCTAGGGGTGGAGTCACCACTATACCGGGAGCACAGCTCATGGTAGCTCGTCGGCCACACGGTTGAGCAACCCGGGGACACGATTGACCTGAAGCAACCTCAGATGCTTCTGACTCCAGAGGTTGAGATGGCGGGCGAGTTGCGACATGCGACGGGAGTGTAGACCACCTTGTCGGTTGATTTACGCCATGGTCGCAGTGTTGTCTGTGCAGACAAGCAAGTCTTTGCCCTGTAGTGGCCTTTTTAGACGGCTCAGAGCAAGACGTACTGCAAGCAACTCGAGGCAGTTGATGTACCAATGCGGGTGGGGACCTGTCCAAAGAAATGAAGGATCTGTTCACAGGCTGAAGGTTTGGTGGCATGCTGGTATGATTGTCACCAGTGCAAAGCCAAATCATCTGGCTCACCCTCCGATGCAGTGATCGACATCGGAGCACCAAAGGATATGGCTTGTACAGCGCCTTGAGATGGTCAAGTGCATTCCTGTGGCAGCTCTACTGGCTGCGGAACACGTGAGGAGTGAGGGTTCAAATCACCCCTGCTACTGCCTGAAGTAACCTTCTGGGGAGGATTAGACTTGAGGCAGAGGCACGGGGACCCACCTCTTTGGAGGTATTGGAGTCTCGACTGCAACTCTGCGATGGTCATCTTCCCGCAATAAGTGCATGACTCATCCATGAACGCTATCTCAGCGTGTTTGAAGTCCAGACACGTGACACAGCTATCAAGACCATCCCTCACCGCCAGGTTACGAATGAATCCAGAAACACACAGGTTAAATGTCACACTGTTAGACCTTACCGGGTTTTTTTACAGTAAAATACTGGCAACACTGTTGCCAGTAAAATACTGTTAATTGTACAGTTCTTTACTGTAATCTAGTTTGTTTCTGTAAAAATGCACTAAATTATAGTTAACTAATTACACTTGCAGAAACCGACTGCCTTAAATTGACCAACTGTCATTTAAATGTATTAACTAAAATTTATAATGCATTAATAATGTGAGCAAAGTTTTACTGTGAACTTCTTTCATTTGAGACCACTAAAAAACTACTGTACATAAAAAGATTTTCACTGGATCAGCAACTACACAGTCACTGTCTGTTAAATAAAGCAACATGCAGCATATCATCGATGTCTCTTGATCTTCTCCTGGACTGAAGCTCAGGCTCTACTCTTCTGCACAACGGTGACCCAAAAAAATAATTTTACAGTAAACTACTGGCAACAGTGTTGCCAGTATAAACCTGTTTTATAACTTACAGTTTATTACTGTTAAAATACATTTTGTGGGTGTGTCTTTTTTATCTTACACAGTTAACCCTTTCAACCCCTCAGGGAAATCCACACTACGAGTAAAAAGTAGCGATGCAGTGAGATAATTAAGGGAATATGTAAGTGATTGTAAGCAGAATCACTGAAGAAAAGAGAAACACAAGAACAGAAAATAGAGAAACACAATAACTACGACTGACTTCCAGCCATTACACATTATTACACTTATTATTAACCAGTATGACTTTATTTCTGTCATACAGAAGTTGTTATTGAGATGTTTAATTGAAAATGTTTGGTTTGAAGTTACCATTATAGAGATCAGTGCTTGCTTTAGTTGGGATGCTGATGCTAAAATGTTAGTTTTTCTTTTGCTGCTTGAGCTGTGTTTTTGCAAGTCACACTTGTGCGCACACAGTTTATGAATGACTGCAGTTATAATGATTATGATGACAAAATCATCATATTGCCTGTTCATTCACTAAGGAATTCATTCTCACTTATTCAGAGTTTAATCCTCAGTCAAAAGTGTTGCATTACCACCACTGTGAAAACGCAGCAATAAGATACAATGACTCTTTTTTTTTAACACATGATGCATAACCAGAGAAACAGAGCTACACTGTGTTTTAGAAACACCGAGATATCACAATTTAGCACATGAATCTCAACAATGGTGGCAATATTTTTTTATTATTATTATTATTATTCATGCCGCAGTGCATGCTGGGAGTTTTATATTATCCTGGAACCCAGCATGCATTGCGACATGAAACTTTTCACCATTGTTGAGATTCATGTGCTGATTGTTGATATCTGTGTGGGTCTCAGTCAAGCAGGAGTAAAATAAAATTGAATGCACTATATGATTACAATATTCTTCAGAAAACCTGATTACAGAAATATTGATTTCATTTTGTAGATTCACAGATATATGCTAAATATGAGAACTATAATTTCAATGACTATATACAGGAAAAATCTGAAAATCAGGCATGTCCAGGATGATTGTGACATCATCACAAAAAAATAAAAACATCTGATCATCTTCCTCTTGACTTTTTCTTGCCATAACAAATGTGTTTTATAAACTCACCTTTACAGCAGTCAGAGAGAGATGAATGGTAAGAAGTCCAGGGACAAGAGACCAACTAAAGCAAATACTGATCTCAATCATGGTGACAACAAATTTTATTAATAACTAAATCTCTGTTAATTCTCAACAATAACTTTTGTACATGTATGAAAGAAATAATCATAAACTGGTTTGTAAACTGGTTTCACACTCAGTGCTGCTGGAAGTCAGTTGTAGTTTTTGTGTTTCTCTTTTTTCTGTTCTTGTTTCTCTGTCCTTCAGTGATTCTGCTTATCAGGTGTTCATCAGTTTCTCAATTCACTCTCTTCTTTTCATTCAAGTGGACTATATTAGTGAACTAATGTAGGGAATAGTGAATGAGGGTATAGGGTGTGATTGGGAAAACAGCCTCTGAGTGTCGACTTTGAGCACTGTTAATTCACAGTATATTCCTGTAGGCTACTTTTATTTTCTACGGTATATTACTGTTTTAATGGAAAATGGTATAATATTGTCAGAATTTTACAGCAAGGGTTAACAGTGCATCTTCAAAAAGACGCAAGTTGTTCAGTTTAAACACCGCTTTGTAAAGAGCAGACATGAAAACCGCTCGGCTCCGAATCAAAAAGTTGAAGATGCAATGCACCTGCTGCTCATTATATTTGGGTGCTGCGATGCAGCGCAGCTGATGCAATTATCGCATGCCAATGTGCATTGACTAGTTTTAGTTACACTCGAAGTAGAGTACAATCTCTAGCGAGATTCCTATTCGTCAGTCATCGAAGGACTGAAAGGGAACTTGCAGATCATGGGAAATTTGATTGCTCATGTCATGACCCCTTTAAGGTTGTTAAATAGATTAAACATTTTTTTTACATTTAGTTACTTAGCAATATTTTAATCTCTAACCTCATTTATGTTCATCTTTTTTCCTTTTTTATGAATCTTTTTAAATAGCTATTTAACAGTTGTTTTGTGATGAGAGGCTGGTGAGAATTATTTGTATGCAGAGTAAAGAGAAAGAACATCGACTACTAAAATACTAGTATTTCAGAAAGTTAAAGTTGTTTTTAACTAACCCACATTTCCCCACTGGCTTTGAGATGATTGAAGTGAATGTGATTTTGATTTCAGTCTCAAGCTGAGCACACAGAGCGTCAGATTAAACAGCAGTTTGAGAAGCTTCATCTGTTTCTCAGAGATGAAGAAGAAGCTACAATCACTGCACTGAGGGAGGAAGAGGAGCAGAAGAAGCAGATGATGAAGGAGAAGCTGGAGGAGATGGATAGACACATCTCAGATCTTTCATACACAATCAAAGACATGGAGGAGATGATGAAAGCCAGTGACGTCTGCTTTCTGAAGGTCTGATTTCACATCAGTGATTGATTGATTGATTGATTGATTGATTGATGATTGATTGAATTCTTGATGATAAATTATGTGTTTTTTTCTGCAGAAGTTTTCAGTCTCAATGAAAAGGTGAGTGATCTGCTGATGTCTCTGGTCTTTCTGGTTCTGATCCAAAGCTACTGCAGTTCTGACTCCTGAATGTTCTTCCAGAGTCCAGATCTCACAGCCGGATCCACAGATGGCTTCTGGAGCTTTGATTCATGTGCCAAGATACTTGGGCAACCTGCCGTTCAGAGTCTGGAAGAAGATGCAGGACATCGTCCAAAACAGTGAGTCTGGAGAAGATCTGTGCTGTTACACACTGGAAGTCACACATGGGTGAAGATATTCTGATTTTAGCGTTATAGATTAGTTACTTCACCAACAAGAGATTTACATGATATTTACAGTTACATTAATACAAAGGATCTCTAGAGTTCAGTTGTTTTTTCAGTATCAGTTTCTGTTGACATGAAATGCAAATCTGAAGTTTCTCAAGCACGTTTACTATAACAACACTGACAGTGATCAGAGGAAAATGTCTGATGTGTTTGATCAATAGGATGATTTTCATGATTTATAATAATCTGTGTAGGGTTCACTCTTGATCATTATATGAATATCAGAATAAAAGTATGTTGATTGTGTCTCATCAGCTCCTGTGATTCTGGATCCAAACTCGGCTCAGGCACATCTAGTCCTGTCTGATGATCTGACCAGTGTGAGATGGAGCTTGAACAGTCAACCACTTCCTGATAATCCAGAGAGATTTGATGAGTATTCGTGTGTTCTGGGTTCAGAGGGTTTTAACTCAGGAACACACTGCTGGGATGTGGAGGTCAAAGAGAGTTTGTACTGGAGTCTTGGAGTAACTACAGCATCAAACCAGAGGAAGGGAGGTGTTTTCTTTAACTCTGGTGTCTGGTGGGTGCAGTACGGACTGGATGAGCGGTTTGGTTTTCCTGTGAAAGAGAAGCTTGAGAGGGTGAGAGTTCACCTGGACTATGACAGAGGAACGGTGTCATTCTCTGATCCTGTAACTAACACTAAGCTACACACATTCACAACCACCTTCTCTGACACTGTCTTTCCATTCTTCTGGTGTCATGATTTGAAAATTTTACCAGTTACATTCCATCTGATAGAAGAGTTGCATCTGATAGAGGAGTTGGATCAGTTGTGAAATGCCTCCTGGAGGTCATAGGCCCAAGCTGCCTCTGAGAAGCCTGGTCTCCTAAAGACCATTTAAAACTTGTATTCTCCTTTTGATGTTGACCAGAAAGTTTGGTGACATATTCCTAAAACATCAAAGAGACTCCTTTGAGGTAGAGCTGATACCATCCCCACAGGAGAAACTCCAGATAGTAGTGAGGTCTGATTCTTGAACAAATCGTTCTTTGAGTTGATTTGCAGTGAGGAATTGGTCGAGCTGGGTCACAAAATCTAAATGAATCGGACTTTAGTTTGTCAGATGACACCGATGCAGAGTTAGAAGCAACTGCACCAGTTACTGAACCAAAGAACCAGTTCGAAATGAATGAATTAGGCAGAGTCAGAATTCAGTGATCCAGTCATGTCCGGATTTTTTTCTTCCAAGGATTACAGAAGACTTGCTGTCTATTGTGACTAGTGTTAGTGTCAAAAGTATTGTACTGAGTCTGTACTGAGATTTTAAAAATGTACCTGTACTAGGTCAGTTTGGTACCTGCTGATAGGCGGCTGTTTTTAAACATGCCCGAGCATTCAGTGTTTGTGTGACTGCTCTGGGAAAAACATTCAGTGTTTCTATTTACAATGTGTTTTTTGAAGCATTGTAGCTAATCACGGACATGTCTATTGAGCATGTGAACGCTATGGCCAATCAGACATGTTAGTCAGAATCTGCTCAAAATGCCAGAGTTTATGTTCTACACACTCAAGAATCCTTTAATTATAAACACAATGTAAGAGATTCCTTGTGCAGTGTGGACAGTGTAATTTGGTTATAACGGGAGTTTTTGCAAGAGTGCAGAACTCTGATTAACAGCTTCAGTGATTATAATGGGAATGTTCTTTGCTCGCTTTCTGTATAACCCATTTGCAATTTGAATAAAAGTTGTATTTTTCATGCTGCTAATTACACATTACACTGTTATTTACCGTATTTAAGTGTAGGATTGAATCCGAAACTGCAATGACTGACATAGTGATAACCATAAATATTGATACTGAATATTGTGACTGAATGTCAAAACAGACTTTGAGTCTTGGAGTGTGAATACAGATTTACAGACTTGCCCCTTGTTTTATTTAATCTTTGTTGATTTATGTTTCTTTTTTTCTTACTAACTTTTCATTTGACCTTTTTAAAGAAATGTTTACATAACTGGAAAAAAATCAAGGCTATGTGCTGTTATTTACATGTAATTATTATTAAACTATTATAATTAACTCATTTATTTTATTTTTATTTTATTTTAGAACAGTTAAATAGTTCCAATAGGTTTTGCTATGGTACTGAAAATGGTACCAAGAATCATGATATTTTACTGGTGTTGGTACAGACTACTGAAATTTTGGTATCGAATTAAACATTTATAAACTCAAAGATCTTTGTTTCTGTGCTATTTTTGAATTATTGAAAAATATTTGCAGAAGAAGGTCTCGAGACTTAGAATTTTCATGATATTACTAAAACAACTTAATATTCCTAACATTAGTTTTCCAATTGTGATTATATTTATTCATGAGACTCGTTAATTGTTTTTGCTTTGATTGACATTTGAAGAAGTCAATATGGTATATAAAGACGAGCCAGTGTACCTGCCACGAGCCTGAGACCCAACTGGAAATGAACGAGTTCTACACTAGTGGCTCCAACGAGTTACTAGACCAGTTACTGAACCAAAGAACCAGTTCTAAATGAACGAATCAAACCTACAGGCAGAGTCGAAAGTAAGCGTTTCAGTCATAGACATGTATAGAAAGGCTAGATGGCTCAAGGCGGAGTCAGCTGTGTCGTCACTTGGCGGCCATCTTAGGTCAGGGCTCTGTGAATTAAGGTGAGTGAGCAGCACGCACACAAATCCTCTTATCTCGCTGAAATCTGGACGGATTTACAAACGGTTTGGTTTCTTACAAACGTTATTAACGTGGCTATAATTCTGAATGCTTAAACATTTTGAACATAATTATTCATATGTATGCAGTATAATAGCTACATATCTGACGTTTATAAAAAACCAAACCGTTTGAAAATCGGTAGAAAATTGAGCAAGTTATGGTTATTTAAAAGTACATGCACCATGTTATGAGTGAGCGAGCACCCTGTCGTAAGATGGCCGCCGTGTGCGGATGTCGAGCTCCATTGGCCAGCAGCGCGGACGAGACATCTAGCCTTTATATGATATCTATGGTTTCAGTAATGTCCGACTTAAAAAGAACCAATGAACAGGTGTGCTGAGTTTTATAGTTAAAACTATATTTTTTAAGTTTTCTTTCCACTAGTCTGAAAAAAAAAAAACTTTATGAAAAGCCAAAAATCCCAAAATCTCAAAATTGACAGACACAATTTTTGCCTGTAGTGTCTCTCCTTAAGGCAGCAGACTCTGCACACAACCTATCATATACACACTGCTAGTGTGGACGCAGTCAGTTTTGACCACAAAAGACGTTGTAATAACATGATTAGATGTCATGTATTTAACCTTTTACCACACCATTTTCCTGTTTTTATACTAGAGGCGTATTTTACCTGTTAGAAATACATGTTTGGTTTTAGTGTTATTTTAAGGTGGGGTAGAATTAAATGAACAGAAAGCTTAGCATTTTGTTTGCATTCCCCCTCTGTCACATCACGACCCCAGGGGTCCCTTTGGGCAACACCAGAGGTCTCACTGTCCTGAGTGTTGACGCAGTCGTTCCTTACCATACTTATTAGTAGGCTTATTTATGTACTGAGCATGCCAGACTAAGGGGCCGGCAAATCTTTCAATTAAGTTATCATTTACATGTCAAGAGCGTTTTAGGGGGATTAAAATGCAAACTTTTGAAAACGGGTTTCAGAGTGCAAGTTTTTGAAAATTATTCCGTCTCTGCTAACTACTGGCCTGACATTCATAAAGACAGCATTTTCTGGAAGTTTTCTGCTGTTTTCGAGTATCAGTGTAAATGGGGGATAGTTTTGATAATGTTGTCATCAATACAGAGACTTTTTTTTTTCTTAACTTTTTAGTACATCGTTGTTGTGTAAAGTTCCCTCAGTGCGAAGTCTGGTTTTGTCCTGGCTAACATTTGTGTGCTTGCCTTCTTGTGTTTCGACCTTGCCTGATTTCTGGATTACTCTGTTTGGGATTTTAATTTGGACTGTGTATTGATCATAATGTGTTTACTGTTACTGTGCACTGTGTGACAATCTCCCTTCAGAAAGTCGAGGGTTAAGGGAAGAGGCAACTAAAAAAACTGCCAACCAAAAGTCAAAAAGTGTAATTTATGTCCACATGGGCAGAGAACCCTCCAAGTTTTGTTTATATGTTAATTGATCTGAAATACTTCTCTTAACAGAAAGCCATGTCAAGAAATGCGCTGAATCATTCTGGAGTAAAAAAAAAAAAGTTTTAACTTTTATTTTCCATCTGCTCATGTTAAAAAAGCTGGAGTTCAGGAAGGACAGAACAAACTGATTTAACTCATTGTTTCTCATATCTGTGATTGATGAATATCAAGATTGATGAAAATAGAGAATATCTGCTGAGAAACAAGTGAGTGCAGTGCAATACATATTTACACTATTGTCTGAAGATGTGGACGTCCTAAAGTTTTTCTTTAATGTTCATTCACTGATTAAACATTTTGTTTTTAAAAAAAAAAATTCTTTAAGTTGTTGACCCGTATGTTTAAAAAACGAATCTATAAAATACATCACAATTGCAATACAGTTTTGTTAAATGTGCCATATAATTGTTTAATACATTTGTCTAAAATTCAAATAAATATTTATTTCAACTCCATAGATCAGAAGACTTTTACAATGAATGTTGTCTTTAAACCCCTTATATCCAGTGTAATCATAATTCTCTGTGAGGTGTAGATGAGTTCAGGCTCTCACTGATGAACGTAATAAAAACTCATTTCTGACTGTGATCTGAGGAGTATCTGACGTAATGCATAATAGTCTCATTCTTTATCTTCACCAATAGATGCATTGCCCTAAACTCTCAATAGCATCTAGTTTAGAGTATTTTCTCCATTCATCTGGTATCTTACCCTTCCTCTCAAATGTTTTACTGTAGTATTTTTCCAGATGTTTCTGGAATCTGCACACAAACCACTTCCAGTAGGGCAGCTCAGAGAGATCAGGGGTGATGCTCCAGTCTGCATAAACTCCTCCTGCTCTTCTGTAATCTCTACAAGGGAACCTTCCATCTGATGTATACAAATACTGATCACTTGCCACTAAATTTGTACAAAAATCAGCACAGAGATTATTTGTTGAATGGTAATATGTGCCATTAATTCCTCTCACTCTGTGGAAAGCAACACTGTGATCTCCATGATGGTTTTCTATGGTGTTGGTGCAGAAGGCTCCACAGAACGGACACTGAACCCAACAGCACTGACAGAAGTGTTCAATCAGAAGCTCATCTGGTCTGTCCTTACAGTCCAGATTTACTGGAAAAGTCTTTGTGTTGAATCTACTGCTGATATTGTATATTACAGCAGGAAGTTCTTGTCTTATCACATCTTTTAGGAGGTTGAAACCATCAACATCATCAAGTTTCACTCCACTGAGGTCTTTTTCAGAGAAGATCAGCTCATCTGAGAGCTGCTGTGTGAAACTCTTCAACCACAATCTAACATCTCCTCTGTTCACTTGAACATGTTCAGTAGATTCATGTGCAGCTTTCATGATCTTCTGCTGCAAGAGTTTAATGCTCTGCTTCATCTTGTGTAAAACACTGACATTGAACTTATCAATGATGTACCGACTGACTTCATCTCTGATGAAACTCTTGAAGTGATCTCTGGGGTTATGAATGTAGTTCATGTATTTGTCAAAATCCTCCTCTTCTGCCAGTGTCTTCAGGATGTGTTTCTCCAGATTTGATCTGTTTCCATTCAGTGATTCACAGTTTGATCTCATTTCATCTGTCAGATCTCTGGCAGTCTTCTTGTAGACACTCTGTTTAATGGGCTCTTTAAGTTTCTGACAGATGATCTCTCCAATAATGGCAGCTGATGTTGCTCCATGACAGTGTTTCTGGAAAATACTATAGTACTCTTCTCTCTTCTTCTCAACATATATTACTGGATCATCGGCTTCCCTGAACAGTCTGTGTTGGTCAGTGATCATCTTGTTTGCCCTCTTAAAGATGCAATAAACCAAATCCATGAAGAATTCATTTTTGAACACATATTTCACTGGTCCTTCCTCATGTTGTACTATACTTGCCTTGATGTAACCTGTGAGTTGATGAATGCAGCTCTTGTTGTAGCCCATCTTTGAAATGTTAAATGACTGAATCTCTTTGTTTGTATGCTGAACAATATCTGTGACTAATGATCTTATTTGAACTTCATCCTCTTTAGATAGAGAACCCCAAACAAACTTCTCAGCTGATCTGAGGGTATGTGTAAAAAATCCACTTGATTTTTTTAGCTTTACATAATCTGAATAACTGGACACAGAGAAAATGTCTCTGCTCTCCCTCCAGTGGTCTACAGAAACACTTCTATAGGTGTCACTGAGGATCTCTCTCACATCTCTCATTATGTCAATGTCTCTGATTGCAGGAGTGTCTCTGATGATCATATTCACACACTGTTTCCAGAACAAATCAAACTCCTTCTTCAGTGTTTCTTCATCATTTGCTTTGTCTTTGATTTTTAAGGCAAGTTCTTTGCTCTTTTCATAGAGAGTGTTTTCATGATTTGTCCTCTGAGCATCAATCTTTTTCTTAAGGTCTCGCTGCTGAAGAATCTCATTTAATTTCTTCTTTGTTTCTCTCACAATGTTTTCCTGAAGATCTTTGATTTTGATTTCAAAAGATGTTTTCCACTGAATCAGTATATCTGCATCTGTGTCTTTCTCAAAGAATTCAGACATTGATTTCTCCACTTCTTCACTTGTCTTCTTCAGTTCTGTTTGAAGATCAGTTTCCTCAACTTTATGAATTGCTTCATTTTCTATTTTGTTGTGTAGTTTGTTCTCAGTTTCCATCATGGCACTGTGAAGACTCCAGGACCACTTGCTGTATTCAGTCTCCAGCTTCCTATAGGCTGAAATCTCCAGAGAATTTTTGAAGCTGAAGACAAATCGTTCATTCAGTAAAGCCTCCCAGAGATCTTTAACACGATCTTTTAGGTCTATCAGCATCGTTCCATGTGACTTTGAAGCATGTGAAAGTATAATTTTCTTTAGTTCTTGAATATTCTCACAGTAGTTTGGGTTTGGTGGTGCCATCGGTGGGTTTCCCTCCCAGAGATGAGCAAAATACTTCACATTATTCCGTGCATCAAATCTAATGACATCACTGAAATATTCTGCATCACAGACTTCATCCTTTGCAGCAAGTTTTGCCATCTCATCCAGTTTCTCCTGCAGTCGTCTCCTTCCCTCCATGTTTTTCTCGCCAACTGTGACGTCTGAGACGTTCTGATGCACAAACACACAGCTGGGATTCAGTCTGACCTTCTTCATCCTCAGGAAGGCCTGAACAACAATCTGAAGAATTTCCTGCATCTCAGATGGGTTTTCTCCAAAGATATTGATCAAGGTTAAATTAGCAAGACCAACAACAAATGTGGCCAGTTCATTGTCATGATGTCTTGTTGATCTTCCAGACAGTTCCAGAGCACGAAGACCTTCAGTGTCAACAACCAGAATATAGTCAAAGTTCATCTGTGTTTTCATCTCGCCTGAGACTCTGACCAGCTGCATGAAAGCTCCTCTGGTGCACCTGCCAGCACTGACGGCAAACTGGAGTCCAAACATGGCGTTCAGCATGGTGGATTTCCCAGAGCTCTGAATCCCTAAAACTGACAGCACAAAGACTCTCTGGTCTCCCAGTTTCTGGATGAGTGCATCTATAACAGCAGAGATCCAGATCACAGGAACATGAGCAGCATCTCCATCCATCAGCTCCAGTGGAAATCCAGAGATCATCATCTCTGCTGCAAGACTTGGGAGAGAAGAGAAGTGAACCAGCAGGTCTTTCTTGTTCTTCTTCACAGATGAACATGATTCATAGATCTGACCGATCTCCCTCATGATGTGCTCCAAACCAAACGCTGCGGCTTTAAGGTCCTCAGATATTCTCTCAAGGTCAGTTTGTTCAGCTTTGAGATGCTCAGATTTGTCATGTTTCTCTTTCAGTTTTAAGACTGTTGACCATTTTTCATTACACTTATTATGAAGAACAGAAAAGTCAGCTGATGTATATTCATCCAGGAGTATTCCAAGCCATTTAATAAAATACATCTTATGTCCAGTATCTCTGTTCATTCCTTTAATGAAGAACTTCATAAACTCACTGATGTCAGATTCATGCTGCTTTTGACGGATATAACTCATCTCTGTTTTCTTTCTACTGATTTCCATTTCTAGATTTCTATCTCCTCGAGGTCGATGTAGTTCTTTGTTCTTCTGACTCCACTGATGCCACAGTTTCCCCTGATGAGGCAGAAATGATTCTTTGATTTCTGTCAGATCTTTCTTCTCCAGTAAACTCATCATCTGCTGTGCTGCTTCTCGTCCTCTCCTGCAGTCTTCATCATCTTCCTCATCTACTCTGATGTCTGAGTGTTTGGAGACATCTTCAAGTCTGAAAGGAGAATATGATTCTGAGAGACCGTCATTTATAGCTTTTCTGAGTTCTTCAGATACTTCTGGCTGATTTCTGTCTTTCAATCCAATCTTGTATTTTCCTTTCCGTGTCTTAATGAGAGTTGAAACATCCTCAGTAAAAAGACAAATTAATGGCTTTGAGTCTTTGTAGAGTTTTTGAAGTTTTATCATGCTTCTGTCATTCCTGTCCAGTCGTGGTAGAAGAACAACATTGACTGAGGCCATTTCAGTGAGGATCTGCAGCTGTTTCTCATGGTCTCCTGCATCACCGTGTAGATTACAGAATGCAACACAGTCAGTGAATTTATCCGTGTTTCTCCCAGAGGGACAGAACCAGGCGATCTCCACCACTCCGTCCATCAGGACTCTGGTTCTGCTGCTGCCTGGGCAGTTCCTGTGGAAGAACGTGTTGTGTTTCTCATTGATCAGACTGTTCATCAAATGAGACTTGGATGAAGACACAGAGCCAAACCTGAAGAAAGACACCATTGGAGTTTGTGCCTTGTAGACCGGATGGGTTTGACTGATGATCTCATTGTTGGTGTTTCTCATCTTCCAGCTCTTGTTGATTTGTCTGAATGTCCAGAGAGGAAACTCAATCTGTTGTGTGTCTGGATCAGGAACAAGCAGAGGCAGAGCATACTGACACTGGGACAGTTTAGTGACCATCAGCTGCTTCAGGAAACCATCAGCACAATGAAACGCAGCCATCTGAACATCCATCGGGTGAATGCGCTCAGAATGATTTGATCCTTCATTAGACAAAAACATTTCTTCAAAAAATTCACACTCATATTTAGCTGAGTCATTGTCTCTTTGTTGTATTTGACCCCATTCATTGGCCTCATTAGTTTTAATGTATCTTGCTCTGTAGTTCATCATCAGTAGTTTTTGTATGGAAGTCTGAATCAGCTCCTCTTCAGCACAAGACTCATGGGACTGTAATGAATGTCCAGTTAACTGAAGAACATCTGCAGCTCTCAATTTATTGTGGCGCCTGTGAAGATGAAGTCTGTGAAATAGATGTGCTGTGACTTCTGCTCTTCCAATGTCTTTGTTTTCTCCCTGTTTAAAACACAATGATACAGTGAACTAAAACAAAAAAGAAATGTATTATCATAAACAAAACAATAAAGCATGTTTAATTCAGGGTTTTCTAGATCTTTAAAGTGAGAAATATATGAAAATATTTATTGAGATAATTATGGATAAATAGGCAATATGTGAACTGGAGCTTTTGAGGTTTAAAGTGTTATAATGGATGAACGTGAACTAGTTTTCTCAAGGTTTCTCTGAACACTCACCTGTAGTGAATCATCAGTTTTAGAGCGGATCTTCATCTCCTCTTTCTCTCTCTCATATTCCTCTCTCCACTCCTCTCGTCTTCTCTTTAGTTCATCTTCATGCTGTTCTTCAAGGAGTTTCTGTTTCTCTTCAAAAGTCTTTTGTTGATCTTCTCTCATGTTTCTTTCTTCTTTCAGTCTCTTCTCTAAATCCTCTAGTTGTTCTTGTCTTTCTCTTTCTATTCTCTCTTTCTCTCTGATTATTCCCTCCATTTCACTCTTGACTCTCTGATACTGTTCATTAGAAATCTGTTTTTCTCTTTCCCACCTCTTTTTATCCTCCTCTTCTCTTCCCTTTGTTTCTTTGTCATGATTCTGTCGTTCTTCCTCCATCATCATCTTCAGCTTGTTTTCTTCTGCTTCATGTTTAGATTGAAGATCTTCTTTCTCTCTTTCCATTCTCTCTCTCTCTTGTTTCAGTCTCTGATTAAAATCATCCCAAACTCTCTGTTCTTTCTCTCTTCTTTTCTCATCCTCTTCTTCTCTTCTCATCTTTTCCTCTGTTCTCTGTTTCTCCCATTCCTCTCGTTCTCTCTTCATCTCTTGCTCTTTCTCTTTTATTTGTGTTTTATATTGATCTTCTCTTTCTATATATTCTTCATTTTTCTTCCTCTCATTCTCAATTTTGTTCTCCAGTCTGTCTATTTCTATGTTGTGTTTGATCTGAAGTTTCTCTTTTTCTTCCTTCATGTCCACTATTTCATGTTTAAATGTCTCTCGTTCTCGTCTCATCTCGTCTTGTATCTCTCTCAGTTTCTCTTGTTCTCTTATTTCATTTTTGAGCTCTTCTTCTCTTCTCTTTATCTCTTTGTCATGATTATTTTGTTCTTCCTCCATCATCATCTTCATTCTCTCTTTCTCCTCTTTTAGTTTGTCCACCAGTTCTTCTCTTTCTCTGACTCTGTCCATCAGGATCTTCATCTGTTGTTCTTGTTTCTCTCTCTCCATCTGTCTGAACATCTTACACGAGTAGAAACTCCCTCCGTTTGCTTTCACCATGTCGTCTATCTTCCCCAGTAGATCAGACACCTGTGTTCGGTCTCCAGTCTGGTTATTATTGAACACATGATATCTGTTTCCACATGCTTCAATCAGGTTTCTGATCACAGATCCAGGTTTTCCCAAACACTGATCAATGGTTTTGTCCATTAGATCATCTCCTCTGGTGAAGAGCACCATGGTGAAGATTAAAGATTTCTCACCAAATGTCTCTTGGATGATCTTCACTGATTTTTGTTCTTCTTTAGTGAATCGTCCCAGAGGAATCAATAGGAGAAACACATGCGGTCCAGGCAGGATCATGGAGATGCAGTGTCTGATTTCTCTCTGGATCTCTTCATTAGTGAGTTCAGTATCAAACAGTCCTGGAGTGTCGATCACAGTAACACGTCGGCCGTTGATTTCAGATGTTTCTCTTTGACTCTCACTGGTCACTGATTCAAAAGATTGTTCCGCTTTAAAAGCGTTTCTTCCTAAGATTGTGTTTCCAGTTGCACTTTTCCCAACTCCAGTTTTTCCCAGAAGCACAATCCTCAGACCATCTTCACTCTCTGTCGAACCTGTAAAAGAGGAAACATCAATTTTAAAGTCTACAATTTTTTTTAAAAGTTTGATTCTGTAACATGAAGTGTGATGTTTTCATATAGAAACCTGTATTTGTATAAGATCTGCTTGTTTAGCCTGTATACACTTTCATATTGTCTGGTATTAAGAGATTTGTTTGTTATATTGTACTGTATAGAGTGTGTGCTATAGGTTGGAGTAATGTTATTGTTAGTGATAATTGGTTCTTGATAATTTAAAGTATATTGTATATTGAAAGTATATTGAAGAAGAACAAGGACATTGTCTCAACTTCAGACAGACAGTTTAGTAACACTTAAACTAGTATTGGACTGATTTCCTGGCCATTACCTTGTGAGAGTAAATGTGTCTCTAATGAATGAACTTTCTTTTTCATCTCTTCAAATTGCAGCAGTGTTTTCATCTGCGTCTCCAGAAAGTTTTCTGTGGAAAAAAACCCTCCTCTGTTTTCTTCCAGCATCTTCTCAACGTTCTCCATCAATGTGGACACTTGTGTGGTGGGACCAAAGAAATTATGTCGTCCTCCAAACCTCTCGATGACAGACTGTGTTTCTTCACTGAGTTCTGCTGTCTGATGCTCTGAATTCTGCATTATGAGGATCATGATGTGTTTGTTGATCCTTGAGCTGAATATCCTTTGGATCTCCTCCATTTCTGCTTTGTCTTCATTATTGAGTGCATCAGGAATAATGAGGAGGAAAACATGAACTCCAGGATCACAGAGAGACACACAGCGGAGAGTCTGACGCATCACTTCCTCCTCTGAGAGCCGAGTGTTGAACAGAGCTGGAAGCTCCACCAGACTGATCACACGACCATGAAGATCCACGCCTGATCTTCTGTGTGTCTGCTGCAGGATCAGCTCTGATATGGAGGATTTTAATGTGCCGTCGCTCCCACACACAACCAGATTCAGCTTCACACCCTCTGAAACTGATAGAGGAAGAAGAAAATTAAAACACCTGTTATCATAGTTAATTTATCACAACAAATATCATCATAATATTGTAACACATGTATCTGTGGCATGTTGAGTCATTAATCATTTCTGTGAACCTTCACAATCCAGGTGCCGTCCAGCATTCATTTGCACAATGTCCTCAAACGTCTGCAGAAGATCATCAGGAGAGCTGCTTCTCTGAAGACTGAAGTGTCTGTTGAAGCATTTCTGAATGATTTTTTGTTGGATATCATTGGTTTCAGTCGGCTCTTGTGTGGTGAGCACCATAGTGTGTTGATAAACCTGCTCTGAGAAAGAGTCCAGCACCTTCTCCACACACTCTTGATCTTCTGTTGAACACTGATCATGTTTGAGGAGCAGAACGATCACATGAGGTCCTGGATCAGTCAGAGACACACACTCTCTCACTGTCTGTGTGATCTGATGATCTGAGATGTTTGTCTGGAGCAGCTGAGGACTGTTGATGACTATCACACGTCTGTCCTTCAATCTTCCTCCGACTCTCTCTACAACATCTGGAGGAACTTCACTGTTAAACGCTGCTCTTCCCAACAGGAAGTTTCCCACTCGACTGTTTTCTGACACACTCTTCCCCAGAAGAACAATCCTCACTGCAAAGAGTGAAATCAGACATTTACAATAATATTCACAATCCTCACATCATACAATAACACAGAGCACATGTGATATGTAACAGTTTATAATGGCAAGATCAAAATCACAGATCAAGATAACCAGAATCTACCAGTAGGAGGCGTTTTTGAAGTTGACTTCAGGTTCAAAGATCGCAGACGGCCCCAGATTATTGTTGTTCAACATTCAGCTCACGTTAAAACATCACACTCTTACTTGATCTGGACAAACTGAGCGTCATTAGAAAGATTTAAGACTCCAATATTTGACCACTGTTTATGATAAAACTTTTTTAGAGTGACATTCATTTCTTAATTTATGTCAGGAGTGCAAAATAATCAATCTGTAATGTGTGATATTTTGAATAGAATGTCATCACTCATCTGCAGTCAGTCACATCTTCTCCGGTTTATCTGTGTTCACAAACATTCACTAGACAGCGTCCGTCAGGGCTCTTAGTCCAATGGTGCGCATATTTGGAGAAATAATGATTTATTTTCACATAATTTGCAAAATATTTCGTCATATATTTCTATTCATTTCCCACTGAATTATGCGATCTGAAGAGCTCAAACAGGGAACACAGCGAGCTTAGTCTCTCCAGTTCCTGGTTTGCATCAGTTATGATCTCAGCGCTCTCTCATTCGCTGTACAGCTGTCAATCTGCCCTACACTTCCTCGTCCTGTGCTCTGTGAAAATCAAAGCCAAAGAAACATTTCTACACCTGAAATAAGAAGCTAATAAACGCATGATTGCAATGGAGTTTGGTTTGTGTGTGATTTTCTTGAGATTTGGGGTATTTTCATATGAAAAAAAAGTGTTTACATTATACATGCTAAGCAGGTGTAACAATGAGCTCCATATAAATGCTAAATATAACATATTTCAACAATTCTATGACTCGATGGTGGTTTAAAGTTACTTTTGAGTGAAAGTGTAATATTAATCTTTTAAATTGTGTTATGCTGCTTGATGCTAATTGTAGCACAATGCTAATTGTAGCTCTAATGGTGTTGGTATTACTGGCACTGCTCTGTCTTGGTTTAGGTCATTTCTATCTGGACGCAGTCAGCGTATTCAATTAAAAGGTTTTCGATCAAGAACATCTACCCAGCAAACACGCGACGTCAGATAGACGTTCAGATCATGTCTGTATAACGTCTGTCAGTTCAGAACCACTTTTGTACGTCCTGTGGACGTGCAAAACAGGTTCAAAATCTGAACGTCTGACTAGGACCCCCTATGGACGTCTATGGACGTGCAAAACAGGTTCGAAATCTGAACGTCTGACTAGGACCCCCTATGGACGTCTGTGGACGTGCAAAACAGGTTCGAAATCTGAACGTCTGACTAGGACCCCCTATGGACGTCTGTGGACGTGCAAAACAGGTTCGAAATCTGAACGTCTGACTAGGACCCCCTATGGACGTCTGTGGACGTGCAAAACAGGTTCGAAATCTGAACGTCTGACTAGGACCCCCTATGGACGTCTGTGGACGTGCAAAACAGGTTCAAAATCGGAACGTCTGACTAGGGACTCTTTTTGACGTCTGTGGACGTGCAAAACAGGTTCAAAATCTGAACGTCTAACTAGGACCCCCTATGGACGTCTGTGGACGTGCAAAACTGGTTAAATGTCTGAACGTCTGAATAGGGACTTTTTTTGACGTCTGTGGACGTGCAAAACTGGTTCAAAATCTGAACGTCTGACTAGGACCCCCTATGGACATCTGTGGACGTCCAAAACTGGTTCAATATCTGAACGTCTGAATAGGGACTTTTTTTGACGTCTGTGGACGTGCAAAACTGGTTCAAAATCTGAACGTCTGACTAGGACCCCCTATGGACATCTGTGGACGTGCAAAACTGGTTCAATATCTGAACGTCTGACTAGGGACTCTTTTTGACGTCTGTGGACGTGCAAAACAGGTTCAAAATCTGAACGTCTAACTAGGACCCCCTATGGACGTCTGTGGACGTGCAAAACTGGTTAAAAATCTGAACGTCTGCCAAGGGACTCTTTTTGACGTCTGTGGACGTGCAAAACTTGTTCAATATCTGAACGTCTGACTAGGACCCCCTATGGACGTCTGTGGACGTGCAAAACTGGTTCAAAATCTGAACGTCTGACTAGGGACTCTTTTGGACGTCTGTGGACGTGCAAAACTGGTTCAAAATCTGAACGTCTAACTAGGACCCCCTATGGACGTCTGTGGATGTGCAAAACTGGTTAAAAATCTGAACGTCTGCCAAGGGACTCTTTTTGACGTCTGTGGACGTGCAAAACTTGTTCAATATCTGAACGTCTGACTAGGACCCCCTATGGACGTCTGTGGACGTGCAAAACTGGTTCAAAATCTGAACGTCTAACTAGGACCCCCTATGGACGTCTGTGGACGTGCAAAACTGGTTAAATATCTGAACGTCTGAATAGGGACTTTTTTCGACGTCTTTGGACGTGCAAAACAGGTTCGAAATTTAAACGTCTGACTGGGGACTCTTTTTGACGTCTGTGGACGTGCAAAACTGGTTCAAAATCTGAACGTCTGACTGGGGACTCTTTTTGACGTCTGTGGACGTGCAAAACTGGTTCAAAATCTGAACGTCTGACTAGGCACTTTTTTGGACGTCTGTGGACGTGCAAAACAGGTTCAATATTTAAACGTCTGACTAGGCACTCTGTTTTTTACTTCTGTGGACGTGCAAAACAGGTTCAATATTTAAACGTCTGACTAGGGACTCTTTTTTACGTCTATGGACGTGCAAAACTGGTTTAATATCTGAACGTCTGACTAGGGACTCTTTTTGACGTCTGTGGACGTGCAAAACAGGTTCAAAATCTGAACGTCTGACTAGGGACTCTTTTTTACGTCTATGGACGTGCAAAACTGGTTTAATATCTGAACGTCTGACTAGGGACTCTTTTTGACGTCTGTGGACGTGCAAAACTGGTTCAAAATCTGAACGTCTGACTAGGGACTCTTTTTTACGTCTATGGACGTGCAAAACTGGTTTAATATCTGAACGTCTGACTAGGGACTCTTTTTGACGTCTGTGGACGTGCAAAACAGGTTCAAAATCTGAACGTCTGACTAGGGACTCTTTTTTACGTCTATGGACGTGCAAAACTGGTTTAATATCTGAACGTCTGACTAGGGACTCTTTTGGACGTCTGTGGACGTGCAAAACTGGTTCAAAATCTGAACATCTGACTAGGGACTCTTATTGACGTCTGTGGACGTGCAAAACAGGTTTAATATCTGAACGTCTGACTAGGGACTCTTTTGGACGTCTGTGGACGTGCAAAACTGGTTCAAAATCTGAACATCTGACTAGGGACTCTTTTGGACGTCTGTGGACGTGCAAAACAGATTCAATATCTGAACGTCTGACTAGGGACTTTTTTGGACGTCTATGGACGTGCAAAACTGGTTTAATATCTGAACGTCTGACTAGGGACTCTTTTGGACGTCTATGGACGTGCAAAACTGGTTCAAAATCTGAACATCTGACTAGGGACTCTTTTGGACGTCTGTGGACGTGCAAAACAGATTCAATATCTGAACGTCTGACTAGGGACTTTTTTGGACGTCTGTGGACGTGCAAAACAGATTCAATATCTGAACGTCTGACTAGGGACTTTTTTGGACGTCTATGGACGTGCAAAACTGGTTTAATATCTGAACGTCTGACTAGGGACTCTTTTGGATGTCTGTGGACATGCAAAACTGGTTCAAAATCTGAACATCTGACTAGGGAACCCTTTGGACATCTGTGGAAGTGCAAATTTGGTTTAATATCGAACATCTGAATAGTGACCCTTACTGTGGATATGTATGGATGTGCAAGAAAGCCAGGACTCCTTTTGGACAGAAGACTATTTCAGTATCTGAACCAATCTGAAATGTGTCATTGTGAAATGCAAGAAGTTTTTTGACAAATAGTCATACGAAATACTGGTAAATAAAAAAATAAAAATAATCACATTATTATGAAAATGGCAAATGATATTGCATAATAAGTTGATATTATGCAATCATTCTAAAATGAATCAATTATTTATTTGATATATGGATTAAGTAATAGAAACTGTGAAATTTTGGATGTGAATGTGTGCTCAAACTTGCACAGTGCATGCACATTTCCAGCATTAAAAGCAATTCAGTAGAATTACAACCCACTATCAAGTGGTGCAGAGCACGCTTCATGATTCTCTGGATCTTCCAAATAGGGTTGAGCCCACAAAGGGCCTAAAATGTTACAGATTTATATAAAAAATGTTGGAGTGGGATCATATGTGTATTTTTGTTTTTGTAAAGACTCCTAATTCAATGTTGATTTAGCACATATATCTCATCACAAAATGTCCTGATGTCATTGGAGGACACAGAATCCTGTACTGATGAACAAATATAGCAAATACGTATGTGTGAGATTAGGGTTAGGGTTAGGGTTAGGGTTACCCTAACCCTAGCACAAAATATTTCAATATACAGCAAAGAAGGAAAATCAGAAGCTAAATCGATAATAAAGAAAGAAGTTATGAGAATGTGGCAGGAACAATAGAATAGAGGAATCAAGGGAGGGGAACTATGTTTATAAACCCTTAGGTTGGGGTACGAAGGGGGAAATCATTGCAAGGTTACAGTTAGGGCACACTAGACCAAACAAAACTCTGCATCTAATAGGGAAGCATGATACTGGTTTATGTAATAATTGCAATGTACCTGATCAGCAGAGTATTGTTATGATGTGTAATAAATATGATAGCATAGTGAAGAGGAAAATTTAGGGCATGGGAGGGATTTTAAAAGAAATATTAAATAAATCATCAGGCCATAAAATAATGTAATATTTATTTTTAGTTTCTAAGAGCTACCAAGCTGGATAAAATCATTTGTTTTATTTATTTATTTCGTATAATGACATAGCATGTAAGCCAGAGATCATTTATAACCTGAGGGTGGCGGTAATGCACTAAAACAGTTTGCGACCGCCGTTAAAAAATCAAAGAAGAAGAATCGCACGTCACACTGCAAAGTCACCAGGAAAAGTATCCTGCCGATGAAAGAGGCTGCTGACACGTGGAGAGAGACACTGCCTTAATTGGACTAAAACCCTAAAACAGGTAAGTAAACATTTTAAAAAAAATTAATTTAATATGTTATTCAGTTGAGAGATGATATCAGATGAATTGGAAGTCACACATGCCCCCTAATACCTTAAAAAACTTCTTAAAACTGCGGCAATTTGCGCGGGCACATTAACCGAAAAGTCGACAAATGCGCCCGCGCGTTCTGCTGTTTTTTTTTTTTTTTTTCACATAGCAGCAAAATAGACTTAAAATACTCCGTCATTTATGGTCATACAGACTTGAAATATGGAAAAATAAACTGTAAAATGTCTTTTTTATGTGTCCACTTACAATCGAAACAAAACATTATGCTTTTTTCTGCCTCTCCTTCTACATGAACTTTTTTTCTGGAGCAGGTCTCTAAACGTAAGCAAAACTCAGCAAATACACACTGTCAAGAGTAATCTTTATAATAATTTAAGTGTTTACTTTTTAATGATCTAATTCAAAACGAAAGAGAATATTCTGTTTATGTAATCTATATAAAAAGAGAGACGTTAGTCGTTCTCATGGCAACTCATTATCTGCTAATCACCCGCTGAAAGCGCGCGCTATTCAAACGTAAATATCTTTGTTCTAATATGAATCGCGTTTGTATGCGTGAATGAACGGCTCAGATGCTCGTTTACTACAATTACAACATGCTATTTTTACATGAACGTAATGCTATTATAGTTTAGCTTTTCCTTAACTATATTGCAATACTGAGATGAGTAAAAATCTGCTGAAATATGTTCATGAAATATGTTGTTTAAATAAAATGCAATGTTTTAAACGTATGCTATTACACTGCAAATTAAAATGTATACGCCCTATATTAATGTATCAAAATATATATATATGTTTGAGACGAAATATGAATGTTTTTAGACAATACTAATGAATCCTTAACTTTGAAATACGTATGATAAAATTTATGCTTTTTACAAAGGAAAAATTACACTTGGAATAGTTAAAATTGTAATTGTTGTTGACTTTCATATTATTGTGTTTCATTAGTCACAATTTTGGGGAGAGGATAAATATTCCAAACCTGTCTGAAAATACAATATGATGATTAACTGCACAATTACTAGAAATGTTTACATTGGATATTATAAAATTTGCTTGCAAAAAAATTTGTTTAACTTTAAACCAATTCTGTAGAATGGCCCATATATCCTATTTGAACAGGATTTGTTTCCAGGTATGACTGTGGGCTTTTGACTTTCATTTATATTAGTATTATTTTGTTAACTATATGCTAAATAAATTAAAAGCAATATACTGTGTCTGTGTGTGTGTATACATTTCTTGTCAGCCGTCTTCTTAGGTGTGTCTTCTTAGCTACAATGAAGTTTTAAGAGTTTTTATCCAGTCATCAATGGCTTATTGATCATTATAGGTATTATCAATAAATAAGTTGTTGTTGCTAGTTTGAGTCGAGAAATACACATTTCAGCATTATCATCACTAATCTGTGTGTGCATTTTCCTTGAGAACCAAGCAAGTTGACTCATGAAACCATTTGTTTATTATATCGTGATTGCATATCTCAATCACAATATTGACCTCAATAATTCCAATGACAATGACATTTTCCCCAAATCGTGCAGCCCTTGCCAGAAGTATATAGCCTAGATATCTTTACACTGTCCGCTCAGTACAACAGAGGCAGGAGCTCTGCACTGGGGTTGCTCGAGTTATATGGGCACACAACTTGCTACAAGAGCTATATCCACTATTACGAACAATAAAGTAATATTTGACAAATTTTGTCTTTCAGATTCTGAAAATGTTCAAAGGCCAATCTCAAGATACTCTGGGAGGTCTTTCTCAGAGCAAATGGTCACTTCTAAGAGGTTTGTTTAATCGATTCCAGAAAACAACAGTGTCCCATGCCCCCATTTCTTTAATTCACTCTTGGCACTCTCACCCATGCTACAGTTCCTGTAGATTACCACACGCATGTAATTTCTAAATGGTGAATTTGTTTCTTCAGGCTCTTTACCAACCGGCTGATGGCAAAATTCAATATGAAGGGGAAGGTGAAGAAGCAGAAACTGCCTCTGGAGACGACTAAAACTTTTGAAAGGTAAAGGTACACAAATTATGTTAGTATTATTATAATAAAATGATACCCAATTGTACTTTTTAAACTGGTAACCTACTGAACAAACTTTAAAAAAAATTGCAAATTGAAAAGCACATGCTACATGCATAAAGTTTAAAAACACAATGAACTAATTTCTTTTTTTTTTTTTTCTTTTTTTTTTATATTGTTCTATTTTAATAAATTAAAAGCACTCAGATAGACAAAAGTGAGGGTAAGCATTAAGACAATTCATCAAGACAAAGTTAATCATTCAAGGGCTGTGAGTATTTTCTCTTTGCCTTTTGTTTGATTCACATTAATGGTGCAATCATCAGAAGGTTTATTAGACTGAATGCAGATCAAATAATACCAATCTCCCCTTTTCTCCAAACTATTTACACCAATTTAAGATATGAACTGTTTAAGTGAATACTCTCCAATCCGGTCATTTTGACATATTTTGTTGTGTATTTGATGGTTAAATGCGCACACAAAGCCTAAAGTATAATTTGCTTGTCTAGTTGCGGTCAGTTTCGGTGCGCACACACATAAGCCACCTTGAAGTTGGAAACAGCGTCCCTTGCTCGAAATTATTGTCCATTATTACATGGCTTGGTTGAACTCTAATGTAGAAAGCGGTGTGTTATTTCTTGATAACACAACTCTGCTAAGTATAACACACCGTTGCCATGAAAAACAGGTTTGCTATAGACGCAGGATTCTAACCGTAGAGACGTAACGGAGTATTTTCTTTAGCAGAAGCAATACAATCCTTTTTAAATGAATAAACTCCTTTTTAAATCAATTTTTTATGTCAAATTATTAATTTATTTGGTGGGTAGCCATGTAATAAGCGGGATAATGTAGAGCGAGGCGGTTGTTATAGCGAATACAACCCCTTCAGGCAGATTCAAGACCCCTCCGCATCAGCCTGCGGGGTTGTATTCGCTATAACATCCGCCTTGCTTTACATTATCCCTTACTTAAATAGCTCTTTTTTATTATCAAACAAGTAACCGCAATGCAACAGTAGAGACTGCATTTTACAACAACTCTCTTCTGCATTGCAAATATCAAAAATGCATCATATACAGATGATTTAATATTATCTCGTATAGAAACGGCTGGCAAAGATGGAATTTGCAAGATAACATCTATTTATCATTAATAAATAGTAAGTGCATTTTCTCAATTTCTCCAGTACTGACAGCAGAACTGATAACGCTGGAGCTGGATACTTTACTGGATTACCTCTTTCTAAACTCATCTACAAGTAATCTAGTATTTGCTAAAATGGAAGTTATAGTATCCAAAAGCATTACATTTGGGCTGTGCTTGAGAAATTTTATTATATGCAGTCTCTCTCAATTCATGATTGCTATCTTAAATATCTTGTCACCCAAGGCCACTGTCTATTGCAGTCTTACACCTTCCTAACATACAGCGACGCGAGTTTAGAGAACCCATTTTCAGTCATTTGTTTGCTGCCATATACCACACCAGTCACCATTGGTCACTGTAGTATTGCCACTTCAAGGATTAGTTCACCTCAAAATGAAAATTTCCTGATAATTTACTCACCCCAATGCCATCCAAGATATTCATGTCTTTCTTTCTTCAGAGGAAAAGAAATTAAGTTTTTGAGGAAAACATTCCAGGATTTTTCTCCACACAATGGACTTCAACGGTAACCAAATTGTTGAAGTCCAAATCAATGCAGTTTCATGCTGGACGTAGGCAGAAGTACCGCCCCGTTGTTTACAAAGTGAACTTGCGAAGACTAATACAAACCATTTTAAATAAACTGACAAAAATCCATAAATATGTCATTCAACATACAATAAATTTGAACAATCCTCCTCCACGCTTGTAAACAATGAGCCGGTATAAAAATATTGTATGTTAACTTGCAATGTTACTTATGGATTTTTTGTTTTTGTTCAACTCTTGCAGCTGCAGTCATAAAATGGGATAAAGAAGCTACAGAGGCTACAATCAAGCATCATGCAGCAGAACATCTTAAACGTGCCGTGGAGGGCATACAGGGGTGGAAATAATGAGGAATTTTACATGAGTACTGTAAGGCGCGTGTGTTTATTTCTAGTTTAGGGGACTTTATGTCTCTCTCCCCCTTTCCAACCACCCACCCCCAATCTTGGTCTGGAGTAATTTGTTTTTTGTTCACTTGGCAGTTCAGTGTAACCATTAGAGTTGTTTTATTTATCAGCCTGTTCATAATTTGCTGAAAACCTCATTAAAGATGGAAAAAAATTGTCATTTCAAACTATTTTTGCTTTTTTTTTTAATCAATAATCAGATGTCACTTATTTCCAATTGCAAAAATATAAGGCTACTAAAAAGTATTTGCATGTTTTAGACAGGTGCATCAAAGGGATAGGTATTAATTTATTATTTACAATTTTAAAGCAGTAGTTCTGCACACTGCTTTTACTATGACTAGAATGAGTTTTATTGAATACCATGTTGTCATCCAACCTTGGAACAAAAGCCTGTTTGATGACCAAAACATGGTTTAATAAAGCTAATAGTAAAGCTAATTTCGTTTGTGCATCTTAAAATTTTGTATGAATGTTCTTTAGACGTCTGTAAGTGACGTTGAAATGACGTTGTGAAAACTTTCATTTACAATATTGTAAAGATGTTACTTGGACATCAAAAATCAACATTTAAAAGAGATGTCTAATGAACGTTCACTATGTACGTCAATAGTGAACGCTAAAAAGACGTTTAAAAAAGACGTCAAAAACTTTCATTCTGGCTCTTCAGCGGACGTCTTCTGAACGTTCACTTTTTATGTCAGTTGGACGTCAACAGTGAACGTCAAAAAGACGTCTAAAAAAAGACGTCATAAAAACTTTCATTCTGGCTCTTCAGTGGACGTCTTCTGAACGTTCACTTTTTATGTCATTTGGACGTCAACAGTGAACGTCAAAAAGACGTCTAAAAAAAGACGTTCAAGCTGACTCTTCATTGGACGTCTTTTGAACGTTCACCTTTTATGTCACTTGGACGTCAACATTGAACGTCAAAAAGACGTCTAAAAAAGACGTCATAAAAACTTTCATTCTGGCTCCTCAGCGGACGTCTTCTGAACGTTCACTTTTTATGTCAGTTGGACGTCAACATTGAACGTCAAAAAGACGTCTAAAAAAGACGTCATAAAAACTTTCATTCTGGCTCCTCAGCGGACGTCTTCTGAACGTTCACTTTTTATGTCAGTTAGACGTCAACATTGAACGTCAAAAAGACGTCTAAAAAAGACGTCATAACTTTCATTCTGGCTCCTCAGCGGACGTCTTCTGAACGTTCACTTTTTATGTCAGTTGGACGTCAACATTGAACGTCAAAAAGACGTCTAAAAAAGACGTCATAAAAACTTTCATTCTGGCTCCTCAGCGGACGTCTTCTGAACGTTCACTTTTTATGTCAGTTAGACGTCAACATTGAACGTCAAAAAGACGTCTAAAAAAGACGTCATAAAAACTTTCATTCTGGCTCCTCAGTGGACGTCTTCTGAACGTTCACTTTTTATGTCAGTTGGACGTCAACAGTGAACGTCAAAAAGACGTCTAAAAAAGACGTTCAAGCTGACTCTTCATTGGACGTCTTTTGAACGTTGACTTTTTATGTCACTTGGACGTCAACATTGAACGTCAAAAAGACGTCTAAAAAAGACGTCATAAAAACTTTCATTCTGGCTACTCAGTGGACGTCTTCTGAACGTTCGACAAAGACGTTGTAATGACGTCGTTTGGACGTGTCTGTGCTCAGTGGGTACAGTCACCACTGGTGTTCCGCAAGGTTCTGTCTTGGGCCCGCTTCTTTTCATTATTTATATGCTCCCTCTTTTATATAGGTGGTTTGCAGTCACGTGATTGTGATGACGCGCGAAATTCAGATGGAGGGCAGGAAGTGAAGAGCGGAATGTACGAGATGGAGGAAAGTCCATACTGTACTACTTTAGACGCTATTACAAAAGAAAGATATAACAAAAAAATCGAAACATATGTTGGACGTGATCTTTACGTTAGGAAGATGAGCGATTTTTCAACTGAATTGAAAGATTTGCCTGTAACGTTACGTTTGTCTTCAGTTACAGGGGTAACTTACAAACCCAAAGAAAAGAAGAAACAATTACTTTGACTTTACAAAGTTCGGAAACTGGTACGTTACACAAACATACTAGCCACATAAGTTGTATTAACCTTAACTCACCTTTGACGAAGTGATCACTGCACACACGGGCATTTTCCGATTCGGCTCCTCCCGACCGCAGACGTAGGTTTGCAAGCAGAGTAGGCGGCCAGCCGATTTTGCCGGGGCTTCAGTCCCGAATGTATTTTGAAATTTTGACTGACAAATATGAAACTGGACAATAGCGTATTGTAAACCTCCGAAATCATAAGTTGCCTTATTTCATTGTGCTATGGTTTTGCTGCTGTCTTTGACTGGTGATTGTTGAAATCTGTCTCACACAGAGACGCACCACGTGAATGATTTCAGCCTATCCTAGATTTCTCCAGGATTTGCGCGCAACAGCAAACAATCTCACAGCAATTAATTTTTTTTATAAATAACGCAGTCAGCAGCGCCGCACAGTCCTCTGTCAGATGAGATGTTGTCACGGTATATGCCCGAATATAAAACTCAGAAACACTAACTTTCCTGTTGTGTCAGCCGTGCGCTCGAGGCGCGCACGCTTCAATATCACGCACTAATGCAATCAATACATCTAGCCTAAATCGTTCATGACATTCTTTTAACTATAAGCAACCCAATTTGTCTAGATATGTAATATTATTTCCTTTGTATAATGAGCTTGTCTTTGTTTTAAATTATATTGTATTTTTATTGTGAGTGCATGTGAACTGCTGCACAGTCGTGTGCTTTAGTCAGCTTGATTAACATTATTACAATGTATTCCTATTTAACACAAATGCTCTTCGCTAATTATAGAAACTATAACTATAACTATAAACGACGCAAAACATAGGCATTTTGAGTTTGTTATAGTGCTTCCTAAATGTAGCACAACACTTCCTGCCCTCCATCTGCATTTCGCGCCATGGCAATGCAGTGACGTGACGTCATATGCAAACAAGCTATTTTGAGGAAATATGGTGTTAATTTCCACTGTTATGCGGATGACACCCAACTTTACCTGTCTGCCAAACCCACTGGTTCTTTTCCACCACCATCTTTGTCCTGCTGTTTAGCTGCTTTTTAAAGATTGACTTTCAGCTAACTTCTTGAAGGTAAATGGCAACAAAACTGAGGCTTTGCTTGTTGGCACTAGATCTGTTGTGTCTAAATCTAATTGTCTTTCTTTGTACATTGACAATACTGCAATCTGTCCTTCTTCACAGGTCAAAAGTTCGGGTGTCATCATGGATAGGACACTATCCTTTGAAGCTCAAATTAATAATATCACGCTGATTGCATACTTCCATTTGCGTAATATTAACCCCCTGAGGTCGACGGTATCGCCGGCGATACCAGCTCGCTTTTTTTTTATCAGTGTAAAAGAAACTCATAAATACTCTGTTGACTTTGATTTTCCATAGGAGTTTCATACATCAATCGATTCTGTTAAATATGTATTATTTTTGTGTATACTCACAATAAAAACAAAGTGTTGTGCTTTTTGCCAAATAAAGAAAAATAAACATGAAGCGAGTTCTGCCTTCTCTCTGCCAGTGTAGTCCATTCTGAAACGCGTCCAAAAATGAACTGTAGCTCAGCGAATACTCAGTCAAACAGGCATACAGACACACAGGCATGAAGCTTGAATTCTCTTCTTTTAAATGAAGTAATTTATATAAAAAACAAATATTCTCATCTTGTGAAATCTGTATTAAAAGAGAGCGATTCCAGTCGACCTCATTAAAGCTAATTCAAATGTAATGTGACACCGCCCACGGACAGCGTGCACTATTCAAACGCAAATGGCTGAGGTAATCCCCTGTGAACGCCCTCGTATCAGCTCGAGAAAACAAGTTTATTCAGATCATTACTTGTTTACACCGTCTCGCAGCGCTGTGAGGAATAATAATAATGGAAAATGTCCCTCAGAAATGCGGGTATATCGAGGAGCGAGCTGAGGAATACTAGTAAGTTTTTTCCTTCTCACGTGAATTTCTTCACGTGGGTTTCTGTTTATGAATGAATAAACGGCAGAGATGCGCGCTGTTTACCACAGCTGGCAAAGACAGTTTAAATTTAAATCGCGTGTGTGAATGAATGATGATGTTTTAGCAAACTGTATTGCTATACATAGTTCCCACATGACGTCACAACATACGGGCATTTGCCGACCCGGCGCCATTTCTGTGGGCAGAACAATAATAGAAGAAGCTGAAGCGAGTTATTTTCGTGATAAAAAGTGAAAATGGTGATCTCCTGATGGGTCAATGGATGTTTAAATCGTGTCGGAGGTTCAGTTAAATTTGGGTTTTACAGTATACCCGTCATTAGACTTCATGAATGTGAGAAGACTAAGCTTTTGTCAGAACAACGACGGAGGTTATGGCTGGCGAGGATAAACAGGAAAGAAACTCCCTCAAAACACGCAAGAATTTGTTGTTTTTTATTGCGAGTGTACACAAATATAAGTTAACACTTTGCAGTTTGAATTATGTCCTGTATGAACAAAATGACGAGATATTAAAAACATACAAAAACAACATTGTTTCCACTGTTCGATCGCGCCCGCGACTCTCTCTCTTTCTCTCACTCTCTCACACACACACACACACACACATTCCAGCATGGCAATATCAGATTATGTCCCTAAAGAACCCACGTATAAAGTAGTTCCGCATTACATTAATTAATTAATTTGCACGCGAGTTTTATTTATTTTCATACCGTGTATATTCATATTCATGCACATATTTCCAGGCTCGGAATTGCTCACATGTATTAAAACTCCTAGCCAATACCAGATAATGGTACACATGATAATACTGTATCTGAGGCAAAGCTGCATAATCAGTGCTCAGTGCTTCCTTTGTTAGCGCATACGGATCCACACCATTTATGACTGAAATTTTCGCATTGTACCTCTCTATATCTTGTGTTAATAGAATCTCTTTATAATCTCTGTCACTTTGTCTCTTCATGATTTTCGTAACATTATAAATAGAAAGAAATATTCGAAATTTGCTTGTAAAACTCATAGACAGTATGGTAAAACATTGTAAACAGCAGCTTTTGCCCTCAAAGATGGCGTCTCCGGGGAGGTCACGTGACATGAATTGGCCTGTGGGAACTATGTATACTGAGATGAGTAAAAATCGACTGAAATATGTTGAAATAAAATGTAGGCTATTTATATAAGCAACGTATTAAACTGCAAATTAACAATATACCCTAATATTTCATGAAAACAACGTTACAGTCAGGCGAAATATGAAAGACAACATTTTGTTTAGTAGATTTGGGTACAGTTTTTACTGTAGAATATACTGCCATATCAAATAAGCTTTTGTTTAGCAATTTCTATATATAAAATACTATTTTTGTCAAAAATAAAGTCATCAACTAAGATGTTAGCTGTTCCAATGTTGGCTATATTCAAACTAATGAATACATAGATAAAATGTATGCCTATAATCATTTTTTTTTACAAAGAAAGAGTACACTTGAAATATTGTTGAAATTGTAATTATTGTTGTAATTGTAACCTTTTTAATAAAATAGCAAAACCTATTTACAAGATAGATGTAAGCAAAATCTTAAATGGTCAATATAAGTCTTCTTCTAAATATATCTTTTGTCCTTGCATTGTGGCTCAGTCAGTGTCACACCTGAATGAATGGCTCATTATGCAGAGTGGGTGGGACATTGTATTCTCAGGTGTAAACCACTCCTCGTTCACGCCCCCCTCGCATATTGGCTTTCCAAGCAAAACCTGTTTTACATCAATTTAAATCAATGTATGGTTTTATGTGAACGATAAAGCAAGACTATTTTCACATAATTTTGAAGAAAAAACTATAGGCGACGACATCCATTAGTCAAAAGTCTTATTGCCACATATTTAGTATGTGTTTTGTGGCCTTATTTCAAAAACTTAAATTTTTAGTTTTTTCGATAACCACGCATACACATTATTCTCTCAAAAATGAAAACATGTACATACATGTGGCTCACATATTATTGTAGTCCTGTTTGTGCTATATAGAGTGAATTTACACCTTTGCCATTAATATGTTTATAAGCAACTGAAAAAAGCACAAATGTCAGAGCATGTCAGAACACCCCCAGGGCCCAGAAAACCGCTCAGACTCCAGAGGGTTAACCATCTCCGTCCCTTTCTTTCAAATAATAATACTGCAGTTCTCTTACGAGAGTTCTCTCGTACTGCGTTGAAAACGCTACGGGAAAAGTCTCTTTTCACGAAACACTGAAGCAAAAATTATCCTTTAATTTTTCATATATGTAAAACGCGTTGCGGCAGCAGCAGACAGCTGAAGCAAGACGGCTTGTCTGCTCTGCGGCTGCTCTGCGGCAACTGCATAAGCCTATCGAGCTCAGGCTGATGCAACATCAGACCAATGAGGGCGCTTCGCGCCCTCCTCGCCACTTCCCGCCGAGACGGGCGTGGCTTACCTCTATAAAAGGAGCTCGAGAAGGCTGATTCACTTGATTTTAATCTCTTCAGCGAAGCGCACGCATCGCTGGATCACGAGGAAGCACGCGTCGTCTGATGCAAGCACTTCAGCGGGACGAGCCCTTGAAGCCGCTGGCCAACGCCGCCTTCTACCGCCGTACCTGCTGCGCTTTCCGACGCCATATCCTTTACATTCTTGTTCTTGTGTTTGTGTGTGTGTGTGTGTTCGCTTTGCAACACACACCCCTAAAAGAGCTGCGTCTTTTTCAAGATGCCTTCTCATGCAGCGCTCGCGCTCGCTGACGGCGAACGCCTTCACTCCGAGCCAATTGCCTACGGTGACTCTGAGGACTCACCGGGCATCCTTCCGAGGCTGCCCTTCCTGGAAGCGGATGGCGGGATTAGTTTTTCTTTACGTTACAAGAAAAGCTACCCTGCCTCTGCACGCGTCATTCACCGGCGAAGGAGAAAAGAGTGTTCTTAGTCCCACCGTTGGTCGGTCTGACCTCTTTTCTCTCACATTTCTCAGTTCCCTGTTCGGCGACTGGAAATATTATTGCAGCAAGTGAGTCTGTTACACGCTTGCCTGCCAGCAAACGCCGAAGAATACATGTTGACGCCGCTTTCAAAGCCTGTATCCTCCTGTGGCTCAGTGGTGGAATTATAGGTTCTTCACGCGGGAGACCGGGGTTCGGATCCCGGTCTAGCGGCATATATCTTTATGCCGCCAATGCTTTGCTCTGTAAGTCCCCTGAAGGCGACTGCAGAGATGCATTTTGCAGCCAGCGAGCGCGTAGTACCCGCTTGCCTGCAACCTAACACCGTTTCTACGGTTCCCGTGCGTCACTGGCGAAAGGAGAATGGAGTGTTTTCAGCCCCGCTGAAACTGGGCGATTTCCACTCTTCTCACATTCTGGCATTTTGCAGGCGTCTGAAAATGCAAATCACTCTGTCTGTTCCCCGAGAGGCAACTGCAGACGTGTTTTTTGCTGCCCACGAGCACGTGGTACATGCCTGCAAGCAAACGCCAGTGTGGATAATACTCGCGCTGACTTTGTCTATGTATCTTCACTGTGGTCCAGTGGTAGATTCTTAGACTTGCGCGCGGGCGATCGGAGGTTTGAACCCCAGGCCGGCCGGCAGAAAATATTTATGCCGCCGAATGCAAATCACTCTGTTTGTTCCCCGAGAGGCAACTGCAGACGTGTTTTTTGCTGCCCACGAGCACTTAGGGCTCGCGCAAATAAAATCGACTCAGGTCGATTGCGCTCCCCACATAGTAAAAGTGCCCACTACTCAGTGCCCACGAACACTATGTCTATCAGATCACAGGCTCTCTGTAAAAATGAGACCTATGAGAGCGCGCGCTGCTTACACAGGCAGCACGCCCAAAGCAGTAAATGTGTCCGCTCCCAGCCCACATCTACTCGCACACATGAGTCCCACGGGACTCGCGCAGCCCTCCCTCACTCAGCCAAGCACTGTTGTAAGGTCGAGGACCAGCGCTCCGCCCGCTGTATTAAGCGCGCCCCCCGCCTCAAATGCCGCAGGCATAACGCCTACGTTTGTGAGCCCCGTAGCACCTCTGTCGCACGGCGAACAGAGCGCGCTCTGTATCCGGCCCTTAGCCAACCATGCAGATGCATGGGCAGTGCTTCCAGGGGTTTCGGACTGGGTCTTAGGCATTATAAAGAGAGGCTTCTCGCTACAGTTTTTTTCGACACCCTCCGCGCTTCACAGCGCGCGTCGAAACTTCGGTACCGCTGGAAGTAGCACACCTACTTCGCGCCGAAATATCAAAACTGATAAGCAAAGGGGCGATAGAGCTTGTTCCCCGAGCTCAAAGCGAACAGGGGATATACAGCAGATACTTTCTAGTCCCCAAAAAGGACGGCGGTATCAGACCCATTCTGGATCTAAGACGACTGAACAGAGTGTTAGTGAAACGGCGTTTCAAAATGCTCACAACCAGCAAAATTCTTGCGCATGTTCGCCGGGAAGACTGGTTCATGTCGATAGATCTGAAGGACGCGTATTTTCAAATACAGATAGCGTCACATCACAGGCGATTCTTGAGATTCGCCTTCGAGGGTCAGACATACCAGTATACAGTCCTGCCTTTCGGCTTGTCCCTGGCACCTCGTACATTTACGAAATGCATGGACGCAGCGCTCGCTCCTCTCAGACTCAGAGGCATGCGAGTGCTGAACTATTTGGACGACTGGTTGATCCTAGCCCAATCACGATCTCAGCTCATAGAGCACAGAGCCATTTTACTCGATCACCTCGAGAATCTTGCTATCACGGTCAATTGGGCGAAGAGTTCACTGAACCCCAGTCAAACGATTCCGTTTCTGGGTATAGTTCTGGACTCACAGTCTATGACAGCGCGGCTGTCGCCACAGCGCGTGCTGAACATTCAGCGCACGGCGAAGTCTTTCCGCCGCGGCGCTTTCACCCCGCTCAGGAAATTTCAAAGGATGCTGGGTCTCATGGCCTCAGCATCGTCAGTTCTCCGGCTGGGCTTGCTCCGCATGCGCCCGCTGCAGTTCTGGTTGAAAGCGCGGGTTCCGCGCAGAGCGTGGGTGTCCGGTCATTTACGCCTCAAGGTCGATCAGGACTGTGTCACAGCCCTGGTGCCTTGGATGGCGAACGACTGGTACCAATCAGGTGTAAGCCTGGGGACTTCCTCGAGGGTGAGGATGGTGTCTACGGACGCATCCACCTCGGGATGGGGAGCGCTGCTTGAGGGCAGACCGTTCTTCGGCCTATGGTCGGAACGAGAAAAGCTCCAACACATAAACTGCCTAGAAATGCTGGCAGTGCACAACGCGCTGACGCGTTTTTGTCCCCACAAACAACACGTCATAGTCCGTTCGGACAACATGGCAGTGGTGTCCTACATAAATCGCCAGGGCGGTCTGAATTCCATATCCCTGTACAGGCTGGCGAAACGCCTCCTACTATGGGCTCAGCACAACTTACGCTCGCTGAGAGCAGTACATGTGCCCGGGCTTCTGAATGTGGGCCCGGACAGACTGTCCAGGAACAACGTTCCTACAGGCGAATGGTCTCTACACCCACAAACAGTCCGGCTGTTGTGGGAGAGATTCGGCAAAGCGGAGGTGGACCTATTCGCGTCCCACGAAAACGCTCACTGCCCCGCATTCTTTTCAAAGACCGACAGCGCGCTGTCCCAAAGGTGGCCGCGCTGCCCGCTATACGCTTTCCCCCCCCGTCTCCCTCCTGCCTCAGGTGTTGGAACGGGTCAGGAAAACAAAATGCCCAGTGCTGCTTGTAGCACCGTTCTGGAAGAACCAGGCATGGTTCCCAGTTCTGATGCAGTCAGCAGACATCGCTCCATGGCCAGTGCCGTTGAGGAGAGATCTCCTCTCACAGGCCAGGGGCTCGATCTGGCACCCACACCTGGAACTGTGGTCCCTTCATGTGTGGGCGCTCAACGGATACCCATTGGTCTCGCAGAGGGAGTCATGAATACCATCACGGAGGCTAGAGCGCCGTCAACCAGGCGACTCTACGCTTCAAAGTGGTCGGTTTTCTCCATCTGGTGTACAGCTCGGAGCCTTTCACCCCTCGAATGTGAGGTAACGGAGGTTCTCTCCTTCCTACAAGAGCTGTTGGATTAGGGCAGATCCCCTTCCACGCTCAAAGTGTATGTGGCGGCTATTTCAGCGTTCTCCGGTTCAACGCTGGGTCAGTCACTAGGAAGGAATGATTTAGTCATCCGCTTCCTCAGGGGAGCCAGGAGACTGAATCCAACCAGACCTCCGTCAGTCCCTATGTGGGACCTTTCTACGGTCCTGGCGGCCATGAAAGGTGCCCCTTTCGAGCCTATCCAGTCAATCAGCCTCAAACATTTGTCTTTCAAAACAGTGTTTTTGATGGCTCTCGCTTCAGTGAAGCGCATAGGCGATCTGCACGCGCTCTCCGTGAGCCCGACGTGCTTGGAGTTTGGTCCTAATGACTCTAAAGTCATACTCAAACCTAAGCACGGCTATGTGCCGAAATCCCTCAACACGCCTTTTCGGGCTCAGGTTATTTCCCTGGCTGCCCTGCCGGCGTCGAGTGAGGAAGGGGACTCGAGTTTTCTTTGCCCTGTTAGGGCTTTAAGAACTTATATGTCCCGCTCTGCTGCCTTTAGACAGACAGAGCAGCTCTTTGTCTCGTTCAGCGGACGTTCCATAGGAACGGCTGTTTCGAAACAAAGTCTATCCAGATGGATAGTTGACGCCATAGCGCTGGCTTATACTGCCAAGGGCATTCAATGTCCGTTGGGAGTCAGAGCGCACTCTACGAGAGGCGTTGCTTCCTCGTGGGCTTGGTCCAGCGGGATTTCCTTACAGGATATATGTACGGCGGCAGGCTGGGCCTCTCCGTCTACATTTATCAGGTTTTATAACCTAGAGGTTCCCGCCTTACAGGCTAAGCTTTTGTCGGTGTAATCTATTTACAGGCACAATGCGCTACCGACCATACTGGGCAGAACTGTGTAAGACCCACGTTTTCCCACATAAGTGCAGGCTCCCTACCCTGGCTATGTGATGTCATATTCGCGTCTGTGGACATGTCTATATAAGGACGGAGGGAACCCCTCCTGTCTTAGACTCTCCCTGTGGGGTCATGTTAAGCCCGCGGACGCTACAGTATAGGGAATTAAGGCCCCGCCCTTATTCCCTGACTCTGTGTGAGTCTCTCTAGTGATTATGCACTATATGCCTGAAATAGCTTCCGGTGATCAGTGTTCTTATCCCAGCACGCACGGCGTTTTGCAAGGGGTTCCCGTAGCGTTTTCAACGCAGTACGAGAGAACTCTCGTAAGAGAACGTACTCGGTTACTAACGTAACCTCGGTTCTCTCTAGAAGAGGGAACGAGTACTGCGTTCCCTTGCTGTGCGTTTGGTTCACTCTGGTTCGCTTCGGCGATCAAAATCAAGTGAATCAGCCTTCTCGAGCTCCTTTTATAGAGGTAAGACACGCCCGTCTCGGCGGGAAGTGGCGAGGAGGGCGCGAAGCGCCCTCATTGGTCTGATGTTGCATCAGCCTGCGCTCGATAGGCTTATGCAGTTGCCGCAGAGCAGCCAATGAGCAGACAAGCCGTCTTGCTTCAGCTGTCTGCTGCTGCCGCAACGCGTTTTACATATATGAAAAATTAAAGGATAATTTTTGCTTCAGTGTTTCGTGAAAAGAGACTTTTCCCGTAGCGTTTTCAACGCAGTACTCGTTCCCTCTTCTAGAGAGAACCGAGGTTACGTTAGTAACCGAGTACGTTCTCATTCACGCACTAGTTACTTCACGTATAGACTACTGTGATGCTCTTCTCACAGGTGTTCTCTCCAAATTGCTACATAAGCTTCAGTTGGTTCAGAGTTCCGCAGCTCGGGTTCTATCTAAAACACCTTCTACTGAGCACATTTCTCCAGTTCTTCAGCAATTGCACTGGCTTCCAGTAAAGTATAGAGTTGAATTCAAGCTACTTACTTATAAGGCACTTCATAATCTTGCACCCCAATACCTTACACAACTTCTCCATGTTTACACTCCTTCACGTGCTCTCAGATCTACATCTTCAATTTCTCTTGTGGTACCTCGGATTCGACTAACTACCATGGCTGCCAGATCTTTCAGTTATGCTGCCGCCCACCTATGGAACTCTCTTCCCCTTGATGTTCACAATAGCGATTGCTTGTTGACTTTTAAAACGCGTCTTAAGACATATCTTTTTATACAAGCTTTTTTATACCATGTTGTATTGAGTCTTTTTAATGCACTTTATCTGTATATGCGGCTTGCTTGTTGTGTGTATTGTCTTATGCAGTGACCAGTATATTGCTTGTGAGGTGACCTTGGGTGTTATGATAAGGCGCTATTAAATAAAATGCATTATTATTATTATTATTATTATTATTATTATTAATGCACCTGCTGCTCCTGGACCTATATTCTATTTCACAATCTATTTTGTTAAAATAATTCACATAAGGTCCCAAGAATATGTTTTTTTTCTTCTCTTTTTTTTCTAGAAAGACTTAAGATAATAGGTGGATTATTAATGTATAGTGAGATGAATGTGTTGTTAATGGGCAAGCCATCATGCCAGAATAAAGGCTATAATGGCTGAATTCAAACAAAAGAATAACAATAAAAGAATAATGAAGATTAAGGACCCTATCTTGCACCCAGCGCAATTAACTTTGTACACCGACGCATGTATCATTCCTATTTTGCACCCGCGCACAGCAGACTTTTCCCGAAAAGTTTTCAACTTTCAAGTGTTGGCTTTCTAAATACATGTTGGTTATGTGTCTTTTCAGAATGACTTATGAGCAGCAACCTTTTTACTTTAGGTATGTCATTTATGTCCCACTTGCCAAAATGGGGTGGGGGGTGTCCAGTAAGGGGCTTATTACTTGTGTTTTGATAGGGATAAATTGCCCATAATTTTGACGGAGGATTGCGGGCAACAATCACTGTATTCAAACAAAAGTCTTGCATTATATTTGACTCATTCACAGTAACTGTATGAAAATATTCTTGATTAATTATCATCCCTCTGATTCTCACCAGTGGTTGACATGTTGATATGTTTTCTCCTCCGTCTCTTTCTTAAGTCTTCAGTCGATCATCTTCTCTGATTTATCAGGTCTGTCTGATCATCATCCTGTAAGAGATTCATCAGTCATGAGTCTCAGAAAATGTCCAATGGACATCTGCACATCTGTGCTGTGGTTGCAGAAAAATTAGGGACTCCTGACATGTGATGTCTGTCTCTTCATCGTCCTGTGAGAGATTTCAGGGATTTTCAAACAATAACACAGTCTATGGTTATTAGTCCGACAATATAAAGCTCCATCACTGTTCTATAGTTTTGTGCATGTTGTTGCTGTTTATTTTCTATTCAAATAGATTTAACTGGGAATCTCAACTAGAACATGAAGCTCTTCCTGAAAAGCTGCTGTGGGTCACAGGTTTGATTCCCACTGAATACACACACACTGATAACACTCTCATATAGGATAGAAATAAGCCACTCTCTGAATCACATCACAGCAAAATCCCCAGTGTTAAATTAACACTCTCAGTGTTTACATGAGTCCACACTCAGAGTGTTATAAGTAACACTAAAGCAGTGTTAAAGTTAATGAGATAAGTAAGTGATTAATTGAGTGATGATTGAGCATTATTGAAGACATCTGATGTTAACAAGCAGAATCACTGAAGGAGAAAATTAATGTAAAATGGTCACCATTATGGTGATTGGTGTTTAGTTTAGTTGGGTTCTTGACCCTTACTTTTTAACTTTATATTTTGTTTGGCTGTTGTAATTCAGATATAACAGTCAGATGAACAAAGAGAAAAGGTGATCTGATGGTGTTGGTTGTGTTTTTATCATAATCATTGTTTCACAATCATTTGACCTGAATCACTGAACTCATATAGAGCCCAATTTCTGAGTTAGATTTACTTTATTAATTATAACAGCAGTGTCCTTGTACAGCATAATATTTCTAACTTTTACAATGTAATCCAAATAATTTCTTAAAAGTTTCTCATATACATTAAACATTTTTTTTAAGACACACAGACATCAAGAATCAGCCTGTGAATCTCAACAATGGTGACAATTATAAAGCATGTTGCAGTGCATTCTGGGTGCCACCAATCAAAACTCATTCATGGCTCCCATCATGCATTGAATAAATAATGAGCTTATGATCAGAGCTGATCTGTTTGTCAACATTGCTGAGATTCATACGCAAATTCTTAATGTCTGTGTATGCCTACATACAATTTTTTTATTGAAGGTTTTTTTTTTTTGATCATATGGATTTCATTGAAAAGGCTAAACATATTATGCTGTACAAGGCCAGTGCTGTTGTAATTAATAAAGTAAACCTAACTCAGAAATTGGGCTCTATATAAGTTCAGTGATTCAGGTCAAATGATTGTGAAATAATGATATTTAATAATTGGTAAAACACAACCAACACCATCAGATCACCTTTTCTCTTTGTTCATCTGGCTGTTATAACTCAGTTACAGCAGCCAAACAAAATCTAAAGTCAATGATTTAAGGGTCAAGAGCCCAACTAAAACCAACACGGATCACCATAACGGTGACTTAAAATTACAGTTTGAAAGTGTTCCCTTTTGTTCTTTTCCTGTTGTTACTCACTGTATAAATTTTGTTTATATATCTGCCCACAAACGGAAACCCCAGACATTAACGCTGCGTCTTTCTCATACGCGGTCGGAAATAAAGAATCCTTTTTTAGATGTTTGGTTGTGTTTGAGTTTTGTATAGTGAACCCATTTTCACGGCCACACATAAATAACTTATCCATTAAAACTTGGCCTCTTCTCTTTAAACCCACCAATGAAAATCTATTGCACGATGTCCGGTTTGCGTCTCTTGAGATTTAGAATCAGATTAATGATTTGTGAGGAGAATCATTCACACTGCTCTGTGAACCGGTTTGATTGTTTTAAAAAGAATCAATTGATCAAAAGATATTTTTTGTGAATCAGATATTTCTATTATGAGTCACAATCCACATGCAGCATCCATTCCCTGCTGTCTTATTATTATTATTATTATTATTATTATTCATTTTTATTTTTTTGCGGTTTGCTGTTGCAGATCTAAACAGTCTAAAGAAATAACCGATCGCAGTAAAAGTTTTTTCTTAGTGCATTAAACCAAGTTAAGCGCTTTTACATTTTAGCACATCCCTAATTCACCTATAACCTGAGTGAGTCATAAACCATAACATAAAACATACATTCTCGATAACCAAGACACTCTGATGTTCCTATGGAACTAACATTCCCACAGTCTCCCATGAATAAGAAATTATTGGTTAGGTTTTAATAAAAGTGAAATAACAATACATGCAAATGTAAAAAAGTCAAACCTGAGGAATCTGTGTTCCAAACAGCAAACTGAGTTTTCTGATGGATATTATACAAGATAAGTGTCTTGCTTTCTTGAATTATTTTGCTGCAGTCTTTTGCCACTACATTGTGGGCTTAAATAGCAGCCTATTTGTGTCATGCAAGATGCCTGTCAGCCAATCAGAAAGGATCTGTGTGTCTTAGAGGTCTGCTTCCTAATTCCAGCAAATCACATGACTTTCAGGAAAAAGACCACAATGGAGGAGAAGAGGGGGCAAATTACTCCTAACACTTAATCTGTGTATCATCATAGAAAGTTCATTCAGTCAAGCGAATCACAGCTGGATCCACATGCACTAATAACAGCTGCTTCTCTAATGCTTTTTAAGATAAACTGAACTGCATTAGATTATCATAAATATTCACATAGGCCTACACCTTTTAAATCTCACAACAGTTCCTCACACAAAACATCACATCCCAAAGATTTGGATTACAGCACAGGAATAAAATGTGGTGTATTTTATGACAGCGTATTAATAAAATTATGCCCCATGATAAATAAAATGAATGAAATATTGCATGATTATGGTTAAACAATCACAGAAATTTCAATCAATTCAATATTTTAAACTGTAGGATTTTTTCAAATTAATCTTTGAGATTAACAGATGAAACAATATAATTTTAAAGGAAGTAAATTGTAAATCAGTCAACTGCATTTAATTGTAAATAAAAGTTCACTTGATTGGCCCATGGTCACAATCCTGATTTGGAGCAGATGATCACTGGATGGATCTGAGACACACACTCCTCACACCAACAAACTTCATGTTGTTTTTCGTGATCATGCTCTGCCATCATGCCATACATGAACCAGCTCTGGCTGACAGGTTCTCTCATGAAGGAGCCATGCATAACAGAAGACCTCTGCGCTGCAGTTGGCTAGCTGCAGACAAACCAAAATGTCTTCAAATGTTTTTTGGAAGAGCTGCATTCTAAAATTGAAAGAAAACCAGAAAACCAGGCCTTCTTCAACTTTCACAGACTGAAACACATGATGACAGTCCATGTTTAGATTCCAGTTTAAGAAGGATATGGACATTTTCTTTACGAGTGTCCAAGGAGCATCAGAATGAATTGCACATTCATGGAGCATATATGTAATAGTTATAGTTCCAGTTTTTGCGTGTCAGTTATGAGCATAGACCATTGTGTGCCCACAGCCTTAGCACAAGCGCTACTTTTCAGCACAATGGTAACAACAACATTCAATAGCAGAAACTCCTCTAAATGTCCAACATAACTGAACATTAATCATTAACATAAAATGCCAACATCTTTCCCTTTACTGAAAAACACCTAAAATAACACTTAATTCCATAATTTACTCTCCTAATGCAGTCCCTTGCAAACCATGCTGGGAACTACAGATCCAATGCCCCGATTTACTTAGGCTTACGATGCTTTAAATTAAATTGTGTTACTTTAGCTCATTTTAAGTTATTAAATTGAACAGCTACGCTTACATACAACCAAATAATCCATTAATAATCGGATTGACGGCTCAATTGGACTGAGAAGCCTTCAAGTAAACACCTTAATCAATCCGATTGAGCGCTATCCGAATGAAATTTGTTCATAAACACTACATGAATGAATTCAGTCCGATTGAAACAAAAATTGTGCATGTAAACATAGCCAATGTCAATTGTGATTTGCACTGTGATACAACATAATTTGTATAATAACCCCAGATCACAACTTCTCATTGAAGCAAAATTAGCCAATCAGCAAAGAGCCAAACACAAACCTTTTCTTCTTTGTCCTTCAGAGGTCTGGTACAATTGTGGTGCGCATCTGTCAAATGTGTCCATTCTGAGATTTATTGGAAATTGTTACATAAACCTGATTGAATTAGGTTACAACAACAAAATGTATTGGTTGAATCAGGTAGAAATCAAAAATTTTAAAGCAACAGCTGCACGTTCACTTTTTACAGTGCTGGTAAAACTTAGACAAACTGGTTGGGTGTAGTGCTTGCATTAGCGCCTTTCCCCTCCCGGAGGTGATAATGTGTGCTTTTTAGGTCCAGTTGGAGTTTCCCTTGATTGGTGAACCCTGGGCCACCCTCTCTTCATCACGTAGCACTCTTGCAGTAGATGAGTCGGATGGAGTAACTCACTACCAGGCCCATTACTCGTTGTATTCAGGAGTGCGGTGAGCCCTTGTAATCTGGCTAGTGCTCCATATGTAGTAGTTCTCAAAGGCTTTGTCTGGAAGTAAGTTGTAGTTATTGTGTTTCTCTTTTTTCTGTTCTTGTTCCTCTGTCCTTCAGTGAATCTGCTTGTTATCATCAGCCATTTTCAATAATGCTCAATCATCACTCAATTAATCACTTAAAGGGATAGTTCACTTTAAAATGAAGATTCTGTCATCATATACTCACCCTCATGTTGTTTCAAACCTGTATGAATTTCTTTCTTCTGCTGAACACAAAGGAAGATATTTAGAAGAATGCCAGTAACCAGACAGTTTCTGGTCCCATTGTCTTCCATAGTAGGAAAAAAATATACTATGGAAGTCAATGGGACCCAGAAACTGTCTGGTTACTGGCATTCTTCTAAATATCTTCCTTTGTGTTCAGCAGAAGAAAGAAATTCATACAGGTTTGAAACAACATGAGGGTGAGTATATGATGACAGATTTTTCATTTTAAAGTGAACTATTCCTTTAATTATCTCATTAACTCCAACACTGATTCAGTGTTACATTTAACAGCCTGTAGTGTGCATACTGAGCAGTGTTCATTTAATCTGGGCTAACAAATCTGGGGCCTACATGGAAACTGAGGACAAAACTGACTGAGCCCCAGTTAGATAGCCCAGGTCAAACCCATTTGGGCTCGACACGGGTGTGCTGGCTGGGACATAGCATATTTTAACATTATATGACTAAAATCTACATTAGATCACGATCAGAAGTTAATACAAACACTCAATGGTGGTTTAAAGTGAGTTTTGAGTAAAAGTATAATATTAATCTTTTAAATTGTGTTATGTGTCCTGGTGCTAATTGTAGCGCTAATGCAACTGTTGCGTGAGGAGCTATTCTATTCCATAAACTAATTTGTTAAAATAATTCACATAAGGTCCCAGGAATATTTTTTTTTTCTAGAAAGACTTCAGATAATAGGTGGATTAATGTATAGTGAGATCAATGTAGTGTAGATGAGCAAACCATGTAATGCCAGAATAAAGACTAATAATGGCTGAATACAAACAAAAGAATAATCCTAAAAGAATAATGAAGTTTAGGTCTCTATACTGGCAGAAGTGTGAAAGGTTTGTCGAGTGAGAACAGAAACATGAACGGGGCAATTCTCCTCACCAGACGTAGACCATATAGAGTGCAAATGGGTATTTACAGGGCTTAATATTTAAGGGTAAAATACTTAATATTTAGAGGGTAAAATACTTAATATTTGATAAGCATCTTATCTGTCTTCTCTAATAACTCACATGACATGGTCTTAGAAAATGTTTCATAAAAATCATAGTTTTAGAGATAACATAGATTTTAAATGAAGCATCAGTATACTTGTGGCTTCAGCTTCATTGTGTTTCTAAGTTGCTACACTACAGCCACATCATTTTTATCCATTTAAATTATATATTGTTAATATATATATATATATATATATATATATATATATATATATATATTTTTTTTTTTTTTTTTTGTTAGAATATATCTCCATATTGATAACAGTCTGAGTAATTCTGAGTCTTGAACTGTAAACTTTTTAAGTGTTGGCTTACTAAATACATGTTGGTTATGTGTCTATTCTGAATGACTTATGAGCAGCAACCTTTTTATTTTGGGTATGTCATTTATGCCCCACTTGCCAAAATTGAGGGTGTGGAAGAAGGGGTTAATATCCCCCAATGCAGCAATTTCATTATTTTATAGAAACACTTCCTTAAACTGCTACACAAGCATCTTCATTTTTAAAAAAAGTTTAATTAAACTGGAAATAAACCACAGAACAGGAATGAGCCTTTTAATGATTTGAATAAACATGAATCTTCTCTATAATATTAATATAGTAGTATGTAACAATTGATATAACTGATTAAATAATAGTTCACTTATTATCCCACATAACAGCTATGAAATAAAGAGACATTAAGAAACCTACAACCAGAGTGACATCAGTGCCACCTTCATTAAAATGACACTAGATATGCATATTAAATGTTGCATTTAAATGGATGCACTTTTTTATTTTCTTTTTTTTTTGTAGAAAAATACTAAAAGAGGAACAAGTTACTAATCAGAGGAACAAGCAAGACCATCAAAGAAGCATACAGACAAGAGGCTGCAGATACCTTCACTTGGTCTGGGACCCACTTATCTGTGAACAGGGAATATATGCAGTGAAATGTAATGTATTCATGACAGAAAGATGAGCTTACTAATGATTAAAATGAAATGAAATGTTCACCTGTTTTTCCTTCAGAAAACACCAGAGGACCCATAGATATGGAAGCACTGTCATAGAACTCCAGAGACCTGTGCTCTCTCCAGTGCGGTCCAGAGTTACAGTTCTACAAGAGAAAAAGACCGAATTCATCCGCCTAAATCCCTGTTGAATATCACTGAACAAACATAAAGGAGTGCACAACGTCTCCAGAAGAGGACAGCAAAAACAGGTACTGTAGCATCACTGACATTAAACCTCATCATTATGTACATTAAATGAAAATCATTATAAATCAAATAAAATCATTGTGAAATGCTATTTCCCTGTCGATATTTAGATTAGTGTTTGATCAACTGGTGTTTGTCAATGGCAGAATCTTAAACCTTTACATTTACAAACATCCGTTATAACCTTTACATTTCATGATAGATATATAATAGACAACACTAATACAACTAATATAATTAATAAATTACATTTCTATTCCACACATAAATTGATAAATTATTTGACTGCATTTCACTATTACAGTACCACCACTTAATATATCACTATTTAATAATAATGAGAGGTTTTGTCAGAGCCGGCGCAACCTAAAGGCAGAGTAGGCAATTGCATAGGGCCTCGGGCTTAAAGCGGCGCTATGCAGTTTTGGCTATTTCGCTTTTTGCTCGCGGGTTTCTCTATAGAGCTCCCTCTACAGCTTTGGAATAGATATTTGACAACACTGTCGTCAAAACTCTTTGGCTACTCTTCCCCCTCCCATCTTCTCCCTCTGGTCATGTGCGTTTGTTTTCAAAGAAGCCAGCGAACGCACAGAGCATGTCCACTGAGGTATGTATGAAACACAGAAGGCTAGCATATAAATGTATGTGTGCAGTGCCGTAAAGCAATTCGTTACATTGCGAGACCTGATATCACGCGATACTTCCTGATGCGGCCCGCCGGCCCAAAGTTGCAAGGGTGGTTTTTCCGCTCACAGGCGCTAGGGGGAAGTGAGATGGCCACCATTCAATCCGAAAAAAGTCATATAACCATTCCAATGACTCCGAAGCTGTTCAATTAAGGTAAATAAGCTATTTAAAAAAACAGTTCCTCTTTAATCAAGATGGGCAACAAAAGACTAGCTTTTTGTCCGTTGGATATAGGTGTCACTCATATATATTGTCATTCCCCTCTTGTGAAACCAAATAATGTCAACCTTTTTAAACTGGGTCCTATCTCCTGAATATAAGGTACGAAAATGCAAAAATGCTCCTTTTCTGCAGCTGACTGCCTTAAATCATTGACTTATGATGACTCCGATATAAACACCTCATTCGAGGGCTGCTAAGCGAAAGGCTAATCAGGCATGCAAAGACTGCAGCTCATAATGTAGATTTGTGAATTAACACCATGTATTTTGTAGTGATTGTAATGTGTTCTAAAAAATAAACTTGTTCTTTTGATCAGCATCATTTCAGGACAGATCATTTGCTGGTTTATTATGAGATAAAAAGAGCTTGAGTGCCATAGACGCATCCAGACTGTTAAACACTTTGAATTTGTGCTTACAATTAATGACATTGCATCAAGAGTTGACTAGCAAAATACTAAAGTAAAAGTAAAGATGACTGTATTCAAAGTCAAAGAGCAAACACAATTTTAGTTTTCAAATCATAAATACCGTTGCTATATTTATTGAAAAATAAGCAGTATCGTCTCTTCAACGAACAGTTGATTTGTGTTGGCTATAGTTCATATTTTTACTGCAATACATATTGTGATGATTGTTTCAATTGGATGGTTCGGGAAATCCTTTCCCTGCCTCATTTGGGAAAAAAGGACAAAAGCATTTATAGTGGTGTCCTGGAAGTAGTCATCTAATTTTTTTTTTTTTTTTTTTTTTTGCCAATGTAATGTTGCCTCTTTTTCTTTCTGTATAGAGAAGGCAAAACTTTGTTATCCCAAATAGCAGATGTTACTATAAATAAATTACTGAACAAATTACTGAAAAAAGTTTGATTCATTTGGACAGGTAAGTAGTACAAATTGTAATGTTTTATAAATTAAAAGGTTAGGAATCAAATTTGTTTCTAGTGATTTTTATTAGGAGGGGTGCGGCACAGGGGGCCTCCAACATAAATGTTGCCTAGTGCCTCCAAATGTCTAGAACTCACCGTTGAGCAGCGATTGCTTGACAAAAGGCAAAGGTGAACCGCACAGTGCAGGTAAAGCTTAGTGGAGTTTGCAGTGAAGATAAACATCCTGAAGGAGAAACGGCTGGATGTTGAGACGCCGTTCTGTATCAGCTCCACTGTATCGTCATTTGGATTGGGACACCTGAAAATATCAATAATTATAATCATCAAATCAAAACAAATTTCTTGAAAGAGCTCTTGAGATTTTCCTCTGGGCTTTTATAATGGGGCATTCCAATTTATGAGTATAATAAGGTTTGTGGTAAACATAACTTGATGATACTTTGGTGTGTTGTTCTACAATGTAAATTACACACATCCAGAACGGTTGCGAAGTGCCAAGTGTGCAACCGCACAGGGCCTCGCACCTCCCCAGGGCCTCACGCTAAAGTAAAGTGACAGCTGACTTGACGCAAACCCTAAAGTTAAACATATATCAAACTATTATCCCCCCCCCCCCCCCCACACCTTGGCCTCGCATCCCCCTTGCGATGGGCCCGTACACACCTATACTGAAAAATGCAAATTTTGAAACAGTAATTGTTTTTTAAATGTACAATTCTAATAAGTAACTAGAAAAGATAGTTTGGGTTTGAGTGTGTGTAGTTTATGTTGTAGAACAAAACGTCAAAGTATCGTCAAGTTATGTTTACCAAAGGCTTTATTTTACTCACAAATTGGAAAATTCCATAGCAAAATCTCCAGGGAACCAGTGTTGAATAACTCTTATATGTTTTTACGTCATCCCTTCACCATTCTATACTGAAAGGTAAAGTTTCCCTGACAGTGATATGTTTTATTTTTTTATGTGCAGATCAAAAGGTATTTTTAACAAATGTTTCAGTAACGCAAGACTGATCTTTCTAGAATGGAAAAGAAGCATTTCTTTACTCTTGAACGATGAGATCCCAGCGGAGATTGTAATTGGGATCATTCACAGGTGTAGCCCAACATGTGTCCATCACCAGGGCAAACTGTCGGCTGTCAACCCCCTCAACACGAACTTCCACATGCATCTCCTGGTCGAGCTCTGCATCCACTTTACCAGTGAAGGGCTGCATAAACTCATAATCCTGATATGGAATCATCCGAACCCTATATCTGCCTTCACCAGCCGGAAGGCTCTTGTGCACAATGCTTTTAAAATGATGGATAGATCTTTGTTAGTTTTATTGATTTAGTTTTCAGTTTCTAGAAATCTTTACAGTATATATATATTTTTTTATAAATATTTATTTATGTTTCTGCTAAAATGATTAGTTCACACAAAAAATATTTTGGCATCTGCACTAGCTCTTGTATATGACAGCACTGAACTGAAATTTGAATTGGCTCACACCTCTCCAGTGGGTTGATTTCCACATTCATGGAAAGTGTTTGTGTTTGGGGGTAAGAACAACTGAATGAAAGCTTCAGAATTTTCTCTCTGCTAATGAGGCCTTCTGACCTCGGTGTCCCCAGAATAAAGTTACCATAGATGAAGTGGGTGCCATTGGCCTGTGGATGAAAAAAAAATTGTAATTCAGCCTAATTGATTTCAATATATGAAGGTAATATTAGTAATTAGATAACACAAACAGTTGCATCAGTCAAGTAAAGTAATTGTGAGTTACAAATGAATTGTGGAGAAAGCGGGCAACATTTTTATTGTCATGAGCAACATGTTATTTACCCATACAGAGAGGGATGGTAGATTGTGCAAGTGGCGCTCACTGCAGAGCCAAAGAAGTCAAATGGTTGGACCTTGACCTGGTAAATCTTACCACAAGATTTGTACCACAGATGTGTTCATCATTATCAAAATGGAATTCCACTCTGCCATTCTGGACCGTTCCTATGCAGCTGGGATCATTGAGGTGTAAGATATCAGCTGAGAAACCAGCCTCAAAGAGCTGACAGCGAGACACAGACATGGAGCCAGAGCTGCTTTCACAAGTTTCTGAGAAATCTGAAAGATAACATCCGAACGATTGTCAGATTTATTTAAAAAATTTAATTAAACGGCCAAGAAAATGTTGTTGTTAAAAGATACAAACCAAAAGAGTCAGAATGTGGTCTGTGCTTGTTACATAAACAGCCATAAACACCATTTTTCTTCCCACAGTGTTCATCCTCAGAGCAGCGGAGTTCAGAACAATGATCTCGCACACCTAAGATAAGTACAGATCAATTAATACAACACAAAAAGACATTGAGTTTTGTGAACAGAGCCATAGATAGAAACATTCTGAGCACTCTGACTGGTCATTGCTCTAGGTCCCCCAATGTAATAATAATAAAAAAACATTCTAATGAATTATAGGGATCTTTTCATCATCTTTAATAAAGTTCCAGACTTTTCACCCAACTGACTTAGAATTGCATCGAGAAGCAACTGTAGGAACTAACTGGAACTGATTGCAGTAGGACTGCAAAAATATCATCCATTGTGTTACCATTTTCAAAAAAAATGGGGGTAAAAAATTTGCATTCATAAGTATCGCTGTCAGTTTGTGGTTGTGGAATGTTTGCATATTTTTTTGTTTTTGGTGGGTTATCACTGCACTCCCTGCTCTTTGCTAGGCTGCATGGATATGCAGGGAGTTCTTGCCCAAAATGTATGTTAATTTTCAATCATCTTTGATGGTAGGGGTCCTGACATGAATTACTTTTGATATTAATCGACTACACATATGTGTAATAGTGGGATAAGCAGATACATGTTGAGGGTTAATTTAAAATATACTGTATGTCCAAAAAATATGCTCTTGCGAGTTAATGAAGCAAGCAAGACAAGACTTTACCAGTGGCTGTGAATGGTGGAGTAATGGATGTTTGTGTTCTTGGTGTTGTTCTTGTTATTTTTGTTGGTGGTATTGTTGTTGATGTTATTGGTGTTGTTCTTGTTGTTGGTGTTGCTGCTTGTGTTGTTGCTGGTGGTGTTGTTGGTGTTATTGGTGGTGTTGTTATTGGTGTTGTTGCTGCTATTGTTGGTGTTCTTGGTGTTGTCCCTGTTCTTTGCAATGTTGATGCTGTTGTTGGTGTTCTTGGTGTTGTCACTGTTGTTGGCGATGTTGATGCTGTTGTTGGTGTTCTTGGTGTTGTCACTGTTGTTGGCGATGTTGATGCTGTTGTTGGTGTTCTTGGTGTTGTTACTATTGTTGGCGATGTTGATACTGTTGTTGGTGTTCTTGGTGTTGTCCCCGTTGTTGGCGATGTTGATGCTGTTGTTGGTGTTGTCACTGTTGTTGGCGATGTTAATGCTGTTGTTTGTGTTCTTGGTGTTGTTACTGTTGTTGGCGATGTTGATGCAGTTGTTGGTGTTCTTGGTGTTGTCCCTGTTGTTGGCGATGTTGATACTGTTGTTGGTGTTCTTGGTGTTGTCCCCGTTGTTGGCGATGTTGATGCTGTTGTTGGTGTTCTTGGTGTTGTCACTGTTGTTGGCGATGTTGATGCTGTTCTTGGTGTTGTCACTGTTGTTGGCGATGTTGATGCTGTTGTTGGTGTTCTTGGTGTTGTCCCTGTTGTTGGCGATGTTGATACTGTTGCTTGTGTTCTTGGTGTTGTCCCCGTTGTTGGCGATGTTGATGCTGTTGTTGGTGTTCTTGGTGTTGTCACTGTTGTTGGCGATGTTGATGCTGTTCTTGGTGTTGTCACTGTTGTTGGCGATGTTGATGCTGTTCTTGGTGTTGTCACTGTTGTTGGCGATGTTAATGCTGTTGTTGGTGTTCTTGGTGTTGTCACTGTTGTTGGCGATGTTGATGCTGTTGTTGGTGTTCTTGGTGTTGTCCCCGTTGTTGGCGATGTTGATGCTGTTCTTGGTGTTGTCACTGTTGTTGGCGATGTTGATGCTGTTCTTGGTGTTGTCACTGTTGTTGGCGATGTTGATGCTGTTGTTGGTGTTCTTGGTGTTGTCACTGTTGTTGGCGATGTTGATGCTGTTGTTGGTGTTCTTGGTGTTGTTACTATTGTTGGCGATGTTGATACTGTTGTTGGTGTTCTTGGTGTTGTCCCTGTTGTTGGCGATGTTGATGCTGTTGTTGGTGTTGTCACTGTTGTTGGCGATGTTAATGCTGTTGTTTGTGTTCTTGGTGTTGTTACTGTTGTTGGCGATGTTGATGCAGTTGTTGGTGTTCTTGGTGTTGTCCCTGTTGTTGGCGATGTTGATACTGTTGTTGGTGTTCTTGGTGTTGTCCCCGTTGTTGGCGATGTTGATGCTGTTCTTGGTGTTGTCACTGTTGTTGGCGATGTTGATGCTGTTGTTGGTGTTCTTGGTGTTGTCCCTGTTGTTGGCGATGTTGATACTGTTGCTTGTGTTCTTGGTGTTGTCCCCGTTGTTGGCGATGTTGATGCTGTTGTTGGTGTTCTTGGTGTTGTCACTGTTGTTGGCGATGTTGATGCTGTTCTTGGTGTTGTCACTGTTGTTGGCGATGTTGATGCTGTTCTTGGTGTTGTCACTGTTGTTGGCGATGTTGATGCTGTTCTTGGTGTTGTCACTGTTGTTGGCGATGTTAATGCTGTTGTTTGTGTTCTTGGTGTTGTTACTGTTGTTGGCGATGTTGATGCAGTTGTTGGTGTTCTTGGTGTTGTCCCTGTTGTTGGCGATGTTGATGCAGTTGTTGGTGTTCTTGGTGTTGTCCCTGTTGTTGGCGATGTTAATGCTGTTGTTTGTGTTCTTGGTGTTGTTACTGTTGTTGGCGATGTTGATACTGTTGTTGGTGTTCTTGGTGTTGTCCCTGTTGTTGGCGATGTTGATGCTGTTGTTGGTGTTCTTGGTGTTGTCCCTGTTGTTGGTGATGTTGATACTGTTGTTGGTGTTCTTGGTGTTGTCCCTGTTGTTGGCGATGTTGATGCTGTTGTTGGTGTTCTTGATGTTGCTGCTGTTCTTAGTGTTGTTGCTGTTGTCGAAGAGGTTGCACTAAGTCCTGTGACATATGATATTAGAAAAAAATTATTTTATTTATATCAATTTAAAAACCAACTGAAAAGTTAAAAACTGAAATACATTTAAGTAAATGCTCACTTGCGCAATAAACTCCGCAAAACATTGGCCTGACAAACTCATAAACATAGTAATTTCCTGGACAGGCTTTGACTTGAATAGGGTGGGATGTGTAACCACAGCAGCCCTTCCATGAGGAAACACAGACCTGACGGGTGACCACTCCATCTTCCAGCTGTGGATGAGAGCCGTTGAGCCAAAATGGCTTTTCAGTGCCACACAGGTGTTGGTTAACACATGACTCTGGCATCTGAGCATTTTGACCTCTGATGTACAGCCTGTACCAGCCATTCCACTTTACATTATAGTCACACATTCCATAGTAATAAGAATTGCTGATTGATCTCCGAGGCTCATCCAGAGTGGTATAGTTGTTGCAGGGGTCAACACTTGGGGTAGTGAAAAGTACTATTATGTAAAAGTAGAAAGAGAGAATTGATTTAATGTATCCAAGATAATAAAATGAAAATCAACAATACAGTTAATGAAAAGCATCTCAAATATAAAGATGAGTTAATGTACCGGCACAATATGTAGGAGCTGGGATTGAAAGAGTTGGCCTGGTAAATTTGTAGACATAATAATTTCCAGGACAAGCTTTGACTTGGATTGGGTCGGATCTGTAGTAACTGCCCTGATCGTAGTAAGAGCCGTAAATCTCACGAGTAACAACTCCATCTCCTAGCAGAGGATGAGAGCCGCCAAGCCAGAGAGCACTAAAACCTCCACATGCCATATAAGATGCACACCATTCAGGCATCTGAGCACTCAAGCCATTAATGAAGAGTCGATACCAGCCATCCCAATGAACTTGAGTGTCATCATGTTCAGATATGTATCCACCTTGATACCAGTAGTTGACTGTGCTTCTCCAGTTGTTGTTGAGTGTGTTGTAGTTAATGCACGGGTCATAATCTGAGAGTGATGAAATCAAATTCTTATCCAAAACTAGATTCCTAAACCATTCATACACAGCGTGACTGTGTAACAGTGAGGATATGTTTATGCACAAAAGGAATCAGTACTTTTATTGCAAAAAGTTTTAACATTTTTTTAACTATTATACAATATTATATTTTATAATAAGAAATAAATCATTAATATAGACTATTTTGAGCAACCATATTGATATTTATTATATGAATTGAATTTACGTACTCCAGGTGATAGTGGATCCATTGATTATAATTGGACTTATGGTGGAAATTGACAGTGAAATGGTGCTAACATCTGAAAAAAATGGAAATATGAAATACTGAAATTATTTCAAAACTTTTTGAAAGACTTTATTTTAAAAAAGTGGGGGAAAGCAAGGTACCTGTGCAGTATCCTGTAATCGGCAAACGTGGATTCACAAGTTCATAGACATAGTAATAGCCTGGACACGCTTTCACTCTGATGGGTTTTGACTTGTATTCACAGCTGCCCCTCATAACAGCCCCTGTCTGAACCTCCCTGATCACCACTCCATCCTCTATCTGAGGGTGTGAACCTTTGAGCGACAGACTCAGGAATGCATTACAGTTGTATGAACTAACACAGGTCTCTGACATTCGGATGTCCATTCCATAGTAGAAAAGCCGATACCAGCCATTCCAGGAGAAAGATTCTTCCGGAATAAATACTCCACTTTCATTGGTGGCTCTCCAGGGACGGTCCAGAGACTCATAGTTGTAGCAGGGATCACTGCTGATGTTTTGGAAAGCAACTGTCATGGACAAAAGAGTTGTTCGTAAAAACAAACATAACATAAAATAATTTAATTAACTCTTTCTCCGCCATTGACATGATTTTCCATCATTTATGATACAATGCTTCCCCCTATCCGTGTTTTCACTGTTATAAGGTAGGGGGCGCTATTATGCATCTTCTGAAATAGTACAGAATCTCCTGATCAAAAACACAGGTGAAGAAGAAGCCGAAACAAGCGATCTGGATTATGGGGTGTGTGCCACTGATTATAACTGGTTAAAACATGCAGAACATTATTTCATCCAAAAAAAAAAAAAAATATATATATATATATACATGTTATCATCAGGAAAATTGAGAAAATAGTTACAAATGTACCTGCACAGTATGAAGGCTTGTATATCGACCGATCTGGCTTGACAAGCTTATACACATAATAATCACCAGGACAGGCTTTGACTTGGATGGGTGCAGATCTGTAGCCGCCACACTGGTAAGAATCAACATGACTTCCAAAAACTTCACGGGTCACCACTCCATCCTCAAGTCTTGGATGAGAACCATTGAGATTCAGTCCAACAACACCGCCACATCCAGTATAACTCAAACACCACTCAGACATCTGGGCACTTTTGCCATTCAGATACAGCCGATACCAGCCGCTCCATTCAACAGCAGTGTCATTATGTCCATAGTATTGATATCGGTCTTGCAGTATGTCTCTCCTGTATTCATCAAGAGTGGTATAATTATAGCATGGATCAGAGCTGGAAGGTGTAGGTTCTAAGAAAATGTCAAACAAACAAAATACATTTGTGTGGTGATATGCACTCATTCACTGAGGCAAATACAAGTGGAAACATCGTTCACTGACACTGTGGATAAAAGAGGAGATGTTGGGATGGTGGTATTTATATTTGTGACAGCATTATACTTTATGTTGAATGTGTCATATGATTTGTGTTGTTTCATGTAATGAATTGTTCATTTAGCATTTATTTTCTATAAGTAATACATTCTCTTAAATAACTGAAGTTGTAAATTCACCAGATGTGAGTGGATGGGGGATGTCGGCATATGGGACTTTGATGTCATAAACTGATCGGTCTGTGCAGCGCCGGTTCAAGTCGACCAAGCCTTCATTCTCTGAATGAATCACCTGAGTGGTTCACAGCACCACCGCCACACGCAACAGTCAGTGCTGCCACTCGTTTCAAGTCTGAATTGTAGCGTTCAAAGCATAAAAACTTTTATGCACAACATTGCGTTTGGTTCGTAGTAGCCTCTACAGTGACAAGCATTAGTTTGTTCATATCTATTTATTTCCATTACTATGGAAACATCTAGAGAGGTCACTGACATGTGGGAAAATTTTATTCTGATCGCTCCTGATGTAAGCTGGCTGTTAAATATTATTAAATATTAGGCTAAAAGTAGAGTTATAGAACTGTAGCCATCAGTAGCCTATAATAGTTGTCTCAAGTCTGTATAAAAACATCTGAACGAATTTTCTCTAAATGTGGAGAGTTTGTTAGCAAAAAAAGAAACAGGCTCAGGCCAAAAAGTGTGAAAAAAATATTTTTCCTTAATAAAAATCTTTGAGTGTTCCCTAACCCACATACCCCCTGGCCATAGTTACATAAGCACACCCAACTTGTGCCATATTTCCCCAGCACATCCTCTGTTTCCCCAAGCACTCTCTCCCCAATACCCAATAACACCATACACAAATTCATCAATCTTTATTTGTAAAAAGAATGAAATCCCATTCTTATACATGTGCATTGTGTGTCTGTGTCTGTGTCTGTGTGTGTGTGTGTGTGTGTGTGTGTGTGTGTGTGTGTGTGTGTGTGTGTGTGTGTGTGTGTGTGTGTGTGTGTGTGTGTGTGTGTGTGTACTAGATTTATTTCGCTCATCTTAAAGCCTCATACACTATCTAGCCGGGATAATTTAGATGCAGCCTTGGCACTTCACCAGACGAGGTCGCTGTTACTGAAGCTTCGAGTAATGCAGCCATTTTCAAAACAATTCTTCTAAGTGGTTCAGTGTTTCACCAAAGCTTCATTTTCCCATCACTAAATTAAGCAGTTCCTGTTTCGGACGTCATATGTCACGTGATCTTTCCGTACCAAAGCAACCTTCGGAGCAGTGCTTCAAATGGAATTGTAGTTAATGGTTTGAAGCACGTTTCAAAGCTTCAGTGTCAGACTGCCATCACTACTTAAGGGAACTTTGCAAAAATAAAAATATACAGACTTCACGTGCGCACAAGAAACGCGTGAACACGAGAAAACTAACTCGCACACGAAAGTTTCTCGTGAGCATGTTAAGTGTGTAACTCAGTATATTATTTTTTTGCAAAGTTCCTTTAGGAGCTCCGTAGTTATCAGTAGCCTATATTACAAAGGTATAAAGCAGATTTCAATACTTTAGTGAAATTGAATGATAACGTTTATTGGTTAATGAAATATAAGGGTTGCCCTGTAAAAACTAAAAGGTTACTATTGTATGTGTTATGGTAAAGTACTGGGAACCACAGCTGATGTTTTTTTTTTTACCACACATTTAAGTCCTGCTGAGTTTTTTTTTTTTTTTTTTTTTTTTTCATAAATGTAAGTCCAAAGTAAGATTGCTACCATATTTTTTTATGGTAAAATACTGGCAACCAAGCTGACATTATTTACCGTAAATTTCACAGGGTTTTTTTTACCCGTAAATTTAATTCCCGTAAAACAGTTTTTAAAAAAAGTGCATTAAACAAAGTACAATTACAACAGCATGTTATTTTTATGCAATTGTCATGTGACTTAAGCTATTTATTTTATAAGAATAATGTTTACATGAGTAATGCTAAGCAGGTGTAGCAATTAGCTTCTTCTACAATGCTAAAAACAACATATCTCTACCTCATCATATAACTAAAAACCACATTAGACCACAATAGGAAGTTATTACAAACTGGTGGCATCACATGCATGTGCGAGTTTTAAACGTTACAAAAATGAATATACAGTATTAATGGCTGTATTGTTGGATTTCAAATCAGTAGGGGTTGAGGAATAAAAATTAACACGGTAACTGTAACAAGGTATTTTATGGTGGTAACTGTTATTACTGAAACCTTATTAGCAATTAGTTACACTAATTTATCAGACATCTTTTTAGATAATGCTGAAATTAAAAGTTGTGTAGATTCGTTTATTCTCGCTAGGTTTTCAAAAGTACTAAAGCAGCTTTGACTAAAAACATCTGCATTAAGCTTAAATTCTTATTAATAACATAAACTGAAAACAAGGAATCTTTTTGAAACACTCTTTAGAAACCCTGAAATATTTCTCTTTCAAAGAAAAATATTTAATTTGCTTAAAATGTGATCAAATTGGATGTAATCTGCTTAAAATCTGATAACCGTCATGTCTGCTATTATCTTTTTTGGTTTCAGTTCCTGCTCTGACCACCAGGGGAAGATGGTGTTAGAGTTCTGCTGTCTATCAGAGATCCTCCCACATGTAACTCTGCCCACTTCACCTGGTCATCATAACCATCTTGCCTTCTTATGTAATGCTCAGCAGACATTCCAGTCATAGTAGTTTGCTCTTTCTTGTTTTTCTTGTGTGTTTGACATCAAGGCATTCCTATTCAAGTCATTAACTTCATCTGAGATAGCATCTTTCAAAAAGCATTTTCACTTTGCCAATTTTTCCGTATGAAATTTAATGGAAATCTGTTTTTGTCTCTATTTCAAATTTGTAAAATAAATATTAGCAATAACAACATATTAATGTATATCAACCCGATGTCCAAGAGGCTTTAATTCAGAAGAGAAACTGGCTTTGTCACTGTATTAATTATTCCTACCACATTTTTTAATGAAATGCAAAGGATGGAAAGGGGAAAGATTATATAAAGCGACAAAACATTAGAAACATGGTGTCCATGAATCATTTCACCTGTTAGATACACAAGCACAATGATTTAAAATTGTCCGATGGTTCAACTTGATCCATACTAATACATGAAAGATTATACAAAACTCACCATTTATCAGCAGCATCAGCAACGACACACACAGTGAGATCAGAAACCTCATTGTGACAAACTCCTGCACCTGCACACACGTGTTTAAGGTATATTTATGGGGTTACACTGTAAACCCAAATAAGTTACCAGAACTCAAAAAAATTGAGGCAATCGCGATATTAATGCGATATGGCTCAGCTTGTCAGTTAACTACGGTTCTTTGTAGTAAATGCCGCTCCATCTGAAAGCAGGTGATGGCGATTTACTACTAATTAAGGAACCGGCTTTACTGACGAGATGCGCATGACAATATCGTGATTTAAATCGCCCAGCCCTACTATAAAGTCACAAAAAAGCTTTGTTGGTTGTCACCATTGTTGAGATTCATATGTTGATTCTTGATGTCTCTATACTACAATAATAATGAATCAGCTCAAAAACTTTACTGAATAGATTTTTTTTTTCAGATAGTTTTAATAATGATACCACAATATTTCAAGAGTCATGTGAAGAATTATGGCATTAATTATAGACTTTGTATAAAGCTAAAAATCCATCTACATATTATGTAATCTAAGATAACATATTAAGAGATTTAACCATCATATGATGACTATAACATCACTATTAACTGACCAAGATCTGATATTTTCTCCTGCATTTAATGCTATAACAAATGTGTATCATATACACAGTTAAAGCAGCCAGAGAAAACTAAAGTTAAAAACTCAAGGGTCATGAGCCCAACTAAAGCAGACACTGATCTCAATCATGGTGACATCAAATTTCTTTTAAAGTTTTTTACACTTTATTTAAATTAGCATATTTTACATTAATTTTATGGTTTTTGTTTGGCAGCCGCAGCTGCCAGTCATTTGACCATTTTTTTAAGATTTTTTTTTTTACAATGAAGGTACATGATCGTGATTATTCAGGAAATACCTGTAAAATAACAGTGTTTTCAGTTTATTTAATTTAGGATGTTTTACAGTTTTTTGGGGAGCTGACAGTCAGTTGACCATTTTATCATTTAACTGTTCTGTTACTGTTTAATTACAGATTATATTTGTAATTTTACATACATTTTTATGTAATTTAAGAAAACAGAAAAAATACTATATGAAAAATACAATCAATTTTCTGTATAAAAAATGTGAATTACTGGAATTTGTCATTAATGTCACAATACCTAAAATAACAGCTGAATTTTTATTTTACAGATATTATTTGTAATTATTATTTGTTAATCCCCTCATGTATCTGTGAATTTTGAAACACGTATAGCGTCAACATGCAGACAAATCTACAAATAAGTGGACTCCACCCACCATTTACTCAAGCCAATCAGATAATGGCCACATTGAGCTGACCAATCGTAGCACTTTACATTTGTTTGTGAATCTCAATCTATTTATTTGGAATAATGCAACAATCCTACCCACATAGTATGTACCCTCACAAAAAGGTTTGAGTGTGCTATAGTATATGTTTAGTTTTGAACTGAAAATAATAAAGCATACTTTCCCCAATAAAAATTAAAAATAGATTTACAGTAGTAGCATTAAATCATATTTTGAATATGATGGTTTCATTATACATGTGGTGATTATCTCTAAGATGGACACCCAACTTAATATATATTTCCCATCTGAATCTAACCATGCCATGTCAACAAATGGAAAAGCCAACCAGCTGTTTATTATCATGTTAATTATTGTGCCTTTTACATATTCTTCCGTTATTGAAGAACTGTATTTTAATTACCTCGAACAAAACTGAAAATCATTAACAAGACCTTAGTCTCAAAATACATTCAATAATTTTAGCTATTCTCATTTGCTACTTAAAAAAAACATCAAATATTATATAAATTTAGCACAGCAGTGATCGTGTCAAGGATCAGACAAATTTCTTGATAAGTGGATGTTTATGAAAGTTCTGCGGCAAGTTTCTGTACCATTTAGTGGTTTAAAGATATTTGTAAAAGCAAGTTAAGTTATTTTTTAAGTTTTATTAGTGAAATAACAAATATATATATATAAAATGAATGTTTTACAAAATTATTTCAGTCCATCAAAGCACGATAACAAAGACTAATTAAAACCCAGTGGGATAAAATAAAGAGAAGTACGTTTACCTGAGGTGAAATTCTGCTGCAGAGCAAACTCAGGGAGATTCAGAGTTCAGTAATGCTGAACTGAAGCACTAAATGCATAAACCTTCCTAAACAAAAGTCTTTGTACTTATATAAAGGATGAAATGGAAAAAAAAAAACGTATAGTCCTCTGACCTACAGCATGATTTCATCTCTTCATGTCAAGTTCAGGGTGTTAACTGATTTGTTTAGTCAAACTTGATAGTCAGCATTGTTATCCTTTTTTATTCACCATGCTTTGGGCCAAAATAACTTTTTTAAACAATCTAAGTATTTGTAACAAACAATCAAAGTTTTACAAATAACCTATAGTCTCAGCTACTGTATACAGTGTCTTGCGAAAGTATTCATACCCCTTTATTTTGTTTCTACTTTTTGTTACATTGCAGTCTTAGATTGATGTGAAAAGTAATTTAAAGCTGTTTAACATAAGTGAAGGGGTACGGATACTTTCACATCACACTGCACACTATTAATCAAAATCTAATAGTAAAAAATAAATTCCCTTAACAGATTATTTATTATTTGACTAATTATAAGCAGTCAGAATTAATCCACGGCCGTTATAAAACAATAACACGTGATTAAGTCTACTGAGGGTGATCATTAGTTTAAAAAGCTTCCTAATTTATGTGTATGCAATATGTTTTCTTTTTTCCGTGTTTTTAGATTGTGTGGCTGATTTAGATGTTTAGCTTTATCTATAGTAAATTCTCCAATTCAAATGAGCCGCAAATCTTATCACACTTTTGGAGCTTGCTGGTGAACAAGTGCATAGTATCACATGTCAGTCATTACACGTTTTAGGATGAGAAACTTTGAAAGCTCTGAACACGTGATACATAGAGTACTGATCACCCGCACCTGCAGCTCATTCCTTCGTCAATCTCCCTTTGTATAAAAGCACACACCTGGGATACATTTGGTCATGGTGGTACATGATCTCCACTCCACTCCACTTGCAAACAATTATCTGTCAGCATCATTTATCAACGAACTGTCATATCTGTCTGCATACACTCACCTGCATTGTTATTTGCTCATATCTGTGAATAAATCAGTCTCTCCTCACTAATTCTTGTCTTGAGTCTACTATTCTGTAACATGCAGAAGATAAATGTTCTCTAATTATTGTTATAGTTTATCATCATTATTATTATTGCATATAGTCATTTTAATGTAGACACATCAGCAAGTTAACAATGTTTGATATTCCACTTTAGACATTCTACTATTAACTAAGTAACTTTGCAACTACATGTCAACTAACTATATTTGTAGTATTAGTAGACTGTCTGCTTAATATCTGCAAACACAAGTAAAGTAATTTTAAGTATACATTATGTAGTAAGAATATTAATATCAATGTACTTATAAGTATACTTGTAAGTGTACTGTTTCAATACTGTTTGGGACTAAACTGGCCCACTTTTAGAGTATAAATCTATACTTAAGTTAAAGTATACTTGAGTACACAACTAGTTTACAACTGCTACTACAAGTGAACTTATTCTACAAGTATACTGATAGCCTACTAGTCAAATACTAGTAGCACTTTTATTTAGTTTAAAGTACACTTTGAAGTGTACTCTCAGTAAACATGGTAATGTGGGTCATAGTTTAAACAATCTGAGACCCATTGCTTTGACATCACATATTATGAAATGTTTTGAGTAGTCAGATGACAGTTTTTCAAGATCCTTTACAATTTGCACATAGAAAAGGTGTGGGAGTAGATGATGCCATATTTTTTATGTTGCACAATATGTATAGTCATTTAGAAACAACTGCCACTTTTACTGCCACAGGATTATGTTCTTTGATTTTTCTAGTGCTTTTAATTGCATACAACCACATGTTCTTGCTGATAAACTTTTGCGTTTTAACCTACATAGTACAACTATTATGTGGGTATCGGATTATCTTTAACTTTACTGAAATAAGAAAGTATACTTTCAGTAAAGTTAAAGATAATCCAATAGCAGGACAATCACTACACTGTAAAACCCAACAAGTTAAGCTAACTCATTTCATTTGAGGAAACCGATTGCCTCAATTCAGTTAAGTTTATAAAAACAATAGTAGAACTTATTTCAGTTGAGTTTACTAAAAGTAGATATACATTGCAGTCAATAAATTAAGTGATTAATTAAGTGATTATTGAGCATTAGTGATTAACACCTGCTGTTAACGAGCAGAATCATTGAAGGAAAGAGAAACACAAGAACTACAACTGACTTCCAACCACAGCCTTAGATGAAATCAACTCAAGATAAAAGACGTTTAAATCTCTAAAGATCTCAGCAGAGGAGGATTAAATCACTACACAAACAGCATTACCAGCTTCACTTATTACTAAACAGTTTGACTTTTGTCATGCGTCTACAGAAGTTGTTATTGAGAATGAACAGAGGGTTAGATGCTAATGATTTATTGAGTTTCATTTAAAGACGCCATGATAGTGATCCGTGTTTGCTTTAGTTGGGCTCTTGACCCTTGACTTTATAACACCAGTGTTTCCTCTGGCTGCTGTAACTGAGTGTTTATAAAACACATTTGTTATGGCACATACGCCAAAAGAAAATATGAGCATGTGGTTGTGTTAAGATGATAAAAATCATCATTTAGTGACTTGATTCTCTGATCATTCCCATAACCTAATCTCTGATTAGATAGGTGATGTATTACTTGTATTATTCATTATAGTATAACTGATTCTGCTGTAAGGCCCATTGTTGTGATTAACAGATTTTAAAAAACCTCTATTATGCTGACTTACACAGTAATCAAGAATCAGCATATGAATCTCAACAATGGTGACCATTAAAAAATGATTTATGCCGCAATGCATGCTGGGAGCCATGGATAAGTTTTGTATTATGCTAGTACCCAGCATGCATCATTTTTTAATGGTCACCATTGTTGAGATTCATATGCTGATTCTTGATGTCTGTGTGAGTCTTAATAATGCAATACCTTTTCTGTGAAACTTTTCATGCACAACTATTTGTAAAATCCTTCATATTATCTGATGGTCACAACATGGCTAGCTCTTATGCTGTAGAATCACAGTTTTGAGTGAAACTAATATGTTGCCCTTTTAATCAGAGATCAGACTCTGAATGAAATCAGTGAATCAACAATCCTGCACCATCAACACCAGATCAGACTTTTCCTTGGCTTTTGTGCCATAACAAATATGTTTTATAAACTCTCAATTATAGCAGCCAAAGAAAATCTTAAGTGCAAAAGTCAAGGGTCAAGAGCTCAACTAAAGCAAACGCTGATCTCCACCATGGTGACCTTAAATGAAACTCAAATCATCAACTTCTAAACCTTTGTTCATTCTAATAAGACCTTTTGTAGACAAATGGCAGTAATAAAGTCAAAGTGGTTAATAATAAGTGAAGCTTGTAATGCTGTTCGTGGAGTTGTTTAATCAGATCTTGAGAGAGTTAATGTCTTTTATCTTCAGTTGATTTTGCTGTGGCTGAAGTCAGCTGTAGTTCTTGTGTTTCTCTTTCCTTCAGTGATTCTGCTTGTTAACAGCAGGTGCTCATCGCTAATACTCAATCATCACTTAATTAATCACTTAATTATACAATTATCATTCTGGGATCTAGAAATGTTCTATAACTCATTCAGTTTGAGTTCTGTTTCAGTCATTCAAGTTTCGGTAATATTTGAGTGCTGTGAACTCAATTGTATTTAGTTAATATTACTGTTAGGTTTTACAGTGTACTGTGTATAAGGTGAAACTACACAGCAAAAGCTCACACTTTCCGAACAATTCAACCAGCGTGGCAACATTTTTTCAGAATTGAAAGTAAAATAGTGAGACACTTCTCATGCATGTTATCATACAGTACATCATCGCTGTGGAAAACAAGCAAAACAATCGCAAATGATAGCAGTAAAATTGATGACACTATGATTGCTAGTCTTTCTCTTTCTTTTACCTTTTCTCACCAAAAAGAAATTACAGGCTACCAAAAGGAAAAACACAGTGTTTTTAAAACACTAAAAACACAGATAATGACACCTTGCTAATTCATCTGTATTTATTAAATGTTTCCCCCCATAATCTTTTGGGTCATTATGCATTTTTCATAAAAAAAATAACAATGCCTCTTAAAAATGCCTTGAAATATTAAACGCACAGTTTTATCTTCAACTATCACAATATTATATTTCTGTTTTGCTATTTCTTTGCTGAGTCTGAACAAAATACTTCCTTGAACTGCTACACAATCAAGTTAATGTTTTAACAAAAGTTATATGGATGATATAAATAAACATGAATCTGATTGGCATTGTTATTGTGTAGCACAACATTTTAAGTATAATTAAACTAATTGTGTATATAGTAAATAATTTAAATTATTAAACAACAATATAACCAATATAGTAGCATATAGAAATGTAAAACGTACTTGGTTACTTACGTAACCTCGGTTCCCTTAGAGATAAGGGAACGAGTACTGCGTTGCAAACGCTGTGGGAAAACTCCTTTTCTCGAGAATATTGAAGCCTTTATTTTAAAACGCATTGCTGCAGCATAAGCGAGAGCATCAGGCTTGCGCGAGCTAGCTGATAGGCTATGCTGCATGCAACTGCACGAACCAATGGCGAGAGAGCAGAGGCGCACGAACCAATCAGAGAGTTTGGCGCCCTGCCATACTCGAGCGCGCCAAATAGGGCGTGGCAGAAGAGTATAAATACAGAGAAATCTCGCCATAAAACAGGTCTAATCGACTGAACGAAAATACCTGATGTTCGAGGATAGCACGGCAGGGCAACGCAGTACTCGTTCCCTTATCTCTAAGGGAACCGAGGTTACGTAAGTAACCAAGTACGTTCCCTTACGAGAACGTTCTCTCGTACTGCGTTGCAAACGCTGTGGGAACACTTTTTAAAACGCCGTGCTAAGTCTCGTGGCTACTCTAATCCAGGAATTTCCGGGATAGAAAGTAGCCAGAATACCACAGACCAGAACATCGGGTCTAAAGATACTTGGTGTGTACATAGGCTAGGGCGAAAGGGGCCAGCCCATGTAAAGTTCCCATACAACTTAGAAATTTAACCCGGATCGGAGAGCCGAGGTTAGATTGAGAGAACCCGTGCTTGTAAAGCAGGGACCTCTAAGTTATAAAATCTCGCAAATGTGGACGGAGCTGACCAGCCTGCCGCCGCACAAATGTCTTCAATAGAGACACCACTAGTCCAAGCCCACGAGGAGGCGATGCCTCTCGTGGAGTGAGCTCTGACACCCATGGGGCAAGGAAGGCCCAGTGAGGTGTATGCTAAAGCAATAGCATCAACTATCCATCTGGATAGCGTGAGTTTCGTGACCGGCAACCCTTTGGTTCGGCCCCCGAAACAGACAAAGAGCTGTTCGGACTGCCTAAACGAGGCCGAACGCTCCAAGTATAATCTCAACGCTCTAACAGGGCAGAGCGTATGAGCATCACTGTCTTCTCCCGAAACTGGGAGGGCCGACAGCGAAATTACCTGCGCTCTGAACGGAGTAGAGAGCACCTTAGGCACGTAACCGTGTTTTGGCTTCAAAAGGACTTTAGAGTCGTTGGGGCCAAACTCAAGACAGGAAGCGCTTATGGAAAGCGCATGTAAGTCCCCTACTCTTTTGACTGACGCCAGTGCCAGTAACAGAGCAGTTTTCAGGGAAAGGGACTTTAGGTCCGTGGACCCCAAGGGTTCAAAGGGGGGTCCCTTGAGGGCCCGTAGAACCAGAGAAAGATCCCAGGCCGGCACTGAGGGAGGCCGAGGCGGGTTGAGCCTCCTGGCTCCTTTAAGGAAGCGAACAATAAGGTCGCATTTTCCCAGAGAAGAGCCAGCCACCAAAACGTGAAAAGCCGCGATGGCTGCCACGTAAACTTTGAGTGTGGACGGGGAACGTCCCGCGTCCAACAGCTCCTGGAGAAAGGAAAGAACCAACGGTACTTCACAAGAGTGAGGGTCGAGGTTTCGAGCCTGACACCAGCTGGAAAACACTGACCATTTAAGGTGGTAGAGACGTCTAGTAGACGGAGCTCTAGCCTCCAGAATAGTATTCAGGACGCCCTCTGGGAGGTCCTGGGGTAGCCGTTGAGCGGCCAGGCATGAAGGGCCCACAAGTCGGGACGGGGGTGCCATATCCTTCTGTTCGCTTGAGCCAATAAGTCGCTCCTCAGAGGAATTGGCCAAGGGTCTGAAACTGACAGCTGCATCAGCTCTGGGAACCAAGATTGGGACCGCCAGAGAGGAGCTATCAAGAGGATCGCACACCCCGTGTTCCTGATCCGTTCGATGACCTGAGGCAGCATCGAGACCGGAGGAAACGCGTAAAGGGGACGATTGGGCCAGTCGTGGGCCAGCGCATCCTTTTTCTTCGAAAAGAAGATTGGGCAGTGACAGTTGTCTTCTGAGGCGAAGAGGTCTACCTCTGCCTGTCCGAAGATTTCCCATAATAGGAGAACTGTCTGGGGGTGGAGAGACCATTCCTCTGGGGGAACGTTGCCCCGAGAGAGCATGTCTGCTCCTGTATTCAACGTGCCCGGCACGTGAGCTGCTCTGAGCGAGCGCAGATTGGTTTGAGCCCAAAGTAGCAGCTGGGTAGCTATGGCGAGCAGATTGCGGGATCTGAGACCGCCCTGGCGATTTATGTAGGACACCACTGACATGTTGTCCGTCCGGACCAAGACATGGTGTCCTGCCAGGTGTGGAAGGAAGGTTTTTAGGGCCAGAAAAACTGCTCTCATCTCGAGGCAGTTTATGTGTAGGCGTTTCTCCGAGCTCGACCAGAGGCCGGAGGCAGGCCTGCCCTCGTACAGGGCTCCCCAACCTGAGTTGGAGGCATCTGTCGAAATGACCCTCCTTTCTGAGACCACTCCCATGCTCACGCCCTGCTGATACCAGCTGGCGTTCATCCAAGGGGCCAGTGCTAGAATGCAATGCTGGTCCACCCTGATGTTCAGGATACCTGTACGCCAAGCGTGAGGGGGTACCCGAGGTGCTAGCCACAGCTGAAGAGGACGCATGCGCAGTAGACCTAGTTGGAGTACTGAAGCTGCCGAAGCCATAAGGCCCAAAATCCTCTGATACGTTCGAAGGGGTACATGAGTGCCCTTCGTGAACGACGCGGCGAGCTGTTGGATTGAGAGAGCGCGGGTAGAAGTGGGCCACGCTCTCATAAGTACGGAGTCTAGAACTGTTCCCAGGAACGTGATACGCTGACTGGGGGACAGAATACTCTTGGAGAAGTTCACCCTGAGCCCCAGGCATTCTAAATGACTGAGAAGCCAGGCTTTGTGAGTATTGGACTCCGCCTCTGACTGAGTCAAAATGAGCCAGTCGTCGAGGTAGTTCAGGATGCGCATTCCCCGCTGTCTCAGGGGGGAGAGAGCTGCATCCATGCATTTCGTGAACGTACGAGGTGCCAGTGCCAGTCCAAAAGGTAGAACTGTGTACTGGTATGTCTGCCCCTCGAAGGCGAATCTCAAGAATGGCCTGTGGTGGGGGTTCACTTGGATGTGAAAGTATGCGTCTTTTAGATCCACTGAAAAGAACCAATCGCCTGGGCGAATTTGCGCCAGGATGTGTTTGGTTGTAAGCATTCTGAACGGCCGTGTCATGAGGGCTTTGTTCAGATGCCTGAGATCTAAAATGGGTCTTAAGCCGCCGTCCTTCTTCGGAACGAGGAAGTAACGGCTGTAAAACCCTGACTCGCTTAGTGCAGCGGGAACTCTCTCGATAGCCCCCTTTGCCAGCAGACCCTGTACTTCGGTGCGGAGGACATGAACTAGTGTGCTCCTTACTGAAGTTTGAATAACCGCTCGAAAGCGTGGTGGTCTGCGGGAGAACTGAAGCGAGTAACCGCGCTTTATGATGTTCATTACCCACTCTGAGACTCCGGGTATGGCCTGCCATGCCAGAGCCCGATGAACCAGAGGTATGATCATATCTGAAGACTGAGCGCCCGGAGACGGGGGCTCGACTAGACATGAAAGTGAAATTTTGCTCGATTTGTGCTTTTTGTGGGTCGCTGTTAAAACAGCGTTTGTGTGCAGAGGTGCATGACAGATAGCAGGCCCTATTTCTGCATTTAAAACTACTCCAGCCGCCTGAACTGAAGAGGGGGCTGTGAGCAGTGTTCGAGCGATCTTCGGGGCTGGTCCGGCCGCGGCGGGACATGAACCCCTCTTTCTGCCGGTTAGGACGGCTTCTTCGGCTCGAGGTCGAGCGTGAGCTTCGGTCTGGGTCCCTGGCGCTTAGGGAAAGGGTAACGTTTCGCTGGCTTTAAGCGCTGACCGGCGCGCTCTTGGGACGCCGTGAAGCCGAGCTGGAGCGTTTGGGGAGAAAGTGCTTCATAGCCTTCTGTGCTTCGGTGAAGCGCTCCGCGAAGCCGTTGACAGATGGGCCGAAGAGACCAGATGTGGAGATCGGAGAGTCTAAGAAGGCGGTTCTATCTGCGTCCTTGATCTCCGTCAAGTTAAGCCACAGGTGGCGCTCAAGCACAATCAAACTGGCCATGCTGCGGCCGAGAGCTTGAGCGGTGGTCTTCGTGGCCCGAAGCGCCAAGTCTGAAGCGCTACGGAGGTCTTTCAGGGTGTCCGGGAAAGGGCCTGACTCATCCATGGAGCGGAGGAGTTTGGCCTGGAACGCCTGAAGTGTGGCCATGGCGTGAATCCCCGAGGCAGCTTGGCCAGCGGTGGCGTAGGCACGGGCGGCCAAAGCTGAAGTGGCCCTGCAGGGCTTAGACGGCAGCGTCATCTTAGACCTCCAACTGCCTGCAGTGGGAGGACATAAATGGACGGCGACCGCTTCTTCGATGGGGGGAAGAGACACGTAGCCCTTCTCTTCAGCGCCGTCGACAGAGGAGAGCGTGTGAGAAGCGGAAGCGCGCGTTCGCGGTGAAAAGGGCGCGCGCCAGCTTTTAGTGAGCTCCTCGTGGACCTCCGGCAGAAAAGGAGCGGCGCGCTGACGGGGGGCCAGTTGGCGGCCCGGCAGGTACCACTCGTCGAGGCGGCCTCTTGCAGGTTCAGCTGGGGAAAGCCAGTTGAGTCCTAGTTCGTCGACAGCGCGAGACATGACACGGAAAAGTTCGGCGTCGATGTTCGCACGTGTGTCAGGACGATTGCTCAGAGAAGAGGGGGCGGGGTCCACAGAGCCCGACCATTCCTCGCTCTCGGATGCCGCCACAGAAACAGCGTCATCCTCATCCGCCGATCCGCCAAAAGAAACGAGTCCCGCCGCTTCGAGAGAGGGGCGTTGGTCGCTTCTCGCGAACAGAACCGGGGATTGGGAGGCGGGTGAAGCACGCGGGGAGAGACCCGGCGTGAGCTCTTCAACCTCACCGCTTTCGGGGATCCTCTGATCTCGTCGCTTCTTCCTACGGGGCTCGTGGGGCGCCGAAGACGGAAGTGAAGCGGGTTCGCCCTCTGAAGTAGCGAGGGCGAGACGTGACCGGAGAATCGCCATGGTCATGCTGTCTCAGTGTGGACAGCCGCCTTTAGTGAGCGCTGCCTCGGTGTGCTCAGGACCGAGACAGACCGCGCACAGTGTGTGTCTGTCAGACACATGCAGGGAAACCCCGCAGGACTCGCAAACAGACATTTGAAACAACGCTGTTCGCGCGCTGTGAAAACAGCGGTATGCTCTTTTAGATAGTGCAAAAAGGATACTCGTCGGATGCCACAGAGAAACGCTCAGCCGGCGATCTGCGAGGATGATCTGCCAAAACCTGAAGCTGTTCCGCTGAAGGGCTTCTCAACGACGAGCGGCTTCTCTCTGGAGATTTCAGCGAAGAGGTGAGTCTCGAAGCTGAAGGAGATTAGATCTGTTTTATGGCGAGATTTCTCTGTATTTATACTCTTCTGCCACGCCCTATTTGGCGCGCTCGAGTATGGCAGGGCGCCAAGCTCTCTGATTGGTTCGTGCGCCTCTGCTCTCTCGCCATTGGTTCGTGCAGTTGCATGCAGCATAGCCTATCAGCTAGCTCGCGCGAGCCTGATGCTCTCGCTTATGCTGCAGCAATGCGTTTTAAAATAAAGGCTTCAATATTCTCGAGAAAAGGAGTTTTCCCACAGCGTTTGCAACGCAGTACGAGAGAACGTTCTCGTAAGGGAACCACTGTTCCATCGTTGCCAACTTTATTGGCATTAGACAAATTATAGAAGCACTGTCATGAGTCCCGAAACTTGCACTCTCTCCAGTGCAGTTACAGTTCAACAGGAGACAAACCCACCTGAATAAATCTGTTAAACCTCACTGAACAAGCATGAAATATGAGGCAGTGCACAAAGTCTCCAGAAGAGGGCAACCAGTGGTGCGATTTACTGTAGATCAGAGTATGTGAGCGAAGTGGAGAGGAAAGAATTTGCGCTCCACGCTCAAAGCATTTCATAATTACTCCGCTCAAGCTCCGCTCTGGGTGTACAATTTCCCGCTCCTCGCTCCGCTCCCACTCCGTCCTTAATACGTCTCGCTCCGTTTTCGCTCCACGGTAAATTTGTATCCTTTTTTTTTAAATAACACCAACCTCTGATCAGAAGATGCATGTACTGTAAAACGAATATGCAGTACTAAGAGAAAAACATCCACATACTTTATTGGAATTTTGAACAGCCCCAAACCAATAAATTAGGCTATCCTTTAGCTCACTTTAAAACAAAGCAAAATAGAAATCACAAGGAATCTTTTAACTTTGTAATCACCTCCCCGCACTCGCGTTCTCCTTTGTCATCACTACCTTTTACAATACATTTATATTTTCCCCTTCTTCACAGTAATATTTCGGAAACGATCTGAAGAAAAAACGCAAAAGTAGGCTACTTTTTATTCTGCGTTTAGACCGGGAAATCTGCGCGTGCATATGGTGACACAAAAGTGTGAAATTCAATGTAGTATGCACTCAGCGGCAAGGTGGCAATGTGAAGCACTGATCGGTGCCTTCACTGTCTAGCAGACTTTTGCTTTTACCTTTTAGACGGAAACACAACGGTGGAGCGTTTTTAAGATTTCCACTCTGGAGGGTGGTTTCACTTTTTTGCGTTTTTAAGCCCCCAAAACGCCGTCGCCATCCAAACGAAAGGCACATCTGATAAAATATTTTTACGTTTTCACCCGCGAGCGTTCTCGTGTAAACTGGGCCTTATAAAATCGTCCATCATATAATGGAGTTGCACAGGCGGAAATCGTGAGGGGGGTGGTAAAAATATCATTAAAATCATGTGTAAAATTAATTACATGATATATAAATGTTTGTGAAAGTACTAGTAAAACAATATAAATGCAAAATATGATTAGAAACATTTTGAGTCCCCCTCCGTTGCCTCACAGTGGTTTGGTCCTGAGCGATAGTGGAGCGTTTTCGGAGCGAGAGAAAATCACAACGCTCCGACATTAAAAAAATCCGCTCCTCGCTCCTGGCAAAATCACGCAACTCCGCTCCTCGCTCCGCTCCCACTCCGCACCGCTCACATACTCTGCTGTAGATCAACAGGGGTTATAAAGGGCAGATTTGAAAACTTTTCCATTTGTCACAGTACAATATTGAATGCTGCTTACATCCTTGAATTTAACCTTTACATTTATTAAAGATATTCTATTGTTAGTCCATGTATTCACACAAACAAACAGACAGTCAGAGACACTGGCTATTATTAATGATAAAATATGTTTTAACTTCAGGGAAATAAACTATTTCAGTATATTTTACTTCTGAAGTACTGCAGTTACTTACCTGCAAATACCTGCAGTTAAATGGGGCGGCAGTGGCTCAGTGGTTCATGTAGGTTGTCTACAAACCGGAAGGTTGGTTCAATCCCCGGTTCCACCTGACCAAGTGTCGAGGTGTCCATGAGCAAGACACCTAACACCGGCTCCTCCCGACGAGCTGGATGGCGCCTTGCATGGCTGACACTCAGTGTATGAATGAGTGAATGAGTGAGTGAGTGAATGGGTGAATGTGAGGCTATATGTAAAGCGCTTTGGTGGACATAGGTCTGTTAAAGCGATATATAAATGCAGTCCATTTACCTGCAGTATTTAGTAAACTCACCGTTGAGCAGCGATTGTTCGACAGAAGGCAAAGGTGAAACAGTGCAGGTAAAGCTTAGTGGAGTTTGCAGTGAAGACAAACATCCTGAAGGAGAAACGGCTGGATGTTGAGACGCCATTCAGTATCAGCTCCACTGTATCGTCATTTGGATTGGGACACCTAAAAATATCAATAATTATAATCATCAAATCAAATTCTATATCATTCTATGTCATTCTAGAAAGACATTCTATATCAAAGTCATCTCCTGTAAATCCTCACACATTTGCATTCCATATACAAATAAAATTAATGAAAAAAAAGTAGCTTTTTTGTCTGCCAACGCCGCCTGGTGGCTTTGGAAACACGTTGCACGTTGGCCAATACACATTTGAGCAGGTAAATATAGGAGGACTACAGTATGTCAAAGTCATTTATATTTGGTCACGCCCAAAGCGATTCCCATAGTGAAACACCTCACTCTGTTATCAAAGAACCCGGGATTACGTTAAGTAACCCATCGTTTTACCTGATCCTCTGATCAGTTTTATACATTTGTAGAAGTTTGAATTAGACACTAGTATAATTAAAATGAATAATGGTAGTTAATAGTCTCTTATTGGCCTGTTTAACTGAGGCATTTGTAGAACAAACAAAACAAACCCTGATAATTGATAAAAGAACAAATAGACAGGTGATAATCTTATTGGATGATTAGATAATTGCATTTTGTAAGATTTTACATTCAATAAATAATTTGCAATAGATTAGTAAAAGGTGTTATGCATTTTTGGCCCGAGATTTGGTTGCATTTACACTGTTCTGACCACTAGAGGTCACCGTGGAGACGGGTGTCGGGTTGTTTCGATGCCTCGACTGCTTCAACTGTTTCAGTGTTTCACGAAGCTTCGATCTGCCCACCACTACATAAAACAATCCTCTACAGGAGAAAAACACCAGATACACAAATTAAACTAAGCAAACTCCATTTAAGTTCACTAAAGCAATGCATACAATCAACAAACATCAAACTTACGCTTGAGCGGGAAACATGATTGGGAAGTAGACAACCATGAGGCCACTTCAAACAGAAGTGGTTTTATTCAATACAGAGTGCACTAATTGTGTCACTCTAGTGGCTAGGATGAACATAGCAACCAGAATTGCCAGTGACTAACTGAACAGTGTTTTACACACAGATTTACTTCAGTTCTGTGACAGAAGATGAAAGTAAAGTAAACTGATGTTACTGCAGCTCATACATTTATTAGTTACATTTATAATTAAAGCTATGGTCTACGATTTCAAAGATTGTTCATTATTAATAACCTCGTTTAGATGCTGGTTATGGTTCTACAGTACAATCCTAACAATATGAAGAAAAAAAAGAATGAAAAAAATCCATTCACTCTATTGGGTGTACAGCTGCAGAGAAGTTGACCAATGTAAGCTGTCCGGCCGGACAGCTTACATTGGTCAACTGCTCTCATCCAATCCCCCGCTCCACTTGACGCTCGCGTCTCCACCCCACCGCACCCCACCCCGCCCCCCTCCTGCGACATGAAATTTCGCGGGCAAGCAGCTGACAGTCTATGGTAGCTAGCAAAGTAGCATCAGCTCAGCAATGGAGAAAAAACAAACCGAAAAAACCGACGCTGACACGGCTGACTTTTTGTTGAGCAGGTAAGCATTTATTTATACTTTTATGGTGTGAGGTGTTACATAAATAGCTTTTTATCAGTCTGACAACATGCTTATGCTGCCGGTCGGCATTGGAATGTTAGCCGTTTAGCATCGCCTATCACGGGTCAAAGTAATTATATTTCTTGAAGTGCTTGAATATATTTCAGTAGGCCTAGTGGGTCTGTTCGAGCCGATCGGAATTTGAACAAGATGCGCCGATGTTTACTACCGGTGATCACAGCTTGACTGAGTGACGTTGTTCAGGTCGTTTCCTGGTGGGAGGGATCAGGAGGGGAGGGGGGGGTGTGTGGAGGGGCGGGATGAGTTTTTAAAACTTCCCAACCGTCTCAGGCTTTCTCGACCGATTTTCAACATCGTAGACTACAGCTTTAAACTGAACTCATTATTTATTGTTACACCTCACAATTACTTTTCATACAGTATAACAAACATGAACATGAGTATTTATGATGAAATATTATATTGGAGGTTTCAGCATGCTTTTCTTTTCTCGTTTCCAACATATGAGAAGCTGTAAGATTAATTTATATCAGAGAATTTTAGAGACATTCTGTTAACTGATGCTATTGTGTGTTTGTATAGTGAATATCTGAAAGATGTCCACCTTCTAGATTGTTTTCTTTGTTGAATATTATCAAATCATCCTCAATTTCACGCTCTCCATGAGTAAAATCAGCAGAAACACATGAGGGGAAGATGCCAATAAGTGTAAAATCTTCTGTTTTCATCAGCTTCAGATGATCAGCCCAGTGTGTTCATCAGTTCATCAAGTCTCATGTAATTATTACTTCACTTTCACCAGTAAACAGCAGGAAACGTTTCATACACATTCATATTTGTATATAAATCCCACATACATGTTAAATGTAAGTAAAACCAAAGTGTCATGTTTCTATTTGTGATTTTGAAGTTGTGAATGATGAAAGTGTAAATATAATGTTGTTTCTCATGTAAATCTGCACACTGTCCTCTGGTGGTGAGACTGTAGAACTGCAGCTCCAGATATTACAGGAGAAAAGACTGCAGTTTATTTACTTATAAAGTTACTGAGCCATTTGCTCTCTTTTTTTTATCTTTTTTGTTATAGATATTGTATAATATTTTTTGTTGTATTTTATAGTACTGTAGTGTGAATGTTTCGCAGGTAGAAGTGGAAATACTTTATTCACAGCTTTAATCAGAGCTTGAGGTGATTCTAATGAGTGTCCCATTATTGACATATTTACCATATTTATATTGTCTAGTCTTCGATTTTGTCTGATAGAGATCCTGTGTTTTGATCACAGTGGTTCATAACAGATGCTTTTGAATGCAGTCACAGTAGACACAGATCCCAGCGGGTGAATTATAGTCATGAATCATGATGCAGTAAAGGAGAAATACATAGATTGTGATGGAGGAGCTTGAACTTTTCAAAAGAGAGCATCAAATTCACAATTTAGTTTCTTTCTCCTTATTCTTCACACGGCCATTCATATCTAATGTGTCTGGCTTCTGGTGTAATTCTCATCCAGTTATTTTACCTGTATAAGAACAATCCGTTGTGCTGCTTTCTATATTGCAAACTTTTGATTGTTATAACTTATCATATTATTTTAATTGTATTATCATAATCTTAAACACACTGGATTGCCACACAAATGGTCTGACCGTTTACAGCACTTTGTTGGTCTTAGTTTTAGACATAATAGGTGCCACTGATTCAGAAATCTTGCATATTTGAAAAGAATGGATTCTTCACAATGTAACTGTTCGCTTCATAACGTAATATTTTATTGCTGTGATGATGAGCTTCATAATTTAATATTTATGAGGGTGTTGCATATGAATTTTTAAGGACTTAAATACACTGTTAGACCTTACCGGGTTTTTTTACAGTAAAATACTGGCAACACTGTTGCCAGTAAAATACTGTTAATTGTACAGTTCTTTACTGTAATCTAGTTTGTTTCTGTAAAAATTCAATAAATTATAGTTAACTAATTACACTTGCAGAAACCGACTGCCTTAAATTGACCAACTGTCATTTAAATGTATTAACTAAAATTTATAATGCATTAATAATGTGAACAAAGTATTACTGTGAACTTCTTTCATTTGAGACCACTAAAAAACTATTGTACATAAAGAGATTTCCACTGGATCAGCAACTACACAGTCACCGCCTGTTAAATAAAGCAATATGCAGCATATCATCAATGTTTGTAGATCTTCTCCTGGACTGAAACACAGGCTCTACTCTTCAGCACAATGGTGACCCAAAAAAATAATTTTACAGTAAACTACTGGCAACAGTGTTGCCAGTATAAACCTGTTTTATAACTTACAGTTTATTACTGTTAAAATACATTTTGTGGGTGTGTCTTTTTTATCTTACACAGTTAACCCTTTCAACCCCTCAGGGAAATCCACACTACGAGTAAAAAGTAGCGATGCAGTGAGATAATTAAAGGAATATGTAAGTGATTGTAAGCAGAATCACTGAAGAAAAGAGAAACACAAGAACAGAAAATAGAGAAACACAATAACTACGACTGACTTCCAGCCATTACACATTATTACACTTATTAGTAACCAGTATGACTTTATTTCTGTCATACAGAAGTTGTTATTGAGATGTTTAATTGAAAATGTTTGGTTTGAAGTTACCGTTATAGAGATCAGTGCTTGCTTTAGTTGGGATGCTGATGCTAAAACATTAGCTTTTCTTTTGCTGCTTGAGCTGTGTTTTTGCAAGTCACACTTGTGCACACACAGTTTATAAATGACTGCAGTTATAATGATTATGATGACAAAATCAACATATTGCCTGTTCATTCACTAAGGAATTCATTCTCACTTATTCAGAGTTTAATCCTCAATCAAAAGTGTTACATTACCGCCACTGTGAAAACGCAGCAATAAGATACAATGACTCTTTTTTTTTTTTTAACACATGATGCATAAGCAGAGAAACAAAGCTACACTGTGTTTTAGAAACACTGAGATATCACAATTTAGCACATTAATCTCAACAATGGTGGCAATATTTCTTTATTATTATTATTATTCATGCAGCAGTGCATGCTGGGAGTTTTATATTATCCTGGAACCCAGCATGCATTGCGACATGAAACTTTTCACCATTGTTGAGATTCATATGCTGATTGTTGATATCTGTGTGTGTCTGAGTCAAGCAGGAGTAAAATAAAATTGAATGCACTATATGATCACAATATTCTTCAGAAGACCTGATTACAGAAATATTGATTTCATTTTGTAGATTCACAGTTATATGCTAAATATGAGATAACTATTTTTTCAATGACTATATACAGGAAAAAACTGAAAATCAGGCATGTCCAGGATGATTGTGACATCATCACAAAAAAAAAAAAACACCTGATCATCTTCCTCTTGACTTTTTCTTGCCATAACAAATGTGTTTTATAAACTCACTGTTATAGCAGTCAGAGGGAGATGATTGGTAAGAAGTCCAGGGACAAGAGACCAACTAAAGCAAATACTGATCTCCATCATGGTGACAACAAATTGTATTAATAACTAAATCTCTGTTAATTCTCAACAAGAACTTTTGTACATGTATGAAAGAAATAATTGTAAACTGGTTTGTAAACTGGTTTCACACTCAGTGTGGCTGGAAGTCAGTTGTAGTTTTTGTGTTTCTCTTTTTTCTGTTCTTGTTTCTCTCTCCTTCAGTAATTCTGCTTATCAGGTGTTCATCAGTGTCTCAGTTCACTCACTTCTTTTCATTCAAGGGGACTATATTAGTGAACTAATGTAGGGAATAGTGAATGAGGGTATAGGGTGTGATTGTGAAAACAGCCTCTGAGTGTCGACTTTGAGCACTGTCAATTCACAGTATATTTCTGTAGGCTACTTTTATTTTCTACGGTATATTACTGTTTTAATGAAAAATGGTATAATATTGTCAGAATTTTACAGCAAGGGTTAACAGTGTACTTGTGTACAAGTTGTTCAACTGTTGTAAACTCATTGCACACCGCAGGACCTAAATTCATAAAATGAATTTGTCAAGGAAAAAAACATTTTATTATAGTACATGTTTCACCAGTGACGTTTATTTTGAGGATAACAAATTTGTGAAAATCAAGAAGTGAAATCATGGACACTTTCTGCAGAATGACATGAAGACAAGAACATAATCTCACTACATTTACTCCACTATTTTATAAATTCATGAAGCTCAACTCTGTTGCTCAAGTTATTGATCAGACAAATAATATTTACAAATAAAATAGGAACACAAGATTATCATTAACTGCTAACCAACCTTTGATTCAAAGCAGTGCTTTAAGTGGGCCGGTACGCGCCGGTACTCAGTACCGCCACTTCCAAATATAGCTCTTGAGCGTACCGCCACCTCTCCGTGCGCCCGAACGTGCTTTTAGCGTACCGGTACGCTCATTTGCACATCTGTTTTAATCCTCTGGCTGCGCTGCCGCTTTTCAGAGCGCCCTTCACAATGCACGGCGCGCGCTCTATTTCAGCATAATGGTTGTTTGTTGCCATGCCAAAGGAGGAGGAAGCACAACTGAAACCGCCATGAAAGCACGAGAGGACCTCCCGTTATCGTAAACGACCACCCGCCAACTCTCACGCATTCACCGTCCGTGAGACACACGCAATTGACACTTTTCACACGCTCTCACAACACATCCATTTTCTCACGCACAGAAAAATCGCGAAGCAAAGAGAACACGGAGACAGAGCAGGTTAGTTATGATATAAAAAAAAATCCCAGCTCTCAGATTCTGTCATTTTTATAACGAAATTCAAACAATAAATACCGTTTTGGCGCTTGTAAATGTGACATGACAGATCCCTAGCGCACGTGAACCGATCATCTCTATTAACACGAATGAACACAATGTTAAAAGAAACAGTACAACTTACCGAAATGTATATTCATTATACATAATATCGATCAATCAGTGTTTTTCAACCGCGGAAAGGGTCAGTAAAACAGCTGGAGAACAATTGTCACATAACATTTACCTTAGGAAAGCCATTTGATGACCACAATATAGGCTATAGCACGTTAGTTGGCTAGAAAAAAAACAGCTATAGAGAGTATTTTGCTAAATATGTGTACTATATTACATATTTATTATATTTTTTACTTATATCATTAAATAAAGTTGTTATTAGGATAAAAATGCATTATATTCAATTTGAATTATTTTTAACCTTAAATAATACTGCCAGCTGATAGGGCTCTCTGTATGTTTACAGCATTAGGTGAGGTTTTTTTTTCTTGAGAAAAATGAATGCCTATCTTGTGTACCTAATATTTATCCAAATTAGTCAATATTGCATATTGTGATGCAAGATTATTTTTTACATCCCAACAACCCCCCCCCCCCCCCACCCCCCACCCACAATTCTGACTTCACAATTCTGACTTCATAACACGCATTTTGCGACTTTATATCATGCAATTCTGACTTTATATATCCCAATTGCGCCTTTATTTCTCAGAATTGCGACTTTCACAATTGCGACTTTATATCTCAGAATTGCGACTTTATTTCTCACAATTCTGACTTCATATCTCGCAATTCTGAGAAAAAAAAGTCACAATTCTGACTTGATATATCGCAATTGTGAGAAAAAAAGTCAGAATTGTGAGATAAAAAGTCGCAATTATTATTATTTATTTATTATTCAGTGGCGGAAACAGGCTTCCATAGTTACCTCAGGGGAGGAGGGAAGTCAGCAAAAAAAAAAAAAAAAAAAATAGAGTACCGGCACCTCTTTTGGGCCACTTAAAGCACTGATTCAAAGCTGGCAAAACTTAGTTAGGACATAACAACCATTTGCAAATAAAGTGAAAGACCTTTGAGTTTAACATTTTCAGTGTTTACCAAAAGTCCAAAGTCCAATAAATATCAATCATGTTTATATATTTATTTTTAATTCAGTGTGAGATGAGGAGGACCAGGAGAAAACAGCAACTTTAGTTTTGTGCCGTTTAAGCACATTATAATACTTTGTATCAAACTTTTTTCTACCAGTTTTTACCAGTTCAATAGATCGCTCAATTTTCTAAACGACATGTTTTGCAATGGGACATTTTTAATATACATGAAATATTGTCTATGCACAGAGAGGTCTGGTGTAAAAAGACGTAACTTTGACGTGGGTAAATGATTAACTTGTTTGATCAACTTGTGGATCCCCAAGCAGGGAAGAGTTTCAGAGGCAAAGACCAAAAAAGACACTTGTGAAGAAGTGAGCTCAAAATGACAGGTCCTCTAAAAGTCCTCGGCTTCATCTTTTGCTTGTTTTCCTTCAATATTGAGCGAGGTAAAGGCAAGTGTTGTTCTTTATTTGAATGTCCTTTTCATTTACATTTTATTGACTTGAATGCTGCATGCCCTTCTTTCTTTTTATGTCCACAAAAATGATAATTTTCTGGCAGTGAATAACGACCAGCATGAAGCTTTTTAAAAAATATGTGCAAGCATCACAGAATGGTCCCATACGACACATATCATAAATTCAAGTGTTCTGGGGTATACAATAGAGTTTGGTGAAAAACAAACCTAAATTTAATGTATTGTTTAATGAAAATCCTGACCGTGGCCGTTGGTTTCTGATGGCTGGACTTGCCAATTTTCTTAATTTCAAATGAATGGATAAGACTGGATATGACCTGACTGATTTCATCCAGAACCCAACAGTAAAAACTGGAGACAACTGGAGACAAGTCATTTCAAGTCAGTCGTCTGAATGTTTAAGAGAAATTAAATCAAAGCAATATAACTTGTGTAGCACATGGGCACAGTTAGACAACCATTCAGAAAAGATCATGACAGACAATAACAGTTGTTGTTGCAAAACTTCAGATGTTTCCAACATTGTATATATAAACCTAATTTGTTTTAATTTCAGGGAATTCACAAAGTCCACAGTTTGTCATGTGTGTTATTGAGGGTTTCTACCCCAAGAACCTCACTGTACAATGGAGAGTAAATGATATCCACAGCCCGAGACATAAAGCCAGCACTGAGACATGGAGTGAATCTACACACTACACCTGCGAGGTCACACACCAGGGAAAACTGATTAGTGTGAAGAAGAACTTCAACAGTAAGTCATCTACAGTAAATGTTGGTTTGCTCTCTCTAGTTCATACACTGTAAAAAATTGCGCTGTAAAATAACGGTAATATACTGGCAGCTGTGGTTGCCAGCAATGTACTGTTAATTCACAGCCCTCTACCGTTAATATACAGCTCTCTTTTTTACAGTATATTACTGTAAAAATACCAAAGAAGGTAACTCATTTGGGTAACCAATTGCTTCAAACAGTTCGAGTTTAAAATCTACCATTTATACTGATAGTACTGTGAAGTTACTTCATTTGAGTCCACTGAAAATTAATATCTCTTAATATTAAACTGTAAACACCTAATGTGTAATAGTGAATTCATAAAAAAAGTGACTAACTAAAATCTTTGCAGTTCGCATTTAGCGAACATTAGCATACATGTATGTGCTAAAGTACTTAGCAAGGAGATTGTCACTGCATCAAGAATACAAAGTTACTGCTTTTAAATAAAGCAACCGGCAGCGTAACATCAGTGTTTCTGTGCTCATCTTTGACTGAAGCACAGGCTCTACTCTCCAGCACAATGGTGACACACAAAACTAATGAATTAAACTAACAGATCTCTCCTGTATCATCTTGAGCAAAACACATAAAACACTTAAATTTAATATTTACTCTCCTTATCAGTTATTGATTTTGCATACATTTTTTCTATAAACATTTACTAATATTTCAGTGAAATTAACCTCGTTTGTTTAGTAAATCTGACTGTTGCATTTTACAGTATATTACTGTTTTTACTTGATTTTACGGTAATCTACTGGCAGCTGGGTTGCCAGAAAATTGCTGTTTTTCTACAGTTTTATGCCGTAAATTAATTTACAGTTGATTACTGTTAAATTACGCTTCACTCTGTGTTCTTTTTATTTGACACATTTAACCCTTTCAACCCCCCTTCAGTTTTAAATGAACACTTGTGTGTCCACACTACAGAGTGTTGGAGTAACACTGAAGCAGTGTTGAAGTTAATGATATAATTCAGTTATTAATTAACTGATGATTGAGCATTAGTGATGAACACCTGATGTTAACAAGCAGAATCACCAAAGGACAGAGAAACAACAAGAAGATAAAAAAGCGAAACACAAGAACTACAACTGACTTCAGCCACAGAAGACATTAAATCTCTGAAGATCTCAGCAGAGGAGGATTAAACAACTCTAAAACAATAACATTACTATCTAAATTTATTACTAACCGGATTGACTTTATTTCTTTTTTCATATACGTCTACAGAAATTCCTATTGAGAATTAACAGAGGTTTAGATGTTGTTTTGTTTCATTTGATGTTACCATTAAGGAGATCAGTGTTTGCTTTAGTTGGGCTCTTGACCCTTGACTTTAACATTAGTTTCGCTTTGGCTGTAACTGTGTTATTAAGACACATTTGTTACAAAACCAACAAAAAATAGATCAGGTGTTGCTGGTTATGTTTTGAATGTTTCGTCACATAATGTTTGGATCACCAATCTCATCCAGAGTCAAATCATTTATCTAAAATGTGTTTTTTATTACAGATTAATTTTATATTTCTGCACTGTGAAGTTACAGCAAATAGCTGTAATAGATCAAGCATCCTGCACAATCAGTTATGAAGTATTTTTAAACTCATCATTCACTAAAAAATTTGAACTGCGGTTTCAGTTAGACACACACTGATATCAAGAATAAGCCAATGAATCTCAACAATGGTGACAATCAACAAAAAAGATATCAAATCTGAACATTACAAAACACACTATTTAAAGTCAACACAAAACAAACATCAAAAATAAAAGTAAACATTAAAGAAAATAACCAGAAAATTCAGCTGCATAATTTTTTCATGCCGCAATGCATGCTGGGAGTCATCCACAATTTTTTTGTACTATGCTGGTACCCAGCATGCATTACAGCATGACACTTTTTTTGATTGTCACCATTGTTGAGATTCATGTGCCGATTCTTGTTGTCTGTGTGTGTCTGTCTGATGTCGAAGTTCAAAAAATTCTAAAAAAAATAACTTTTTAAAATCCTATATATTTTCTAGTTGTCAAAATTCCGACAGATCTTGATATGTAAAATCACAGTGATACGATAATCATTAGGGCTGGGCGATTTAAATCGCGATATTGTTATGCGCATGATTATCTCGTCAGTAAAGCCGGTTCCTTGATTAGTAGTAAATCACCATCACCTGCTTGTGATTGGTGGCAGCCACTGCAACATGCTTTATTATTGTCACCATTGTTGAGATTCACAGGCTGATTATTGATGTCTGTGTTTTAAATGAATTTATCTGAATGTCTTTTGATCAGAACAATGTTTATTAAATATTTTGAATTATAAGTAAAGTACTGGTAATCATAGGCTGAAGAATCACAAAGCTGCTGCTAACAAGTTAAACCAAACTATCTCAATAAGTTTCCTTTTTAAGATCACAGCATGATTATGCCAAAACATAATCAACACTATCAGATTACATTTTACTTTGTTCATTTAACTGTTACAGATCAATAACAGCAGACAAACAACAGTAAATATTAAAGAAAACATATAATGGTAAAGAGCCCAACTAAAGCAAACACCCATCACCTTAATGGTAACTTACAATTTGTGATTTTCTCCTTCAGTGATTCTGCTTGTTAACATCAGGTGTCCTCAATAATGCTCAATCATCACTAAATTAATCACTTAATTATCTCATCAGCCCTAAATATTCACTCAGTCAAGCGGACTATATTAGTGATCTAATGTAGGGAATAGTGAATGAGGGTATAGGGTGTGATTTGGAACACAGCCTCTGAGTGTCGACTTTGAGCGTGGTTAATTCACAGTAAATTCCTGTAGGCTAGTTTCTCGAAAACGACATATATCACCCAGAATGCATTTTTTCAACGGAATATTGCTGTTTTAATGGAAAACAGCATTTTACTGTCAAAATGTGGCCGTTTTTTTACAGCAATTTTTTACAGTGTACACTTACTTCTATAAATCCACATTTACACATTAAATCATATTAATTTTCTTACTCTTTAACAGCTAAACTTACACTGACGCTGAAGCCACCAATTGTGAGAGAATTATTTGTCCATAATAAAGTTGTCTTGGAAGCTGTTGTTTCTGGAGATGAAGAAAAGACAGTGCAAGAAGCTTCAGTGTCGTGCAAAGTGAAGAATGAACCTGTAAGCAGTGCAACAGGAAATATAAACTTTTCTCAAGACGTTTCACAGTTTATAAGAATCCACAACATCATCGTTGATACAAAGACATGGTTTGATGGTGAAATGGTCACCTGCAGTATTCGTGACACAAATAATAACAGAGACATCAAGAAGGAGATTCATTTTGATAAAGGAGGTAAGTCAATCCAAATAATCAACGTTGTGGCTCTATATGCATTCATAGATGATGAAAGGTTAAACACCGTTTTATTGTATGAAAAAACAAATATATATATATATATATATATATATATATGCAAGCACATTTGAAATGCTTAGACACACTGTCAAAAGCTGGCTTGTCAAACTCTTGTTATTCAATTGTTTGATACTTCTGTTTAATATGTTTTTTTTTTGTGAATCTTTATGACTCTCTCCATTTCAGATGGACAGACACCCAGTGTCGTCATTCACAGACCTGATTGGATTAACACAGACACGGTCTCTGTGGTGTGTGAGGTCACCAGCTCTAAACTTGGCGATGTCTATATCATGTGGAGAATGGGAGAGCAGCCTTACATAAAGGGATCAACCAGCGCTCACATCCACCAAAAGAACTCAATGTCTGTTCTCAGTATTCTGACAATGAAGAAAGAAGAGTATGTAAATCCCCGAACCACCTTAACCTGCGCAGTCAAACACGCCAACATGGGCGATACAGGACCTCCATTACAAGTTACAGTAAGCAAAAGTAAACAGCCAGAATGTCCAGTTTGTTCACTTGATTATTAATGTACAAGCAACTCTACTAAAAGATCATGATGTGTATCTGTTGTTCACTTGTACGCTCTCCAGAGCTTCTGTCCTGTTGTTGTCTGGTCAGATCATAAATCTGACTAAAGTTTTTGTGCATTTTTCTGCATCAATGTTCTTCAAGGGTTAAAAATCAAAGCCAAATTACAGTCAAAACTATGTGTTTAATTTGTTATTGCATGCAAATAAATATGGTCACACGAAAACACAGTCAGCATAATATCAAAGTGTGAAAAATCAATAGTTTTCAAGAGAAGAAAATAATTGTAAATGTGATTCTGTTAGCCTATTCATGCCCTTCAACATTTTCACATTCTGTTCACTAGAAATTATGATTTCAAATCCAGAACAATTTTGATTTGATTGTGTTGTTTATTAAGCAATACATCTTTGTGTTTGCATGTTTTATTCGAGCTCTCGTGTGGTTTTTAACATCAGAAACCTTTGTGTGGTTCATCTTCTGGTCCCTTTTTATCAGTATTTAGAGAAGGAAGAATATTTTTGTGATTCTGCACACAGCAAAGCCACATTTTTATTTCCAAAAGTGACCATCAATATAAATATAGAAATTTACATGCATTTTAATGCACATATGTTTTGTAGTAAGGGTGTGTGATATTTTTCATTATATCTGTATTAAATACTGATTGTTGAAAGTTACTTGATAACAGTATCATAAAGGTAAGAATATACACATTTTTATAAAGTGTATGGTTTAATGTACTGAGTAACAGACAGTTGAACATTGGTATGTTTGTCTCAGCTGTGATGTGTGCAAATAAATATATGTGAGTACATGCAGTGCTTGAGTGTGTATGTATCATGTATCAACAGCTCATGCATGATACGTCTTCAACAACTCTGTCAGTCTTTATATAAAAACATTTCCCTGAAAGTTTGAGTAAGAATAGTTTAAAAGAGCATGCACACAACGAGGCTGTAAAAGCGACTTGTGAGTAGATTTTGGTGTGCAGTGTGATGACGTTTAATGTCCTTGACAACCTCATTTAGCCACTTGTTAGGAACCCAGATCCGGCCCACATCTGACACATGTGGAAGTGTAACATACCAGGGGCCTCATTTATAACTGTTGCGTACGCACAAAACAGGCCCTGAAAGAGGCGTACGCTATTTCCGACGCATAATGATTTATAAAAACAAACTTGACGGGAAAATTTGCGCACCTGCACGCAAACTCTGACCCATGCGTACGAACGTTTTGGAGACGGAGCAGTTTGGCGACACCGATGGTGAGCTGGAGTTAAATGTCTTTTTGGTCACTTTTAGACAGAAAATCTAAAGAAAATTATACATATACAGAAAGATAATACAAATATAATTTCACTCACCAAGCCCATTGAAGCAAATATCCGTCCCTTCTTAACTGTCCGCATCAGCGAGCACGTTGGGCCGTTTAGTGAAACAGACACATATAGCCTATCTAACGGCAGATGAAGTAAAACCATGAGTCCTAATCATAAATACAGTGCATGTTCACAATAACAGTTTAAATAAATAAAATAATAATTTAAACAATGTTTTACTGATATAAACATTTAGATTAAATATGCCATTCACATTAATGTTAAACACTTAAACTACATGAAATCATTACTGAGAAATATATTTTGTTTGTATATCTGGAGTTTGTAACAAAAATAATTTCCCCCAGGGACTATTAAAGTATTTCTGATTCTGATTCTTTAGCAAGTCTAGTGTTGTGTATTTTCACAACAGAGTTTTGACTGTTGTGTGTTCCGAGTGTGTTTATACTTTTCTAGTATGACTCATTTAAATGGGAATCTTTTTTATATCTTGTATGTTATACCTTTTGTACCCTTCTGTCATTGTATTCATTGTTTTTATTGTTAATAAACAAACAACATCCATCCCCCGCACTTTTGAAAAGCTTGTTACGCCCCTGTCCATCACTGTATAATTGCAGCTGGTTTAGAGTGAACTGGTGAAAACGGTGCGACGGTATGAAGACAATCGCAGGACAGATAGAAGAGAGGGGCCACTGGGGGAGTAAAGCAGAGTTTATTTTAACTGTGGCAGGAAATGTGTTCGGACTGGGGAACGTGTGGAGGTTTCCTTACCTCTGCTACAAGTACGGAGGAGGTATGAGGTAGCAATAGGGTATTTCATTAAATTATTTTGAATGCATTTAACAGCACACTGTCTTAGCATTCTGTCAGTGGTATTTTAATAATGTTTTATTGTTCTCAGGTGCGTTCCTGATACCCTACCTGGTGTTTGTGGCTACTTGTGGGCTTCCTCTGTTCCTGCTAGACACAGCAATGGGACAGTACACACAGGAAGGAGGCATTACATGTTGGCGTCGTCTCTGTCCTCTGGCTGAGGGTGAGAGTCATAAAGCAACAAAACTGCTTCCTAAAGAGACCTTACAACTTTTAACAACATATGATTTTACTTTATGTCAGGCATCGGCTACGCAGGACAGCTCATTCAGGTGTACAGCTGCATGTATTACATCATCATTCTGGCCTGGGCACTTTTCTACCTCATCTTCTCTTTCAAATCCCAACTTCCATGGGCCAGCTGTGACAACATGTGGAACACAGGTGATAATAAATAAATCAATCATTACATCTGAATAAAATGCAATAAGGGACTCGAGCTGCGTCGAGACGCTGTGGGAACGCCTCTGCGTGATTGCGTCCAGAAGCACCTATGAAATCAGACCAATGGTGTCGGAACATCACAGGCGGGTGATGTCATTGACCAGGAACCTTTAAAGCATACCTGGAACAAACAGTCACTAGCTTCTGAAAGGCTGAAGCAAGTCGTTCACAGGCATGCAGGGAGTATGGCAGGGCTATGCAGCATCTCGTTCCCTCTTCAGGGAACCAGGGACGTTCCCTTTCAACGGAACTTGAGCTGCGTCGAAACGCTGTGGCATTATACCCACAGCGCCATAGTAACAAGTGCCTGTCCGTGTGAAATCTCTGCACACACTAAGACGAAAGCACCTGCGCCCCTGGAGTGGAGCCGAAGTCAACCCCCCATCCTTCTTTGGGACAATGAAGTACCAACTGTAAAAACCTAGACTCCCTGCTGGGAGGAGGTTCTATAGCCTCCTTTCGTAGAAGAGTCAGAACTTCTTGCTCCTTGACCAGAGCCTGCTCGGGGTCCACGAACCTAGGTAGGACCCCTAGAAATCTGGGCGGACGAGAACCGAACTAAATTCTGTAACCCTTTTCTATCATGAGCAGGACCCAATGAGATATATTTGGCAGTAGCTTTCAAGTAGCACTCGAGACTGATCTCTGGTATTACTCAAGCGACCAATTCGGTGCCCTGAACAGCCGAACTGATTGATCTGAGACCCTCCTCATACCAAAAGTATGGATTTTAGAAAGGAAGAAACACTCAGTGCACCCTTTGCATAAACATGAATTTGAGAAAGGTGCATAGTTTTTCATACAGGCATATAAATCAAATATTTGATTTAATTTCTCAAAATGAAATGTAGTTTCAATAAACAATCAGACAAGTATACATGGTCTGAATTAAAAATTTTTGAGTATTCATATTTGAAAATAAAGAATAATTGCTTGCAAACACATATTAGTTGTAATAGGAACAAGAGAAAAGGTTTCCTCTTACACCTTCAGTTCAGTTCCCTTTGCGTTATAGGTATATATTGCAGAGATTTGAGCCGAATTCTTTAATGCATCCATAATGGATGCCTCAGCAAGTGTGCCAATTTAAGCTTTAAGCCCCTTAAGGGAGGGACACACGATTCAAATGCTGTTTGCTTACCATGCATATATATATATATATATATAATTTCTTTTACAGGGTCAAAAATCTCTTGCCTTACAATTTTGTACAGACAGACAAAAACTCCAGGGACATAGATTTCATAGGGTGCTTGCCGATGACACAGAAGCTACTGTTTGTTCCAGGTATGCTTTATAGTTTCGTGGTCGATGACGTTCCATCACGCCATTGGACTGATTTCATACATGCTTCACGACGCAATCACACAGAGGCGTTCCCACAGTGTCTCGACTTCCCTTGAAAGGGAACCAGGGTTACAGTCTTAACCTGAGACATTGTTTTTTTCTCTCGATCGTAGATGACTGTGTAAATCTTGCTGCAAAGAATCTGACCCTCAAATGGAAAACTCTGATTAATTCAACCTCTGCAGCGACTGAGTTCTGGGAGTAAACACTACTTATATGATATTTTTTACTAATAACTACATACAAGTGCTCTTATGTGCACAGAAAACAAATGTGCAATTTGCAGTTAACAAGTTTTATAGCAATAAGCTAAATAAATTAAATAAATTAAAAAGTAATTTATTAAAATAAAAAAGCATACAATTTATCTAATATGTCATGTCACATTATGCAGACTCAGAGTGCTGGCTCTCTCTGGGGGTATTGAGGAGGTCGGTAAGATAAACTGGGAGATTCTTCTGTGTCTCATTGCAATGTGGATCGTCTCTTATTTCTGCATCTGGAAAGGAGTCAAATCTACAGGCAAGGGAAGTATGAGAATTTGTTTGTGTCTATTATTGGCTGAAGGTCAACTAATTAAGTTTCAGTTGTGTGCCTGAAGGAAAACAAAAGACTTTCTTTAGTAAAAAAAATAGGGTTTTTTTGCCTCAAATTAATATGAGCTTTTCTTTGTATTGTGCCTGTAGGTGGTGTATTTCACAGCCACGTTTCCTTATGTGATGTTGCTGGTCTTGCTGATTCGTGGTTTGACTCTTCCCGGAGCTTTGCAGGGGGTTGTGTTTTACCTGTACCCTCAACCGGCCCTTCTTGCTGACTCACAGGTTACCCTTTTTCACATTAACACAAACTTCTTTTTTTTCCAAAATAAAAAGTATGTTTGTTTGCCGTAACTAGTAACACATAATAAAGTTTTCAAAAAATTAAACTAGGATTATTAGTTTGAAATTGGAGTGCTGTGTGTGTGTGTGTGTGTGTGTGTGTAGGTTTGGATGGAGGCCGGAGCTCAGATTGTTTTCTCCTACAGTTTGTCTGTTGGCACTCTCACTGTATTGGGCAGTTACAATAAATATAACAACAACTGCTACAGGTGAGTATTGGTGCTTTTAATAAAATGACAGTACCAAAGAACAGACGAATAAATGAGTCAACAATTAAGAATGAACTACGAATAAAGAATGGGTTATTTGTTGTGTTGTGTACTATGAGGGATGTTCTTGTTGCTTGTGATGCTCAGCCAGCAGATGCCAGACAATAAATGAGTTTTATATTATCTATATCTATCAGGGACTGCTTTTGGCTTTGCCTTCTGAACAGTGGCACCAGTTTGGTGGCTGGTTTTGCTGTGTTCTCAGTCCTGGGCTTTATGGCCCACGAACAGGGCGTCCCCATTGAGGAGGTGGCAGAATCAGGTACTGAAAAATTCAGTTGAATAAAAGGTGAAAGATTATAATCAGAGAATATATTAAAGCAATGCTCAACATCAGATCTGTCTCTCTTTCAGGTCCAGGACTAGCGTTCATCGCTTATCCACAGGCAGTAGCTATGATGCCTTTCCCTCAGCTGTGGGCTGTTTGTTTCTTCATCATGATTATTTTGCTGGGGCTTGATACACATGTGAGCTTAAACTCACATATACACATACACTCACCTAAAGGATTATTAGGAACACCATACTAATACTGTGTTTGACCCCCTTTCGCCTTCAGAACTGCCTTAATTCTACGTGGCATTGATTCAACAAGGTGCTGAAAGCATTCTTTAGAAATGTTGGCCCATATTGATAGGATAGCATCTTGCAGTTGATGGAGATTTGTGGGATGCACATCCAGGGCACAAAGCTCCCGTTCCACCACATCCCAAAGATGATCTATTGGGTTGAGATCTGGTGACTGTGGGGGCCATTTTAGTACAGTGAACTCATTGTCATGTTCAAGAAACCAATTTGAAATGATTCGAGCTTTGTGACATGGTGCATTATCCTGCTGGAAGTAGCCATCAGAGGATGGGTACATGGTGGTCATAAAGGGATGGACATGGTCAGAAACAATGCTCTGGTAGGCCGTGGCATTTAAACGATGCCCAATTGGCACTAAGGGGCCTAAAGTGTGCCAAGAAAACATCCCCCACACCATTACACCACCACCACCAGCCTGCACAGTGGTAACAAGGCATGATGGATCCATGTTCTCATTCTGTTTACGCCAAATTCTGACTCACCATACCATCTGAATGTCTCTACAGAAATCGAGACTCATCAGACCAGGCAACATTTTTCCAGTCTTCAACTGTCCAATTTTGGTGAGCTCGTGCAAATTGTAGCCTCTTTTTCCTATTTATAGTGGAGATGAGTGGTACCCGGTGGGGTCTTCTGCTGTTGTAGCCCATCCGCCTCAAGGTTGTGCGTGTTGTGGCTTCACAAATGCTTTGCTGCATACCTCGGTTGTAACGAGTGGTTATTTCAGTCAAAGTTGCTCTTCTTTCAGTTTGAATCAGTCGGCCCATTCTCCTCTGACCTCTAGCATGAACAAGGCATTTTCGCCCACAGGACTGCCGCATACTGGATGTTTTTCCCTTTTCACACCATTCTTTGTAAACCCTAGAAATGGTTGTGCGTGAAAATCCCATTAACTGAGCAGATTGTGAAATACTCAGACCGGCCCGTCTGGCACCAACAACCATGCCATGCTCAAAATTGCTTAAATCACCTTTCTTTCCCATTCTGACATTCAGTTTGGAGTTCAGGAGATTGTCTTGACCAGGACCACACCCCTAAATGCATTGAAGCAACTGCCATGTGATTGGTTGATTAGATAATTGCATTAATGAGAAATTGAACAGGTGTTCCTAATAATCCTTTAGGTGAGTGTACGTCATAATACTTTGAACTGAAGAAACTGGAAATGAACAAATCTATTTAAAATACATCTAAATAATATATGTCAAGTCTAAATTTAGGCAAATTTTAAAAAATGTTTATGCAAACAAATCACAGGCTTAGTTTTGCATTACAGGGATAGTCAGTGGCGGAGCCAGAGGGGGGCACTGGACACCCCTGACATGCGATTGGCCACCCCGGGTGCCACCCCAAAATTTTATTTGCTACTGGCAGTTGCTGATGCTGATTTAAAAAAAAAATTACGTTCGCCGGCAGCGCGGCGCGCGCGCAGTTTTCAAACGGACGAGCAGAGGACGAGAAAGGTTGCAAGATACCGAACTTCACCGAATAAGAAAACATCATATTTGAAGTAAGTTTTTAAGGTTTAGCATCAGGGTGGTTTGCTCCGAATAGCCTACATTTGGCCTAATACACGCATATGCAGTACCTTGCCGTGTGTACGTTACAGTATACAAATGTTCTAGCTAATGTGAGGATAGGAGATCAAAACGCAGGCAAAGAAGAGCAGAAACAAGTGATATCATAATGCGATCACTATAGGACTATGAAGCTTTATGGATGTAGGGTGTTGATGGACTCGATCTACTGTGTTTTGATCATCATTATGAATCTGATCTAGATGTAGTCTTTGATAAAAATGCGATTTTCTCAGCTTTTTGCTCATGTTGCTTTTTACAAAACTTGCCAACATTCAAGTGTTGATAAAAAAAGATGCACAAAGCTAGAATAAAACAATTTTTTGTCTGTTCATTCTTTTGGTATGTTCAGATATTCATACAACAAAATATTCTGGGGTGCCATGAAATTGTGAAAATTACCAAAAACACCATTTTTTTTTATAGGCTACTGCGAGAAAGAGTTAAGATAAAAAATGTTGGTAATTGGATGATGATTAGAATATAAATATGATTGGAATCATATTTTAAATTTGTCATATTTTTGAACAGGGTCATTTAAACATGAAAAGAAAGGGAGAGATATCAGAGTACTTTTTAAATAAGCACAAACATAGTCCAGTCATTTTATGAAAAAAAGTTGAACAAATTGCAACAGAAGCAAACTCAAATAATTTAGTAAGGAAAAAAAGTCTAGAAGAATCCCATTAGGGGAAAGTTTCGAAAACTGTTTCTGGGGATTCACTTTTTATTTTACCTTTTGTCCTTTGCATTCTCCTTACCATTGTCTCCTGTTCTTCCCTCAGACTCGTCCCCCAGAAACAGTCCCACAGACCCAGTCCCAAACCCAATCTCTTGCTTCTGTTGAGTTTGCTTCTGTTGCAATTTGTTCAAGGTTGACCCCCATTTTGGCTTAAAATGACTAACAGGCAGATCAGGTGCAAACAGACCCCAGCCCACTGGCTAGTCAGAGTCAGTGTGGTCAGACTTCAGGACCAGCAACAGGTCAGAGCATCTACCAGACACAGGCAGTCAATCACATACCCAATTCAGGAATTTAAGTTGAGATGATTTTGCCAGATTAAAAGGATAATTCACCCAAAAATGAACACAAAAAAAAAAATTATATTTAGAAAGAATAATTATAAATTATTATAAAGAAAGAATTATGTTGTATTAAATCTTCCTAGGATAAGATTTTATATTGATGGGCAATACAATTGTTTACATTTTTCAAGTACAATTAAAAAAAGTGTTTTTTTTTGTAAATGTGAGTTTTTTTGTAAATAAACGCAGCAGTACATAACAGACACATGCTACGGTATCTTATCTCCTTGGTGCTTAAGCTTTGTTTTCTGCAAATATTTTGGATGTTCAACACTTATAGACACAAACAGAGTGACCCAATTCCTTCCATAAGCTTTTCCACTGTGTGTGTGTGTGTGTACTGTGTACCCCCGAAAGTAGCAGTGGCCACCCCCTGGCCACCCCATGTATAAAACTCTAGTTCCGCCACTGGGGATAGTTCCCACAAATTAAAATTATATCCATTTATTCACACTCATGTCATTCCAAACCTGTATGCATTTCTTTCTTCTGAAAAACATTCTTTGTAATGTCCTTTCTTTTGGACATTACAAAACACACAGTGTGTTCACAGTGCATGTGCTTTTGTTGTGCTTCTGTTGTGCTTCCCTTTGAAGTTTGTTGCAGTAGAAGCTGTCGTTACATCAGTGATCGATCTGTTCCCGACGGTGCTGCGCAGAGTGGGACGCAGAGAAATCTTCCTCCTGCTCTTCTGTCTCGCTTGCTTCGTCGGGCACCTCTTCATGGTCACAGAGGTCAGAGAAAAGTGTGTTTGTTTGTGAGAGAGTAAACATATAAACTAAACATATACAGGTCAGACCTGTTAAAGATTACAGTAGTGACTCAAATTTCCAAGTGAATGATTTTATGAATATGGTTCTAATATGAATATAGATTTTCAGATGACAAATTTAGTTCTTTATTTTAAATCATGGCAGATCATATGCTATACAACAGGTGTTTTGTGTAGGGCATACCTGTGTTTTGTCATGACACACACACAGGAAAAGGTAAGATCCAAGCGCAGTATTTATTAGGGAAAATCCATTCTCACAACTAGTCCAGGCAAGGGTCAAAATCCAAATAAGGCAATCCAAAAACAAGAACAAGCAAAAACAGACATCCAGAAGTGTTGTGACAATCTACAAGGACTCCATGAAAAACACTGACACAGACAGGGTATATATATACACAGACACTAACAAGGTGAGGGGAAACAGCTGCGTGCAATGAATAAATGATAACACAGAACATGATGATGGGAAATGTAGTGAATGACACCGTGGGGGAAGAGGACCTCTAGTGGCTATCCAGGGAACACAAACCAGACACTGTGACATAACCCCCCCTCTACGGAGCGGCTACCAGACGCTCCACGACACAACTACAAAACAAAACAAAAGTCCAGGAGGGAGGTGGAACAGTGGAAGATCAGGGGGAGGGATGGGGGGCCAGGTCCATGAAGGGGAACAGGAAGAGGGGATGACGGCTTAGCCGGCGGCCAGGGCGAAACAGGCAGTCCATCAGGTGGCCAGGGCGAAACAGACCCTCCATCGGCGGCCAGGGCGAAGCAGGCCATCCATCGGGCAGCCAGGGCGGAGCGGACCATCCATCGGGCGGCCAGGGCGAAGAGGACAACAGTCCATCGGGCGGCCAGGGCGAAGAGGACGACAGTCCATCGGACGGCCAGGGCGAAGAGGACGACAGTCCATCGGACGGCCAGGGCGAAGAGGACGACAGTCCATCGGACGGCTACGCCGGAGACGATAGTCCATCGGGCGGCCACGGCGGTGACGACTCTTCGGGCGGCCGCGGCGGAGACGACCTTTCGGGCGGCCGTGGCGGAGACGACCCCTCTGGCTGCCATGGCGGAGGCTCAGGAACAGACACCGGCTCAGAAGCAGTCTCTGGATCGGCAGACGTGACGTGAACCGTCTCTGGATCGGCAGAAGTGTGTCTCCTCCATGCATGCAGTACAGCCAATGCATAAAACAGAAAGACAGCCCTCTTGGCCGTGGCAGGACTGATGGTGGACAGCCCCGGGGCGGCCTCCGGGATGACAGCAGGCTGTTCGGGGATGGCCTCTGGTTCATTGGGGAGGCAAGAAATCTTCCTCCTCCTCCACAGTCTTTGATGGCGAGGTGCAGGCTCCGGGCTGGACAAGACCAGCGGTGAAGGGAGCTCTGGGTTGTACATCCCCGAGACCGAAGCAGAGAGTGGTGCCGGGGCTCACCTCTAGCACCTCCTCTCCTGCGACCTCCACGGGTCCCAGAAAACCTGGCCAGACGGGTTCCCTCAAAAGACGAAACAGCTGCGTGCAATGAATAAATGATAACACAGAACAGGATTATGGGAAATGTTGTGAATGACACCGTGGGGGAAGAGGACCTCTAGTGGCTATCCGGGGAACACAAACCAGACACTGTGACATGTTTTCCCTCTCCTCAGTCCTATTTAACTGTGTTGTGGGCTTGGGTCTTGCATCTACAGGGGGGGATGTATGTATTCCAGTTGTTTGACTACTATGCCTGCAATGGAGCCAATCTTCTGTTTCTGTCTGCGTTTGAGTCTCTGGCCATGGGTTGGATCTTTGGTGAGACACACACAAGCTACAAAATTGACCTTAACATAAAAAGCCAACAGAATGCAATGTCAGTATTGGAAAGCTAGTGATTTATAATCTTTTTTTGTCTAACCACAGGAGCTAAGAGAATGTTTGACGTCATTGAAGACATGACAAACTCACGACCCAACTACATATTCATGCTGTGCTGGAAATACCTGACTCCTCTCGCGTCCCTGGTGAGTGTCTCAGCACTTCTTCATCTGTTTGGGCTTCACTGATGATTTATTGGTCAGAACAGTCCATTTTTTTTTTTTTTTATTCAGACCTGAAGCATTTCATTACCATAACCACTTAAAGGTGCTGTATGTAACTTTTTTTTACTAAAGCATAAAAATACCATGATATGTTTGTAGATATTTAGGAAACATGCTAAGTTCACATACTCGTTTTTCTGAAAAACACTTCTGCTGCCAGTTATTTTATTTATTATTTTACACGTTCCGTATTGTCAGTCGTTTTTTGTTTTTGGTCTGTGTGATCTTGCCCACTGCCAGTTCACCCAATAGTATTTCGACACCCCGGGATGCCAGTTGTCGGACAACACAGCGTATTGCATCCTTGGAAACGATCAAATAAACTGGGTCAGAGATTGCAGATACCACACAACCTAAAATCTCTAAGAACGAGAGCATATTAAAACATGGATTAACCAACTCATCAACTTGCAGTGTGTAAGTCTCCTGGGCTTTCATTGTCAATTGCGCCCATTCTGTCACGTGTCCTCAAACTGGCAAACCACGTGAGCATCGAGTCTGAGGAGGAGGGGGTGGGGGAAACAACGATCTCCGATATTTTAAATTTGGACTGCAGTACCTATTTAGACCACTAGCTGTCATTCTTACAGACTGCACCTTTAAATGAAGATCAGTTCTTACTGTCTTTTTTTTCTTACCAGTAATTTCCCCTCAACTTCTCCTTCTCTTCTGTTTATTCTTAGGCATCTTTTGTCTGTTCTGTGGTGGAGTACCGGCCGCTGACGTTTAACCGTTGGTATGTGTACCCGGACTGGGCATATGCACTTGGTTGGCTCCTAGCCCTGTCCTCCATTCTGCTGGTGCCTGGTTGGGCGATGGGAAGAATGTTTGCTGGAAAAGGAAGTCTGAAACAGGTGAGGATGAAAGTTCCACTGAGATGTCATCAAAACAGGGATGAAAATGTTTAACTTTACTATTTAACCAAAGCAAATCTACACAACTAACCAATTCGATCTATAAACTAAACACTTACTACCAAAGTGTTGTTTCCCTGTGTTTGTGTGTCTTGACAGCGTTGGCTTCACCTGTGTAATCCAGATACAAACCTTCCTCTCAGCAGTAAGCGACGAGCTGAAATGGAGACTGCTTTCACCACAGAGATGAAAGACTTAGTCAGGATGAATATAGAGGAACGTGAAAATGAACACTGAAAGAAAAATATATAAATATATTTTGTAGTCAATCTTTTCATAACTAAAGTCGTGAAGCTCCATAAAAACTGTTTAAACAGGACCCCATTTGTTCATGTCTAGCGACAGGGAGTATCTGCTCAATACCCCAGTCAGAGCCAGGCGACTTTCCTCTTATGACAAATTGCTTGTGATATTCCTCATTTGTAAATTGCTTTAGGATAAAAATGCAAATTAATAAATGTAAATGTAGATCATTCTCTGTGGGAATCCTTTATTATCCCCATGGCAAGCATATGGTTTATCTGATTCTAGAGCTTGGCATCAGGCCAATTTTTCTGTTTGATCACTTTCTGTCTTTAAGGGCAGCATCATTATTACACCACAGCAAAGCTGCCATCGTTGCAAACATCTCACATCATGTCAGACCATCCACTCCCGAATCAGTGACCTGATTATTTTCAATTTAGTCTATAAATAAATTAAAAATGCCCCCCCCCCCCCCCAAAAGGGAATTTCCCCCAACACCCCGCAGCACAAACTCTCATAAAATTTCAACATTTTTACAGAACTTAAAGGTACACTCTTGTTACGAAGCTTACATTGGCAAAACCTTTAAACAAAAAATTTTTTTAGAAGAAAAAAAAAATACTAAAGGAAAAAATAATATGTAGTAAAAATACTACAAACATAAAACTCACTATTTTGCCAGTGCTTTTTATTTTTATTTTCTTTATAGCCCTGAATTTTCAAAAAGGCTACATCATCATCATTACCCTATTTTCGTTTGACGTGCTATGCATTGTATTGTAATTGTATCAACATCTTTTCATAGAATGCCAAGGAAAGAAAGAATAAAAAAAATAAAAAAAAACAAGCTGAAAAGAGAGAATAAATATGCAGGTACTGTTAAATTAAACTTGTATTACAATCCTAAAAATAGTTTACACTTGAGGAAAATAACAGGTGTTTATTAAAGGAGTAATTTTCCCAAATTGATAATTTACTTACCCATATGCAGTTCCAAGCCTGTCTGATTTTCTTCTGTGGAATATTTTTTTAAATGGTTGTATCCATATATTGAAAGCTAGTGGGGAACAAAATGGAGTCCCCATTCCTGTTCATTATATGGACATTATATAATCTAATCTATCCCTGTAAAACTTATACTTTTTTTGTATATAGAGAGTAGCAGTTCAATAAGGCGAGTATTGAAAAGATTCAAGGGAAAGCAGTTGAGACAAGAGAGAAAGATGAAGGAGAGGTTAGAGCCAATGAGGAAGAAAGTGAGATGAGTCAGGAAATGCAAGGAGACATTAGGCCAAGTGAGGAGGAAGGAGGAGAGATAACAGAGGAAGGAGCTGCAGCAGCAGATACTGAATACCAGGTTCTGAGTCCAAAAGCACCAGAAGTTTACCCATCCTTGATGGCCTTACAGTTTCCAACAGACCCAGCTCATGTTGATCAGCATCAAATTAAAGTTGATAGCAACTATATACAGTTCTGCTGCTCTCTTGGGCCATGTCATCCAGTATCTGACTTTCCAATCACAATATATTTGGCAATGCAAGGACTTGCATTTAGAGGCCATGATGAACATAGCACCAGTTCAAACAGAGGAAACTTCTTTGAGCTTGTGCACCTATAGCTGAATATGATGGTGTCGTCAGAATGCATATAGAGGGTATCCAGATGATTCAGTCGCACAAGAAGAAGCCACAGGTGACACTTTTATCCAACAGGACCCAAAATGACCTAATAAGATCTCTTGGAACACAAGTGAAGAATGTAATTCTGAAAGAGATTAATGAGGCCAAGATATTTTCAATTCTTTTGGATGAATCTACCGATGTGTCACACTCAGAGCAAGTATCCTTTGTGGTCCGGTTTGTCCATGACATGCAAATAAAGGAGTGCTTCATCCAAGTGTGTCAGGTAAAATCAACATGTGGCATAGAAATGCAAAAATTGTTATAGCTGGAGAGAAAACCTGGGAATTAAAACGGCTGACTAACACATGCTGGACCACCAGATCAACCAGATCCAAACCACCAGATCCAGCTGCAGGTGATACTCTAATGTTGTTTCGCAGCATACATTTTGAGTTTATGCTTTGTTTGGAGGTGGCCACTCCAGTGTTTCAGGAGACTGCTGTTGCATCAGCTGCTCATCAGCAACTGCGTTTGGCTTGCTGGAATGTCCGCTCTCTCGGGGTGACTTCCTGTCTCGACGGAGTCCATCCTCGGAAGTCTGCAGTTATAGACAGGGAACTCCTACGACTCAGAGTGGATATCGCAGCATTAAGCGAGACATGGCTCACTGGAAGTGGCTCTATACGTGAAGCTAACTTTACGTTTTACTGGACTGGCTATCCCGACAATGAAAGACCAAAGCATGGAGTGGGTTTTGCCATCTGCAATAAGCTGCTATGTTTCACTGAAACTCCCATCTCCATCTCTCCCAGGCTGTCGTCACTGCGACTACACACCACCGCGGGTCCAGTGACATTACTTTCTACCTACGCCCCGACCCTAACTTCGTCAGACGATCAGAAAGATTCTTTCTATCTCCTGCTGAGTGAAACTCTTTCCAACATTAGTCGTGGCCACCGCATATTCATCCTTGGCGATTTCAATGCTCGTGTGGGTAGTAACACCACCGCCTGGCCAGACGTGCTGGGTCCACATGGTGTGGGCTCATTGAATGACAATGGACAGCGCCTCCTCGAGCTTTGCGCTACACATAAGCTGTGCATCCCATCATCTTTTTTTGAAGGCTCAACATGGTCCAAGATGACATGGCAACACCCACGCTCTAAACGCTGGCATCAACTTGACCATGTGATCATCCAAAGAAACCACCTCAAGGACCTCACTCATGTCAGGTCTATGCACTCTGCTAACTGTGACACAGATCACTCACTTGTGCGCTGCAAGATTAAACTCAATCCCAAGAGAATCCACCTGTCTAGTCCAAAGCCGTCTCCGACGTTCGACATTCTTGCAACCAAGTCAAAGGAAATCTGCCAACAGTTTCAGGCTTCACTGCAAGCCAATTTTGTTCTGTCCGCCCCCACCCAGGATGCTACATTGGCCTGGCTGCGCTTTCGTAACATAGTTAGGGATTGCGCACTTTCCAGCTTTGGCAGACGCACCCGAAAACAGCCTGACTGGTTTAGGTGTCATGCAGACACTCTCCTTCCATCTCTTGCGAATAAGCGTGCGGCACGCCTGGCTGTCAAACAAGACTCCTCCCCTCATACCATTGCTCACTGGAAACAGACCCGCTCAGAGGTGCAGTGCCTAACACGGGAGGCAAAACACCTCTACTGGGAAAGCATCTGCAGACGTCTAGAACATTGCTCTGCCACTGGTAATACTGGTGGTATGTACCAGGGGCTTAAGCAAGCTCTAGGTCCTCCTGTGAAGAAGTCCTCCCCTCTTCGATCTGCAACAGGTGAAATACTCACAAACCTCGACGATCAGCTAAATCGCTGGGTGGAACACTACAGTTCACTGTATGCTGAGCCTGTAACAGCTAGTGAAGCTGCTATAGTATCTGCTGTTCCCCAACTCCCAATAATACTTGAGCTTGACAACATCATCACTCTCAATGAGGTTAAAAAAACCATAAGCCTTCTGAAGAAAAACAAAGCCCCTGGTGTGGATGGGCTTCCACCTGAAATCTTCTTTAGTGGTGGCAACACACTTGCCGTAGAACTCCATCACCTCTTTTCAATCTGCTGGACTGAAGGCACCATCCCAGACGAATTACGTAATGCTAACATAGTTACTCTGTACAAGAACAAAGGGGATCGCTGCGACTGCAACAACTACCGTGGCATAGCTCTTCTCTCCCAGCCTGGCAAGGTCTTAGCCCGCCTCATCCTCCCACGCGTACAGGTCATTGCAAACAGGATACTCCCGGAGAGCCAATGCGGTTTCCGTCCTGGTCCTTCAACCATTGACATGATTTTCTCAGTTCGCCAAATCCAAGGGAAATGCATTGAGCAAGGTCGGCCATTGTATGCAGTCTTTGTCGATTTGACAAAGGCCTTTGACTATGTCAGCAGGTCCGGCCTCTTTACCATCCTCCGTCAACTGGGCTGTCCTCCCAAACTCTTGAAAATCATACAAGAATTTCATGTTCTTATGAAGGCAACAATACAGTTTGAGGGCTCTCGCTCTAAGGAATTTCCAATTTTCTGTGGTGTAAAGCAAGGTTGTGTACTAGCTCCAACTCTCTTTGGTATATTCTTCTCCGCTGTCCTGCGCCGTGCTTTCCCTGTCCCATCTGGAGTGTTACTTCACACACGCAGCTCTGGCAATCTCTTCAACCTAGCAAGACTTCGTGCAAAAACAAAGATCAACCGCGTCCATATTCGGGAACTTCTATATGCAGATGATGCCGCCTTCCTTGCCAACTCAACACTGAGCTGCAGGCTATGTGCTCCTCCTTTGCTGCTGCTTGTGAGGAGTTTGGATTGAAGATCAGCCTTGGAAAAACAGTGGTCTTTGCCCAACCTGCTACGCTCTCACCCACAATCACCATCAACAACAGCACATTGACAAATGTCACAAAGTTCACTTATCTGGGTTCCACAGTCGACACCTCCAACAGTCTAGATTGCGAATTGGACATACGTATTGGGAAAGCATCAACAACCTTCGGCAGGCTTAGTGAGAGAGTGTGGCAGAACAACTCACTGTCTCTCAACCTAAAAATCAAAGTTTACGAGGCCTGCATTCTCAGCACCCTCCTGTATGGCAGTGAAACTTGGTGCTCCTACCGCAGGCATGAACACCGTCTGAACTCCTTTCACTTTCGTTGTCTACGATTAATTAATGGCATAACTTGGAGGGATCATGTTCCAAATTCGGCTATCCTTTCCATGACCAAGAGCACAGACCTCTACACTATGTTGCGCACCCGTCGCTTACGGTGGGCTGGCCACACCTACCGCATGGATGAATTCCGGTTACCGAAAGCAATTTTGTATGGAGAAATTGCTGATGCCCCTCGCCCAGTCAGCCGGCCGAAGCTCCGCTACAAGGATGTCCTGAAGCGTGACCTTCAGTCGTTCGGCCTCCCAAGCCTCAACTGGGAATCGCTTGCTGGTGACCGAGCATTGTGGAACGCTTCCATTAGATCTGGTGTCAAAAGATCTTGCCAGCAGTACAATGACTTCCTTAACAGTAGAAGACTGAAGCGCCATACCAATCGTCGTTCTCGACGCAAAGGGCCTGAATGAATGAATGAATAGTGGAGACCGCTAAATCAAGCCCATTTTGTGCGTTTTTTTAATTTGGTAGAGAGGCTCTACACTTTCCTGTCTTCTTCTAGCAAGCGCCATGCTGCATTCATAGAAATGCAAAAATTGTTATAGCTGGAGAGAAAACCTGGGAATTAAAACGGCTGACTAACACATGCTGGACCACCAGATCAACCAGATCCAAACCACCAGATCCAGCTGCAGGTGATACTCTAATGTTGTTTCGCAGCATACATTTTGAGTTTATGCTTTGTTTGGAGGTGGCCACTCCAGTGTTTCAGGAGACTGCTGTTGCATCAGCTGCTCTTCAGCGTAAAGATGTGGATCTGGCAGTGTAGTACACAGTGGTGGAAGGAGTGCTAAAAAGGCTTCAGGAACTGAGGCAAACGGAGAGGGCTGAGGTTGCTGGAATTGAGTTTGCTGACAAAATACCTGGTGAGACAAGACCCAGAAAAATACCTGCAAGGTATAAGTACAGTTCCAAGTCAACAGGAGAAGACCATCACCCTGAGATTTTGTAGGAGTTTTATCGAACAAGGGAATACTACACCTTTTTGGATACCATTACTCAAGAGATGGTCAGACGATTCAAAGGAAAGGATAATAGTTCAACTGGCATTATCCTCAAAGGCTTACACAGTCTGACAATAGCATCCAAATGGTCAGAAGGAGTGGAACCTGGTGATGTTGAACTTGTCAGAACAGTTAGCAAGTTCTATGGGATTGAGGAAGAAAAGACCTTCACAGAACTTAAAGTGTTTCATGCATCCTACTCCTTCCCCAAAAGCAACGTGCAGGAAATGCTAAAGTGCCTAAAAGACAATGAGATTCTGTTTTCCCCTCTCTTTCTCAACTCCTTAAAATATATACAACATTACCTGTCTCCACATCTACAGTTGAATGGTAATTTTCAAAGTTAAAGCTTGTGAAATCCAGTCTTCTCTGACCTACTGATGCTCTCCATCGAGCGAGATATTCCAATTAATCGTGAGGAAGTCATTCAAATATTTAAAAACACAACAGACAGACGGGTACTGCTTTAAATACAGGTGATTTATTTAATAAATAATTGCATTTAAACTATGGAAAAAATACATTTGATTGTTATTTGAAGTAATAAGTCTTTCGTTTCTTTTTTTAGTGCCCTTTCTGGTCCTTCCGCCCCTGCCCCTGGTCGGTGCATGCCACTGGTTCTGACGTCACATTTTTTATGGATATCACAATGGCTTGTGAAAAGGCGCAGCTACTGTATGCAGGCTGTGTGTATTTGTCTGTGGATTGACTGTTTTGAAACGTACATGGTATTTAGCCCCTAGACCTCTGTTATCACAAAAAAAGCCAGGGAATTTCAGTTTTGACAATATGGGACCTTTAAATCTATATAAAAAAAATCATGGCAAGCCCCAAAATTCCTCTTCTTAAATAAAGACAAGACTGAGTTTATTGTTTTCGGCTCAAATGAGAATTCTCAGTGTATAAGCCCTGATTTAGAGAGTCTGTCCGTTTTTAGATCCTCAAGGGTTCAGAACTTAGGGGAATAATTAGATTAGGTGAATAAGTAGATAATGGGTTAGCGAGGCCAAGCTCTAGTCCCTGGAGTACTTTTACTCTAGTCCCTGGAGTAAGATTTTACTTACTTACAGGACAGTGAATGCTGTTATTCCACCCGACTCCTATCCATTGCCAAGAATCGAGGACTGTATACTGTAGATAACGTTGGTTCAGCAAAGGTTGTCACTAAACTGGACCTACTAAGGTGATATTGGCAGGTTTCTTTACCACCCAGAGCCTCCGATCTCTCAGCCTTTGTGACACCTGGTTAATTTTTACAGTACTCTGTAATGACGTTTGGGATGAGAAATGCTCCCTCTACGTTCCAGCGTGTGCTAAATTGTAATGCCTATCTAGATGATGTGGTAATTTACTCTCCTGATTGGTTACATCACGTCAATATTCTTAGGGAAGTTTTTACCTGTCTTGCAGGAACTAGTTTGACTAATGGGAATGTAACAATATTCTGGGTGTTTCTCAATGTCAAGGATACTTCCTTGGCAGGACTGGTCCTTCCAAGTCACTTCCTTCAAAGGCTAGACGAGGCTCCTCTTTAGCATTCTACTGTCTATGGTTTTTCAACGGCTCTGGAACAGGCTAGCAAGTGCACGTCAGTTCGTCATTACGTCAGTGAAAATGAAAAACAGAGCGTTGCTATGGAAGCAGTTCTGTTCACTCAGGCAATATAATCGTTTTTAAATCAATAAACTCCTTTTTAATCATATTGATTCTTTGACTGTCAAGTGTGTTTATAAACAGTGCGGGTCAATTTGACTCATAACATAATGGATGTAATTATTTTTTAAAACAAAAAAATATTTTAAAAAATTGGTAACGTAAATATACTTATATTTGAAAGCATATTGCGCCGTTAACGATCCGACTCCGTTAACGTCCGAAATTTGGAACTTTTTGAACAAGATAGCAAAGCTGCGCACATAGGATTGTGGGTGATTTGAGAGCGTGAAGAGCTCGAAGGCTACACATATGCATCCTTTCGTGTATATGGGATATTTTTTCGAACAGAGTACTCAGTCCTTTACTTTGTTGAAATTCCGAGGATCCTCGACATTGGAACAGTCCTTCGACTGATGTTGATGACGTAGCATCCTCGAAATTCTGGCTTCCGAGGATCCTTCCTTGACATTGAGAAACGGCTTCTGTGTAGTTAATTAGCACCTAAATACATTTTTTGATAGGTAAGTTAAGTGTGAAGGCAATACATAAAGACTTGTTGCAGTGTGATCCAGGCAGATAAGAAATGATATCAAAGAAAATTGGAATATAAGGAAAAACATTTTAATAAACAAAAGTAAATTGAATATAACAATTACAAGTCTGATAAGAATAATAATAATGTAAAAACAAGTAACAGAATCAAGTCAAAATAAAAGGTTCAGTAGGAAATAAACTTGAAAATGAAATAAACGCATGAATCTAAGTACTACTTTTAAAATATGACTAAGTATTGTATCTAAGTGATGAAATATGAAGTATAGTAAAATAAGTAATGTAAGGAAGTAAGGTCTATGCAGAATGCATGATGGCTTAAGTATTGCTATGCATGGGACAGCAAAAAAATTGCTATGCAATAGACATTTCATAGGTTGTGTCTACATGACTATAAGGTTCTGGAAAGTACCTAGTTGCAAAATGTTTAAGATATTTAAAGACCTATTTAGCACTTTTTGGGGGGCCAAAAAGCTTTCTTGTAGACACTCGAGAGCAAAGTGCACCCTCAGGTAAGGTCACTACATTCTTGCTCATCACACAGGAACCCCCAGTGAGCTATTGTCGTTTCAACACCACTTGGGATGTTCATTTAACTGATGAATGTAATAGAAACCCATTTATGACTGTGATCTGATGAGAATCTTGAAGGAGATGTTAGAGTCTCACTCTTTATTATGAGCCATTAGATGTATTTATCCAAACTTTCAACGGCATCCTGTTTAGAGTATTTTCTCCATTCATCTGGTATCTCACCATTCTCCTCAAATGTTTTATTGTAGTATTTCTCCAGATCTTTCTGGAATCTGCACACAAACCACTTCCAGTAGGGCAGCTCAGAGAGATCAGGGGTGATGCTCCAGTCTGCATAAACTCCTCCTGCTGTTCTGTAATCTCTACAAGGGAACCTTCCATCTGTTGTATAAACATACTGATCACTTGCCACTAAATTTGTACAAATATCAGCACAGAGATTCTTTGTTGAATGGGAACATGTGCCATTAATTCCTCTCACTCTGTGGAAAGGAACACTGTGTTCTCCATGATGGTTTTCTATGATGTTGCAGCAGACTGCTTTACAGAACGGACACTGAACCCAACAGCACTGACAGAGGTGATCAGTCAGAAGCTCACCTGGTCTGAACTTATAGTCCAGATTTGCTGGAAAAGTCTTTCCGTTCAATCTACTGCTGATGTCTGACATTATTGCAGGAAGTTCTTTTCTTATCACATCTTCTAGGAGGTTGAAATCATAAACATTATGTTTCACTGCTCTGAGGTCTTTTTCAGAGAAGATCAGCTCATCTGAGAGCTGCTGTGGGAAACTCCTCAACCACAAACCAACATCTCCTCTGTTCACTTGAACATGTTCAGCAGATTCATGCGCTGCTTTCATGATTTTCTGCTGCAGGAGTTTAATGTTCTCCTTCATCTTGGGTAAAACACTGACACTGAACTTATCAGTGATGTACCGACTGACTTCATCTCTGATGAAACTCTTGAAGTGCTCTCTGGGATTTTCAACATAGTTCATGTATTTGTCAAAATCCTCCTCTTCTGCCAGTGTCTTCAGGATGTGTTTCTCCAGATTTGATCTGTTTCCATTCAGTGATTCACAGTTTTTCATTATTTCATCTGCCAGATCTCTGGCAGTCTTCTTGTAGACACTCTGCTCAATGGGCTCTTTAAGTTTCTGACAAATAATCTCACCAAAAATAACAGCTGATGTTGCTCCATGACAGTATTTCTGGAAAATACTGTAGTATTGTTCTCTCTTTTTAACACATATTGTTTCCCTGAACAGTGTGTGTTGGTCAATGATCATCTTAATTTCTCTCTTACAGATGGAATAAACCAAATCCACAAAGAATTCATTCTTGAACTCATATTTCTCTGATCCTTCCTGATGTTCTGTTACTTTTCTCTTGATGTAATCTGTAAGTAGTTGAATGCAGCTGATGTTGTAGCCCATCTTTGAAATATTAAATGATTCAATCATTCTGTCTGTCTGCTGAATGACATCTGTGACTAATGATCTTATTTGTGTTTCATCCTCTTTAGAGAGACTGTGACTAAATGTCTCTTTAGCTGACCTGTAGGCATTTGTGAAAGATCCTGTAAATCCACTGGTTTTCTTTAACTGTACATAATCTGCATAACTGGTCACACAGAAAATATCCTTCCTCTTCCTCTTCCCTACAGGAGCACTTTCATATACATCACTGAGGATCTCTCTCACATCTGTCTTTATGTCAATCTCTCTGATTGCATGAGTGTCTCTGATTATCTTCTTCCAGAACAAATCAAACTTTTTCTTCAGTGTTTGTTCATCATTTGTTTTGTCTTTGAGTTGTAAGGCAAGTTCTTTGCTCTTTTCATAGAGAGTGTTTTCAAGATGTTTCCTCTGAGATTCAATGATTTTCTTCAGGTCTCGCTGCTGAATAATCCCATTTAATTTTTTCTTTGTTTCTCCCACAATGTTTTCCTGAATCTCTTTTATTTTAATTTCAAATGATGATTTCCACCGAATCAGTATATCTGCATCTGTGTCTTTCTCAAAGAATTCTGACATTGATTTCTCCACTTCTTCACTTGTCTTCTTCAGTTCAGTTTGAAGATCAGATTCCTCAACGTCATAAAATGCTCTGTTTTCTAATTTGTTTTGTAGTTTGTTCTCAGTTTCAATCATGGCACTGTGAAGAGTCCAGGACCACTTGCTGTATTCAGTCTCCAGTTTCCTATAGGCTGAAATCTCCAGAGAATTTCTGAAGCTGAAGACGAATCGTTCATTCAGTAAAGCCTCCCAGAGATCTTTAATACGATCTTTTAAGTCTATCAGCATTGTTCCGTGTGACTTTGAAGCATGAGACACAATAGACTTCTTTAGTTCTTGAATATTCTCACAGTATGATGGGTTTGGTGGTGCCATGGGTGGGTTTCCCTCCCAGAGCTGAGCAAAATACTTTACATCATTCTGAACATCAAATCTAATGACATCAATAAAACGCTCTGCATCATAGTCTTCCTCTTTAGCAGCGAGTTTTGTCATATCATCCAGTGTCTGCAGCAGTCGTCTCCTTCCCTCCTCATTTTTCTCGCCAACTGTGACGTCTGAGACATTCTGATGCACAAACACACAGCTGGGATTCAGTCTGACCTTCTTCATCCTCAGGAAGGCCTGAACAACAATCTGAAGAATGTCCTGCATCTCAGATGGGTCTTCACCAAAGATGCTGATCAAGGTCAGGTTTGCAAGACCAACAACAAATGTTGCCAATTCATTCTCATGATGTCTTGTTGGTCTTCCAGCCAGTTCTAGAGCTCGAAGACCCTCAGTATCAACAACCAGAATATAGTCAAAGTTCATCTGTGTTTTCATCTCGTCTGAGACTTTGACCAGCTGCATGAAAGCTCCTCTGGTGCACCTGCCAGCACTGACGGCAAACTGGAGTCCAAACATGGCGTTCAGCATGGTGGATTTCCCAGAGCTCTGAATCCCTAAAACTGACAGCACAAAGACTCTCTGGTCTCCCAGTTTCTGGATGAGTTTATCTAGAACAGCAGAGATCCAGATCACAGGAACATGAGCAGCATCTCCATCCATCAGCTCCAGTGGAAATCCAGAGATCATCATCTCTGCTGCAAGACTCGGGAGAGAAGAGAAGTCAAACTGCAGATCTTTCTTGTTTTTCTTCACAGATGAACATGATTCATAGATCTGACCGATCTCCCTCATGATGTGCTCCAAACCAAAGGCTGCAGCTTGAAGTTCCTCAGATATTTTCTCAAGTTCAGTTTGTTCAGCTTTGAGTTGCTCAAATTTATCATTGTTCTCTTTCAGTTTTAAGACTATTGACCACTTTTCATTACACTTGTGACGCAGATCGGAAAGGTCAGCTGATGAATGTTCATCCAGGAATATTGTGAGACATTTAATGAAAAACATTTTATTTGACACAGTTGAGTTCATTTGCTTAATGAAGAACTTCATAAACTCACTGATGTCAGATTCATGCTGCTGTTCACGGAATTTCTTCATCTCATTTTGTTTTCTACTGATGTCCATTTCTATCTTATCTCCTCGAGGTCGATGTAGTTCTTTGTTCTTCTGACTCCACTGATGCCACAGTTTTCCCTGATGAGGCAGAAATGAGTCTTTGATTTCTGTCAGATCTTTCTTCTCCAGTAAACTCATCATCTGCTGTGCTGCTTCTCGTCCTCTCCTGCAGTCTTCATCATCTTCCTCATCTACTCTGATGTCTGAGTGTTTAGACACATCTTCAAGTCTGAAAGTGGAAGATGATTCTGAGAGACAGTCATTTATAGCTCTACTGAGTTCTTCAGATACTTCTGACTGATTTCTGTCTTTCAGACCAATCTTGTATTTTCCTTTCCGTTTCTCAATGAGAGTTGAAACATCCTCAGTAAAAAGACAAATTAGTGGCTTTGAGCATTTGTAGAGTTTTTGAACTTTTATCATGCTTCTGTCATTCATGTCCAGTCGTGTTAGGAGAACAACATTGACTGAGGCCATTTCAGTGAGGATCTGCAGCTGTTTCTCATGGTCTCCTGCATCACCGTGTAGATTACAGAACGCAACACAGTCAGTGAATTTATCATCATATGATCCAGAGGGGCAGAACCAGGCGATCTCCACTACTCCATCCATCAGGACTCTGGTTCTGCTGCTGCCTGGGCAGTTCCTGTGGAAGAAAGTGTGGTGTTTCTCATTGATCAGACTGTTCATCAGATGAGACTTGGAGGAAGACACAGAGCCAAACCTGAAGAAAGACACCATTGGAGTTTCTGTCTTGTAGATCGGATGGGTTTGACTGATGATCTCATTGTTGGTGTTTCTCCTCTTCCAGCTCTTGTTGATTTGTCTGAATGTCCAGAGAGGAAACTCAATCTGTTGTGTGTCTGGATCAGGAACCAGCAGAGGCAGAGCGTACTGACACTGGGACAGTTTATTGGCCATCAGCTGCTTCAGGAAACCATCAGCACAATCAAACGCAGCCATCTGAACATCCATTGGGTGGATTCGCTCAGAATGATTTGATCCTTCATTAGACAAAAACATTTCTTCAAAAAATTCACACTCATATTTAGATGAGTCATTATCTCTCTGTTGTATTTGACCCCATTCATTGGCCTCATTAACATGAATATATCTTGCTCTGTAGTTCATCATCAGTAGTTTTTGTATGAAAGTCTGAACCAGCTCCTCTTCAGCACAAGATTCATGGGACTGTAATGAATGTTCAGTTATCTGAAGAACATCTGCAGCTCTCAGTTTATTGTGGCGCCTGTGAAGATGAAGTCTCTGAAATAGATGTGCTGTGACTTCTGCTCTTCCAATGTCATTGTTTTCTCCCTGTTTAAAACACAATGATACAGTCAAGTGAAACAAAAAATAAATGTATTATCATAAACAAAACAATACAGCATGTTTTATTCAGGGTTTTCCAGGTCTTTAAAGTGTGAAATATGTAAGGGATAATCCACGGCTAGCCATGCATTAAAGGATTTTAATGCACGACGTAGAGGCGAAGAACCACCCGACGCGAAGCGGAGGGTGGTTGCCTCTACGAAGTGCATTAAAATTCTTTAATGCATGGCTAGCCGTGGATTATCCCGCTTATACCTTGGTTATTTGCCAAGTTAAAAATAAGTTAAAGCTGTAACTGATGTTTACAGTGTAATTTTTTAACAGACGTGTAAAAATGACGGTTATTTCTTAAGTTAAGGCTCGTCAGTTCTTGCACTCCGTCCGCTTTAAATAAAGTAGAGCCATCGGATTGCTTTTATTTGAATGAATTCACATTTATTTAAATTCATTATTAAAAGAGAGAGAGACAGAGAACTGAAGGAGAAGGAACAGAGAGAGAGAGAGAGATGCGTGCGTGAGTTACCTGTGTGCGTCGATCTCTTCTTTAAAGTCTAGCAGCTACAGTCCCCTCATTGCTTAAGCATATAGCTAACTTAATGATTCTTTAATGGATTTATTACAATTATTTATGAATGACAGGCAACACTGATACAAATTAAACGATATTCAAAAATCATCCATTTAGCCTAGGGACCGTTCGGTATTTATGGAAGGGGCCACCGGAGGAAAATAGGGGAGGGTCATGTCTTTTTATTCTTTGTTGAGGGGAGGGTCATCCAACTTTTTTTAGTCTAGGGGGGAGGGTCACCCAACTTTTATATTCATTAAAACAGCAACATTTCAAAGTGGCTTGTTTGGTGCTATTTTTTCCCCCATTTATTCCATGTTGATCTCGCGTTATCAGCCCCCCTTCGATATCAGATGGGTATGACCCAACAAAAATTCAGTTTGGCGCTGTTTGACAGTGCGCGCTTCAGTTCGCGCTTAGAAAAAGTGCATCATGTCATAACAGAATGCCAAAGAAATGTTTACCCGGCAAAGCTTTAAAGCACGAGCAAATAATGAACTTTTGTTAAGTGCACAGTGTCCTGTGAGTGTAACTCTACCGCTGCATTAACATGTGATGTGAATGTACGTCGAGTTTTACAGTATTGAGACTGAGGCGCCAGATCTGCAGCTGATAGAATGTGCGCTGTAGCGCGATACTACCATATTTTAGTCTCCATTCTTATTTTGTTTCCACGATGTGTAAGATGTAGGGCTACCACATCTTTAAATTACTATTAGTATTATTTAAGTTAACATAAAATACATAGACCTACACCACAAAAACTAGTTGAGGATAAATTCGTTAAAATTGGGCGATTCCAGTGTTATGGACGTGACATTTGCAGTCAAAACTTAAAATAATAATTTTTAGAAAATGCATTTAATACCAATATTTTGAAACGTCTGAAAGGAGTCAAGACATTACAAAAATATCAGTCTACTACACATGCGTTTTATATTTAAGTGAAATACACATGTGGCAAAATATTTTTTAGTAATTCTATAAATTACACTGTGCAAACCAAAGATATATACCCACCGGATGAATAAAGATCGGCCTCCACAGAACATAAAATATTACATTATTTTTATTTTATTTTTCGTGTTCGCATTTATGTGGAAAAAAAAAAAAACAATGTTACGGGCGTGACAGTTCTCCATTACGGGCATGACTGCTCTGAAGCGACTTTAAAAAATTCACAGAGACCTCAAACAGAAAGCACAAAGCCTTTCTTTAAAGTGAATTTCGTTTTTTTATTAATTTTATCTTAATTTTAATCAATGTTTCATCTGGATTTAATAAATAAGAAGTAGTCTAAATATAGTAGAAAATAGATAATCATGACACGGAGGCGCGGGCGAGTGAACTGGACTCTTGTCTAATAAATGAACCGAAACTCAGCGTAAGGTAGGGCCTATGCTACTTGCCTTACAGACCTGAGAAATATATAGAAAGCTTAAATGTCCACTTTTACACTGAACAATTCAAAACGAAGGAAAACAGACTGCTTTCTGCTTATGAAATGTGCATTTCTCTCTGGCGCGTTCTGAGAAGATCGCGGCGCATTACCAACTTCATCTTTGCAGTCGACACAGAAAACACTTGTTTATTAAAAAACAATTAAAATGTCTCCTAGCTATATTTGACATATTAATAATCATTACTTTTGCCGGTTCTTTGTGACAGCTTTTAGGTGCTTTATTCGCATGTTGATCGAGTCACACCGCATCAGCACCGAAAACATGATTTTTTTCAAATCTAAAATCAAAAATCGTGATACGAACCGAATCGTAGGTTTGGTCTATCGTTACAGCCCTACACTCTAAAAACTGCTGGGTTAAAAAATAACCCAACCTTAACCACATGGCTGGGTCACTATTGGACAGAACACGCGCTGGGTTGGTTTGACCCAAGTGCTGGGTTTTACCATTTAACCCATATTTCTGGGTCATTCATTTGACCCAACCAGTGGGTGAAATTAACCCTCTTGCTGGGTTAAGTCTTACTCATGTGCTGGGTTATTTCTTGTCTCATTGCCTTAATAAAATTAGAAACAAATATTTGTTATATTATGAATGTAAAATAATTATTATCTCTGTAATACAATAAACCAGAGAGGCCACTGTATGATTTAAATCTCATTTTTTTTTATTTTATACATTTCTTTAATACTTTTCTTTATCGAATACAAATGTTAATCAATGTCAAAGGTCTGACATGTCCCCCTCATTTCATCCCTGAGGCACAGAATGTGCAGCAATTCACCAGTCATCTCATTTTGTAAATATTCAACCATGTTGGTCCTCACCTGTTGATTACACAAGTCAAGTCATCTTTATTTATATAGCGCTTTTTACAATACAGATTGTATCAAAGCAGCTTCATAGTGATACTGTAACATGAATATAATACAACAAAGTTTGTTTCTAGAAGAATATTGCATCATCATCCACCTTAAGTAAGGCAGATCAATAATATTGTTGAATATTAAATGTCCCCAACTAGCAAGCCAAAAGCCAAGGCAACAGTGGCAAGGAACCAAAACTCCACCAGTGACAGAATGGAGAAAAAAACCTTGGGAGAACCCAGTCTCAGTCGCTCAGTTCTCCTCTGGCCAACGAGCGAACAGTGTATGATTATGATCCAGGCAGCATTACAGGTCAGAGGTCAGATTGAATAAGAACATTCAGAATATTTATCCAGTTTCATCTGGCTCAAAGTTGGAGTCATCACACCGGTATGGAGACGAGTTTGTTGAGGATCAGTCATGTCGATGAGGCCTTCACAGGGCTGATGAGGCTGGCCCTTCAGGGATGCGTCATGGATGGGTCCAGGCGCAGGTCCACCTTCTGATCTGGATACGGCCTGGATCCGGCTGACTTCAGTAAACTTTAGAATGAACAGAAAGACAAACATTAGCATATATGCCATTCTTCTTATTAAATAATGAGTACATCAGGTGTTATAGGAAAGCATCCCTGGTTTCAGCTGACCTATGTTAAATGTTGACCTATGTCAAGTTAAGCTTTTTTTGTGGAGGTATCAATTATTAAAATTATTGCAAACATTACCAACTGACCAAATGTGAAAAACAAACAAAATGTGTATTGTGTAAATGTGTATTCTGCCTGAATTATAGTAATAGTAATAAAATAGTAATTTGGACAAATATTATCAACATTAAGGCATTAAAATAAAACATTATTTTATTAAAAGTAAAATATTACTGTAATGTTGAAAGTGTCTTTAACATTAAAACTCAAAAACCCACAAAGCTGCTCGTTAATCTCCTGACTGGCAGCGCTGATGATCGCCTCGTTTAGATGTTAACTTACACACAATTAAATGAAAGATGACATGCATTATGGTAGGGTAGGCTATCATATAAGTTTACATTTTTTAAGTTTTAAATATTAACGATCATTCGTTCAACTAAACGGGTATACTTTTATTCTCAAAACTGGCGCCTGTCCATTTATTTCTCCTTTCCTCAGTCGATGTTTATAAAGATTGCAAGTCATACATTTACTAAAAAAAACTAGGCTATATCAAGCTCTTGAAAGCCTTTTTTTTTTTTTTTGTCAGAAACGATGGTTCGAGACATTACAGAAGACACACGCAGACTGCTGGAACTTACCTCAGTTATTTCTTCTGACGAGTATTTCTAAAACTACGCCAGCAGACTTTTCACTCACAACTCACTAACGTTAGCTAGCCTACATTAGAGAGTTATTTCCCGCTGATTTTATGTGCGAGCCCTGTGAGGGAAACTGCGCGTGTGGATTTCATACAAAACGCTTTTCTCACTTTTAAATACAACGTCCACAATGAATAGGCCTACGATAATTACATGATAAATAGAATTTAAACTGCATATTTCAAAAAGGCTGCGGATATAGCTGGTTTAATTTCAAACGATGCGGCATATTGTCAAAAATTCTAACCGGCTAGCTGTGGCTAATTAATGTTTCACAGAATAAATACGTCCATCTCACACTTCCATATCAAAGACTGTATTTGAACAGTGAAATTAGCTTGCTGCTACCACCACAACTTATTAAAAATATAGGTAAACATCATATTAACTTACCATAAAACACTGCCTGCTCTGAGTGGCGTGCTCCTCGAGTCAGGTCAGAAGTGAAGAATCCAGAAAGTTCCGCAAAGAATGAAAAAAGTAACCAGTTGCTGGGTCAAAATAACCCAACCAGCGGTTTATTTGTGAATGACCCCCTTACAACTCATTTGACCCAGCATGAGCAACCCAATAATGTGTTTACAGTACCCCAAACAACCCAACTTTTTGACCCAGCACAATCAACCCAACAATTTGTTTACAGAAACAACCCAGCATTTTTTTGAGTGTAGTAAGATGAGAAAGCAAGAGTTTATGGTTTAAAAAACAAACAAACAATGGCTATCTGAACATCTTTGCCACGCGCAAACCAGTAGAATTAGGCTAATCAATAAATTATCGGGGAGGGTCATGCCTTTTTTCACAATCATTTTGGAGGGTCATAGAAAAATTTATTGCTGGCGAGGGAGGGTCATGTCTTTTTTGACAACAGATCTCAAAACTCCTCCGGTGGCCCCTTAAATAAATAACGAACAGTCCCCTACCTAAACGTTTTCATATGCGTCTCTCACTCTGCTTGCAAGTGTATCTGTGTTACTATGGTTACCAATGTAACGGATTAATTTCGAACTGTAATCAAACTGACTGGAACTACCTGTGCATTAAACGGTTTTACTGCACACCTTCCAGCCAATCAGAATCGAGTATTTAAACAGCCCATGGTATAAATGAAAATATTTATTGAGATAATTATGAATAGAAAAGCAATATGTGAACTAGAGCTTTTTAAGTTTAAAATGTTATAATGGATGATCATGAACTAGTTTTCTCCAGGTTTCTCTGAACACTCACCTGTAGTGAACCATCAGTTTTAGAGCAGATCCTCTTCATCTCCTCTTTCTCTCTCTCATATTCCTCTCTCCACTCCTCTCGTCTTCTCTTTAGTTCATCTTCATGTTGTTCTTCAATGAGTTTCGGTTTCTCTTCAAAAGTCTTTTGTTGATCTTCTCTCATGTTTCTTTCTTCTTTCAGTCTCTTCTCTACATCCTCTAGTTGTTCTTGTCTTTCTCTTTCTATTCTCTCTTTCTCTCTGATTATTCCCTCCATTTCACTCTTGAGTCTCTGAATCTCTTCATCAGAAATCTGTTTTTCTCTCTCCCACCTCTTTGTATCCTCCTCTTCTGTTCTCTTTGTTTCTTTGTCATGATTCTGTCGTTCTTCCTCCATCATCATCTTCCTCTTGTTTTCTTCTGCTTTATGTTTAGATTGAAGATCTTCTTTCTCTCTTTCCATTCTCTCTCTCTCTTGTTTCAGTCTCTGATTAAAATCATCCCAAACTCTCTGTTCTCTCTCTCTTCTTTTCTCATCCTCTTCTTCTCTTCTCATCTTTTCCTCTTGTTTCTGTTTCTCCCATTCCTCTCGTTCTCTCTTCATCTCTTCACGGATCTCTCGCTCTTTCTCTTTTATTTGTGCTTTATATTGATCTTCTCTTTCTATATATTCTTCATTTTTCTTCCTCTCATTCTCAATTTTGTTCTCCAGTCTGTCTATTTCTGTGTTGTATTTGATCTGAAGTTTCTCTTTTTCTTCCTTCATTTCTGCTATTTCATGTTTAAATGTCTCTCGTTCTCGTCTCATCTCGTCTTGTATCTCTCTCTGATGTTTCTCTTGTTCTCTTATTTCATTTTTGAGTTCTTCTCTTCTCTTTATCTCTTTGTCATGACTATTTTGTTCTTCCTCCAGTTTCTGTTTCTCCCATTCCTCTCGTTCTCTCTTCATCTCTTCACGGATCTCTCGCTCTTTCTCTTTTATTTGTGCTTTATATTGATCTTCTCTTTCTATATATTCTTCTTTTTTCTTCCTCTCATTCTCAATTTTGTTCTCCAGTCTGTCTATTTCTGTGTTGTATTTGATCTGAAGTTTCTCTTTTTCTTCATTCATTTCTGCTATTTCATGTTTAAATGTCTCTCGTTCTCGTCTCATCTCGTCTTGTATCTCTCTCTGATGTTTCTCTTGTTCTCTCATTTCATTTTTGAGTTCTTCTCTTCTCTTTATCTCTTTGTCATGATTATTTTGTTCTTCCTCCATCATCATCTTCATTCTCTCTTTCTCCTCTTTTAGTTTGTCCACCAGTTCTTCTCTTTCTCTGACTCTGTCCATCAGGATCTTCATCTGTTGTTCTTGTTTCTCTCTCTCCATCTGTCTGAACATCTTACACGAGTAGAAACTCCCTCCGTTTGCTTTCAGCATGTCATCTATCTTCTCCAGTAGATCAGACACCTGTGTTCGGTCTCCAGTCTGGTTATTATTGAACACATGATATCTGTTTCCACACGCTTCAATCAGGTTTCTGATCACAGATCCAGGTTTCCCCAAACACTGATCAATGGTTTTGTTTTTAAAAAAATCTCCTCTGGTGAAGAGCACCATGGTGAACATTAAAGATTTCTCACCAAACGTCTCTTGGATGATCTTCACTGATTTTTGTTCTTCTTTAGTGAATCGTCCCAGTGGAATCAATAGGAGAAACACATGCGGTCCAGGCAGGATCATGGAGATGCAGTGTCTGATTTCTCTCTGGATCTCTTCATTAGTGAGTTCAGTATCAAACAGTCCTGGAGTGTCGATCACAGTAACACGTCGGCCGTTGATTTCAGATGTTTCTCTTTGACTCTCACTGGTCACTGATTCAAAAGATTGTTCTGCTTTAAAAGCGTTTCTTCCTAAGATGGTGTTTCCAGTTGCACTTTTCCCAACTCCAGTTTTTCCCAGAAGCACAATCCTCAGATCATCTTCTCTCTCTCTGAGTTTTTCTTCTCTTCTCTTTTTCTCTTTGTCATAATTCTGTCTTTCTTCCTCCATCATAATCTTTATTCTCTCTTTCTCTCTGATTATTCCCTCCATTTCACTCTTGAGTCTCTGATACTGTTCATCAGAAATCTGTTTTTCTTTTTCCCACCTCTTTTTATCGTCCTCTTCTCTTCTCTTTCTCTCTTTGTCATGATTTTGTCGTTCTTCCTCCATCATCATCTTCATCTTGTTTTCTTCTGCTTCATGTTTAGATTGAAGATCTTCTTTCTCTCTTTCCATTCTCTCTCTCTGTTGTTTCAGTCTCTCATTAAATTCATCCCAAACTCTCTGTTCTCTCTCTCTTCTTTTCTCATCCTCTTCTTCTCTTCTCATCTTTTCCTCCATTTTCTGTTTCTCCCATTCCTCTCGTTCTCTCTTCATCTCTTCACGGATCTCTCGTTCTTTCTCTTTTATTTGTGTTTTATATTGATCTTCTCTTTCTATATATTCTTTATTTTTCTTCCTCTCATTCTCAATTTTGTTCTCCAGTCTGTCTATTTCTGTGTTGTATTTGATCTGAAGTTTCTCTTTTTCTTCCTTCATTTCTGCTATTTCATGTTTAAATGTCTCTCGTTCTCGTCTCATCTCGTCTTGTATCTCTCTCTGATGTTTCTCTTGTTCTCTTATTTCATTTTTGAGTTCTTCTCTTCTCTTTATCTCTTTGTCATGATTATTTTGTTCTTCCTCCATCATCATCTTCATTCTCTCTTTCTCCTCTTTTAGTTTGTCCACCAGTTCTTCTCTTTCTCTGACTCTCTCCAATAGGATCTTCATCTGTTGTTCTTGTTTTTCTCTCTCCATCTGTCTGAACATCTTACATGAGTAGAAACTCCCTCCATTTGCTTCCACCATGTCGTCTATCTTCTCCAGTAGATCAGACACCTGTGTTCGGTCTTCACTCTTTGTTGAACCTGTAAAAGAGGAAACATCAGGTTGGAGTAATGTTATTGTTAGTGATAATTGGTTCTTGATAAATGACGTTCCACTGAAGAAAGTATATTGAAGAAGAACAAGGACATTGTCTCAACTTCAGACAGACAGTTTAGTACCACTTGAAATAGTATTGGACTGGTTTCCTGGTCATTACCTTGTGAGAGTAAATGTGTCTGTAATGATTGCTGCTAGAAATGCGTTTCACAAACACACTGTCACAGCGGCCAATCAAGACGAAATATCTAATAGGAGTTAAGAGCCCAACTAATGGAAACACTAATCACTGTTATGGTGACTTCACATGAAACACAGAGTTAAACCCCTGTTAATTCTCAATAAAACTTCTGTAGACGTCTGACAGAAATAAAGTCAGTCTGGTTAGTAATAAGTGAAGCTGGTAATGCTGTTTGTGGAGTTGTTTAATCCTCCTCTGCTGAGATCTTCACAGATTTAATGTCTTCTTTTCTCTTCAGTTGATTTCATCTGAGGCTGTGGCTGAAGTCAGTTGTAGTTCTTGTGTTTCTCTTTTCTTCAATGATTCTGCTTGTTGCCTTAATTTAATTAATCCCTTAATTATCTATTTAACTTTAACTCTGATTCAGAGTTACTTTACACTTTTTAGAGTGGGTGCAAATGTTCTCTGAGTAGAGTTAATTTAGCTCTGGGATTTTGCTGTGCATAAAGCTATCACTTGCAGGCAGAAACAGTGGTGAATGGTACAATATTTATATTGTCATTGATATCGTTATCACAATAAATACCAGAAAATATTGTGATATAGTTTTAAGTCCATATTGCCCATCCCTAATTTATAAGTCTCTTCTCATGCTGATTGGATAGATCATTTGAACATGCTCCTCCCAAACTTTGTCAATAAAACATAATTTATAAGAAAAAAAAAGTTAATCCATGGGTCATTTATAGTGTGATTTTGACATACAGTGTTATCTTCCTTAAGTCATTTTTAGTTATGTAATTTGATTATGCATTGATGAAAAAGCAAACACATCTATAGCTTAAGAGGGAGGGGATCTAGTACTCTGGAATAACCACTAGAATCAGGAATCACTGTGATCAAGAGTGACTAATTGTGTGATGCCATTGCCACATGAATGTTTTTATGTTTTATTAATTCTTCAAAGCCACATCTGTAGGAATAAAACCTGTGATCATTATTTACCCCCCATCGGTTTTGAAATGGCTCCAACAGGCTCTGGATCCTCAGTTCTGCCTTCAGCCTGAGCTGTGTGAGGAAAAAAAAGAGGTCAGGATGAAAATACAGTAACAATAAACCACTCAAACACAACATAGCAAAAAGGAAGGTTTGAGATTCGGAGGTTCAGAGATTTCATGTCTTCTTTTGTCTTCAGTTGATTTAATCTAAGGGTGGGGCTGAAGTCAGTTGTACACTCTAAAAAGTTCTATGTTGGCTTTAATTAACTTTTTTATGTCAACGGGTCCCACATAATTAGGTTAAGTTGGATTTATGTAACATTATTTATTTCAATTAACTTAAATTAATTACATAAGGTTAATCCAATTCCGTTTAGTTGATCAAGGTTAACAGTCTTAATTTTGTCCAAAATAATTAAATTAATTAAGTTCAATTATCCTAAAATTAATATTTTTTACATTCAACCAAAACAAATAATCCAGTTTCACACAGCAAAAACTCCAGTGTTAAATGAACTCTCCTGGGAGTTTATATGGCTCCAGACTCAAGAGTGTTAAAGTTAATGAGCTAATTAAGTGATTCATTGAGTGATGATTGATCATTATTGAAAACACCTGATGTTAAGAAGCAGAATAACCAAAGAAGAAAATCAAATTTTTATCAGTGATTCAGGTCAAATTTTGATTATGTCAAAACATATGGAGCTTAAAATATGACAATATGATTTGAATTTGAATTGTGTAAATTTGAATTATTTACAAGTGAAATCTAACAACATTGAATTTTAGGTGGTAGTTTAAATAGTTCTCTTACGAGAGGTCTCTCGTACTGCGTAAGTATCTTATGCTAAGGGAAAATCCCTTTTCCACGAGATACTGAAGCCAAGAAAATTATCCTTAATTTTGTATTAATGTAAAACGCGTTGCGGCAGCATGCAGACATAGGCAAGACGGCTTGTGTGCCTATTGGCTGCTCTGCGGCAACTGCAGCAGCCTATCGAGCGAGGCCTAGCGTGACGTCAGACCCAATGGGGTGCTTCGCGCCCACTGCGTCATGTCCCGCCGAAACGGGCGTGGCCTAGGCCTATAAATTCAGCTCGCAGGCAGCTATTTCTGATTTTTCATCTCTTCAGCGAAGCACACGCATCGCTGGATCCCGAGAGAATCCGCGCCGTCTGAGAAAGCCTTTTCAGCGGGACGAGTCGTCACTGAAGTCGCTGGCCGCGCCGCCTTCAATCACCTTCCTGCTGCACTATCCGGCGTTATATCCTTTCTCTTCTACTGTGCTTTGTGTATGTGTGTGTGCTCGCCGCCGCGACACACACTCTCATTGCACTAAAAGAGCCGGGCGTCTTTTTCAAGACGCCCCTTTCCTGAGGATCACGCAGCTCTCGCGCTCGCTGATGGCGACTGCCCTCACTGCGAGCTAGTTACTGCCTATGGTGACTCTGAGGACTCACCTGGCATCCTTCTCCGAGACTGCTCCTTTGCCCTTCCAACCCGCAAAGCTCACCGGTTCGCCCGCTTGCCTTGCCTGCTTGGGGGATGATACCTGCTCTCCCTCTGTTCGAGCCGCGCAACCGCGCCGTTCACAGGGGATGTCTGGAGCGGACGGTCACGGGGCTGGCTTTCTCTCTCCCTCTGTTCGAGCCGCGCAAACTGCGCCGCTCACAAGGGAGGCTGGAAGCGGATGGTCGGGGTTAGTTTTTCTTTACGTTACAAGAAAGCTAGCCTGCCCCTGCGCCCCATTCACGCGTCACTCACCAAGGAAAAGGAGAAAAGTGTTTACAGTCCCGTCGAGACCGGACTGACCTCATTTTTCACACATGTCTCAGTTCCCTGATCAGGCGACTGGAAATGTCCATACTGCAGCAAATGTGCCTGTTTTTAATACACGCACGTCTGCAAGCAAACGCCGAAGAAAACATGTTGACGCTCTCTGATAATACTCGCGCTAACTGAATGCCTATGTATCTTCCCCTGTGGGCCTGTGGCAGATTCTCAGGTTTTTGCACGAGAGACCCGTGTTCGATCCCGGGTCTACCGGCAAACAAAATTATGCCGTCAATGCTCGCTCTGTCAGTTCCCTGGAAGGCGACTGCAGATGTGCATTTTGCAGCCGACGAGTGCGTTGTACAACCCCCTCGCCTGCACCCAAACACCATTTCTATGGTTTTCTGTGCGTCACTGGGAAAAAGGAGAAAAGAGAGCGTTTATAGTCCCGCTGCGGCAGGACCGACCTCCATTTCTCATTCCCCTCTGAAGTTCAGGCGACTGGAAATGTCGATATTGCAGTGAACGAGCCTGTTGTAATACACGCACGCCTGCAAACAACAGCCAGCATGTTGACGCTCTCTGTTTCTATGGCAACTTCTCGCTCGTTCAGTTCCAGTAAATGCGACTGTTCCAGTGTATTCTGCAGTAAACAAGTCGGCGACACAGCCCGCTTGCCTGCACACAAATGCCGCTTTCACGGCTACCCAGATAAATCCCATAAGAGTGTATTTTCTGGTGTCCCGGCCACGGCCGATGGTGTTATATGTGTAGACAAAATGCCCACTGCCCAGTGCTCATTCCTACACACAAACACAGCCCGTCACACAGGGCTCGCGCACATGAAATCGACCCAGCTCGATTGCGCATTAAACGTAGCAGATGTGCCCACTGCCCAGTGCCCACAATCACTACGTTCTGCATGTCTCCAGGTTTCTGTAAAAACGAAACCAGTGTGCATTCGCTCTGCCCAGGCGGACAATGCTTTCGGTGTGATAAATGTGCCCGCTATTCCGCGCCCACATCCACACATAGACATGACAAATCCTACGGGATTCGCCCAGCCCTCCCCCTCTCGGCTTACCACCGCAGAGGAGTCGAGCACGGGCAATCTGCCCGCTGTCATCAGCGCGCCCTCTGCCTCAAATGTCATAAACGCGACGCTTATGTTGCGGCACACCGAAGCCCCCGGTCGCCAAGCGACCAGCGCGCGCTTCGCATTCAACCCTAGCCACCCGTGCAGATACATGGGCGAGGCTGCCCGGGGTTTCGAAATGGGTGCTAGACATTATAGAAAGAGGCTCTTTGCTACAGTTTCGCCGACACCCGCGGCGCTATACAGCGCGCGTCGAGACCACGGTAAAAACAGAAGTAGCACACCTACTTCGAGCCGAAATTTTGAAACTATTGAGCAAAGGGGCCGTTAACTCAAGCTCAGAGCGAAGGAGGGCTGTACAGCAGATACTTCCTGGTACCGAAAAAAGACGGGGGTCTCAGACCCATTCTAGATCTGAGGCAGCTGAACAAAGTGCTTGCAAAGCGACAGTTCAGAATGCTCACGACCAGAAAAATTCTCACGCAGATTCGCAGAGAAGATTGGTTTGTGTCAATAGATCTGAAAGACGCGTATTTTCAAATACAGATAGCGTCACGTCACAGGCGATATTCGAGATTCGCCTTCGAGGGCCAGGCATATCAGTACACAGTCCTTCCGTTCGGCTTGTCCCTGGCACCCCATACATTTACGATGTGCATGGACACGGCGCTCGCACCCCTCAGACTACGAGGCATGTGAGTATTGAACTACTTGGACGATTGGCTGATTCTAGCTCAATCTCACTCGGTGCTCATAGAGCATAGGACCATTTTGCTCGATCACCTCGAGAATCTGGGTCTCAGAGTCAATTGGGCAAAGAGTTCTTTGTTCCCCAGACAGATAATATCTTTTCTGGGCACAGAACTGGACTCACTGTCTATGATAGCACGACTGACACATTCAGCGCACAGCGAGCTCTTTCCGCTGTGGCGCGTCTGTCCCGCTCAGGAAATTTCAGAGGATGCTGGGTCTCATGGCCTCACCATCGTCAGTACTTCAGTTGGGCTTGCTACGCATGCGCCCGCTACAGTTCTGGCTGAAAACGCGAGTTCCGTGCCGAGCGTGGGCTTCCGGTCTGCTTCGTCTCAAGGTCAATCAGAAATGCATCGCAGCTTTGAAATCTTGGAAAGCAAACGACTGGTACCAATCAGGTGTAAGCCTGGGGACTTCCTCGAGTGTGAAGGTAGTGTCTACGGACGCGTCCTCCACGGGATGGGGAGCGCTGCTCGAGGGCAGACCCTTCTTCGGCCAATGGTCAGAATGGGAGAAGCTTCTCCATATAAACTGCCTCGAAATACTGGCGGTAGACGAAATGCTGGCGGTAAATAGCCTTCTTGGCGTGCCTACTTTTGAAAGACAACATTTAGATTATTTAACGTTAAATGCCTGAGTCACTTTGGAATAAATCACAGTGTGTTTCACGATAAAACGTGACTTAGCCTATACAGTCCAGAAAATAGGCTATAGGTTATAGCAAATTCAGACCAACTGCTGGTCTACACAGAGAAAAAGCCCTTTCTAGGCTCTTCTGTTGTAGCCTACCGAGCTATTCGTTAGTCTAGTTGTTTGATGAGAAAATTAAATGTAGCCTATAGTTGCAATACACGCGTTTTGTAAGCTCCGTGCAACTGCTGCAGCGACTATTATTATATTAGAAATCTAATACTCAAGCTGTTTTCTCATTTTTCTACTCTTAATATTAAATAAAAAAACGACTGAACGAAAGATACATGGATTATCTTGAACCACCACCGCGTTTGCGGCAGAAAACTACTGCAGTGCAGCCAAAATGCTCTGTTCGACTTATCTGAGATCCTTTACTCTTCCCTGTGGATGACCTGTGACCTACTTTCTGTAAGATCTGAATTTTTGAACTTGAATTTTTGAACTTGAATTTTAGAAAACTGAATTTGAAGTTCCGAATTTCTTCATCTTGAAAACTTGAATCAGTATTTTTTTAAACTGAATATTTGCAGTATACAAATTCAGAACAAAAAAAACTAGCTGTTTGAAGATACATGTCTATAAAATTCAGCCATAAAAACATTTCAATTTGTTAAATTTCAAATGTTCAATATTCGTTTAAAAAAAAAATCTAATTCAGAACTAATTAAACTACCACCTAAAATTCAATTTTGTTAGATTTCACTTGTAAATAATTCAAATTTACACAATTCAAATTCAAATAATATTGTCATATTTTAAGCTCCATAAAAACATTACCAACACCACCTGATCAACTTGTGTCTTTGATCATCTGAGAATTATAATTTAGATACAACAGCCAAACAAAATCAGATTAGAGGATGGATACCCGATCCGAGCCCGACGGGACCCGCTGGTACCCGACAGGCCGGGCCGGGTTCGGACAGATATTTAGAAATTATGTTCGGGTTCGGGTCGGGTTCGGTCACATCAGCGCGATAAGGCATTGAACATTTTAAATTTAAAACAGCTTATTATGTAGGTAGCCAATGTGCCTGATGCTTTCATTTGATGCAAACGTTTGTTTTTGTGATTAAAATACATGTAAAATATTACCATATCTGTTTTCCTGCGTGCGGAAATTTGTTTATGTAGCCGTGACAACGAAAACACGTGCATGCGTGCCTGTGTTAAGCGCGCTTGTTGCTCCCTGCGCACGGACCAAATGCCTTCCTACAGTTGCTTAATAAAAGCGGGTTTCCACACAAACAAACGTACATGTATCAGTAGTATGAGAAAAAAAATGGGATTTTAACTGTCGGTCTCGGGTCGGGCTCGGGCAAAAATATCTTTATGCCTGTCGGGCTCGGGTTGGGTTCGGTTACTGCTCTGTCGGACGCGGGCCGGGCTCCGACAGAAAAATTCAGCCCGATCCGCTTTCTAACTCAGATACAATAGCCAAACAAAATCTAAAGTTAATGATTTAACGGTCAAGACTAAAGCAAACACTGAAACTAAAGCATCACCATAACGGTGTCTTAAATTTTTGATCTTCTCCTTCAGTGATTCTGCTTGTTAACATCAGGTGTCTTCAATAATGCTCAATCATCACTAAATGAATCACTTAATTATCTCATTAATTTTAACACTGTTGAGTGTTAATTTAACACACGTTTTAACACTTTAACACTCTTGAGTATGGAGCCATATAAACTCCCAGGAAAGTTTATTTTATGAGTTTTTGCTGTGTAGTTTTAAGTCCATATCACCCATCCTTAATTTATAAGTCTCTTCTCATGCTGATTGGATAGATCATTTGAACATGCTCCTCCCAAACTTTGTCAAGAAAACATAATTTATAAGAAAAAAAAAAAGTTAATCCATGGGTCATTTATAGTGTGATTTTGACATACAGTGTTATCTTCCTTAAGTCATTTTTAGTTATGTAATTTGATTATGCATTGATGAAAAAGCAAACACATTTATAGCTTAAGAGGGAGGGGATCTAGTACTCTGGAATAACCACTAGAATCAGGAATCAATGTGATCAAGAGTGATAATTGTGTGATGCCATTGCCACATGAATGTTTTTATGTTTTATTAATTCTTCAAAGCCACATCTGTAGGAATAAAACCTGTGATCATTATTTACCCCCCATCGGTTTTGAAATGGCTCCAACAGGCTCTGGATCCTCAGTTCTGCCTTCAGCCTGAGCTGTGTGAGGAAAAAAAAGAGGTCAGGATGAAAATACAGTAACAATAAACCACTCAAACACAACATAGCAAAAAGGAAGGTTTGAGATTTGGAGGTTCAGAGATTTCATGTCTTCTTTTGTCTTCAGTTGATTTAATCTAAGGGTGGGGCTGAAGTCAGTTGTAGGTCTCGTGTTTCTTTTTTCTTCAGTGATTCTGCTTGGTAACAGCAGGTGTTCATCACTAATGCTCAATCATCACTTAATTAATTATCTCATTAACTTTAACACTCTATAGATTGGGACAATATGTACTTGAGCAGTGTTGATTTAACACTGGGGATTTCGATGTTTACCTGTGAGGTTGTAGTAATACTGAATACCTTGATTAGCTTGTTCAGGTGTGTTTGATTAGGGTTGGAGCTAAACTCTGCAGGAAAGTGGATCTCGCGGTCCAGAGTTGAGGACCCCTGGAGTAAAGAGTGTTAAAGTAACTCTGAATTAGAGTTAAAAGCTGTTTACACAACACCGTTTTCAACTAAAAACGCAAGACTTTGTATGCATTTTGGCCGTTCGTTTATACAACAACGGTGTTTTGGGTGCCTGAAAACATAAAGTTTTAAAGACGGGTTTCAAAGTGCAGGTTTTTGAAAACAGTCTCCATGTAAACAGTAAAAATTTGAAACTCTAAAGACGATGAGGTCATTCACATGCGCATTATGTGTTCAGTCTATAGTGTTTCATTGCCATCTAGTGGCCTGGCTGCAGAATACAACGTTTTTAGTATTTTTTGCGGATCCGTGTGAATGGGGATCATTCTGTATGCAGAGAAGACAAAGGAAAAACTTATCTGGGGCCCGTTCTTCGTACGTTGCTTAAAACATCCAAGATCAAATGAGACATCCAAGATGATATCATCGTGCTAATCATGATCTGGCTAATTAGGTTCTTCGAACACACTTGCCGTATATGATTAGTATCGCTGGATTGAGTTATCTGAGATAATTGCGCGTTCATGCGCTGGTTTAAAAGGGGATATGTATCGATAGTAGAAACATTGATCAGCAACGCTGCTATTGGCTGCTCAGCGTGGCCAGAGAGCAGGCTCAGTTTTTCTCCTCAGCAGAGCAAGAACTAATAGTCGAAGTTTATTCGGAATTTTAATGTTTAATCAAAGCGCCAGGGAACACCTCAAAGTCTGCAAAAGCCAGGAGACAATTAGGCAAAAAGTAGCAGACAATTTAAATCCGTTAGAAGTGGCCATGTTAGATGTTTTTATCACTTATTAGCCTTATTTGTATTTTAATAATTGCATAATTACTTTGTTCATTGTAATGTCAGAGTCACCACACTAGAACATGGGAACAAATAAACGTGAAGTACAAAAATATTCTACATAATGGTAATTTTTAATTATATTATAGTCTCTTTTATAAAAGGCACTGTTAAATAAATGGTTGTCTGTTTATAAAAGCAACCAAGAAAAAGGCTGAGAAAAAAAAAAAGAAAAGATCTTAGTAGCCTACACTGTAAAATAATTTTTGCTGCATTAAATTAAGGCCGTATAGTCATTTCAACTGTTAAATCTTGAGTAATGATGAATTGCTTTGACTTGTGAAAGTGAAAACTGATAAACTTATGTTAATGTAAAAATATTTTGCCATGAGTTATTGATCACATTTTTCCAGAGTGTAGTTCATTGTAATGACATTGGCCCTCATTTATCAAAAGTGCGTACACCAAATTTCCAGCGTACACCTGGCGTACACCCAAAACCACGGTGACTTTGAGATTTATCAATATGGACGTTGGCGTACGGCACGCTCAAATCCTACGCCAGCTCAGGAGGTGGTGTACGCACGTTTTGAGTGCGGGAATGCGCAGAAAAACAATTCCTAACACCACAAAACGCACTGACAAACTAAAAGATATGATATATTATGACCCACTGTAAAAAAACAACAACATAGTAATTATAAACTTCAGTGTTTATTTTTGTGCAACATGGACTTCAATGTTTAATTTGTGTGACTTTGCCAAAGCATTTGAATTGTAGGCATATGTATTCCTTAAGTTGCGAGCCTGTGTGCTTTACCTGACGTTTCAAGCCTTGTTCGCCTGGCTCCGCAGCGCGAGTCTCTGCAGAGTGCGCGCGCACCTCCCCAAACGGATGAGGCGTTTATACTCGCCGTTGTACTATTCTTTGAAACGATGGTTAGGCCAGGGTCAGGCCCGGCAGGTGTGCACGGACTGGGTTTAGTAATGAAAGGCTTTCATGACCAAAAAAAAATTCAGACTGACAAAATAATAAAAATGACATTCTTCTTCTTTTAAATAATAATAATAATAATAATACAAATAATAATAATAACGACATTCTTCTTCTAAATAACAATAAGCGTCATTAATAATAAAAATCAAGAAATAAATTTTGTTTCTTTCCACTTCCCTGGTTTCGCTTTCTCTTTCTCATAGAACTTTCTCTTCTTTGCCGTCTTCCGTGTGTCCATGGCGTAAAATGAGGGCGTGGGGGGAGCGGAGACTTGAATATATAGGGGCGTGTTATTCTAATGACGATCGTTTTCAGCCACAGCATTTATCAAGGGCAGGTATTGCGTACACCTGGATTTTAAAGGTACACATAAATCAGGCGATGAAAGGAGTGTAAGCATAATCTTACACCAATATATACGCCCGTTTCTACGCAAGAATGATAAATGAGGGCCATTGTGTTTTCCTCTTTTGTGCACTTTCACATTATACACCAACACTTGTATCTGTTCCCAAGAAAGTGGTGGCTGAAATATGTGCAGTAAGTGGACATTTTCTAACTTTCCAAAGGAAAGAAAGTATAAGACTTTGTAATGTCCATTTGTTTCCATTGCACTGGACAGTGAATAAACCCTCTCAGATAACTGTCATATGGAGGAACTGGCCTACCTGCAAGTGCATAAATAACTTTACTTAATTTATACTTGTATGCTTTATGGCTGCAATATAAGTTGCATGATTCCACATCTACAGAAAGGCCTACAGAAGAGTCTGCACAGACAGAGGAGACATAGGCCTACAGGTGGGCAGTGTGTAGCCAACTTTTCGTTTTTATGCTTTGCATGAGGCATGTGTCTAATATCTCTTGTTGCATGCACTTGACCACTGGCTTTTCTTTACAAAGAACAGTTGAAATAAAACTCAAGGAACTAAGCATATTTGTCTTTTATTATAAACATTTAATGAAAAGTGTTTTTTTTTTTGGCAGTGTTGTGCACAGGCCCTGTCAGGTGTGCAACCCTCAGACTTTTCAGACACTGAAATCTTCCCTTTAGTTAGCCAAAGTTCATTTCATTGTGTGCCCTTGTCCTGGCCAGAGCTGCATTGTAACTGGTATGGGTCAGGGAATGGGGTCATAAAACACCTGTCTGCAGGCAGGGACATGTCATAATCACCTATGAAAAAATGCAGTTCTGTTAGGATCAGCATAACCCAGCGGGCACCTTGACGTCAATTTAACATCAAAATGACATCAACATTGATGTCAAAATGACGTCACGAAATAGGTCAAAAATGAAAGTCATATTGACGTCAAAGTGTCGATGTCAATTTGATGTAAAGATTTTGACCTAGAGCTGCTGATGTTATTTTTATGTTATTTTGATGCTTTGTTGGTATTTGATGTAAATTCAACATTTATTTGATGTCAAGATGTCATGATGTTGATCCCAGCAGGCACAGGATATGGACTACAGCGTCGGTCAGTCGTTGGATTTTGGTTGAAAATGAAAGTCGGGTTGATGTCTAAATGCAGTGTTTGTTTGACGTCAAGCTCTAACGTTGGGCAGTCGTTGAATTTTGGTTGGAATAAACCAAACAAAAAGGTGAAATGCATGGCCGTACACTTATTACCAGCTTCACTTAAAACTAACCAGATTTACTTTATTTAGTTTCCGATTTAAATAAATCATATTTTGTATTTTAAAGTCACCATGATGGTGGTTAGCGTTTGCTTTAGTTGTCCTCTTGACCCTTGACTCTGTAATATAAAAAATTCTCTGGCTGCTATAACTGTGTGTTTATAAAGCACAGGTGTTGTAGCTAAAAAAGCCATGAGAAAATGGGATCAGGTGATGTTGGCTGTTTATTGAGGATGACGACGACGATATCATCATGTAATTGCTTGAATCCCTGATCTTATTCAGTGTCTAATGCTTTGATTATATAGGACTTGTGGTTTTAAAACTGTTTTATTCATAATAGAAGTCATTTGATTCTACAGCATGTCTAGCTGTTTTTTCAAATAATATACTTGGTTTTGAAAAACTATTTAATGCATAAAATCCTTTAGTCTATGGCAGTACTAAGACCCACACAGACATCAAGAAACAGCATATGAATCTCAACAATGGTGACAATCAAACAAAATATCCAGATAATCAGATCAACTCCAGCTGCATAATTTATTTAGCCGCAATGCATGCTGGGAGATATGGGTGAGTTTTGATTGGTGGTACCCAGCATTAGGGCTGGGCGATTTAAATCGCGATATTGTTATGCGCATCTCGTCAGTAAAGCCGGTTCCTTGATTAGTAGTAAATCGCATCACCTGCTTTCAGATGGAGCGGCATTTACTACAAAGAGCCGTAGTTAACTGACAAGCTAAGCCATATCGCATTAATATCGCGGACGTATCGCCAGCGATAATTAATGCGATATGGCTCAGCTTGTCAGTTAACTACGGCTCTTTGTACACAGCAAAAACTCCAGTGTTAAATTAACACTCCTGGGAGTGTATGAGTCCACAATCAAGAGTGTTTAAGTTAATGAGATAATAAAGTGATTAATAAATTTCAATTTTAATAAATTTTTAATTTTTCTTTGTTCAACTGGTGATTATAATTCAGAAACAACAGACAAACAAAATCTAAAGTTAATAATATATGGGTCAAGAGCCCAACTAAAGCAAACACTGATCACCATAATGGTGGCTTACAATTTGTGATTTTCTCCTTCAGTGATTCTGCTTGTTAACATCAGGTGTCTTCAATAATGCTCAAGCATCACTAAATTAATCACTTAATTATCTCATTAACTTTAACACTCTTGAGTGTTAATTTAACACTGGAGTTTTTGCTGTGTAGTAAATGCCGCTCCATCTGAAAGCAGGTGAAGGCGATTTACTACTAATCAAGGAACCGGCTTTACTGACGAGATGCGCATAACAAAGTGATGCGATATATCGCCCAGCCCTACTGAGGAGGACTTTTACTTTCTGAACCTGGACTTTACACCTCTGCATAGCAATGTCACATGTCAGCCAAGAGCAAAGAAATAGCCTAAACCAGAACTGGAACTTATCTGAGCCACACAATCTGTGTATATTAAATATGGAGTCATCTCAGCCTTAATAAGCCTGTTAACAAGCAGAATCACTGAAGGAAAGAAGAGAACAGAAAAAGAGACGAGCAGAAACACAAGAACTGACTTCAGACACAGCCTTAGATGAAATCCACTGAAGATAATAGAAGACATTAAATCTGTGAAGATCTCAGCAGAGGAGGATTAAACAACGCCACAAACAGCATTACCAGCTTCACTTATTACTAACCAGACTGACTTTATTTCTGTCAGAACTCCTTATTGAGATGTTTAAAGGCACACTATGCAAGAATTGTACCTTAATATAACAGCTTCAAAGTCATTTCGGTGGTAAACAAACTCATAGTAGGGCGAATAATCCTGGTAGTAAAGCTTAGCAAGTTTGAGAGAGGCGCCCCCGACAAATCTCACGAGAACACGACTTGCTTTACGGCAACGATGTCACACACATCAACAACCATAGATATCATATATAAACGCTAGATGTCTTATGGCGCAGTCACTTCCGGCATCACCGTTCGGCCATCTTGTCACAGTGCTCTGTGCATTAAGGCGAGCGATCAGCATGCACACAAATCCTCATATCTCACTGAAATCTTGACGGATTTACAAACGGTTTGGTTTCTTACAAATGTTATTAACGTGGCTATAATTCCGAATGCTTGAACATGTATGTTATAATTATTTATATGTATGCAGTGTATGTATGCAGTGTCATAACTACATCTCTGATGTTTATAACAAACCAAACCGTTTGAAAATCGGTAGAAAATTGAGCAAGTTATGGTTATTTGTATGCACCATTAAACGAGTGAGCGAGCACACTGTGGCAAGATGGCCGCCACGTGCGGACGTCGACCTCCATTGGCCAGCAGCGCGCACGAGACATCTAGCCTTTATATATGATATATATGTCAACAACAACATGAAGCACGAAGACACTTGCACGCATTTCAGACGTGATTCTTGGAAGACTCGACGATGGAAAAAAAACAAAGAAAGCGCAGTCGGAAGAGTGTAGGAAAAGGAAGAGAGAATCTGACCGTGAATCTGACCGTGTGAGGAACTGGACAAGAGTCCTGATAGTCCCACTCGGTCAGGCTTTCACTCGTTGGCGCGAGCTAAAAAGCAGCACTGGATGCAACAGCGATGCTGACCTGGCGATCTTGTTGATGGACTAACGTTAGTAAATCTCTTTTTTGTAAACCTTGATTCCTGCGATTATCAAAGAACTAAATCAAAACAAAATATTTTTTGTATATGAGACATGTTTAAGAAATCTTTGGATTACATTGTAAAAGTTCAAAATATATGCTGTGCAAGAAACAGTGCTGCTATAATTAATAAAGTAAACCTAAATTGGAAAATTAGGTTCCCAAGTAAATTGGGATATATATGAGTTCAGCGATACAGGTTAAATGATTGTGAAATAATGATTATGTTAAAACATAACCATCACCATCAGATCACCTTTTCTCTTTGTTCATCTGGCTGTTATAACTCAGGTACAGCAGCCAAACAAAATCTAAAGTCAATGATTTAAGGTCAAGAGCCCAACTAAAACAAACATTGATCACCATAATGGTGACTTAAATTTATGGTTAAATTGTTGTAAATTTTACTCATTTTAAATGGTTAACTTTTAAGGAAATAATTTGATTAATTATTACTCAATTCTAATTTGTTAAATTTAAATAATAATATTGCTTGTAATCTGTTGCCACAATTTTATTGATTAGATATAGCGTATTCATTTTTACAGTGAACTTCATATTTGCAGCTGACACAGAAATTAATAAACAACTAGATGGTAAAGTTCGTAGACAAACTTTAAGTCGGCTTGAAAAAGCCTAGCCAGAAAGTTTGAAAAAGTTTTAAACTGTTCTAGCATGGTTTACCATGATTTACCATGATTTACCATGTTTCTAGTATGGTTTACCACATTGCTAGCATGATTTACCATGTTTTAACATGACCATGGATGGTTGGATGGATAGATCAAGATTAGTTAGAAAGAAAGAAAGAAAGAAAGAAAGAAAGAAAGAAAGAAAGAAAGAAAGAAAGAAAGAAAGAAAGAAATATTAGTTAGAAGAAACAAAGAAAGAAAGATTAGTCCAGTGCCTAAAAGAATGATTTTTTTTTTTAAACAACTTTTAAGAAATCCTTTATATATCAAAAAATCTGGGCATTTATGCAGATTCATTAATCAACAACATAAATCAAAGTCAGAAAGAAGGATTTTAATGAGTTCAGTGATCAAGTTCAAATGATGATTGTCATAATATAACCAACACCATCAAATCACTTTTTTCTTTGTTCAACTGGTGATTATAATTCAGAAACAACAGACAAACAAAATCTAAAGTTAACAATATGCACAGCAAAATCTCCAGTGTTGAAATCCTGGTGTTAAGGACTCTTAGAGTAAAGAGTTAAATTTCTGGTGTTGAATTTCAAGGGATTAACTCTGCTAGTGTAAACCGCACCCTCTGGCTGGTGTAAATATGTAGAGTTACTAAATGTACACCAAGAGAGTGTTATTATTTACATCCGGGACATTTACGCGCTGGGCGCGACGAAACGACCTGAAACTTTTTTCACAGACGCCATTTTCTTTGACTCACGATGCAAGGCATACGAGGAGGGAAAACGCAGATATGAAGTGTTTTATCGCATTTATATATGCATTTTATAAAATTTTATTACATTATATTGTTTTATTACAATATGTATGTGCTGTGAACGGCTAAACCGGTCTCAGAAAGGCATTTTTATTGACGCGCGATGCGAGCAGACCAGGATGAGGTTGCTTTTAAACAGAGAAACGACGAAAGTAAGTGTTTTATCTAATTTACAATATGTATTTTATAACATAATGATTTATAGAGAAATTGAAATGCTCTCCGTGCTTAAACGAGCCGAAATCTTTCTCAAAGGCGACATCTTTGATTCAATACGGAGTAGGGCTGTGCGATATATATCGTGAGATTGTTATGCGCATCTCGTCAGTAAAGCCGGTTCCTTGATTAGTAGTAAATCACCATCACCTGCTTTCAGATGGAGCGGCATTTACTACAAAGAGCCGTAGTTAACTGACAAGCTGAGCCATATCGCATTAATATCGCGGACGTATCGCCAGCGATAATTAATGCGATATGGCTCAGCTTGTCAGTTAACTACGGCTCTTTGTACACAGCAAAAACTCCAGTGTTAAATTAACACTCCTGGGAGTGTATGAGTCCACACTCAAGAGTGTTTAAGTTAATGATATAATTAGGTGATTAATTTAGTGATGATTGAACGTTATTGAAGACACCTGATGTTAACAAGCAGAATCACTGAAGGAGAAAATCTCAAATTGTAAGTTACCGTTATGACGATCAATGGTTGCTTTAGTTTGACTCTTGACCCATATATTATTAACTTTATATTTTGTTTGTCTGTTGTTTCTGAATTATAATCACCAGTTGAACAAAGAAAAAAAGTGATCTGATGGTGTTGGTTATATTATGACAATCATCATTTGAACTTGATCACTGAACTCATTAAAATCCTTCTTTCTGACTTCGATTTATGTTGTTGGTTATAGCATAACTGTGAATCTGCATAAATGCCCAGAATTTTTGATATAATATAAAGGATTTTTTAAAAGTTGTTTAAAAAAAAAAAATCATTCTTTTAGGCACACACAGATGTCAAGATTCAGTCTATGCATCTCAACAATGGTGAGGAGCAGAATATTCAATTAGGAAAAGTAAATTACATAGACAATTCAGATCATAATTTATTCATACCGCAATGCATGATGGGAGCCATTCATGAGGTGTGATTGGTGGCAGCCACTGCAACATGCTTTATTATTGTCACCATTGTTGAGATTCACAGGCTGATTATTGATGTCTGTGTTTTAAATGAATTTATTTGAATGTCTTTTGATCAGAACAATGTTTATTAAATACAGAATTTTAAGTAAAATACTGATAATCATAGGCTGAAGAATCACTAAACTGCTGCTAACAAGTTAAACCAAACTATCTCAATAAGTTTTCTTTTTCAGATCACAGCATGATTATGTCAAAACATAACCAACACTATAAGATAACATTTTACTTTGTTCATTTAACTGTTATAAATCAATAACAGCAGACAAACAACAGTAAATATTAAAGTAAACATATAATGGTCTAGAGCCCAACTAAAGCAAACACCCATCACCTTAATGGTAACTTACAATTTGTGATTTTCTCCTTCAGTGATTCTGCTTGTTAACATCAGGTGTTTTCAATAATGCTCAATCATCACTAAATTAATCACTTAATTATCTCCTCAGCCCTAAATGCCGCTCCATCTGACGGCAGGTGATGGTGATTTAGCCTACTACTAATCAAGGAACCGGCTTTACTGACGAGATGCGCATAACAATCTCACGATATATATCGCACAGCCCTAATACGGAGCTGACGACGAGAAGGTTTGCTTGTAACGTTAACAGGGAAAACACCCAAAGTAAGTGTTTTTACTTAGGTAAAGTTGGTCTTATATTCGCACATTCGGACTTCCGCGTTTAAACACTTTTTCAATAGTATGCGCAATAAAGCTACTTTTTGCAAATTCTAAGCAGCTACATGATCTTGACAACAAAGATGGTCAACTACTACATTTTCCACAATCGATAAAAATGGGCAAGTATTGTTTTAATGGCACACTTACTTGCGAATGTCCACTGAATGTCTAATGTAGTGTGGTGAACAAGATAGGGACCGTCTAAAAAGTTGTAATTTTTTTTCATTGTGTGCAAACAGACAACTACATTTTAGCCAACTACATATGTACCAGCAAATCTCTCTAACATTATGAGTTCTAATGCTATATAATGTCCTTTAGCAACAATAAAAACTGCATTATAATGATGGTGTTTAAAAAGGTGTTTAGGAAATAAGAAAGAATGAACATGTACATGAACTGTAATTTGGTAACAATCCAGACTGTAGAACGTACAAAATCATGTGTAATCTCCTGAACATAGTTAATCGCTTCATTTTACAACTGTTTATATTAATTTATTTGAAATCAAAATGAACAAGAACCGTGTTGGTGTTGGTTTTAATAATGACATATGATTTATTTCAATAGGTTTTGCAAGCATGGGCCGACTGTTCCAAAGCAAGTTGGATCGTCTTATCTGGACCCACAGAACATACTACAGCCCATGGTCTTGCTGTTTTATGCACCTCTGTTTTTCTGTTTTTAAGTGTAATAAAGACTTTACAGTGTAACAGTGTTCTCCAGGTGTTGAATAAAAAGAATGGCTAAACTATCTTTTATGTTTTCCTGTTGTATAGCATCTTCGTTTAACATTAAACTCTCACGTCACAATAACACAATGTGCATTGATTGAAGTTTACAGTCCTGCAGAAATATCACTGTGGTACTGAATCCATCAGATTATTGACAAGTACTCAGAAAGCATGACAGCAAACATGATGTTTATTTTGGGTGTGGATTTTGGAATAAACTGCTGCTTCAGTGTATATGTAATGAGTGATTATAATCAAGGTTTTCTTTCTAAATATTACATGAGTTAATACTTGTGAGATTTTACTTTGTTTTAGAAGTTACCAGTGTGATTACTGAAATATTCTTTTCATGTATTCTCTAATGTCTGTATTTGATATCTGAATGCCGTAACAGTGCTTGCTCATTTAGCCCGGCTTCCAGAAATGAAATATGGAAAGATGTTTTGTTTTGTTAAGAAAGGCCTTCAACATGTGTCAATACATACATCTGGGAGTCACAGGGGTCATTGAAGTCTATCGTTTAAGAGAACTTTTCTCAGTTAAAGCCTTACTTTCTAGTTAGACTAAAGTGTAGTTCTTCTTGGAGAAAGAACGCATAATCCTGATGTTTTGAGAATACTCTCCTGTTTATAGTTAGAGCCTGGCCAAATCCAACCTTGAAAAAGCTGTGTGTCAATGTGTGTGTTAGTCTTCTTGGTTACAGGTTAAGAAACCACTGGCAGAGTGTTGTTCGGGACATGCTGGCGCCCAGCAACCCAAATCTGAGACCTGGAAGATCACGATGTGCCTAACTTCAGGGTCCGAGTTTCAGCTGCATAATCGATGGAGATATGCTTCAGTTTATCTGTATATGTGTGGAAAATTGTTTAGATTTTATGTGTACTTAGCCAATCAGAAGTAGCTAACCTGTAAGCAATGATGTAATCAATGCCCTTGGAAATGGTAAATCTGCTGTGATCTTTGTAACCAAGCAGGGCGGCCTACGAACTCCTGTGTGAGTCAGTCTTGAAGCTGACATCTGCTGATGAAACTGAAAACTCTTCAGTAAATCTTTTCTTTAATTTATTATAATTCTGACTCCTGGTCTTCATTCATCATATCTGGTTCTGGGTCTTTGACTGTGTGCCCCTAACAGGTGAACATTTAAAAAACTTGCAAAACTCCTATGGGGTTCTATGGCACACCTTCCATTAAAAAATATTACATTATCTACATTTATTTATTACTGTAATGGCTGAAAACAGTAACTTCTTTACTTCATGGATGTATTTATAGAGGAATGATTTGCTTTAAAAAAACATTGAAACCATTATAAACAAAGTACAGTTTCACCGTATACCTTCAATGTGTCTGTAATGGTTATTGAATCATTTTTAAGTTACATAGCACAACCCTACAAAGAAATACACTACCTCAAATTACAACCTCATTAAAGCAAAGACATTGACTTACTACATGTGAGATTTTGCCAATACCTGCCTGACTGTACATACAGTACACAAATATTTTAGAATGAAACTACATTAATTCACCAAAGGGATTTTTTTTATTATCCAAAGAGTGTAGTGCTTTCCTAATGACCGGGCTGACTTGCTCCAGGTTAAATTTCCACCATAACTCGCATACTGTACGAACAATTATCAAATGTTGATTAAAAAAATTACTGTAATTCCCCTGAAGTATTCTTTTCATGTTTCAAAGGGTGTAGTACTTTCCTAGTGACCTGACTGAAGTACTACAGGTGAAATTTTGACAATATCTCCCTTACTGTACGTACTATTGTCAATTATGTTTATGAAAAAATTACTGTAATTCACTTAAAGTATTCTTTTCGTGTTCCGAAGGGTGTAGTGCTTTCCTAGTGACCTGACTGAAGTACTCCAGGTGAAATTTTGACAATATCTCCCTTACTGTACATACTATTGTCAATTATGTTTATGAAAAAATTACTGTAATTCCCCTAAAGTATTCTTTTCATGTTTCAAAGGGTGTAGTGCTTTCCTAGTGACCTGACTGAAGTACTCCCCACTAAGCAAAATGATGTCCAAAAGACGTCTTTTCAACGTCTTTGTCACAAAAATCGGACGTTGAAAAGACGTCCACCGAGGGTCTAGAATGAAAGTTTTTATGACGTCTTTTTTTGACGTGTTCTGCACGTCCGATATAGACGTTCATCGAACCTTCGTACAAGGTTAAAACTAGTTCAGATGTGGGCATTGTGGACATATTTCAACATTATTTATTGTCTTATTTAGACATAATTACTTTGACTATTGCTGTCAGATGATCTTAGTGAGAATTAACAGAGGTTTAGATGTTGATATTTGTTTAATTTGAAGTGTCACCATTGTGGTGATCAATGTTTGCTTTAGTTGGGCTCTTGGTCCCCGTTCCTTTTACTTTAACTTTTATTTGACTGCTTTAACTGTGTGTTTGTAAAACACAATTGTTGTGGCACAGAAAGCCAATAATAAGTAAGATCAGCTTATGGTTGATGATGGAATCATCACAAAAAAAGCATTGAATGTTGTCAGATGTTTCGGTATTCATAACCACCAACCTTGTGGAACTGCAATATTGGTGTGAATAGCATTAAAATGATCATCTATTTGAAGGTAAAGCATGTGCACATGATGTTTTGAGCAAATGTATCATATAGTCACACACAGACATCAAGATTTTGCACATGAATCACAACAATGGTGACAATTAAAAAAAAAAAGCTTCATGCTGCAATGCATGATGGGTAGCTTTCATAGTACAAAACTCATCCTTGATTCTCAAGCTTTTTTGTTTTAATTGTCACCGTTGTTGTGAATCATATCCAAAATCTTGATGTCTGTGTTGCTCAAAACATCATGTGCACATGCTTTATATACCTTCAAATAAGTGATCATTTTAATGCTTTAGGCACCAATATTGCAGTTCCACAAGGTTGGTGGTTACGAATGCCAAAACATCTGATGACATTTGATGCTTGTTTTGTGATGATTTCATCATCAACCATAAGCTGAAAACAGCTGATCTTACTTATTATTAGCTTTCTCTGCCACAACATTTGTGTTTTACAAACACACAGTTAAAGCAGTCAAATAAAAGTTAAAGTAAAAGGAAAGGGGACCAAGAGCCCAACTAAAGCAAACATTGATCACCACAATGGTGACACTTCAAATTACACAAATATCAACATCTAAACCTCTGTTAATTCTCACTGAGATCATCTGACAGCAATAGTCAAAGTAATTATGTATAAATGAGACCATAAATGATGTTGAAATATGTCCACAATGGCCACATCTGAACTATAGTTTTAAGCTTGTACGACGGTTCGATGAACGTCTATATCGGACGTGCAGAACACGTCAAAAAAAGACGTCATAAAAACTTTCATTCTGGCTCCTCAGTGGACGTCATTTCAACGTCCGATTTTTGTGACAAAGACGTTGAAAAGACGTCTTTTGGACATCATTTTGCTTAGTGGGTCCAGGTGAAATTTTGACAATATCTCCCTTACTGTACGTACTATTGTCAATTATGTTTATGAAAAAATTACTGTAATTCCCCTAAAGTATTCTTTTCATGTTTCAAAGGGTGTAGTGCTTTCCTAGTGACCTGACTGAAGTACTCCAGGTGAAATTTTGACAATAACTCCCTTACTGTATATACTATTATCAAATAGTTTTATGAAAAATTTACTGTAATTGACCGTAACTATTTTTCTGTGTTCCAAAGGGTGTAGTACTTTCCTAGTGACCTGACTGACTTACTACAGGTGAAATTTTGACAGTAACTCCCATACTGTACGTACAATTATCAAATGTTTATTTAAAAATTACTGTAATTCCCCTAAAGTATTTTTTTCATGTTTCAAAGGGTGTAGTACTTTCCTCGTGACCTGACTGAAGTACTACAGGTGAAATTTCCACAATAACTCGCATACTGTACGTGCCATTGTCAAATATGTTTATGAAAAATTAATTGTAAATAACCGTAACTATTTTTCCGCGTTCCAAAGGGTGTAGTACTTTCCTAGTGACCTGACTGACTTACTACAGGTGAAATTTCCACAATAACTCGCATACTGTACGTACTATTGTCAATTATGTTTATGAAAAAAATACTGTAATTCACCTAAAGTATTTTTTCGTGTTCCAAAGGGTGTAGTGCTTTCCTAATGACCAGTGTGACTTACTCCGGGTGAAATTTTGACAATATCTCCCTTACTGTACGTACTATTGTCAATTATGTTTATGAAAAAATTACTGTAATTCCCCTAAAGTATTCTTTTCATGTTTCAAAGGGTGTAGTACTTTCCTAGTGACCTGACCGAAGTACTACAGGTGAAATTTTCACAATAACTCGCATACTGTACGTGCCATTGTCAAATATGTTTATGAAAAATTAACTGTAAATGACCGTAACTATTTTTCCGCATTCCAAAGGGTGTAGTACTATCCTAGTGACCTTACTGACTTACTACAGGTGAAATTTTGACAATATCTCCCTTACTGTACGTACTATTGTCAATTATGTTTATGAAAAAATTACTGTAATTCCCCTAAAGTATTCTTTTCATGTTTCAAAGGGTGTAGTACTTTCCTAGTGACCTGACCGAAGTACTACAGCTGAAATTTTCACAATAACTCGCATACTGTACGTGCCATTGTCAAATATGTTTATGAAAAATTAACTGTAAATGACCGTAACTATTTTTCCATGTTCCAAAGGGTGTAGTACTTTCCTAGTGACCTGACTGACTTACTACAGCTGAAATTTCCACAATAACTCGCATACTGTATGTACTATTGTCAATTATGTTTATGAAAAAATTACTGTAATTCACCTAAAGTATTTTTTTCATGTTCCAAAGGCTGTAGTGCTTTCCTAGTGACCACACTGACTTACTCCAGGTGAAATTTTGACAATATCTCCCTTACTGTACGTACTATTGTCAATTATGTTTATGAAAAAATTACTGTAATTCCCCTAAAGTATTCTTTTCATGTTTCAAAGGGTGTAGTGCTTTCCTAGTGACCTGACTGAAGTACTCCAGGTGAAATTTTGACAATATCTCCCTTACTGTACGTACTATTGTCAATTATGTTTATGAAAAAATTACTGTAATTCCCCTAAAGTATTTTTTTCATGTTTCAAAGGGTGTAGTGCTTTCCTAGTGACCTGACTGAAGTACTCCAGGTGAAATTTTGACAATATCTCCCTTACTGTACGTACTATTGTCAATTATGTTTATGAAAAAATTACTGTAATTCCCCTAAAGTATTCTTTTCATGTTTCAAAGGGTGTAGTGCTTTCCTAGTGACCTGACTGAAGTACTACAGGTGAAATTTTGACAATATCTCCCTTACTGTACGTACTATTGTCAATTATGTTTATGAAAAAATTACTGTAATTCCCCTAAAGTATTTTTTTCATGTTTCAAAGGGTGTAGTGCTTTCCTAGTGACCTGACTGAAGTACTCCAGGTGAAATTTTGACAATATCTCCCTTACTGTACGTACTATTGTCAATTATGTTTATGAAAAAATTACTGTAATTCCCCTAAAGTATTCTTTTCATGTTTCAAAGGGTGTAGTGCTTTCCTAGTGACCTGACTGAAGTACTCCAGGTGAAATTTTGACAATATCTCCCTTACTGTACGTACTATTGTCAATTATGTTTATGAAAAAATTACTGTAATTCCCCTTAAGTATTCTTTTCATGTTCCAAAGGCTGTAGTGTTTTCCTAGTGACCACACTGACTTACTACAGGTGAAATTTTGACAATACCTCCTTTACTGTACAATTATCAAATATTTTTAACATTATTACATGTGTTTATTACATATGTTTATGTAATAAACTGTAATTCACCTATAGTGTTTTTTTTTATATATATATTCCAAAGATTGTAGTGCTTTCCTAGTGACCACACTGACTTACTACAGGTGAAATTTTGACAATATCTAATAATACTGTTTTATATAATAATATATATAATAACTGTAATTCACTTGTTTGTTTAAGGTTGTAGTACATTAATAGGGGCTACATTATTATTAACAGTAGTGACTGAACCTGTACGCATTGGTGCAGCAAATCTGACAGATAATGAACAGCAAGATCATGGAGGCATTCAAGATACTGTACAGTGCACTGTTTTATTATCTTTATTGTTTCTATTATCTTTATTGTTTCTATTATCTTTCTAATTGTTCCACTGGGATTATACATAAAAGTTGTAATTAATTCCTCGTGGTTAGAGTAATATTTCAATATCACCTCTTCAAAATTTTGCTGTTGTTGATCCTCTCTTGGTTTAAGTTGTTCTTATATTATCATAAACCCTTTAACTGATTGTTTTGTCAAGTACTTTTTACTTTACTATATTTTCTTTTAGTGAAGTGACGTAAAAGTTTAAGTAAAACAAATGTGTGTGTTTGAATACAATTTTTTCAAATGTTTTCAGTCAGGACTACTTTGGGTAAACAAAAATATTTAAGCAATTGAACATGTTATTTAATATTTATTCATTGCATTATGTAATTGGTTAACACACATAACTATAACTGTTAGTGGTTTGTTACATAATTAATCCTTGTCATGTTTACCAATGTGAACAGTGCCAAAGATGGTACCAAATGCTGCATTGGACTATCACCAGACAAGCTACCTGAAAAAGATGCCCAATGGTTGTGCTCACTGTGTACCTTAAACAGTGGAACATCATTAAAGAATATCTGTTGAAACTTCTGCTTTATTGTCCTTGTTGCAATATGGATTACCATTATATATCTGTATTTTGGGACTTACAGTTAAAGACCCAAGGACCAGATAGGATTTATTAAGACCAGGCGTTAGAAGTGCAGTCAATTTAAGACAAGAGTCAGAAATTTTACTGAAGATAGTTTTTAGTTTCATCAGGCAGAAGTCAGCTTCAAGAATCACAAGGAGTGATTACTCCAGTGATCAAAAGTAGGCCGCTTCCCCTTACATTTACAAAAATCACAGCAATTATACCCATCACCAAGGTCTAAGCTTTGTCATTGCTTCAGGTTGAATGATTCTGATTGGCTAATAAATAATCACACATTTTCTACACATAGATAGACTGAAGCATATCTCCATCAATTATGCAGCTGACATTCGGACCCTGAATTTAGGCACATCGTGACCTTCCACACTTGTAGTGATTGTAATGAATAGTAATTGGACCAATTTTTGAGTCTCCAGTCTAGGACCAACTCTATAGCGCCACCACCAGTTCAAAAATTCAACATTAAAAGGATTATAGCTTTTGAACCCTTTGATCTACACTCACCTAAAGGATTATTTGGAACACCTGTTCAATTTCTCATTAATGCAATTATCTAATCAACCAATCACATGGCAGTTGCTTCAATGCATTTAGGGGTGTGGTCCTGGTCAAGACAATCTCCTGAACTCCAAACTGAATGTCAGAATGGGAAAGAAAGGTGATTTAAGCAATTTTGAGCGTGGCATGGTTGTTGGTGCCAGACGGGCCGGTCTGAGTATTTCACAATCTGCTCAGTTAATGGGATTTTCACGCACAACCATTTCTACACTGTAAAAAAAAATCCTAATTTTACAGAAAATAACTGTGATTTTTTGACGATCATTTTCTTTAATTTGAAATTGTACTCAAAACTGTGCTCAAAATTCTCAAAATTGTACTTATTGTATTTTTCATACAGTATTTTTTCTGTTTTCTTAAATTACATAAAAATGTATGTAAAATTACAAATATAATCTGTAATTAAACAGTAACAAAACAGTTAAATGATAAAATGGTCAATGACTGTCAGCTCCCCAAAAAACTGTAAAACATCCAAAATTAAATAAACTGAAAAACACTGTTATTTTACAGGTATTTCCTGAATAATCATATACCTTCATTGTAAAAAAAATCATAAAAAAAGGGTCAAAAGACTGGCAGCTGCGGCTGCCAAACAAAAACCATAAAATTAAAGTCAAATATTCTAATTTAAATAAAGTGTAAAAAACTTTAAAATAAATTTGATGTCACCATGATTGAGATCAGTGTCTGCTTTAGTTGGGCCCATGACCCTTGATTTTTAACTTTTATATTTCTCTGGCTGCCTTAACTGTGAATTTGATACACATTTGTTATAGCAATAAATGCAAGAGAAAATATCAGATGATCTTGGTCATCATATTGTGATCTGATTCACTGATTTGACAGTAGGGCTGTGCGATATATATCGTGAGATTGTTATGCGCATCTCGTCAGTAAAGCCGGTTCCTTGATTAGTAGTAAATCACCATCACCTGCTTTCAGATGAAGCGGCATTTAGGGCTGAGGAGATAATTAAGTGATTAATTTAGTGATGATTGAGCATTATTGAAAACACCTGATGTTAACAAGCAGAATCACTGAAGGAGAAAATCACAAATTGTAAGTTACCATTAAGGTGATGGGTGTTTGCTTTAGTTGGGCTCTAGACCATTATATGTTTACTTTAATATTTACTGTTGTTTGTCTGCTGTTATTGATTTATAACAGTTAAATGAACAAAGTAAAATGTTATCTTATAGTGTTGGTTATGTTTTGACATAATCATGCTGTGATCTGAAAAAGAAAACTTATTGAGATAGTTTGGTTTAACTTGTTAGCAGCAGTTTAGTGATTCTTCAGCCTATGATTATCAGTATTTTACTTAAAATTCTGTATTTAATAAACATTGTTCTGATCAAAAGACATTCAAATAAATTCATTTATAACACAGACATCAATAATCAGCCTGTGAATCTCAACAATGGTGACAATAATAAAGCATGTTGCAGTGGCTGCCACCAATCACAACTCATGAATGGCTCCCATCATGCATTGCGGTATGAATAAATTATGATCTGAATTGTCTATGTAATTTACTTTTCCTAATTGAATATTCTGCTCCTCACCATTGTTGAGATGCATAGACTGAATCTTGACATCTGTGTGTGCCTAAAAGAATTTTTTTTTTTTTTTTAAACAACTTTTAAAAAATCCTTTATATTACATCAAAAATTCTGGGCATTTATGCAGATTCACAGTTATGCTATAACCAACAACATAAATCGAAGTCAGAAAGAAGGATCTTAATGAGTTCAGTGATCAAGTTCAAATGATGATTGTCATAATATAACCAACACCATCAGATCACTTTTTTTCTTTGTTCAACTGGTGATTATAATTCAGAAACAACAGACAAACAAAATATAAAGTTAATAATATATGGGTCAAGAGTCCAACTAAAGCAACCATTGATCGTCATAACGGTAACTTACAATTTGAGATTTTCTCCTTCAGTGATTCTGCTTGTTAACATCAGGTGTCTTCAATAACGTTCAATCATCACTAAATTAATCACTTAATTATATCATTAACTTAAACACTCTTGAGTGTGGACTCATACACTCCCAGGAGTGTTAATTTAACACTGGAGTTTTTGCTGTGTACAAAGAGCCGTAGTTAACTGACAAGCTGAGCCATATCGCATTAATTATCGCTGGCGATACGTCCGCGATATTAGTGCGATATGGCTCATCTTGTCAGTTAACTACGGCTCTTTGTAGTAAATTCCGCTCCATCTGAAAGCAGGTGATGGCGATTTACTACTAATCAAGGAACCGGCTTTACTGACGAGATGCGCATAACAATCTCACGATATATATCGCACAGCCCTATTTGACAGTCAAACCTCTGAATATATTAGCTGAGCTTACATAATATATAGATGGAATTTAGCTTTATACAAATTCTATGATTAATGTCATAATTTATCACATGACGAAATATAACAATCTGAAATTTAAAAAAATATATATATATTATACAGAAAAAGTTTTGAGCTGGTTCATTTTTTTTTTATTGTAATATAGAGACATCAATAATCAACATATGAATCTCAACAATGGTGACAACCAACAAAGCCTTTTTGTGACTTTATAGTAGTTCAGATTTTTTTTTCATTGTCACCATTGTTGCGATTCATACGCTGATTCTTGATGTCTGAGTGAGTCTATATGATCCTGTCAAAACATTTTCTGTAGAATGACTTCATAAAATCTGAGTATCACAGCACTGCAGGATCTTCTATAGCAGTTTTGACATGCAAAAATTAACTAATATTTAACAACTTAATCAGATATAACACTTCTGATTGTATCAATGAAGCAAGCTTTTTATCACTAAAAAGTGACTAATATCATCTGATCTAAGATTCTCTTGGATTTCTGCAATAACAAACATGCATCAGTGACACACAGTTAAAGCAGTCAGAGAAAACTCAAGTTAAAAACTAAAAGGTCAAGAGCCCAACTAAAGCAAACACTAATCTCCATCATGGTGACATCAAACTTTATTAATTTCAATAAAGCTTCAACTTCTAAACCTCTGTTAATTCACAATAAGAACTTTAGTATGAAAGAAATAAAGTCTGGATTGTAATAAGTGAAGATGCTGAGATCCTGAGAGATCTGGTAGTGTTTAATGTTCTGTTGGGGTTTAAAGTGTTTCTGTATGGTGTGTTTTGTGTGTCACCATTGTGTTGAAGAGTAGAGCCTGAGCTTCAGTCCAGGATGAGCAGAGAAACTCTGATGAAATGCTGCATGTTGCTTTATTTAACAGACAGTAACTGTGTAGTTGCTGATACAGTGACGTATAGTCACAGCAAATCATGCATGTAGTTAACTGCATGTTTTTCAGTCAAAAATTCAGAAAATAAATGTGAAATAACTGTTTCTGTTAAATGAAGATTTTTGTAAAAGTATTTTGCATCCTATTTAAATTAGGATATTTTACATTAATTTTACGGTGTTTGTATGGCAGCCGTTGCTGACAGTCATTTGACTGTTTTTTTATGGGATTTTTTTACAGTGAAGGTGTTTGATCGTAATAATTCAGGAAATAGCTGTAAAATAGCTGTAAAATAATATAATAGCTGTAAAATAGCTGTGTTTTTCAGTAAAACATTTAAGGAAAATTTCTGTAAAAAAGTTCTTTTTCTATGCAAAAGTTTTTTGCACTTCATTTAAATTAGGATATTTTACTTTATTTTTACGGTTTTTGTTTGGCAGCCGTAGCTGACAGTCATTGACCGTTTTTTTAAGATTTTATTTTTTACAGTGTAGGGTTTACAAAGAATGGTGTGAAAAGGGAAAAACATCCAGTATGCGGCAGTCCTGTGGGCGAAAATGCCTTGTTGATGCTAGAGGTCAGAGGAGAATGGGCCGACTGATTCAAGCTGATAGAAGAGCAACTTTGTACACCTGATTCCACTCATTATGGTGATCACAATCAATATCTTACATTAAGACTCTGCCCATTACAGTAGTGGCCATTTTGAAAAGTACAGTGTTAAATGTTTTGTGCTACTCCTCATTCAAATTTTGTTACATTTTTACAAAAATTGGCTCAGATGATCTTTGGACCGAGCCACACAGAAGTGACTGAACAGATTTTTTATTTTTGCTACCGTTCCTGATATACTTTTCTCCAAATTTGACCTGTATTTGTTGCCTTATGGTAGTTAGCTTAGCATGGTAATTGGTTAGCATGCTAACCTGATGCCATTCTTTCTAATGTGGCTCTTCAGCTATCAGGCTAACCATAAACTACATTAGCATTAAGCTAACTTATCTTGCTAACTTAACTAATCTGGTTAACATGCCTTTGTGTGCTCATTCTTACACTTAAGCCTCTCCTCGGCAGCTTGGTAAAACAGCGTCATCTGAGTGGCGCAAGCTGCTAAACCACGTGCCACAAGCCCTGAACCATTCTGGTTGTGGGTTTGAATCCTGTGTGGCACATTCCCTGACCGCAAGAGGTATTGTGGCCTTAAGTGGTGGAAAAGTTGCTTCTGTTTCAGACATGGTGTCTATATGTGAACGAACTCGATAAATACAACATGCAGCGAATTTATACAAATTTTTTTATTTTGAATTGCTTCTCTCTTCAACTATTGGACCTTCTTCATCTTGCCAAAAACACAACTTCCCAGTGGCGCAATGATATGAGTGACAGGTATCTGACCCAGAGATAATGGGTTCGAGCCCTGTGTGGGATGATTTAAAAAAATTGTGTGTCATGTCGATTCCTTTATTATTCAATGTTGTACTAATCTTTCTTCCTCTTGGATTAATGTATGTCTTGTTCATTATATGTTCATTCTCATCTGAACTTCTGTTCATTTTGAGTTCATTTTCACCTATACTTCTAAACCAGCTCTTTTTTCTTCAATTTCTGCTGTTTTTACTATTACTGCTCTTGATGCTGCTTCAGGGGCTTGGCCCCGTATCGCTGCTTGCAGCTATATTTCCATTTGTTCCTTAACATGTAACCAAGAATACTAACACACACACAGACACAGTTTCTTCAAGATTGGATTTGGTGAGGAGGAGAGTCTTCTCAAAACATTAATAAAACATGTTATTTCTCTCAAGGAGAGGATACTAACTGTAAAGTAAAGACTTTAACTAAGAAATGGTCTCTCAACTATAGGTTTCAATGACTCCTGAGACCATTGCTATCAGGGTAGCCTAGAAAAGCAGATGGATGTAGTGACACCTGTTAAAGAAGTCCATATTTCATCTCTGGAAGCCAGGCTAAATGAGCAAGCACTGTTACTGCATTCCTGGCATGGGCCAGACCCTTCAGTTACACCTCAGATATCAAATACAGACATTTAAAGAATGCATGAAATAACATTTTCGATAATCACACTGATAATTTCTATAACAAAGTAAAATCTCATAAGCCTAGAGAAGTCATTCAACTCATTTGATATTTAGAAGGAAAACTATTGATTAATACCTTGATTATAATCACTCATTAGATATACATTGAAGCAGCAGTGTGTTCCAGAATCCACTTCTTCAGGACTTCATAACAAAAACTTAACTTGAATAATTACAATAAGGGTGTTGCTTATTTATAACGTTGAAAATATGATTAACCTAAAATATCTGCTTTTTTTAATCAATGAAAGAATTGTGTTGTACAAGGAACAGCAGTTCTAATACATACTTTTACCTAGGGATGGGAACCGAGAACCGGTTCTTCGCCAGAACCGGTGCCCAGTGAATCGATTCCTTGGAACCGTTAGCATGCCTGCTTAACGATTCCGCTTATCGGTTCCGCTCGTTCAAATGTGACACGACGTCACACACGTGCTGCGTTGTTTTGGTTCAGAACGTAGCAAACACTATGAGCAAACATGGCATCGAGGCAGAAGCGCCCTGACCGCGTCCTAACTACATGCGACGCGACGGCGCAACACGCAATAAAAAGTATAATTTTCCATTTTATTCAAAGTTTAACCAGCCGCGACACGCGACGATTCTATTTGAAACGGATCATATTTTACTGCGACGTCGCGCTGGAACAACAATCTCAAAGTGTGGCAATGATAATATCAGGTACTATTTATGTGCTTTATTTAATGTTAAAAGCGTGTATAATGTGACTGAATATCATTTAGTGCTCCCAGCTTTGTAGCTGTAAAAACAACAATGGATAAGTCACATCAGATCTTGAAATTAAACAAATGGAAACAAAAACGTTCAAAATGTGAAGAAAACCTGTGTATTATTTGACAAAGATTGTTTTAGTAACTCAATAGCCTAATCCAAATGAGCACTGTTAATATTCCAAAAGGCACAAGCTCTTCCTTAACTGTTTTCAGTCTGTGTTTTTAGTTTTTATGGCACATAAATGGCAGTTTTATTTATTTTTTTGTCCGGACCAATGAATGTGAAAATTATCAATTTCCTAATCCTAAGGCACTCTTCTTAATAATCTTTCAAGGCACACACTAGCATGCCATGGCATACTGGTTGAGAAACACTGCCCTAGGCTATAGGTCCCTGGACTTTACTTTGAGAAGTAGCTCACCTACTTTTAGGTTTGTTCTGAGGTTGCTACACATAATTTGTGTATACTCTGTGCTGTGTCTTCTGATCAGATATTAAAGCGAGTTAATACAAACAAATTTGTACTTATTCCCTCACCCAATAAGAATCGATAAGAGAATCGATAAGGAATCGGATCGATAAGCAATATCGATAATGGAATCGGAATCGTTAAATTCTTATCAATTCCCATCCCTACTTTTACCTAATAAATTTATCAAAGTTAATTGAGTAGAGTGATCACTGGGAACATACTATAACCATTGGAACATGAAAAAAAGGAGAAATTACAATAACTTTTTAATAATAATATATTTGTACTATACTTACAGTAAGGTAGGTATTGGCAGTATTTAACATGTAGTAAGTCAGTCTGATCACTATGAAAGTACTACAACCTTTGGAATATATAAAAAATACTATAGGTGAATTACTGTAATTTTTTTAAAATTAATATTTGTTTACTGAACGTACAGTAAGGGAGCTATTGTCACAATTTCACCTGTAGTAAGTCAGTGTGGTCACTAGGAAAGCACTACAGCCTTTGGAACAGGAAAAAATACTTTAGGGGAATTACTGTAATTTTTTCTTAAACTTATTTGTTTATTGTACATACAGTAAAGGAGGTATTGTCAAAATTCCACCTGTAGTAAGTCAGTCTGATCACTAGGAAAGCACTACAGCCTTTGGAACATGAAAAAATACTTTAGGGGAATTACTGTAGTTTTTTCTTAAACTTATTTGTTTATTGTACGTACAGTAAGGGAGGTATTGTCAAAATTCCACCTGTAGTAAGTCAGTGTGGTCACTAGGAAAGCACAGCCTTTGGAACAGGGAAAAATACTTTAGGTGAATTACTGTAATTTTTTCTTAAACTTATTTGTTTATTGTACGTACAGTAAAGGAGGTATTGTCAAAATTCCACCTGGAGTAAGTCAGTCTGATCACTAGGAAATCACTACAGCCTTTGGAACAGGGAAAAATACTTTAGGTGAATTACTGTAATTTTTTCTTAAACTTATTTGTTTATTGTACGTACAGTAAGGGAGGTATTGTCAAAATTCCACCTGTAGTAAGTCAGTGTGGTCACTAGGAAAGCACTACAGCCTTTGGAACAGGGAAAAATACTTTAGGTGAATTACTGTAATTTTTTCTTAAACTTATTTGTTTATTGTACGTACAGTAAAGGAGGTATTGTCAAAATTCCACCTGGAGTAAGTCAGTCTGATCACTAGGAAATCACTACAGCCTTTGGAACAGGGAAAAATACTTTAGGTGAATTACTGTAATTTTTTCTTAAACTTATTTGTTTATTGTACGTACAGTAAAGGAGGTATTGTCAAAATTCCACCTGTAGTAAGTCAGTGTGGTCACTAGGAAAGCACTACAACATTTGGAACAGGGAAAAATACTTTAGGTGAATTACTGTAATTTTTTCTTAAACTTATTTGTTTATTGAACGTACAGTAAGGGAGGTATTGTCAAAATTTCACCTGTAGTAAGTCAGTGTGGTCACTAGGAAAGCACTACAGCCTTTGGAACATGAAAAAATACTTTAGGGGAATTACTGTAATTTTTTCTTAAACATATTTGATTATTGTACGTACAGTAAGGGAGGTATTGTCAAAATTCCACCTGTAGTAAGTCAGTGTGGTCACTAGGAAAGCACTACAACATTTGGAACAGGAAAAAATACTTTAGGTGAATTACTGTAATTTTTTCTTAAACTTATTTGTTTATTGTACGTACAGTAAAGGAGGTATTGTCAAAATTCCACCTGGAGTAAGTCAGTGTGGTCACTAGGAAAGCACTACAACATTTGGAACAGGAAAAAATACTTTAGGTGAATTACTGTAATTTTTTCTTAAACATATTTGATTATTGTACGTACAGTAAGGGAGGTATTGTCAAAATTCCACCTGTAGTAAGTCAGTGTGGTCACTAGGAAAGCACTACAGCCTTTGGAACAGGGAAAAATACTTTAGGTGAATTACTGTAATTTTTTCTTAAACTTATTTGTTTATTGTACGTACAGTAAAGGAGGTATTGTCAAAATTCCACCTGTAGTAATTCAGTGTGGTCACTAGGAAAGCACTACAACATTTGGAACAGGGAAAAATAATTTAGGTGAATTACTGTAATTTTTTCTTAAACTTATTTGTTTATTGAACGTACAGTAAGGGAGGTATTGTCAAAATTTCACCTGTAGTAAGTCAGTGTGGTCACTAGGAAAGCACTACAGCCTTTGGAACATGAAAAAATACTTTAGGGGAATTACTGTAATTTTTTCTTAAACTTATTTGTTTATTGAACGTACAGTAAGGGAGGTATTGTCAAAATTCCACCTGTAGTAAGTCAGTGTGGTCACTAGGAAAGCACTACAACATTTGGAACAGGAAAAAATACTTTAGGTGAATTACTGTAATTTTTTCTTAAACTTATTTGTTTACTGAACGTACAGTAAGGGAGGTATTGTCAAAATTTCACCTGTAGTAAGTCAGTGTGGTCACTAGGAAAGCACTACAGCCTTTGGAACATGAAAAAATACTTTAGGGGAATTACTGTAATTTTTTCTTAAACATATTTGATTATTGTACGTACAGTAAGGGAGGTATTGTCAAAATTCCACCTGTAGTAAGTCAGTGTGGTCACTAGGAAAGCACTACAGCCTTTGGAACAGGGAAAAATACTTTAGGTGAATTACTGTAATTTTTTCTTAAACTTATTTGTTTATTGTACGTACAGTAAAGGAGGTATTGTCAAAATTCCACCTGTAGTAAGTCAGTGTGGTCACTAGGAAAGCACTACAACATTTGGAACAGGGAAAAATACTTTAGGTGAATTACTGTAATTTTTTCTTAAACTTATTTGTTTATTGAACGTACAGTAAGGGAGGTATTGTCAAAATTTCACCTGTAGTAAGTCAGTGTGGTCACTAGGAAAGCACTACAGCCTTTGGAACATGAAAAAATACTTTAGGGGAATTACTGTAATTTTTTCTTAAACATATTTGATTATTGTACGTACAGTAAGGGAGGTATTGTCAAAATTCCACCTGTAGTAAGTCAGTGTGGTCACTAGGAAAGCACTACAGCCTTTGGAACAGGAAAAAATACTTTAGGTGAATTGCTGTAATTTTTTTTTATTAATATTTGTATACTGAACGTACAGTAAGGAGGTATTGTCAAAAGTTCACATGTAGTAAGTCAGTCTGATCAGTAGGACCATACTACAACGTTTGGAACATGAAAAAAATCCCTTTGGTGAATTACTGTAACTTTTACATAAAACATATTTGCGTACTGTATGTACAGTAGCCTACACAAAAGTACACTAAAGCAGTCAACAAGTCAACAAGTACACTAAAACAATATGCAGCAAATATCAAACCTGAAACTATTTCTACCCTGGTTGGCAACTTTATTTATTTATTTTTTTACTTGACTATGTTCATGGTGCTGTCCACGTATGTGGTCCTGAAGGTCCTACATGATCAAGTCTGATTTTATATTCGCATATTCGCGGAGTTCCGCGTTCAATATCTCGTGAGCTGAATATTGTTACTACACAAATAACATTGTTTTAATATTTAAATCTTCCTCAAAACGAGCTTTCCTTCGGGTTTGCACTTTGCAGATGGTCCCTTCTTAGCAGCCTGCGCATAGAGATCAATGTATTTTGTCCAGTGCGAAGGAAAGATCGTTTTGAGGAAAATTATGTTGTAGCTTCTGGTGTTTAATCTGTAGTTATATGTGATAGGTGTTTTGTGTAGCAACAACGTTTAGTTCACGAGTTATTGAACGCGGAAGTCCGCGAATGTGCGAATATAAAACCAACTTTACCTAAGTAGTGTTTTTAACCTAATTTACAACATGTATTTCATGGCATTATAATGTTTTATAACGATATTTATGTGATGTGCGCGCCTAAACCTTTCTCACAGACTAACGTTATGCCCTGCATCTTCTTTGACTCGTGACGCAGTGCAGACGCGGAGTTTGCTTTTTACGGTGAAAACACAGAGTAAGTGTTTTAACTCATTTACAATATGTATTTTATAATGTTATTTTGTTTTATGACAATATTTGTGATGTGCAAATATCATAATGTATTTATCCTCAAACTATCTACTTTCATTTTAACTGAAAAACAAATTTTCTTATAATGTGCAAGTAATTATTTAAGATTATGTTTATGAAAATGTATTTATCAGATTAAATTTTGGTTGATGTTTGGATATGCTTTCATGTTTAAATGTATTGATTTTGTTATTTGTGTTTGCTAGGAGCATTTCCATGCTGCACCATGAGGCTAACCAGGCTTGGTCTTTAAAGGCTGTACAGACTAGAACCTGGTGAGGGTCAGATTTTACAGATAACATATGAGATAATCATGTGCATAAACATTAAAAAAAATATATAGCTTTGTTGCTATTTGGTATTAGATTTTTGTGTTTCATAACAGTCATTTTGAATTTGTCCAGTCAAATACTTTACAAAAGTTACTTTTCCTTTTCCTTAAATAAAATTAGTTTTCAAACCAATTGTTTTCATGATTTGACAGGTAGATGTTTTCTTGCTTTTTAATTTTAGACTCAACTAACTGGGAAATCTCTGCCCATCACCTGCCTCCAACATCACAACGCCACAAGAAGGGAACAAAGATTCTTCTGTCAGCTGACTATTTAGAGCGATTTCTTAAGGTGCGTGTCTAAATTTATTCCTAAAGGGTTAGTTCACCTACAAATGGAAATTATGTCATTACTTACCCTCATCTCGTTCCAAACATGTAAGACTTTCTTTCATCTTCACAACACAAATGAGGATATTTTTAATGTAATCTGAGAGGTTCCTGTCCCTCCATTGACAGTCCACGTAACTACCACGTTCAAGCACCAGAAAGGTGTAAAGGTACATCATTAAAGTACTCCATGCGACTCCAGTGGTATACATACATTTTATTAAACTATGCAAGTGCTGTGTTTGCAGCAACAAAACATTTACTACTTAATTTATAAAATATTAATTTCCAACATGCGTTCATGAGAACATTACGAGTTGTGCATGTTGTTGATGCGAAAGCAGATGTTGTTAAGTGAGCGTGCATCGAAGATTAATAATTTTTTGTTGTCTTTTCGTGAAAACAAAGCACTCTTGTTGCTTCATAAAATAAATTAGGTTAAACCACTGGAGTCACATGGATTACTTATGATTTCCTTTATACCTTTCTGTGGCTTTGGAAGTGATAGTTGAATAGGCTGTCGATGAAGGGACAGAAATCTCTTAGATTTTATAAAAAATATAAAAAGTGTTTTCCAAAGATGAGCAAAACTCTTACTGGTTTGGAACAACATAAGGGTGAATAATCAATGACAGAATTTACATTTTTGGATGAATTAAGTCTTTAATTTACTTGGAAATCAGTAAATTCAAGTCTTAATCTAACCAAAATAGTTTCTTGTTTGAGTCACGAAAGTCTAAGATGGTTGAACTTTTTCCACCATAAACTTGCTGTATTTATAAAACACAAATTGTATTGATTGTAATTGGTCTGGTTTTGTGTTGTCTAGGGAACCAGCACTCCAGGATGTTTCGAGAAAGTTGGATCTGCACAGCCTTTCCTGCTCTGTGAAACAACTATGCACTGAACTTTACTGTTAGCAACTGGACACAACTGATCCACTCATATCCTGCAACTGTTTTTCATCTGTTGAATGTTGTTGCTGTACTGTTGCAAAGTCGAAGGTATTGACTCAACTTCTCTGACACAGGACTTACATTCACTGACATGTACAGGACTTGAAGTATTACAGAGATACAGACCATTTGATGAGCAGCTTTCACATAATTGTGATGAAAAATGCCTATATTTTGCTTTCATTTATTTTAAGGTAACCTATGATGTAAAGGGACTTGTTCGTTAATAAAAACTAGTTTGTTAAAACAATTGTTTGCATTTTGCCTTTTTTTTTAACTTTACATTGAACAGAATTCTACTATGATCCCAGACTAAGGTTACATTTGAACTTTCTGGATTGTTGTGATGTGCATTCAATGTTATCAATAGGTTAAATACTTTGCTTTTATTTCTGGAGAGATTCCTTTTGTTAAAAAGCATTTAACACTCCCGAAATGTATAAATGACTCCCTCCATTTTGGAGTTAAAATAACACTTTTGAAAGTGTGAAATATACACATTACTCACGGAATACATTTTAACAAAGTGTTCAAATGTACTCCATGAGTAATGTATACATTTCACTTTCAAAAGTGTTATATTAACTCCAAAATGGAGGGAGTCATTTATACATTTCGGGAGTGTTAAATTTGACTCAATTTGAGTTAAATGTACACTGGCTTTTTTGCTGTGTACCCTAATAAAATGTGTTTGTGACATTTTCTGCCATTTGTCTTTAGTAGGATTGGAAGCAGCTCTAGAGGTAGCCTATTGGTATTAACACTCAATAATGTTATTGCTGAACAGTATTTTAACACTTAATGTTGTTGTATTCACACTACACTGGTGTTGGTGTAAAATAAAAAGTATTACTCAATAACACTGTAATTTAACACTAACACTAGTGTGGTGTAAAAACAACAATGTTAAGTGTTGAATAGTGCTAACTTTTAACAATATATAGTGTTGAATTAACAGAAAATTAGTGTTACAAAATTAACACTTTCAAAAGTGTAAATGTAACACTGTGTAGTGTGGACACATATAGACACTTTGCTGGTGTTAAATTTGACACTGTAGGTGTTGATTTAACACTGGGGATTTTGCTGTGTGGGTCAAGAGCCCAACTAAGGCAACCATTGATCGTCATAATGGTAACTTACAATTTGAGATTTTCTCCTTCAGTGATTCTGCTTGTTAACATCAGGTGTCTTCAATAATGTTCAATCATCACTAAATTAATCACTTAATTATCTCATTAACTTCAACACTCTTGAGTGTGGACTCATACACTCCCAGGAGTGTTAATTTAACACTGGAGTTTTTGCTGTGTACAAAGAGCCGTAGTTAACTGACAAGCTGAGCCATATCGCATTAATTATCGCTGGCGATACGTCCGCGATATTAATGCGCTATGGCTCAGCTTGTCAGTTAACTACGGCTCTTTGTAGTAAATGCCGCTCCATCTGAAAGCAGGTGATGGCGATTTACTACTAATCAAGGAACCGGCTTTACTGACGAGATGCGCATAACAATCTCACGATATATATCGCCCAGCCCTACTTAATATTGCATCCTATTATTTTCAATGGCATTTGGATAAGGGTGATATACGATCTTTCGGACAGCAGGAGGCGCTGTCTCGAAAAACGAGGGGTCTGAGAATGTGGGACTCTGGGTGCAGGACTGTAGCTGCAGGCTCAGAGTCTGCAGCTTCATAATGTTGATTCATATCGTAATTTATTCATACCGCAATGCATGAGGGGAGCCATGAATGAGTTTTGATTTGTGGTACCCAGAATGCACTGCAACATGCTTTATTATTGTCACCATTGTTGAGATTCACAGGTTGATTCTTGATGTCAATGTGTCTAAAAAAAAATTGCTTTCTAAGTGTTTTGATCAGAGTAACTTTTAAGAAATAATTTGGATTATGAAAATGCCAGAAATCATTTGCTGTAGAATTACAGATCTGCTGTAATCAACAAGGTAGACATAACTCTCTAAATGAGATTTGTACTTCTACATTTTAAAGTGTTATTTTAACACTTTAACACTCTTGAGTCTGGAGCCATATAAATTCCCAGGAAAGTTCATTTAACACTGGAGTTTTTGCTGTGTAGTTTTAAGTCCATATCGCCCATCCCTAATTTATAATTCTCTTCTCATGCTGAGTGGATAGATCATTTGAACATGCTCCTCCCAAACTTTGTCAATAAAACAATTTATTAGAAAAAAAAAAAATCCATATGCCATTTATAGTGTGATTTTGAAAAACAGTGTTATCTTCCTTAAGTCATTTAGTTATGTAATTTGATTATGCATTGATGAAAAAGCAAACACATTTGTAGCTTAAGAGGGGGATCTAGTACTCTGGAATAACCACTAGAATCAGGAATCACTGTGATCAAGAGTGACTAATTGTGTGATGCCACTAGGGCTGTGCGATATATATCGTGAGATTGTTATGCGCATCTCATCAGTAGAGCTGGTTCCTTGATTAGTAGTACATCACCATCATCTGCTTTCAGATGGAGCGGCATTTAGGGCTGAGGAGATAATTAAGTGATTAATTTAGTAATGATTGAGCATTATTGAAGACACCTGATGTTAACAAGCAGAATCACTGAAGAAAATCACAGATTGTAAGTTACCGTTAAGGTGATGGGTGTTTGCTTTAGTTGGGCTCTAGACCATTATATGTTTACTTTAATATTTACTGTTGTTTGTCTGCTGTTATTGATTTATAACAGTTAAATGAACAAAGTAAAATGTTATCTTATAGTGTTGATAATGTTTTGACATAAGCATGCTGTGATCTGAAAAAGGAAACTTATTGAGATAGTTTGGTTTAGACCCCGAAGCCGCCGCCAGGCGCCGCCGTTTGCGCCATTTAGAATTTCAGCCGCCGCCAGCCAATAATTTCGTAAGCCAAATTGAGCCGCCATCTGATAAAGTTTGGCTGAGCCGGCTAGAATTATTTGCATCAAATAAGAATTCTATCACATAGAGACATACACACACGAAATATATAAACAATACACGAGATCTATTTTCCCACTGGATTCATAACAGCACAGTCTTGTGCTCGTTGCTACGATACACAGACTCACAGTGAATTGACGACCAATTAAATTGCTCGTTTTCCGTACAGAAGAAGCAATGCATCTTTTTACTCGCACTGAGGTGAAATGGCGGAAAGAAGCAAGCAAGGTAATTTTGATCTCACTTCTCACATACTTTCCTAATTCCTACTTACTTTTTTTTTAAACTTAGGCCTACCCAGACTTTTGTTAAATCTTCAGGGCACGGTTGCACAAACACCTGAATCAAAGATTGATGTTATGAACCAAATATTCTGGAACGGAGAGATTTATAGCACTGAACGTGATATTACTGCAGTAACAAACCACCGTTTCCACATTGCTAATTCACGACGCATGCTTCAGTGTACATTGAAGTGAAATGTGCAAAACTTTGTCCAAAATAATAGTGTGTGTTTATATTAAGGCGAGACATGGCAGGCAAAAACATCGGGGTTTTTTTACTGGTCAATTTTGAGATTTTTGGATGGACTTGTGGTTAAAAAAAGTCCGAGATACACATTTAGGTCTTTATTTTACTACACTTCGTCTGTTTGCGTCTGTAGATTTCTCATAAATTCAACAAAAGTTTGCGTTCTTAATCAACATACTTCTCCGCGATCTCTGCCGTCACCCTCTCATCACATGCACCGTTAGGAAGCTCTCTCTCTTCTGTACAATCCTGTTGGATCCAAATATGGTCATTTCCTTTTTATCAGCAACCAATCGTGAAAGTAAAAAGACTGAATGCGCGAGTATTATATATATAACATAGATAGACATCTGTAGACATGAAGTGGCAGCTTCAGCCATTTGCAGCTATGAAAAGTTTGGCGGCTGTAGCAGCCATTTAGGTTTTGGCTGAGCCGGCTAGCCAGCCAATAACTTCATCAGCCAGCCATTATTCTCAAAACAAATGGCTTCGGGCTGTAGTTTGGTTTAACTTGTTAGCAGCAGTTTAGTGATTCTTCAGCCTATGATTATCAGTACTTTACTTTTAATTCTAAAAATGTAATAAACATTGTTCTGATCAAAAGACATTCAGATAAATTCATTTAAAACACAGACATCAATAATCAGCCTGTGAATCTCAACAATGGTGACAATAATAAAGCATGTTGCAGTGGCTGCCACCAATTACAACTCATTAATGGCTCCCATCATGCATTGCAGTATGAATAAATTATGATCTGAATTGTCTACGTAATTTACTTTTCCTAATTGAATATTCTGCTCGTCACCATTGTTGAGATGCATAGACTGAATCTTGACTTCTGTGTGTGCCTAAAAGAATGATTTTTTTTTTTTTTAAACAACTTTTAAGAAATCCTTTATATTATATCAAAAATTCTGGGCGTTTATGCAGATTCACAGTTATGCTGTAACCAACAACATAAATCGAAGTCAGAAATAAGGATCTTAATGAGTTCAGTGATCAAGTTCAAATGATGATTGTCATAATATAACCAACACCATCAGATCACTTTTTTCTTTGTTCAACTGGTGATTATAATTCAGAAACAACAGACAAATAAAATCTAAAGTTAATAATATATGGGTCAAGAGTCCAACTAAAGTAACCATTGATCGTCATAATGGTAACTTACAATTTGTGATTTTCTCCTTCAGTGATTCTGCTTGTTAACATCAGGTGTCTTCAATAACGTTCAATCATCACTAAATTAATCACTTAATTATATCATTAACTTAAACACTCTTGAGTGTGGACTCATATACACTCCCAGGAGTGTTAATTTAACACTGGAGTTTTTGCTGTGTACAAAGAGCCGTAGTTAACTGACAAGCTGAGCCATATCGCATTAATTATCGCTGGCGATACGTCCGCGATATTAATGCGATATGGCTCAGCTTGTCAGTTAACTACGGCTCTTTGTAGTAAATGCCGCTTCATCTGAAAGCAGGTGATGGTGATTTACTACTAATCAAGGAACCGGCTTTACTGACGAGATGCGCATAACAATCTCACGATATATATCGCACAGCCCTAGATGCCACATGATTGTTTTTATGTTTTATTAATTCTTCAAAGCCAAATCTGTAGGAATAAAACCAGTGATCATTACTTACCCCCCATCGGTTTTAAAATGGCTCCAACAGGCTCTGGATCCTCAGTTCTGCCCTCCGCCTGAGCTGTGAGAAAAAAAAGAGGTCAGAATGAAAATACAGTAACAATAAACCACTCAAACACAACATAGCAAAAAGGAAGGTTTGACCTGAAAGCCAGTTATTCACTTATTCTGTAAACTGTCATACTGTAAATATTATTTTTGTAAAAAGTAGATATTATTCATATTTCAAATATATTAAAAAAAATAAAATGTATTATTTTTTAAACAGCCCATTTAACAATTTAATTTTATCTTTAACCTGTTACCTTGCTTGTGATCATTCTCCAGCTGCTCAGCCTGATTATTCTTGTTTATCTTCCTCAGGATCTCCACTGTGATCTTCACTGCTTCTTCTAGTCCAAACTGGTCCACCATGATATCCACTGTTTTACACCTTTCTGCATTTTCCATTTTAGACTTTGCTACATTTTTAAGATTTTCCAAGTGCCATTGAAACTTCTTTATGTCATCTGTTCCCAGATCTTCTAGTGATTGTAGAAGCAGCACTTTAGAAGACGCCATCGTCCTTCACTGATTCACTGCAGGACAAAAAGAAAGAGCTGAATTAGTTTCACTCTTAACATGTGGACCCAAGCTCTCAAATGTTATTTGGATTATGAAATGAAGCTGTGATCGGATCAGGACTCTCAGAGTCAAACTCATCTGTGAAAGAAGTCCTATAAAGATTTATGCTTCAATGCATGCTGGATACTAAGCATTTTACAAAACCTAACCATGGCTCCCAGCATGCATTGTGGCATGAATAAATAATGCAGGTAAAATTTATTTATTTTTTTGCTTGATTTGTGATGTTAGGAGGTTTATCTGAATATTTTTTTAATTGTCACCATTGTTGATGTTCATTTGCTGATTATTGATAATAATAATAGTAATTTATTATCATTTCAATACAAAAAGATTACATTTAGATGGGTGAGCAGGGAACAGTTCTTATTCAGCAGTCTAACTGCCAGGGGGTAGAGGCTGTTGGCCATTCTGGAGGTTCTGCACAGTAAATTCCCCGGTGTTAAATTAACACCGCTCGGTGTTTATATGCACTGTTAGCCCTTACCGAGTTTTTTTACAGTAAAATACTGGCAACACTGTTGCCAGTAATTTACAGTTATTTGTACAGTTCTTTACTGTAATCTACAGTATGTTACTGTAAAAGTGCACTAAAACTCGAGTTAACTCATTTATATATATTTATAAATAACCAACTGTCATTTAAATGAATTAACTAAATTGTATAATGCATCATTAACGTGAGCAAAGTATTACTGTGAACTTATTTCATTTGAAACCACAACAAAACTTTTGTAAATAAAGAGATTTCCACTGGATCAGCAACTACACAGTCACTGCTTTTTAAATAAAGCAACATGCAGCAAATCATCAGTGTTTGCAGATCTTCTCCTGGACTGAAGCACAGGCTCTACTCTTCTGCACAATGGTGACCCAAAAAATAAATTTTACAGTAAAATACTGGCAACAGTGTTGCCAGTATAAACCTGTTTTATAACTTACAGTTTATTACTGTAAAATTCATTTTGTGGGTGTGTCTTTTTATCTTACACTGTTAACCCTTTCAACCCCACAGGGAAATCCACACTACAATGAGTAAAAAGTAACGTTGAGACAGTGTTGCAGTGAGATAATTAAGTGAATATGTAAGTGATTGTTGAGCATTAGTGATAAACACCTGCTGTTAGAACAGAAAATAGAGAAACACAAGAACTACAACTGACTTCCAGCCATTACACATTATTACACTTATTATTAACCATGACTTTATTTCTGTCATAGGCCTACATCTACAGAAGTTGTTATTAAGATGTTTAATTGAAAATGTTTGGTTTGAAGTTACCATTATAGAGATCAGTGCTTGCTTTAGTTGGGTTGCTGATTCTAAAACATTAGTTTTTCTCTTGCTGCTTGAGCTGTTTTTGTGCAAGTCACACTTGTGCACACACACAGTTTATGAATGATTGTAGTTATAACGATTATGATGACAAAATCATCATATAGCCTGTTCGTTCACTAAGGAAATTCATTCTCACTTGTTCAGAGTTTAATCCTCAATCAAAAGTGTTTCATTAGCACCACTGTGAAACCACAGCAATACATTACAATGACTCTCTTTTTAACACATCATGAATAAAAAAAAACAGAGCTACTGTCTTAAAGAAACACAGAGATATCACAATTTAGTACATGAATCTCAACAGTGGTTGCAATATTTTTTTATTTTTTTTTATTCATGCAGCAGTGCATGCTGGGAGTTTATATTATCCTGGAACCCAGCATGCACTGCGACATAATACTTTTGATTGTCACCATTGCTGAGATTCATATGATGATTGTTGATGTCTGTGTGTGTCCAGGATAAGCAGGAGTTTAAAATGTTTTAGAGCACTATATGATTTTGATATTCTTCAGAAGACCTGATTACAGAAATATTTATTTCATGTTGTAGAGTCACAGATATATGCTAATTATGAAATAGCCATAAACTTAAATATTATATACAGGAAAGATCAGAGAATCAGACATGTACGGAATAATTGTGACATCATCACAAAATCTAAAAACACCTGATCATCTTCTCTTGGCTCTTTCTTGCTATAACAAATGTGTTTTATAAACTCACTGTTATAGCAGTCAGAGAGAGATGAAAGGTAAGAAGTCTAGGGACAAGAGACCAACTAAAGCAAATACTGATCTCCATCATGGTGACAACAAACTTTATTATTAACTAAATCTCTGTTAATTCTCAACAAGAACTTTTGTACATGTATGAAAGAAATAATCGTAAACTGGTTTGTAAACTGGTTTCACACTCAGTGTTACTGGAAGTCAGTTGTAGTTTTTGTGTTTCTCTTTTTTCTGTTCTTGTTTCTCTGTCCTTCAGTTATTCTGCTTATCAGGTGTTCATCAGTTTCTCAATTCACTCACTTCTTTTCATTCAAGTGGACTATTAGTGAACTATTAGAGAATAGTGAATGAGGGTATAGGGTGTGATTGGGAAAACAGCCTCTGAGTGTCGATTTTGAGCACTGTTAATTCACAGTATATTCCTGTAGGCTGTTTTTGTTTCCTACGCTATATTACTGTTTTAATGGAAAATGGTATAATATTGTCAGAATTTGGCCTTTTTTTACAGCAAGGGCTAACAGTGTGGGAACCACCAACAGGGTGTTAAAAGTAACACTGAAGCAGTGTTAGAGTTAATTAGATAATTAAGTCATTAATTGAGTGATGATTGTTCGATTATTGAAGACACCTGATGATAACAAGCAGAATCACTGAAGAGAAACAAAAGAACTACAACTGACTTCCAGACACAGCCTTAGGTGAAATCAACTGAAAAGACATGAAATCTCTCTTATTTCAAACCAGTTTGACTTTATTTCTGTCATTCATCTACAGAAGTTATTTTTGAGAATGAACACATTTTTAGATGTTGAAGTTTTATTGAAAATGTGTGGTTACCATTATGGTGATCAGTGTTTCCTCTAGTTGGGTGGTTTGACCATACATGTATAAATATTTTTAAGGTAGTTGTTGTCTTTGTAACAGTGTGTACTAAAACACATAATTTGTTGCAAAGGAAACCATACCCAAATGTATGATATATATTTCATCACTATGAAGAATTTGAAAATAACATTATTGTTTGACAAATGTCATAACTGACCAAAAGAGATAACTTGTTATTGTACCATCAATACTTTTTTTTTTTTTTTGCCAAAGATCAAACAATCTGAATTTTCATTTTTAAATACATTGAGAGAAAATAAACACACACTAACATCAAGAATCAGCTTATGAATCACTACAATGGTGACATGCTTCATGCTGCAATGCATGCTGGGAGCCATTAGTTTTATAATATGGTGGTTCCCAGCATGCATTGCTGCACGAAGCATGTCACCATTGTTGAGATTCATATGCTAATTCTTGATGTCTGTGTGCGTCTTAAATAATTTCCTCTACAATGTGCAAAAATAAAATCGTAATTCAGAATGTCTGTTCTGTAGCAAGAAATTATCATTGGTGAAAAAAAAAAAACTCTTAATAACAAATAATTTTTGCTAATCTATGTGATCAGTGAATAATTATATTTCATGATGGTTAAAACTGCATCACTTGATTATCTTTGTGTCTGGCATCCTTTGTAACAAAATTATGTGTTTTGTTAAACACTATTACAAAGTCCACAAACTTGCATAATAAAGCTAAGATTCAAACTAGCCAACTAAAGCAAACACTGATCACCAGAATGGTGATTTTACAAAAATGTATTATTTCCAATAAAACATCAACATCTACACCTCTATTAATTCTCAATAACTAGTTAGTAATAAATTAAGCTGGTAATGCTGTTTGTGGAGTTGTTTAATCCTCCTCTGCTAAGATCTTCAGAGATTTAATTTCGTCTTTTATCTTCAGTTTATTTCATCTCCGGAAGTCAGTTGTAGTTCTTGTGTTTCTCTTTTCTTCAGTGATTCTGCTTGTTATCATCAGGTGTCTTCAATGCTCAATCATCACTCAATTAATAACTTAATTATCTCATTAACTCTAACACTGCTTCAGTGTTACTTTTAACACCCTGCTGGTGGTTCCCATATGAACACCGAGCGGTGTTAAATTTAACACCGGGGAATTTACTGTGTGGCTTGACCAGACCTGCAGTGGCATAGAGATTATTCGGTAACACTTTAGAATACTGTTCCTTCATTAATGAATAACTACACAGGAACAAATGAGTAACGCACTATTAACATTGTAGTAACTAGAAACTCTGATTAACGAATTAGTAAGTCATAGCGTTCAGTCGAATGTGGTAGTTCACTATTAGCTAATCAGTAACTACTATTTTTCATACCTCACTGAAGACTACTAAGAACTACTATATACAGGTTCATAATTAATATTAATAATGCATAATATATAATAATGTAATGGTAACTCATTAGTAATTAATCAAGTGTTACTACATCCTAGGGCTGGGCGATTTAAATCGCGATATTGTTATGCGCATCTCGTCAGTAAAGCCGGTTCCTTGATTAGTAATAAATTGCCATCACCTGCTTTCAGATGGAGCGGCATTTACTACAAAGAGCCGTAGTTAACTGACAAGCTGAGCCATATCGCATTAATATCGCGGACGTATCGCCAGCGATATTTAATGCGATATGGCTCAGCTTGTCAGTTAACTACGGCTCTTTTTACACAGCAAAAACTCCAGTGTTAAATTAACACTCCTGGGAGTGTATGAGTAGGGCTGTGCGATATATATCGTGAGATTGTTATGCGCATCTCGTCAGTAAAGCCGGTTCCTTGATTAGTAGTAGGCTAAATCACCATCACCTGCCGTCAGATGGAGCGGCATTTAGGGCTGAGGAGATAATTAAGTGATTAATTTAGTGATGATTGAGCATTATTGAAGACACCTGATGTTAACAAGCAGAATCACTGAAGGAGAAAATCACAAATTGTAAGTTACCATTAAGGTGATGGGTGTTTGCTTTAGTTGGGCTCTAGACCATTATATGTTTACTTTAATATTTACTGTTGTTTGTCTGCTGTTATTGATTTATAACAGTTAAATGAACAAAGTAAAATGTTATCTTATAGTGTTGGTTATGTTTTGACATAATCATGCTGTGATCTGAAAAAGAAAACTTATTGAGATAGTTTGGTTTAACTTGTTAGCAGCAGTTTAGTGATTCTTCAGCCTATGATTATCAGTATTTTACTTAAAATTCTGTATTTAATAAACATTGTTCTGATCAAAAGACATTCAAATAAATTCATTTAAAACACAGACATCAATAATCAGCCTGTGAATCTCAACAATGGTGACAATAATAAAGCATGTTGCAGTGGCTGCCACCAATCACAACTCATGAATGGCTCCCATCATGCATTGCGGTATGAATAAATTATGATCTGAATTGTCAATGTAATTTACTTTTCCTAATTGAATATTCTGCTCCCCACCATTGTTGAGATGCATAGACTGAATCTTGACATATGTGTGTGCCTAAAAGAATTTTTTTTTTTTTTTAAACAACTTTTAAAAAATCCTTTATATTACATCAAAAATTCTGGGCATTTATGCAGATTCACAGTTATGCTATAACCAACAACATAAATCGAAGTCAGAAAGAAGGATCTTAATGAGTTCAGTGATCAAGTTCAAATGATGATTGTCATAATATAACCAACACCATCAGATCACTTTTTTTCTTTGTTCAACTGGTGATTATAATTCAGAAACAACAGACAAACAAAATATAAAGTTAATAATATATGGGTCAAGAGTCAAACTAAAGCAACCATTGATCGTCATAACGGTAACTTACAATTTGAGATTTTCTCCTTCAGTGATTCTGCTTGTTAACATCAGGTGTCTTCAATAATGTTCAATCATCACTAAATTAATCACCTAATTATATCATTAACTTAAACACTCTTGAGTGTGGACTCATACACTCCCAGGAGTGTTAATTTAACACTGGAGTTTTTGCTGTGTACAAAGAGCCGTAGTTAACTGACAAGCTGAGCCTAGGGCTGTGCGATATATATCGTGAGATTGTTATGCGCATCTCGTCAGTAAAGCCGGTTCCTTGATTAGTAGTAAATCACCATCACCTGCTTTCAGATGGAGCGGCATTTACTGCAAAGAGCCGTAGTTAACTGACAAGCTGAGCCATATCGCATTAATATCGCGGACGTATCGCCAGCGATATTTAATGCGATATGGCTCAGCTTGTCAGTTAACTACGGCTCTTTGTACACAGCAAAAACTCCAGTGTTAAATTAACACTCCTGGGAGTGTATGAGTCCACACTCAAGAGTGTTTAAGTTAATGATATAATTAAGTGATTAATTTAGTGATGATTGAACGTTATTGAAGACACCTGATGTTAACAAGCAAAATCACTGAAGGAGAAAATCTCAAATTGTAAGTTACCGTTATGACGATCAATGGTTGCTTTAGTTGGACTCTTGACCCATTTATTATTAACTTTAGATTTTGTTTGGCTGTTGTATCTGAATTATAATCACCAGTTGAACAAAGAAAAAAGTGATCTGATGGTGTTGGTTATATTATGACAATCATCATTTGAACTTGATCACTGAACTCATTAAGATCCTTCTTTCTGACTTCGATTTATGTTGTTGGTTACAGCATAACTGTGAATCTGCATAAATGCCCAGAATTTTTTATATAATATAAAGGATTTCTTAAAAGTTGTTTTTTTAAAAAAAAAATCATTCTTTTAGGCACACACAGATGTCAAGATTCAGTCTATGCATCTCAACAATGGTGAGGAGCAGAATATTCAATTAGGAAAAGTAAATTACATAGGCAATTCAGATCATAATTTATTCATACCGCAATGCATGATGGGAGCCATTAATGAGTTGTGATTGGTGGCAGCCACTGCAACATGCTTTATTATTGTCACCATTGTTGAGATTCACAGGCTGATTATTGATGTCTGTGTTTTAAATGAATTTATTTGAATGTCTTTTGATCAGAACAATGTTTATTAAATTTTTAGAATTATAAGTAAAGTACTGATAATCATAGGCTGAAGAATCACTAAACTGCTGCTGACAAGTTAAACCAAACTATCTCAATAAGTTTCCTTTATCAGATCACAGTATGATTATGTCAAAACATAACCAACACTATAAGATAACATTTTACTTTGTTCATTTAACTGTTATAAATCAATAAAAGCAGACAAACAACAGTAAATATTAAAGTAAACATATAATGGTCTAGAGCCCAAAAGCAAACACCCATCACCTTAATGGTAACTTACAATCTGTGATTTTCGTCTTCAGTGATTCTGCTTGTTAACATCAGGTGTCTTCAATAATGCTCAATCATCACTAAATTAATCACTTAATTATCTCCTCAGCCCTAAATGCCGCTCCATCTGAAAGCAGGTGATGGTGATTTACTACTAATCAAGGAACCGGCTTTACTGACGAGATGCGCATAACAATCTCACGATATATATCGCACAGCCCTAGCTGAGCCATATCGCATTAATTATCGCTGGCGATACGTCCGCGATATTAATGCGCTATGGCTCAGCTTGTCAGTTAACTACGGCTCTTTGTAGTAAATGCCGCTCCATCTGAAAGCAGGTGATGGTGATTTACTACTAATCAAGGAACCGGCTTTACTGACGAGATGCGCATAACAATCTCACGATATATATCGCACAGCCCTATGTATGAGTCCACACTCAAGATTGTTTAAGTTAATGAGATAATTAAGTGATTCATTTAGTGATGCTTGAGCATTACTGAAGACACCTGTTGATAACAAGCAGAATCAATGAAGGAGAAAATCTCAAATTGTAAGCCACCGTTATGACGATCAATGGTTGCTTTAGTTGGACTCTTGACCCATATATTATTAACTTTAGATTTTGTTTGTCTGAGATATCTGAATTATAATCGCCAGTTGAACAAAGAAAAAAGTGATCTGATGGTGTTGGTTATATTATGACAATCATCATTTGAACTTGATCACTGAACTCATTAAAATCCTTTGTCTGACTTCGATTTATGTTGTTGGTTACAGCATAACTGTGATTCTGTGTAAATGGCCAGAATTTTTGATATAATATAAAGGATTTCTTAAAAGTTGTTTAAAAAAAAATCATTCTTTTAGGCACACACAGATGTCAAGATTCAGTCTATGCATCTCAACAACGGTGAGGAGCAGAATATTCAATTAGGAAAAGTAAATTACATAGACAATTCAGATCATAATTTATTCATACCGCAATGCATGATGGGAGCCATTAATGAGTTGTGATTGGTGGCAGCCACTGCAACATGCTTTATTATTGTCACCATTGTTGAGATTCACAGGCTGATTATTGATGTCTGTGTTTTAAATGAATTTATCAGAATGTCTTTTGATCAGAATTTATTAAATATTTTGACTTATAAGTAAAGTACTGACAATTGTAGGCTGAAGAATCACAAAACTGCTGCTAACAAGTTAAACCACACTATCTCAATAAGTTTCCTTTTTGAGATCACAGCATGATTATGTCAAAACATAACCAACACTATAAGATAACATTTTACTTTGTTCATTTAACTGTTATAAATCAATAACAGCAGACAAACAACAGTAAATATTAAAGTAAACATATAATGGTCTAGAGCCCAACTAAAGCAAACACCCATCACCACAATGGTAACTTACAATTTGTGATTTTCTTCTTCAGTAATTCTGCTTGTTAACATCAGGTGTCTTCAATAATGCTCAATCATCACTAAATGAATCACTTAATTATCTCCTCAGCCCTAAATGCCGCTCCATCTGAAAGCAGGTGATGGTGATTTACTACTAATCAAGGAACCGGCTTTACTGACGAGATGCGCATAACAATATCGCGATTTAAATCGCCCAGCCCTACTACATCCTAAAGGAACATCTAATAATTTGGATCAGTATTCTAAAGTGAAAAACATGATAAATACCTAATATTGACTAAAGTCATTGTAAGTTTTAAGGCTTTTGTAAGGTTTTGGATAGTAATGACTCAAGTGTTACTACACTGTAAAAAAGAATACATTGATTTTATTGATATCTAATTAATAAAAATGAGGCAACAGATTACAAGCAATATTATTAATTAAATTTAACAAATTAGAATTGAGTAATAATTAATCAAATTAATTCCTTAAAAGTTAACCATTTAAAATGAGTAAAATTTACAAAATATCTTTTATTGCCAACATTGAAGACACCTGATGTCAACAAGCAGAATCACTGAAGGAGAAAACCATAATTAAAGTCACCATTGTGGAGATCAGTGTGTGTTTTAGTTGGGCTCTTGACCCTTAAATTATTAACTTTAAGTTGTGTTCGGCTGCTGTACATGAGTTATAACAGCCAGATGAACAAAGAGAAAAGGTGATGTAATGGCGTTGGTTGTGTTTTAACATAATCATTATTTCACAATCATTTGACCTGAATCACTGAACTCATATAGAGTCCAATTTAATTAGATTAACTATATTAATTATAGCAGCACTGTCCTTGTACGGCAGAATATTTTTAACTTTTACAATATAAACAAAAATAATTTCCAAAAAGCTTCTCTTATACAAAAAAAGAGACACACAGACATCAATAATCAGCCTGTGAATCTCAACAATGGTGACATTTATAAAGCATGTTGCAGTGCATTCTGGGTTCCACCAATCAAAACTCATTCATGGCTCCCATCATGCATTGCTGCATGAATAAATAATGAGCTTATGTTCAGAGGTGATCTGTTCGTCACCATTGCTGAGATTCACACGCAAAATATTGATGTGTGTTTGTGCCTAAAAAAAACAAAACAAAAAAAAAAACATATATTTATTTATTTTTTTATTATTGATTTGATCATTTGGATTTCATTGAAAAGGCTAAAATTATTATACTGCTGTAATTAATAAAGTTAACTTAACTCATAAATTGGACTCTATATGAGTTCAGTGATTCAGGTCTAATGATTGTGAAATAATGATTGTTAAATCACAACCAACACCATCAGATCACCTTTTCTATTTGTTCATCTGGCTGTTATAACTCATGTACAGCAGCCAAACAAAACTTAAAGTAAATGATTTAAGGGTCAAGAGCACAACTAAAACACACACTGATCTCCACAATGGTGACTTTAATTATGGTTTTCTCCTTCAGTGATTCTGCTTGTTAACACCAGGTGTCTTCAATGTTGGCAATAAAAGATATTTTGTACATTTTACTCATTTTAAATGGTTAATTTTTAAGGAATTCATTTGATTAATTATTACTCAATTCTAATTTGTTAAATTTAATGAATAATATTGCTTGTAATCTGTTGCCTCATTTTTATTAATTAGATATTAATAAAATCAATGTATTCTTTTTTACAGTGTAGTTATCATGTTTTTCACTTTAGAATACTGATCCAAATAATTAGTAGTTCCTTTAGAATGATGTAGTAATACTTGAGTCATTACTAGTGGGTTACCATTACCTTTTTTTTTATAAATTATGCATTATTCTTGTTAATTATGAACCTGTAGATACACTGTAAAACCTAACAGTAATATTAACTAAACACAATTGAGTTCACAGCACTCAAATATTACCAAAACTTGAATGACTGAAACAGAACTCAAACTGAATGAGTTATAGAACATTTCTAGATCCCAGAATGATAATTGTATAATTAAGTGATTAATTAAGTGATGATTGAGCATTAGTGATGAGCACCTGCTGTTAACAAGCAGAATCACTGAAGGAAAGAGAAACACAAGAACTACAAATGACTTCAGCCACAGCAAAATCAACTGGAGATAAAAGAAGACATTAAATATCTCAAGATCTCAGCAGAGGAGGATTAAACAACTCCACAAACAGCATTACCAGCTTCACTTATTACTAACCACTTTGACTTTATTACTGCCATTCGTCTACAGAAGTTCTTATTAGAATTAACAAAGGTTTAGAAGTTTATTATTTGAGTTTCATTTAAATCACCATGATGGAGATCAGCGCTTACTTTAGTTGAGCTCTTGGCCCTTGACTTTTGCACTTAAGATTTTCTTTGGCTGCTGTAATTGAGTGTTTATAAAACATATTTGTTATGGCACAAAAGGCAAGGAAAAGTCTGATCGGGTGTTGATGGTGAAGGATTGATGATGACAATCATCATTTAGTGGCTTGATTCACTGATTTCATTCAGAGTCTGATCTCTGATTAAAAGGACAACATATTAGTTTCACTCAAAACTGTGATTCTATCTACAGCATAAGAGCTAACCATGTTGTGATCATCAGATAATATGAAGGATTTTACAAATAGTTGTGCACAAAAAGTTTCACAGAAGAGGTATTGCATTACTAAGACTCACACAGACATCAAGAATCAGCATATGAATCTCAACAATGGTGACCATTAAAAAATTATTCATTCTGCAATGCATGCTGGGTACTAGCATAATACAAAACTTATCCATGGCTCCCAGCATGCATTGCAGCATAAATAATTTTTTAATGGTCACCATTGTTGAGATTCATATGCTGATTCTTGATTACTGTGTAAGTCAGCATGATACCATAGAGGTTTTTAAAATCTGATTGTCACAACAATGGGTCTTACAGCAGAATCAGTTCTAGTATAATGAGTAATACAAGAAATACATCATCTGTCTATTCAGAGATTAGACTCTGGAAAAGATCAGAGAATCAAGTCACTAAATGATGATTTTATCATCTAAACACAACCACATGCTCATATTTTCTTTTGGCATATGTGCCATAACAAATGTGTTTTATAAACACTCAGTTACAGCAGCCAGAGGAAAAACTGGTGTTATAAAGTCAAGGGTCAAGAGCCCAACTAAAGCAAACACGGATCACTATCATGGTGTCTTTAAATGAAACTCAATAAATCATTAGCATCTAACCCTCTGTTCATTCTCAATAACAACTTCTGTAGACGCATGACAAAAGTCAAACTGTTTAGTAATAAGTGAAGCTGGTAATGCTGTTTGTGTAGTGGTTTAATCCTCCTCTGCTGAGATCTTTAGAGATTTAAACGTCTTTTATCTTGAGTTGATTTCATCTAAGGCTGTGGTTGGAAGTCAGTTGTAGTTCTTGTGTTTCTCTTTCCTTCATTGATTCTGCTCGTTAACAGCAGGTGTTAATCACTAATGCTCAATAATAATCACTTAATTAATCACTTAATTTCTTGACTGCAATGTATATCTACTTTTAGTAAACTCAACTGAAATAATTGCAGAGTACTCATAACTATTGTTTTTATAAACTTAATTGAATTAAGGCAATCGGTTTCCTCAAATGTAATGAGTTAGCTTAACTTATTGAATTTGACTTTGTGTGTGACATTGTGAGCTAACAGTAACTGCAAGTGCTCTGAGTTCATTTAAAGTTTGTCATGTCACTGTTTTTACTCAATAAAGTGAAGTTTCAGCTATATAAAGTATTCAAATGCAGTGTAAAGTTTAATTGTGTATTAAGAAATATTATTGTTTTAGTGAACTCGATTAAAATAAGTTCAGAGTACTCATAACTATTGTTTTTATAAACTTAATTGAATTGAGGCAATCGGTTTCCTCAAATGAAATGAGTTACCTTAACTTGTTGGGTTTTACAGTGTAGTAGTTCTCTGGGAGGTATGAAAAAAATAGTAGTTATTGATTAGCTAATAATGAACTACTACATTCATCTGAGCGCTATTACTTACTAATTTGTTAATCATAGTTTCTTGTTAGTTAATAGTAGTTACTACACTGAAAAAAATGATTCATTAGTTGAATTTACTAAAAGAAATTATGTTAATTGGATCCACATAATTGATTTTAGCTACATTTAAACAAATGCATTACGTTGAACTAAGTTCAGCTTAATGCATTTGTTTAAATGTAGCTAAAATCAATTGCGTGGAACCACTTACGATAATTTTTTTTTGTAAATTCAATGATTTCAGTAAATTCATTGAATTTTCTAAATGTTTTTATCGTAAGTGGTTCCACGCAATTGATTTTAGCTACATTTAAACAAATGCATCAAGTTGAACTTAGTTCAACGTAATGCATTTGTTTAAATGTAGCTAAAATTAATTATGTGGAACCACTTAACATAATTTTTTTTAGTAAATTCAACTAAGTCAGTAAATCATTTTTTTCAGTGTAGAATGTTAATAATGTGTTACTCGTTTGTTCCTGTGTAATTATTCATTAATGAAGGAACAGTATTCTAAAGTGTTACCGATTATTCAAATCTGACTGTCACAGCAACGTACCTTCAGAAGAATTATAGTTCTACTATAATGAGTAATACAAAATTATTTAATCATAATTTTGTCTCTGTAAAAATTCAAGTTATGAAACTTGTCAAGCCGTCAACACCTGAGGCCTGTTTGATCAAACAAGTTTGCCAAATCAGCAAGGCTTATTTCAGTTAGTCTGACTTATTGTAATTTGCTTTCTAGAGGCATGTATTTTCAAAAATATATTATATAAAATATAAAAAGAGCATTCTGTATTTCTTTCCAATACTCTCGAATATGTAGACTTTCCCAAAATATATGGTAATGGTTTGCTTCATTAGAATCACAGTTTCGCCAACATTTTGGAGTGTTATTACTGTATTTGGCTTTTTTATTGGTGTTATAAAATATCTAATAATGGTTTTCCAACAGAACTCCAACTCCAACTCCAATTTAGTGAACTTTCACTTTCCCACTGAAATTTCCATTCAGTTGACCACTCGTCATCATTAAAGATTATTTTACAATTTTTTTTACAAAGAAAAAGGGTTATCTGATGGAGGTGGTTATGTTTTGACATAATAATCATGTTGTGATCTGAAACACTAAAGTCATTTAGAGAGTTAGGTTTACCTTGTTTATTTCTTAAAAATTATTCTGATCAAAAGACTTTGAAGAAGATTTTCATTTAGACACACAGACATTAAGAATCTCAACAATGTTGATAGAGAATAAAGCATCTTGCAGTGCATTCTGGGTGCCATCATGCATTGTGCTATGAATAAATTATGATCTGAATTGTCATAGTAATTTCCTCTTCCTAATTGAATATCCTGTTTGTCACCATTGTTGAGATTCATACACTGAATCTTGATGTCTGTGTGTGCCTAAAAGAAAAATGTTTTTTTTTTTATTTAATCAGAACAACTTTTAAGAAATCCTGTAACGTATATTTAGTATAAAACCAGCATGCACCAAGCATTTCACTGATTATTATGCTGATTCTTGATGTCTGTGTGTATCTAAAAGAAATCCTACAATGTACTTTAAACCCAAAATTCAAGTCTGATCCGTTGCTGTGATCTGTAAGTGATCACTGAATATGATCTCAGTTATTGTAAGTGAGTATAATCTATAAATAACCTCTTTTTGACAAGGAAAATATTAGTGAATTATTCTATTCACTTTTATTCTATTAATTCTATTCTATTCTGATAACAATATCATCTAATCATCTTTTTTAGTGGGTTACCTTGTATCAAATTATGTGTTTTGGAAAACACTGTTACAAAGACCACAAACTCACATAAAAAGCCAAGAGTCAAACTGCCCAACTAAATGAAATCCTGATCACCATAATGGTCACTAAACATTTTCAATAAAACAGCAACATCATAAACTCTGTTAATTCTCAAAAAGAACTTCTGCTGAGATCTTGAGAGATTTATAGTCTTTCTTTAATTCAAGTTGTTGTGTTTCATTTTCTGAGAGTGCAAGCATGATCTTGAACAAACATCACATTGTAATGCCATTCAATGTCATTCCCATTGATTTTTGAAGAAAAGAAAAAGAAAAATCAACATTAATTGCAGGTACAATGGGATGTTAATTCAATGCAGTTAACATTGACACATTAACATTGATTTAACATTGATTATCAATTAATCAACAGGAAACCATCTTCATCTGATCTCAAGTCAATTTAGTTTTATTTGCTGCTGTTAATGTGTCTGACAAACACACTGTCACAGTAGCCAAAAAAGATAAAAGATATAAGAAGAGTTAAGAGTCCAACTAATGGAAACACTAATCACTGTTATGGTGACTTCAAATGAAACTCATTAGAGTTAAACCTCTGTTAATTCTCAATAAACCTTTTGTAGACGTCTGACAGAATTAAAGTCAGTCTGGTCAGTAATAAGTGAAGCTGGTAATGCTGTTTGTGGAGTTGTTTAATCCTCCTCTGATGAGATCTTCACAGATTTAATGTCTTCTTTTCTCTTCAGTGGATTTCATCTAAGGCTGTGGCTGAAATTACTCCATATTTAATATACACATTGTGTGGCTCAGATAAGGTCCAGTTCTGGTTTATTTCTTTGCTCTTGGCTGACATGTGGCATTGCTATGCAGAGATGTAAAGTCCAGGTTCAGAAAGTAAAAGTCCTCCTCAGTATTTTGTTCCAATCACCTGGATTTGCTAATTCAGACAGGAGAGAGAACTAATTAGTGGAATCAGCTGACTGAGTTCATGGGTGGAATAAACATATGGCAGGACTTTTACTCGTTGGCCCCTGGATTACTCACCTCTGCTAATATGTACCTTTGAGGGATCAGAGTTGTATAGTCCAGGGGTCAGAAAGTAGAAGTCCTGCCATATGTTTATTCCACCCATGAACTCAGTCATCTGATTCCACTAATTAGTTCTCTCTCCTGTCTGAATTAGCAAATCCAGGTGATTGGAACAAAATACTGAGGAGGACTTTTACTTTCTGAACCTGGACTTTACACCTCTGAAGAGAACAGAAAAAGAGACGAGCAGAAACACAAGAACTACAACTGACTTCAGCCACAGCCTCAGATGAAATCAACTGAAGAGAAAAGAAGACATTAAATCTGTGAAGATCTCAGCAGAGGAGGATTAAACAACTCCACAAACAGCATTACCAGCTTCACTTATTACTAACCAGACTGACTTTATTTCTGTTAGAACTCTTTATTGAGATGTGTTTAATTTGAAGTTACCATAACAGTGATTAGCGTTTCCATTAGTTGGGCTTCTTAACTCTTAACATATTTTTGTCTTTTTGGCTGTTGTGACAGTGTGTTTGTCAAACACATTTGCAGCAGCAAAGAAAGCTAAAATTAATCAGGGCTGGTGATGTTGGTTACCTGTTGATGGCTTTTGTAATCATAATGCTGTTGCCTGAATCACTGATGTAATTTGTATAATAAAATTGTTTTGTTCAAATAACATCAGAAACCCTGTGTTACTGCAGCATGAGATCAAGCAATATTATACCTATCAGTTAAAATATTTTAACAAAGAATTTTAAACAACATTGAGAATAAAAATGTTACCTATATTGTGACACACACACTTATCAACAATCAGCGTGTGTGTCTCAACAATGGTGACAATCAAAAATATTCAGATAAACAGATCAACTCTGAACATTACAAAAAAGCTACTAAATGTCACTACAAAAACAACAGCAAAAAATAAAAGCAAATATTTTAAATTATACAAAATAATAGGACAATTCAGCTGCATAATTTATTCATGTTGCAATGCATGCTGGGAGTTTTGTACTATGCTGGTACCCAGCATGCATTGCAGCAAGGTTTTTTTGATTGTCACCATTGTTGAGATTAATATGCTGATTATTGATGTTTGTCATAGTAGAGTAACATTTAGTGCCTAAGTTTATAAAATTCTTCTAACTGATTCTTATAGTACTGCTGTATCTCTTACTGAAGTAACTCAGGGTTTGTGATGTGAAAATATTATTGGAACACAATTGTTAGATTTGAAAAGCATCAGTGGAGCAGAATATTTCATTATGATTATAAAACCATCAACAGGTTACAATCATCACCTGATATCATTTCACTTTAGCTTTCTTTGCTGCTGCAAATGTGTTTAACAAACACATCGTCACAACTGCCAGAAAAGACAAAAGATATAATCAGAGTTAATAGTCCAACTAATGGAAACACTAATCACTGTTATGGTGACTTTAAATGAAACACATTAGAGTTAAACCTCTGTTAATTCTCAATAAAACTTTTGTAGACGTCTGACAGAAATAAAGTCAGTCTGGTCAATAATAAGTGAAGCTGGTAATGCTGTTTGTGGAGTTGTTTAATCCTCCTCTGCTGAGATCTTCACAGATTTAATGTCTTCTTTTCTCTTCAGTTGATTTCATCTAAGGCTGTGGCTGAAGTCAGTTGTAGTTCTTGTGTTTCTGCTCATCTCTTTTTCTGTTCTTTTCAGAGGTGTAAAGTCCAGGTTCAGAAAGTAAAAGTCCTCCTCAGTATTTTGTTCCAATCACCTGGATTGGCTAATTCAGACAGGAGAGAGAACGTACTCGGTTACTAACGTAACCTCGGTTCTCTCTAGAAGAGGGAACGAGTACTGCGTTTTATCAAAACGCTACGGGAAAAGTCTCTTTTCACGAAACACTGAAGCAAAAATTATCCTTTAATTTTTCATATATGTAAAACGCGTTGCGGCAGCAGCAGACAGCTGAAGCAAGACGGCTTGTCTGCTCATTGGCTGCTCTGCGGCAACTGCATAAGCCTATCGAGCGCAGGCTGATGCAACATCAGACCAATGAGGGCGCTTCGCGCCCTCCTCGCCACTTCCCGCCGAGACGGGCGTGGCTTACCTCTATAAAAGGAGCTCGAGAAGGCTGACTCACTTGATTTTGATCGCCGAAGCGAACCAGAGTGAACCAAACGCACGGCAAGGGAACGCAGTACTCGTTCCCTCTTCTAGAGAGAACCGAGGTTACGTTAGTAACCGAGTACGTTCTCTTACGAGAGTTCTCTCGTACTGCGTTTTATCAAAACGCTACGGGAACCCCTTGCAAAACGCCGTGCGTGCTGGGATAAAAACACTGATCACCGGAAGCCATTTCAGGCATACAGTGCATAATCACCAGATAGACTCACACAGAGTCGGGGAATAAGGGGAGGAAGCCTTAATTCCCTATACTGTAGCGTCTGCAGGCTTAACATGACCTCACAGGGAGAGTCTAAAGACAGGAGGGGATTCCTCCGTCCTTATATAGACATGTCCACAGACGCGAATATGACATCACATAGCCAGGGTAGGGAGCCTGCACTAATGTGGGAAAACGTGGGTCTTACACAGTTCAGCCCAGCATAGTCGGCATAGTATTACACCGACAAAAGCTTAGCCTGTAAGGCGGGAACCTCTAGGTTATAAAACCTGATAAATGTAGACGGAGAGGCCCAGCCTGCCGCCGTACATATATCCTGTAAGGAAATCCCGCTGGACCAAGCCCACGAGGAGGCAACGCCTCTCGTAGAGTGCGCTCTGACTCCCAACGGGCATTGAATGCCCTTGGCAGTATAAGCCAGCGCTATTGCGTCAACTATCCATCTGGATAGGCTTTGTTTCGAAACAGCCGTTCCTTTGGAACGTCCGCTGAACGAGACAAAGAGCTGCTCTGTCTGTCTAAAGGCAGCAGAGCGGGACATATAAGTTCTTAAAGCCCTAACAGGGCAAAGAAAACTCGAGTCCCCTTCCTCACTCGACGCCGGCAGGGCAGCCAGGGAAATGACCTGAGCCCGAAAAGGCGTGTTGAGGGATTTCGGCACATAGCCGTGCTTAGGTTTGAGTATGACTTTAGAGTCATTAGGACCAAACTCCAAGCACGTCGGGCTCACGGAGAGCGCGTGCAGATCGCCTATGCGCTTCACTGAAGCGAGAGCCATCAAAAACACTGTTTTGAAAGACAAATGTTTGAGGCTGATTGACTGGATAGGCTCGAAAGGGGCACCTTTCATGGCCGCCAGGACCGTAGAAAGGTCCCACATAGGGACTGACGGAGGCCTGGGTGGATTCAGTCTCCTAGCTCCCCTGAGGAAGCGGATGACTAAATCATTCCTTCCTAGTGACTGACCCAGCGTTGAACCTGAGAACGCTGAAATAGCCGCCACATACACTTTGAGCGTGGAAGGGGATCTGCCCTTATCCAACAGCTCTTGTAGGAAGGAGAGAACCTCCGTTACCTCACATTCGAGGGGTGAAAGGCTCCGAGCTGTACACCAGCCGGAGAAAACCGACCACTTTGAAGCGTAGAGTCGCCTGGTCGACGGCGCTCTAGCCTCCGTGATGGTATTCATGACTCCCTCTGTGAGACCAACGGGTATCCGTTGAGCGCCCACACATGAAGGGACCATAGCTCCGGGTGTGGGTGCCAAATCGAGCCCCTGGCCTGCGAGAGAAGATCTCTCCTCAACGGCACTGGCCATGGAGCAATGTCTGCTATCTGCATCAGAACTGGGAACCATGCCTGGTTCTTCCAGAACGGTGCTACAAGCAGCACTGGGCATTTCGTTTTCCTGACCCGTTCCAACACCTGAGGCAGGAGGGAGACGGGAGGAAAAGCGTATAGCGGGCAGCGCGGCCACCTTTGGGACAGCGCGCTGTCGGTCTTTGAAAAGAATGCGGGGCAGTGAGCGTTTTCGTGGGACGCGAATAGGTCCACCTCCGCTTTGCCGAATCTCTCCCACAACAGCCGGACTGTTTGTGGGTGTAGAGACCATTCGCCCGTAGGAACGTTGTTCCTGGACAGTCTGTCCGGGCCCACATTTAGCAGCCCGGGCACATGTACTGCTCTCAGCGAGCGTAAGTTGTGCTGCGATTTATGTAGGACACCACTGCCATGTTGTCCGAACGGACTAAGACGTGTTGGTCCTTGATGTGGGGACAAAAACGCGTCAGCGCGTTGTGCACTGCCAGCATTTCTAGGCAGTTTATGTGTTGGAGCTTTTCCCGTTCCGACCATAGGCCGAAGGACGGTCTGCCCTCGAGCAGCGCTCCCCATCCCGAGGTGGATGCGTCCGTAGACACCATCTTCACCCTCGAGGAAGTCCCCAGGCTTACACCTGATTGGTACCAGTCGTTCGCCATCCAAGGTACCAGGGCTGTGACGCAGTCCTGATCGACCTTGAGGCGTAAATGACCGGACACCCACGCTCTGCGCGGAACCCGCGCTTTCAACCAGAACTGCAGCGGGCGCATGCGGAGCAAGCCCAGCCGGAGAACTGACGATGCTGAGGCCATGAGACCCAGCATCCTTTGAAATTTTCTGAGCGGGGTGAAAGCGCCGCGGCGGAAAGACATCGCCGCGCGCTGAATGTTCAGCACGCGCTGTGGCGACAGCCGCGCTGTCATAGACTGTGAGTCCAGAACTATACCCAGAAACGGAATCGTTTGGCTGGGGTTCAGTGAACTCTTCGCCCAATTGACCGTGATACCAAGATTCTCGAGGTGATCGAGTAAAATGGCTCTGTGCTCTATGAGCTGAGATCGTGATAGGGCTAGGATCAACCAGTCGTCCAAATAGTTCAGCACTCGCATGCCTCTGAGTCTGAGAGGAGCGAGCGCTGCGTCCATGCATTTCGTAAAAGTACGAGGTGCCAGGGACAAGCCGAAAGGCAGGACTGTATACTGGTATGTCTGACCCTCGAAGGCGAATCTCAAGAATCGCCTGTGATGTGACGCTATCTGTATTTGAAAATACGCGTCCTTCAGATCTATCGACATGAACCAGTCTTCTCGGCGAACATGCGCGAGAATTTTGCTGGTTGTGAGCATTTTGAAACGGCGTTTCACTAATACTCTGTTCAGTCGTCTTAGATCCAGAATGGGTCTGATACCGCCGTCCTTTTTGGGGACTAGAAAGTATCTGCTGTATATCCCCTGTTCGCTTTGAACTCGGGGAACAAGCTCTATCGCCCCTTTGCTTATCAGTTTTGATATTTCGGCGCGAAGTAGGTGTGCTACATTCAGCGGTACCGAAGTTTCGACGCGCGCTGTGAAGCGCGGAGGGCGTCGATAAAACTGTAGCGAGAAGCCTCTCTTTATAATGCCTAAGACCCAGTCCGAAACCCCTGGAAGCGCTGCCCATGCATCTGCATGGTTGGCTAAGGGCCGGATACAGAGCGCGCTCTGTTCGCCGTGCGACAGAGGTGCTACGGGGCTCACAAACATAGGCGTTATGCCTGCGGCATTTGAGGCGGGGGGCGCGCTTAATACAGCGGGCGGAGCGCTCGCCCTCGACCTTACAACAGTGTTTGACTGAGTGAGGGAGGGCTGCGCGAGCCCCGTGGGACTCATGTGTGCGAGTAGATGTGGGCTGTGAGCGGGCACATTTACTGCTTGGGGCGCGCTGCTTGTGTAAGCAGCGCGCGCGCTCACAGGTCTCGTTTTTACAGAGAGCCTGTGATCTGATAGACATAGTGTTCGTGGGCACTGAGTAGTGGGCACTTTTACTATGTGGGGGGCGCAATCGACCTGAGTCGATTTTATTTGCGCGAGCCCTGGGTGCAGGGCTGTGCTTATGTGTATGGATGGGCACAGAGGAGTGGGCATCGACACTACACATATAGCACCATCGGCCGTGGCCAGGACACCAGAAAACACGCTCTTTTCGAGACATATCTGGGTAGCCGTAAAAACGGCTTTTGAGTGCAGGCAAGCGGGCACTTGTACAGGCTTGCGCTTTGCAGAGAACGCTGGGACAGCCGCGAAGCTTGGGGCTGAGACAGCGAGGCGCTTGGGTGGGAGGCCGGCCGCAACGGGACTCACACACCTGCGCTTTCCTAGGCGGGCTAGGACTTCTTCGGGACCTCTGGCTTCACTACAATCCTCGGTCGCGGTGCGCGCGCGGGGCGCCGGGCGCTCGATCGAGAGCGGGGTCTCGAGCTGCGCTGTTGAGGCTGCTGCGAAGAGGGGGCCGAAGGCGGCGGCTGAGGCTGTGCGGTTCGCGGGGTCCGTTTGTCTCGACCCGCCGCGGAACCAGAGCGCTTCGGAAGGAAGTGCTTGAAGGCTTGAGACGCTTTCTGGGCTTCGGTAAATCTCTCTACGAACTCGGAGAGAGAAGAACCAAAGAGGCCAGCGGAAGACAGCGGGGCGTCGAGAAACGCGATGCGCTCGGAATCGGCCATCTCCGTGAGCGTCAGCCATAAGTGCCTCTCAGCGACAGTGGCGGAAGCCATACAGCGTCCCATGGCTTGTGCGGCAGCTTTGGTGGCTCGGAGCGTGAGGTCCGAAGCACTCCTCAAATCCGCAATGCAGACAGCATCAGGTCCAGCCTCGTCCCATTTACGGAGGAGATCACCCTGGAAAATCTGCAATGTAGCCATGGTGTGTAGCGCTGACGCGGCTTGCCCAGCGGCGGAGAATATTCGCGCGAGCAGCGTCGACGTCATGCGGCAGGCTTTTGAAGGCAACACCGGTTTAGTTCGCCGTCCAGCAGAGGGCGGGCACAGATGGGTCGCTATAGCCTGTTCCACCGGCGGCAGAGAGAGGTAGCCTCGTTCATTCGCCTTGTCCAATGAGGAGAATGCAGGCGACACAGATGAGCGTGTACGCGCAGAGTAGGGCGCGTTCCAGGCCTTCGCAACTTCTTCATGTAACTCAGGAAGAAAAGGAGCGGGCTTAGATTCTAGAGAATTGCGCTCACCTGGGAGGAAGCTACCATCGAGCCGGGTGCGAGAGGGGGGCTCCGGTGCAGACCACTCGAGGCCGAGGTTCGCCGCGGCCAACGCGAGCACTCGCATGAGCTCCGTCTCGATGCTGGCTCTCACTGAGGGCTTTCGGGCAGGAGGCGCGAGGTCCTCAGAGCTCGCCCAATCCTCGCTGCCTGAAGCGAGGAGAGAACAGGAATCCTTTTCCCCCGACGCGGCCTCCGAAACAACTTCCTCTGATGACGCGGCGGCGGGCTGCGGGCGCTGAGCATCAGGAAGTGATTCGGGGGAGGTCGGTGAAGCTGGCGGGCGAACCGGCGAGCTTGGTCGGGGTGGAGAGGGTTCCGGGACCCGCTGCGAGCGGCGCTTCTTACGGCGCGGCATCGCGGCGGAGAATGCAGGCTTCGAGAAGGATGCCAGGCGGGTCCTCAGAGCCACCATAGGCAAAAGCTCGCAGTGAGGGCAGCCGCCGTCAGCGAGCGCGAGCGCTGCATGGCCCTCACCGAGGCAGGAAACACAGATGACGTGGTCGTCTCCCCCGGCGTGGGGCTCTGCACGAGCCGCAGGATTTAGGCATCTTTAGAAAGACGCCGCTCTTTTAGGGGGTGAGTGCTACGAGAACACTCACACACACACACAAAACAGAGCACAATAAAGGATATGGGCGTCGGAAAGCGCAGCAGGTACGGCTGTAGAAGGCGGCGTAGGCCAGCGGCTTCGAGGGCTCGTCCCGCTGAAGTGCTTGCTTCGGACGACGCTGCTTCCGTGATCCAGCGATGCGTGCGCTTCGCTGAAGAGATTAAAATCAAGTGAGTCAGCCTTCTTGAGCTCCTTTTATAGAGGTAAGCCACGCCCGTCTCGGCGGGAAGTGGCGAGGAGGGCGCGAAGCGCCCTCATTGGTCTGATGTTGCATCAGCCTGCGCTCGATAGGCTTATGCAGTTGCCGCAGAGCAGCCAATGAGCAGACAAGCCGTCTTGCTTCAGCTGTCTGCTGCTGCCGCAACGCGTTTTACATATATGAAAAATTAAAGGATAATTTTTGCTTCAGTGTTTCGTGAAAAGAGACTTTTCCCGTAGCGTTTTGATAAAACGCAGTACGAGAGAACTCTCGTAAGAGAACTAATTAGTGAAATCAGCTGTCTGAGTTCATGGGTGGAATAAACTATGGCAGGACTTCTACTTTCTGACCCCTGGACTATACAACTCTGTGAGGGACTAATATGTACTCTTTAGGTACAAAAGTGTACCTTTTGAAAAGGTACCGCCACAGCGAAAGCTTTTGTACCTTTTTTTCTGAGAGTGTATAACAAAGAACTGCGCATATGCGTTGACTGTATGTGTCAGTAAGAGATGAAGAAGGATAGCAGAAGAAGAGATAACCGCTCTGACAAACTTTTGTGTCTCTTCCTTTTATTTTCCTCTTTCTATTTGTGATCGGAGGTGAGTGTTTATTTATTTACTTTTTCTCACTCAATCCTCATGAATGAGGATAAGTGTAATGGGGCTTAAGTCATTTTATTAAACCCAAAGAAAACTTATTTATTAAGCCCAAAACGAACAAACATGTTTCATCACTATGTTGTTCTTTGTGCAAAGATCTAGCTAAAGTCAGTGAATAAAACACTGACACAATGAACAAGTAACAATATTCACAATAACATATCGTTTTACTGAATAATTAAGTAAACCTAATTTCTTCATTTATCTTTGTAAAGAACTGGCCTCTTTCTGCTGTCTCAGACAACAATATCTTTTCCTGTGAGACACCCCTCGCTGCAGACTGTAGCACAGTGAAGTCACGTATTCACGTCACATATTCACATCACATATGTACATCACGTATGTGTTACCACGCATGCACAAAGTATGACGTATCTTCTGTTTATAATACACATATGCGCATGTGCAGTTCATTTCAATCACTTCTGGCGATGGATTCGATAAGTCAATAAGTCAAAGCATTATTTATGCTCTTTTAACAATTGTGCTTATGTTTGAGGCTTTAAATTGTAAGAGATGCCATAGAGCGCGTCATAAATGTTTTGGATTTAAAAAAAAAAGTTCACAGTAAAATCCTTGGTGTTAAATTTAACATCGCTTTGTGTTTATATGGGAATCACCAGCAGGGTGTTAAAGGTAACACTGAAGCAGTGTTAGAGTTAATGGGTCTCATTCATGAAACATTCGTAAACATTAGAGTATACGCGTATTTAGCAATCACATATTTAGGCTATAGCCTATAGCCTAAATATGTGAGTGATTTGCGCGTAAAGAGACCTTCCCGAAAACTCTTCTCCTTATTCACAAATACTTCGTAAACGTCAGATGTGATAGTGAAATGAGTGTGTGTGTGTTTATGAATTCCAATCAGTCGTAAATGGGACGCGCGTGCACGCTCATTCTCAATTACCATAAATCCCGCCCATTAAATCTGACTGACAACTATATATGGGCATCATATTATGACACCAAACGAAGGATTTCAACATGTCATCTCAAAAGTGAAAGAAAAAGAGAAATTCCTCAGATGCAGAAATTTAAGTTTTATTGTCAGAAGTTCATTAAAAATGCCACAATTTATTTTCAAGCGTACATAGTGGCGTATCAGGTCCTAAAAAAAAGGAAGCTTGGCAGCATATTACAGATGCAGTTAATGGAGTTTCATATCTGTTAATCGAACAGTCCCAGAAGTGAAAAGAGTCCCAGCCCTATTGGAAGCAATTCATTATTTGATTGTGTTCCGTTTGCAGATGCTATTACTGGCTCAGTCTCATAATAAAAGTAAAAAGAAAAACCGTATGTAATTACTATATATATTTTTTCAAAATGCTGTGTAAATATGTGCCTGATTAAGGTGAATTAAAATGCAGCCTATTAATGAGCAGCAAAATGTTCGGATGTTAAACGCACTATTTACGCGTGGCTGGGAGCAGGTGTAGATTTCTTTCGTACCAACTAACATTTGGAAAATACGAACATTTTAATGAATCCGAAAATTTACGCCAAAACCACTTTACATAGATTTACACAAAAATTTGTTCTGCTCGTGTTGCATGAATGAGACCCAATGAGATGATTAACTGATTAATTGAGTGGAGATCTTCAGAGATTTAATGTTGTCTTTTATCTTCAGTTGATTTCATCTCCGGAAGTCAGTTGTAGTTCTTGTGTTTCTCTTTTCTTCAGTGATTCTGCTTGTTATCATCAGGTGTCTTCAATGCTCAATCATCACTCAATTAATAACTTAATTATCTCATTAACTAACACTGCTTCATTGTTACTTTTATTGCGCCAAAGTTATGGAATACTTTACCTGCACCCATCAGAAATGCTTCTTCTGTGGATTGTTTTAAGAAACTTCTTAAGACTCATCTTTTTACTACTGCTTTTAATTTATACATTTTTTTTTTTTTTTTTTTTTTTTTTTTTTTTTTTATATACACTTGTTCTGATGCAATGTTGATTGTTTGATTTTGCTTTGTATCCTGTAGCGCTTTGAGTTTGAGAAAGGCGCATTATAAAAATAAATTTATTATTATTTATTATTAACACCCTGCTGGTGGTTCCCATATGAACACCAAGCGGTGTTAAATTTAACACCGGGGAATTTACTGTGCAGCCGGCCCCATAACGTTACTGGAACGACTCGAGGCACGGAAAAGTTCAGCATGGCAGCTGGTCGGCAGAGAGCGGAGGCAAGCAGAAGGGCACGGAAACGGCTGGAGGATTTTCGGCGGACGAACACGGTGAATTTGTAAGAAACCCTCTATACACAGAAAAATCCCCAGTGTTAAATTAACACTCCTCAGTGTACATATTGTGTCCACACTACAGGGTGTTAAAATTAAAACTGAAGCAGTGTTGAAGTTAATGAGATAATTAAGTGATTAATTAAGTGATGATTAAGCATTATTGAAGATTCCATAATGTTAATAAGCAGAATCATTGAAGAAAAGAGAAACAACAAGAACAGAAAAAAGAGAAACACAAGAACTACAACTGACTTTGAGCCATTACACATTATTGCAGTTATTATTACCAGTTTGACTTTATTTCTGTCATACATCTACAAAAGTTCTTGAGATTCAACAGAAGTTTAGACTAGTGATCGACCAATGTATCGGTTTACCGATATTTTTCCCGATATTTAAGCATTTTCCCATAATCGGTTTTGTAATATCGGATTCGCCGATAAACGGAGCCATCATGTGGCCGTTTTGAGAATTTCGCCATTGCAGCCCGCGTCTGAGGAGATCAGTCAACAACAACTCTGTGCACAAGTAAAGCATATGTTCTGCTTGCTTTGCTTTAATTATTCAACTTTATTTAACATAACAGACATGCAGAGATGAGATTTGAGTCATAAATGCCTGATAGCCTGATATTTATGCAGCTTGATTCTAAAAAAATGTGACGAACTCATGGAGTCACGTAGCGTAATCCGTCATGTCCTGCCCCAATAAAGACGTAACTTTACATGAATTAAATAAAACAGACATGAATGAGTGCATGTTGAAAATAAAAGCGCTGAATTTAATTCTATATCTGTTGTATTTGCTCACCATTAGTCTTGAGAAAAAAGTTCGTTCATATTGCAGAGCACTAACTGGGTTGATGATCAGGAATGCTCAAGCACGGCCACTGAATAAAACTTTTGACAAGATTATATTGTTTAAACATCCTAGATTATATTATCATCGCGGTTGAGTAGTGTGTTGTAATAATTGTCAAAAACAGAAGTATAACATATTGGTAATCGGCACATAAACATGCAAATTATCGGTATCGGTTATAAAAAATTCAATATCGGTCGATCACTAGTTTAGACGGTAATGTTATATGGAATTTTCCATAAAACCATTATGGTGATCAGTGTTTGCTTTAGTTGAGCTCTTAACCCTTTTCATTTTTTTATGTTAATTTTTCTCTGACTGTTCCAACATTGTGTTTATAAAGCACATTTGTTACTGCAAGAGAAAGCATGACCTGCTCACAATATGTTTTGATGATGACACTGTCATCATGTAGTAACCTGATTCACTGATGTCACTCGGAGTTTAAATCTTTGACTATATGCTTGATATCTCATTTTAGTTTTGGTGATTGCATTTCTGAGATTCTACAGTTTGAGATCCAACAGCAATATTAAAACAAATTTTGAAAATACTATGTGCAAAGAAGTCCTTGTGTCAGAACAAAACAATAGCAAAATGAAAGCAAACAGAAAAAACAATGAAAATTACAGGACAATTCAGCTGCATAATTTATTCATGCTGCAATGCATGATGTCAGCCATTAATGCGTTCTGATTGGTGGCTCCCATCATGCACTGCAACATGAAGCGTTTGTGTGATTGTCACCATTGTTGAGATTCATATGTAGATTCTTGATGTCTGTGTGTGGTTTTTAAAATCTCCAGATCATTAAAGGAGACATATCATGCTTTTAAATCGCTCATTTTCATATACAAATCATACATTTTTGGTCTATATAAAGTGGAACTGCAATGCTTGGGTCTGAATTAGTGGTGGAAATATTGATTCTTTCCAGAGACTCGTTCATTTTCAGTTCGTTCACCAAAATGATTCATTCAGATTCGTTCACTGATTCGTTCAGTAATAATTTCTTCATATTACATATATACTGCAGCAGGTGGCGAAAAAGAGTGTATTTTTATGCTATGTTTTAACGAACGTATTTACTTGTTACAAAAAAAAGTGATTTGGCTTTGTTAAAATGTGTGCTTTATTTACTAAATTAATAACATAAGTCTAAATAAGTGGTTCAGATGACCAAACCAAAGTTTTCTTGCATAATTAACATTTTAATTGTTTAGTCAGACATACACATTCATAAATCTGGGATTATATTAAACGTTGATGTTCTATATGTTGAATATGAATATAAACAATTATATGTGCACACCTATAACTGCGCTTTGAATGAGATTGAATCACATGCTAAATGACCGATCTACCCAGTACTCTCATTCACAAACGAAAGTACCAGTTAGTTCAATTCGTTCACGAACGAGATCTCTCTCTCTCTCTCTCTCTCTCGTTCAGACTCAAAACAGAGCGATCTCAGTCAGTGATAGGCATATTCGTTCAGTAGATCCAACCAAATGCCCCTTCACAGCCCGAACTGAAATGCTATTTGCTGACGTTACACAAATGAGACCTAACCAATACTGTCATATTTTTTTTTTGGTTTGTTTTAGTTTTTAGAGAAGTGCATGACATGAATAAAACGTAATGAATTCATTTTTGATAATACAAAATGAACACAAGTAGTCAAGTAAATTGTTCAAAGTGCAAAATACCACAAAACTAAGACTAAAACACAAACAAAATATAAGAAAAGCAGGTAACGAGAAGTTTAAATTTAAATCAAGTAAACAGTCAAGTGCACCCCCCTTAGCTCAAACCAAGTAAATAATGACAATGTTAATTTGTCTTTGTTATATTTAAATTAGCTTGCGTTATTAACCTGTTTTCATTACAATGGTAAAGTGTAAATTTGTTTCTTTGATGCAAACATGCTAACTACACAAACCTAGCTCTATCGGTTCGCCATCATTATCGTTCAAACAACTGGTTATTTTCATTCATGAACGACATGTACAGTTCGTTCAACTCGTTCACAAACGATAAGATCTCTCTCTCGTTCAGACTCAAAAGCAACTCGGTCACAGTCAGTGAAGGGCGTATTCGTTCACTACATCCAACAAATCACATGCTCCGTCACATCTCATACTCGAAGGCTATTGGCTCGAGGTTCATTCTTTGACAGGTTGAAAACACCGGTTCACTGAGCTGCGCATGCGCTGCTAATAGCGCCGTGCTGCTGTGGAGGGAGGGATTTCACATTTCAGTGAACGAGAAATATGAGTCAATGGATTACGTGAATGAGAACGATTCGTTCACCTAAAGGATTCGTTCAAAAAGAACGATTCGTTCACGAACGTAACATCACTAGTCTGAATTCCTCATTATTATAGCTCCACAGGCCCCTTTTCTACCCCTTTTCTGATGTGCGTCTGAGAGCAACTCGTTTTGGTGCGTTCTCTTTAAATGCAATTGAGACACTTCATACCCCGCCCACACTCGGTTCAACTCCACCCCGTTCGGCCATTTTTGTAGTTTGATAGCAGAGATACGATTATCTAGTGGCACAGAAACTTTTTATTCACACGTTATTAACAAAATGTCAACAACGGAAGACTTGTCCAGCCAGCCTTACATGTTCGAGCCAGAGCCGGAGCGAGATGAAAATGAAGACGACGAACCTGCAGAACAACGTCTTCATATGGATGTATCGCAATGGTGTGTTACTGTATTTACACATGAAACTTTGGTCTTCCAACCTTTTACCACCGTGTCAATTTATTTTGATTAATATGTGCGAGGGAGAGAGAGCAAGACAGCATCTAGTTTGGAGACGGTGAAGTCTTGTTTACACTTTCGCCTGGCTCCGAAGAGAGAGAGTGCACGCACGCGTGACCGTGTCTCTCTCTCTCTCTGCTGCTCGTTCTTTCAGTTAAACATGCTCCCTGTCACAAGCGCGGCAGTTCATCTACATTAGACGGTGTAATGAAGCGTGTGGGTTACTACATCCAACAACCGAACATTTTAACTTACCCTCTTGTAAGTTCTGCATCCTTTAGCTTGGACTACAAAATTGCAGTGAGAAATAAAAATGGCGGATTGCTCGAAATGTTTGGCCGGAAGTCGATGCCCTTATTTGGCAGTTCCGCTGCAAATACTGTGACGTAATAGTTCAAAAAACGTCATAGAGAACAGAAAAATCGGAACAGGTTGAAAAATATGGCCAAAACAGAATATAAAGATATCAACGAAGCACCTGAAGAGAATAATTTCATATTTTCTATACTTCTAAACACTCCAAATATACAACAAAATGCATTTAAGGGCTAAAAAAGTGGATTTAGCATGATATGTCCCCTTTAAAGCATTGCTGAAATTAAATACTATGGTAAAAAAAATGTATAAAGCATTTGCATAATCAGTTTAATGCTGGGTGAGATCAGTGAGTCAGGTCACTGGTAATTTCATCAATGAAACATAACCAGAGCTTAATTTCCCAACAGCATCTTCAGCCTTATTTAATCTCAGACCAACTACAATAAATTTGTACTTTCGGGAAACACAACCCAGGGGCCTGTTTCAGAAAGGAGGTTAAGTAAAAACTCTGAGTATGTTAACCCTGAAATGAGGGAAACTCTGAGTTTTCTGTTTCAGAATGGGAGGTATGTTAAACCTGAGAAAGCAGAGTAAGTCAAGCCTGTTTCAGAAAGAGAGGTAACTTATACTCAGAGTTAGGGCTGGGCGATATATCGCACGATATTATGCGCATCTCGTCAGTAAAACCGGTTCCTTGATTAGTAGTAAATTGCCATCACCTGCTTTCAGATGGAGCGGCATTTACTACAAAGAGCCGTAGTTAACTGACAAGCTGAGCCATATCGCATTAATATCGCGGACGTATCGCCAGCAATAATTAATGCGATATGGCTCAGCTTGTCAGTTAACTACGGCTCTTTGTACACAGCAAAAACTCCAGTGTTAAATTAACACTCCTGGGAGTGTATGAGTCCACACTCAAGAGTGTTGGAGTTAATGAGATAATTAAGTGATTAATTGAGTGATGATTGAGCATTATTGAAGACACCTGATGTTAACAAGCAGAATCACTGAAGGAGAAAATCACAAATTGTAAGCCACCGTTATGGCGATGATTGTTTGCTTTAGTTGGGCTCTTGAGCCTTATGTGTTTACTTTAGATTTTGCTTGTCTGCTGTTATTGATTTATTACAGTCAAATGAACAAAGAAAAGTGGGATCTCATAGTGTTGGTTATGTTTTCACATAATCATGCTGTGATCTGAAAAATGAAATTTATTGAGATAGTTTGGTGTAACTTGTTAGCAGCAGCTTTGTGATTCTACAGCATATGATTATCAGTATTTTTCACATAATCCAAAATATTTAATAAACATTGTTCTGATCAAAAAACCTTCCAACAGAATTTATTTAGAAACACAGACATCATTAATCAGCCTGTGAATCTCAACAATGGTGACAATAATAAAGCATATGTTGCAGTGGCTGCCACCAATCACAACTCATTAATGGCTCCCATCATGCATTGCGGTATGAATAAATTATGATCTGAATTGTCTATGTAATTTACTTTTCCTAATTGAATATTCTGCTCGTCACCATTGTTGAGATGCATTGACTGAATCTTGACGTCTGTGTGTGCCTACAAGAATTCTTTTTTTTTTTAAACTCTTAAAAAATTCTTTATATTATATCTAAAATTCTGATATTTATGCAGAATCACATTTATGCTGTAAACAACAACATAAATCAAAAACATAAAGTTCAAATGATGATTGTCATAATATAACCAATACCATAAGATCTTTTTTTTTTTCTTTGTTCATCTGGCAGTTATAACTCAGATACAGCAGCCAGACAAAATCTACAGCTAATAATGTAAGGGTGAAGAGCCCAACTAAAGCAAACACCCATCACCATAATGGTAACTTACAATTTGTGCTTTTCTACTTCAGTGATTCTGCTTGTTAACATCAGGTGTCTTCAATGCTCAATCATCACTAAATTAATCACTTAATTATCTCATTAACTCCAACACTCTTGAGTGTGGACTCATATACACTCCCAGGAGTGTTAATTTAACACTGGAGTTTTTGCTGTGTACAAAGAGCCGTAGTTGACAAGCTGAGCCATATCGCATTAATTATCGCTGGCGATATGTCCGTGATTTTAATGCGATATGGCTCAGCTTGTCAGTTAACTATGGCTCTTTGTAGTAAATGCCGCTCCATCTGAAAGCAGGTGATGGTGATTTACTACTAATCAAGGAACCGGCTTTACTGACGAGATGCGCATAACAATATCACGATTTAAATCGCCCAGCCCTACTCAGAGTCAGTTACCATGGTAACTTACTCTGTGAACCTAACCTGGTCGGGAGCAGGTTTTCTTCAGTAAACCCAGAGTTTATTTCGGCCTCCTCCCCTTTTTTAAAGAGGAAGTGGTGTTTAAACACCTCATTCATTCTTTCAGTACATTTTTATTAATAAAATGAATCTTTTATTAATAAATAAAATATTGCTATTTTTTTTTTAAATAAGATGAAGTCTATAACTCCTTAACTGGCAACTCAAAACACAGTAGTAGATTAGAGTTACATAATGTAGTTCTAAACAAATTCTACAGAATTAAACTGTGGCATTTACTGGAAATCACTGAACTGTTCATCTGTGAAAATTAAAATTAGGTTGAATAACATACTGTTCTTCCAGTTTCACCTCTAATATTATAACAGTTGGGCAAGTTACTTGTATTACTAACTACAAATGACATCTTCAACAGTGTAATTAGATTAATGTAATAATGACTATCTTAGAAATTATTGATCTACTTATTACTAATTGCTAAATCCCATGTCAACCTTAAACACTTGAACAATACAAGGAGAGACAAGAAACAGCACTTTTAATACTTTCAAATAAACAATATACAATTGCATGAATTATTTTTGAATTGACCAAAGTGTGTAGAGGGAGAAGGTTACATTAAAACTATAACTTTTAAAAATGTATGTTAAATAGCCTATACAGAATTGTTCTATAGTCTAATACAATTACATCAGATTTGACTTTAAATTACAGAAGAATTAAGAGTAATCCCTTTCATTAAATTACAGTATTTAGATTACTTGGTAATTAATTACACCCATCACTGTATAACAGTAATTAAAATGTGAAGAAATATGCAGACCTCTTTTTGTCTGGTGCTGTTGCCATGGTGACTCATAATATCTGCGCTCCATTGATAATGGCTTTTTATAGTTGTGGTGCACGCGCTTAACTCAGAGTCAGTCAATTCAGAGTTGATTGAACTAACTCATTTCAGCTGTTCTGAAACCAAAAACTCAGAGTTTTCCATCTCAGGGTAAGTCAACTCAGAGTTCAAGTTTTAACTCAGAGTTGGTTGAACCTCTTTATTGGATCAGGCCCCAGGTCATAGCTTCTCTTGCCACAACAAATGTGCTTTATAAACACAGAGTTGGAGCAGCCAGAGAAATACTAATGTTCAAAAGTAAAGGGTCAAGAGCTCAACTAAAGCAGACACTGATCACCATAATGGTGACATGAAACGAAACATTCCATAAAACATTACCATCTAAACTTCTGTTTAATCTAAATAAGAACGTGTGTAGATGTATGACAGAAATAAAGTCAAACTGGTAAAATAATAAGTGCAATAATGTGTAATGGCTCGATGTCAGTAGTTCTTGTTTTTCTCTTTTTTCTGTTCTTATTGTTTCTCTTTCCTTCAATGATTCTGCTAATTAACATCAGGTATCTTCAATAATGCTCAATCATCACTTAATTACTCACTTAATTATCTTGTCATCGTGCTTCACTGCCCCCTGGGCCCCCTTTTATGAGAGCTTGCAAACACCATTAAATAAGGACGACTAAGGCGTTATCATCAGGGTGAAGCAGCAGCAAAATACATTAATATGCTCTCTAAATTATATATATAAAAAAAAACTAAGGAGAATCACAATGAGTTTTATTTTAGCAAAATACAATGTTCATCTCAATTAATTTTTAATTAATTTTACCACAAATTTATTTAACATAACTTACAGTACATTCAGGGATGGAATTTTTACAGTACGATCTGATACTGAGGAACAACATTTGTATTTATTTTTTGCAATGCATACAACAATCAACTACATGACTTTATTCATTTTAGACTTTCTATTTGAAGACATCTTTCAAGCCTTAATTTGTTTAAAGGCGAATTAAGACTTTTACATATCGTCGCTGCCCGATGAAACTCACGTATGTCCAAAATGGTTACTTTTCAGGAAGTGAAAATACACCGTAATTTCAAAAGCAGGTGAACGTAGCGTTGTCATACTTGGTACAGCATCTTTAAATGTAACCATATTGTTGCCAGTGTAATGATATAATCCACATTTGACCGAATTTAAATGGACATACGTGCATATTTTACAGTAACGGTGGTCGATACGCGTTCTTCCGATCATTAATTAGAATGGCCAAGTCGCGTTTCATATTGACAGATGAATAGGCTACGCTCAGTTTATTAAATAGCCTACGTCTCAGTTTATTAAATACGCTCAGTTTATTAAATGTTTCTTGGAAACTATGAAGGGACAATGAATCAATACACTCATTGCTGACCCCAGGGCAGGAGCGTCCATATAAGCGAACTAGGCAATTGCCTAGAGCGGCACTTTTGTAAGGGCAGCAAAATGTGTGCCAACCGGGAATGAACAATTCACAAAATAGGCTAGGCTATATGATCATATAATCATACATAATCAGAGAGCCTTTTTCTTTTCGTTTTGAATTATTTCGTTTAAAGACTTTTCAAGCTTTGTGTATTTGATGTCTTTCTCATGTCTGTGAAGAGTCACTAGTAAAGCCGATTTTGCTACTAACATCACAAACATTCAGATAGGGACACCCTTAATTTAACAATAATTTGTATAATTTTTATTCTCTGTTTTATTGTTCTTTTTATTTCTTATGCATGATATCTTTATTTCTTATGCATCTGTTGTGATTATTTTATGAATATTTTTAATGTGCTAAACATCCCTTGCCTTGCCTTCTCTTTATTCAGTAGATGGTAGAAAGTTGCTACAATTTAACATTTGGTTTCAATGTGAGGTGAAAAAACATTGATAACTCACAAATTGATTTCTTGTGTAATTCTCATGGTTAAATATTAGTCCCCAAACAAGATAAATAGATTTAACTAACAAAAAGAGCCAAGTAAAAAAAGTTAACTTAGTTTTTAGAGTAACATCAAAATGATGGTTTACATGTAAGCTTAACATTAATAAAGGCACACACTGTGTAAAGCACACTGCCCTAAGATTCATAAGGAACTTTTTGCTCTATGGTGTTTTAAGCCCCCAATGGCTCCTTAGAGGCAGCTAACCCTACCCTCAACCTTAAACCTACCCATCCCCTCGCTGCCTGGAAGGCGCTGTTGGGGGCTTAAAACACCAAACACCAAACTTTTCACTGAACATGGCATACAAATGCTCACTCACTTATCTAAATGGGGACATTGCATCAACTTCTATTGTTTTATATGCAGCTAATTATAAATAGTATATTCCAACCCAAGTAAAAAACATTTTGTGTTTTTAGAATTCTTAAAAAGCAACATCAACATTTTTTTTTTTATTTTTACATCATTTCTTTCTTTCTTTCTTTCTTTCTTTCTTTCTTTCTTTCTTTCTTTCTTTCTTTCTTTCTTTCTTTCTTTCTTTCTTTCTTTCTTTCTTTCACAAATAGGATTTCACCAGATGTCCTCAAAATGAGGTTTTGTCATGTTTAGCTGAATTCTAGTTTCCAACATACAGTATGGTTACATACAATACAAAATGTATATTTTTAAGTTATAAATAATCAAACCTGAGTATGGAAGGCCTCTCTCTCTCTCTGTGTCATCAGTTCGACGAGCTGCAAATGTGAGTTCTCAGATAAACATCTACTATTCCCTATAAGGAAGTGTAGAAGCTCTGCATTCATATCACCTGACATCGTAGGAAGTGAAACTGTTTTGTGTTATTTGTGGTGATGGTATTTTTGGGGTGATTTTGAACTGAAGATTTTGCAGGTTTAAAAGTAAAAGTTAAAAAAAAACGTAATTTAACAGCATAATTTAACAGTAATCAACTGTAAATTAATTTAAAAAACAGCAATTTACTGGCAACCCAGCTGCCAGTAGATTACCGTAAAATCAAGAAAAAACTGTAATATACTGTAAAATGTAACAGTTAGATTTATTAAACTAAAGAAGTTAATTTCACTGTAATTTAAAAGTTCATAGAAAAAAAAGTTATGCAAAGTCAATAACTGATAAGGAGAGTAAATATTAAACTGAAATGTCTTTGTTTCATGTCTTCTGGCATTTGAATGGGCAAACACACACACACACACACACACACACACACACACACACACACACACACTGTCAAAAATGCCAGTCTTTACAAGGATTAACACAGAAGTACACAGTTAGATCACCAGTCAGCAGCCATATCACCCTGACCCTGTAGCCCAAGACTGGTTGCCCACTGAAGCTAAGCAGGGCTGAGCCTGGTTAGTATCTGGATGGTAGCCTGACTCCGTCAGACTTCGTACATTCGCTCAATTTCAGTTCGCTTCTGTACTCAGTCTGAGATAGCGACCGTTTTCCCTGTTTTCCTCCGGCCTGAAAACAGCCGGCCAATCAACGAACAGAGGGCGGGCTGAGAGCCGTGACGTAGACCCTGATTGTACCGTGGATGCGTAGATTTACTTCACATAATCTGCAAAGGTCGTTCACAGCCATGTTCACTCTGGTATTTCGCTCAATGTTTTTGTTTTCGCATCATACATGTGTTTACAGTGGAAGTTAGATGCGGCTGAGCCTGCACGTCATAACCAAACGTTATGTGATTGGCTTACGGGTAACCAATGATTTTAGACGATTTCATACAAGCGCCCCCATTTAATTCTTAGAAAATTAAAGTGAAATTCACAGATGTGCAAGTTTGTATTTTACAGTATGCGAAATTTAAATTTTTTAGACTCTGAAGAAGACTCTTAGATGCAGGTTTTGTAGACTTCTTTTGTTTAGAAATTCCACCATGTTCATTCCGACCTATAAAAGAAAATAAATACAATATAGATTGTTTGGTAACACTTTACGGTAAGGGTACATGAATTATCATGAATTCATGTATAAATTCATGCATGAAATATGCATTCATTCATGCATTAATATCTCATGAATCATCAGGAACTAACATGAGTTCAACGTTTTTCATTCATGACTTCATGGATGAACAACAGCTTAATTAAAACATTAACTAAGATGAGTACATCATCATGAATTATGATTTATTACGCATGATCATGATGTTTTCTTTGTTCACACAAAAAATTGGTCTTTACCACCCATTGTGGATAAAGCTATGGTTATGGTACATGAATCATCATGAATTCATGCATAAAAAAGTATTAATTCATGCATGCAAGACTACTCTTCCAATTATTAAAGGAATGTACAAAAATCCACATTATCTAATGCATGCATACAGGCTAGAACAGTATATCAATTAATGTGAGAACTTTTTTTCTGAATTATGATCTGAGTTTCCAAGCATGTTCATGTCTTCTCATAGCCTGCAGGTAAATGGACAGAGCCCAAAATTGGCCAATCACAGCACATATTATACGAATTATGTTGGCGTTCAAATACTAGTCATCATTAACTAAGCATTATTTATCAATGACTTCATCATGTGTGTGGCCCCTCAACTAAAGTGGTGACTTGGTGCTTTGAAACACTGATGAACAATGTGTTTTCATTATGATCTGAGTTATCCATCATGTTCATGTCTTCTTCATAGCCTGCAGGTGAATGGACAGACCCCAAAATTGGCCAATCACAGGACATAACATACGAATTCTGTTGGCATTCAAATACAGTAGTCATCATTAACTAAGCATTATTTATCAATGACTTCCTCATGTGTGTGGCCCCTCAACTAAAGTGGTGACTTGGTGCTTTGAAACACTGATGAACAATGTGGCATAACTGTGAAATGACATGAATATGAACATGAAAGTTCAAGTCTTTGCAAACAATGTACTGTGGACACAAATGGACTTTGATCTTAACTTTCCTGCTTTATTCTTAAACGGTATAAACCAGTTAAAAACCATAAAGCTGTTTAAAAAAAAATGTTTCACAAACAGCTTGATCTCTTTTTGGGTAAAGAGTCACCTTTTAATGTATGCTACTGATGTGACTCCTCCATATCATGAAATTGTAAAACAGCTTTATGGTTTTGTAAAGAGTTTTCAGATATACAGGCACTTCAAATAAAGTTCATGGTGTATGTACTGAATTCCTTCTCAGCTCTTTCCAGCTGTTGATTTAACTGGTTTATACCGTTTGGTTTCAGAATAAAGCAGTAAAGTTACATAACATTATTACGATTTTACAGCTAAAACATGTACGTTAAACTATTTACGAATATTTCATATTATAAAGATATCTGTATAATTTCCCTTTTACCATTTTATAGATTATAAATGTAAGATCCCTTAAACCTACTCCCACACCAAAACATACCCAATTTTATAGACAATATTAAAAGGATAAAACGTAATGGACAGATATGTGTAGGGAAATGGCAGTTTTACTAATGTAGCATTAAAAGATGGTTTGAGCAACTAATCCTACCCCTACCCCTAAACCTAACCATTTCTTAAAACTACGTAACTACAATTATAAATTAAAACAACAGACAGACAATCACAATCATTTATTTATTGAGAAAATGTCAAAACCGGTACCAAAAGTCGTTCACGTGACGATGTGTCGCAGTCCTTTCTGGTAGTAGGCCTAACGTTATATAATAGTTTTGTATGAGGTAACGTTACAGAGCAGAATTTAAATTATTAATCCATGAAAATGTTAATCCGGTTCGGTTTGCTGTTCGCTCTGTGAAGGCGCGCGCGTTTCTCCATTTCAAATGTAGTACACAACTTAAAAACGGCATGTCGCAATCTGTGACGAAGCATGCGAGAGCCAATGAGCGTTTGATATCACTGCCGTAAAACATGTCGTAACGCTTCAGGCACAATTTTTGAATTTGAATTCACCACGAGCGCGGGATTTGACGTTGGTCTCTGAGAGAAATGGAGATGAAGATCACTGGATGAAGGGCTGCATTTGGATCTGTTTCTTGCAAACAACGTATGGATTATAAAGATTTGATCACATTAAGCTAATAAAATTGATTTCTTTTGTGAATTTATGTTGTGTTTTAGATTATGAGTCAAAATGTTAATGCCACGATTTGATATGCATTTGTTAAATAGGAATACGCCCAAATTTGTACGTCGTTGTTTGTATAAGTTGTTTATAAGTAAATAAATTACGTTTTTGTGCTGTCCACTGTCAGTATTATACGTTTCTGTGTGTATAAAACGTAAATAAATGTACGTATGGTAGAACTACACTTTACGTAAAAATACACACGTATTCTCATGAGATCACGTTGCAAGTTAAGATCAAAGTCCATTTGTGTCCACAGTACATTGTTTGCAAAGGCTTGAACTTTCATGTTCATATTCATGTCATTTCACAGTTATGCCACATTGTTCATCAGTGTTTCAAAGCACCAAGTCACCACTTTAGTTGAGGGGCCACACACATGAGGAAGTCATAGATAAATAATGCTTAGTTAATGATGACTACTGTATTTGAATGCCAACAGAATTCGTATGTTATGTGCTGTGATTGGCCAATTTTGGGGTCTGTCCATTTACCTGCAGGCTATGAAGAAGACATGAACATGATGGATAACTCAGTTCATAATGAAAACACATTGTTCATCAGTGTTTCAAAGCACCAAGTCACCACTTTAGTTGAGGGGCCACACACATGATGAAGTCATTGATAAATAATGCTTAGTTAATGATGACTAGTATTTGAACGCCAACATAATTCGTATAATATGTGCTGTGATTGGCCAATTTTGGGCTCTGTCCATTTACCTGCAGGCTATGAGAAGACATGAACATGCTTGGAAACTCAGATCATAATTCAGAAAAAAAGTTCTCACATTAATTGATATACTGTTCTTGCCTGTATGCAAGCATTAGATAATGTGGATTTTTGTACATTCTTTTAATAATTCGAAGAATAGTCTCGCATGCATGAATTAATACTTTTTTATGCATGAATTCATGATGATTCATGTACCATAACCATAGCTTTATCCACAATGGGTGGTAAAGACCAATTTTTTTGTGTGAACAAAGAAAACATCATGATCATGTGTAATAAATCATAATTCATGATGATGTACTCATCTTAGTTAATGTTTTAATTAAGGTGTTGTTCATCCATGAAGTCATGAATGAAAAACGTTGAACTCGTGTTAGTTCCTGATGATTCATGAGATATTAATGCATGAATGAATGCATATTTCATGCATGAATTTATACATGAATTCATGATAATTCATGTACCCTTACCGTAAAGTGTTACCGATTGTTTCAATGGCAAATGTTTCATTATTCAGTTGAAGTCAGTTCAGTGTTGATTCAGTTCAGTTCAATAACTGTAAAGTTCATGAAATGGAGTTCATCATGATTTCAACAATCAATATTTTTATTTGGCGAAAAGCCATATAAGTGGTAAGCTTTACATTGTCTTGTTTGATCTTGTTTTGTTTTTTTTTTTGGTCTAGGATCAAAGTTGCTTAAAGGAGAACTCCGGTCAATTTTAACATTGAGCTCATTTTTTTGTACATTTGGAGTGCTGTCAGTATAGAGAACAACGACAAAAATCGGTGTTGCCTACACCGAGTTATTCTATTTTTAAAATTTGCACCCTATTGACTTCAATGGGGCAAGTAGTAAGCCTGCTTTTTAGCCTCTTAACATCCTTTAAGTGTCATTACAAGTGCACAGAAAATGTGAGTGATTCCTTCCGAGTGAACACGGGTGAATCTGACTGCAGTAGATGTTAGAGATATTAATAAAAATGAAGTTAATTCAGCCAGCGCTCATACCTGTGTTTACATCCTGTTTTCGGTGGAAGGCCATAGTAATCGATTGTCGAGTTCACGCGCGTGATCATAGGCACTAAACCTATGCGCGTGAACTCGACAATCGATTACTATGGACTTCGACCGAAAACAGGATGTAAACACGTATGAGCGCTGGCTAAATTAACTTCATTTTTATTAATATCTCTAACATCTACTGCAGTCAGATTCACCCGTGTTCACTCGGAAGGAATCACTCACATTTTCTGTGCACTTGTATTGACACTTAAAGGATGTTAAGAGGCTAAAAAGCAGGCTTACTACTTGCCCCATTGAAGTCAATAGGGTGCAAATTTAAAAAATAGAATAACTCGGTGTAGGCAACACCGATTTTTGTCGTTGTTCTCTGTATTGACAGCACTCCAAATGTACAAAAAAATGAGCTCAATGTTAAAATTGACCGGAGTTCTCCTTTAATAGGAATTGTTTTGAGGTAATAAAGTTAAGTTAGATAATGTACATCCAGTCAGTTTTCATCACAAAATAAACTCCTTCAGGGTGATACGAGATCCCTCCACTTTGTGTTGATTACCCTGTTGAAGTTTATTCTGCAATATCAACTGGCTGGATGTACAGTATCCCTTGCTTAATACACAGGCAGTTCCAGTCAGGTTACAATGCAATTTAAATAGCAGTTATATGCGGTTTTATACTTACTAGTTGAAGATCAATGAAAGCTTTTCTAGCTTCGTCAATAGATGGACGAAATACCTTCTGACCATTATGTACACCGTGGCAGCAAGTAGAAGGGGAAGGACCAAAAGAGCAACATCACCTCTATTCTCTGCAGAAAAGAGACATAACATCTCAGAAACAGGACCAGCTACAACAAATATATACTAAAGTTAGTGCAATAAGCTACAGACATTAAATAAATATGCAATAATGATATTAAATATCTAAGGTTGCCTTTTATGTTGTATGGAAGATTTAAAACAACAAACATCACCTTGTGGAATGTTTTCCAAAGACTGATTCAACTTTTCTTCATTAATTGCAATCCTTAAAATTCTGTTAACTTACATAAAATAGGCCTTTGGAGTGACTGAGCTTTGTAACTTTACAGATTTTTTTTATGCTCAAAATAGCAACATAACACACAATAACTAAAGTGGAAAAAAAATGAAAAAGCATAATAGGGCCCTTAATTTTTTCCTTTAAAAAATGTACATGTAGCTATTGCATCTGATATTTATCCAAATGAATCGACATTTAATCAAAATCGGAATCGAACCACAAGCTTATAAATTGCTAAACTCATAAATTGGCAGCCTTGTTGTGAGATTGGGTATTTCCCTCCGTTACTCCCCCAGGTAGAGAATGGGAATTCCCCCATAGACTCAGCTGTGTCAGATACCGGCTGGTTAATCATTATCATGATTGCACTTATAATAAAAGCAAGACATGCATAGCAGAGTTTGTGTTTGGCTGTTTCTGGTTACTCTCTTGCTTTCCCTTTTTCTGCCTTTTCCTGATGGAGTCGTGTAGTTTGGGTCGCTTATTTGTCCAATCTCAGGTATGTGGATGGGTGTTTTTTTTTTTTTTTTTTATGTTGGTGTGTAACCTAAAGCCTGTTCTGCAGTCGCTACAGTGCAGTGAGGGCATGTAGCAGCATGCAGTCATTTTGTCCTGACACAGTGAGTATGATCTCTTTGGGGGATTCTTTTATGATTTAAAAAGTGCTTAAATCTCACTGCTGCGAGTGTGTGTGTGTGTGTGTGTGTGTGTGCAGGTTGGGGGGGCGTGCCCAGGGCTGCGGGAAGTGGGTACTTCCGCTGCAGCACCCCCTGTTTTCACAGAATTGTAAATGCAACGCATATATTTGTTCATTAAAAGTTATTAATTTTTAGCATTTAGCCATTTATTTGTAAAACACTTTAAGTGGGCTATTTAAAAACTGTTATTTATGTTACATTTTCTTTTTAAAACATAAGCACAGAGTGTTATGTAATATTGTGTGTGTCGAAAGAATTTGTCCGCAGCTGCTCAAAAAAAAAAAAAAAAAGTCAAAAACCCCACTGTCAGTGTTTTGTAAGGAACAGGCAAATATGTAAAATATAGCAGGAGACATTTTAATTGTTTACTAATAAAAGTTATTTTTTATGTCAGTGTCGGCTAGACAGATGAAGTTGACGACTCGTGATCTTTGCAGCGCCAGAGAGAAATGCACATTTCATACGAATTACATGGCCTAAGCAGCGCAGTCTGTTTTCTTTTGTTTTGAATTGTTCTGCTTAAAAGTAGACATTTCAAGTCAAGCTATCTATATGTATCAGGTCTGTGAGGCAATAGGCTACCTTATAGGCCTACGCTGAGTTTCGGTTCATTTATGAGACGAGCTCCAGGTTCGCCAGCGCCTCCGTGTCCTGATTATCTATTTTCTAATAGCCTATATTTAGCCTTCTTATTTATTAAATCCAGATAGTTGGTTGATGAAACATCGATTAAAATTAAGGTACAATTAATACAAAACGAAATTAAATGTAAAGACAGGCTTTGTGCTTTCAGTTTGAGGTCTCTGTGAAAGTTTTAAAACATTATTTTAGTGCCGCTTTAGAGCGCTCACGTCCGTAACGGAGAACTGTCTGTAACTTTTTTTTTTTTTTTGTGAAATACATTTCCAAAAAAATGCGACTTAGTCCAGTGCGACTTAGGCTAGCCTATATAGGCTATGTTTTTTTCTTCCTCGTGGCGCATTTTTTGACTCCGGAGCGACTTAGGCTACGGTAAGTTATTTATTATTTTTGTGCAAATGTCCCATAAAGTCCCATCCTTTAAGGATTAATTTATGTCCCGTTGACCGGTCCATTGCATTACGAATAAAAGCAGAATCAATAAAGTCAAAAATGTGATGTGCAGTCAGTTTTGAGTGTGCACGTTTTTTTTTAAGAGTTTTATAGTCTTGATATTGTTTCTTATTAAAAAAAAAAATCAGCACCCCCAACCTAAAACCTCTTCCCGCGGCCCTGGGCGTGCCTAACAGCGTGCTTCCAGCTCGGAGCCGTGTAAGTGCGTCTGTAATCAGCAGGATACACAGACCCAAACTACGCTGCTGTTTTTGTCTCCCTTATAATTTTGCTGTGTTTTGTCTATTTATTTTTATGGAATTTGTAATTTAAGTGGGTTTTCTCTGGGACATCTGAAGGGGGGTATTTTGCCTACCTCCATTTGGGGTGTAGTGTTAAACACACTTGAGTGTGGATTTGTTTCATTGCCTTTGTAGTATGGGACACTAGCGTGTGGGTGTAGTGAGTGATTACTTACAAGGTGGGTCAGAGATTCTTTCTCCTGTTAGTGTCTTTGATTAACCCCAGTCTTTATTTTCTTTTTTCTTTTAAATGCCTTCCTTTTTGTATTTACATGTAGGTAATTAAGAGGTAAATGTTTGGAAGGTATTTATTAGTGAATGTGGGTTGTTTTTTTTTTTTTCAATGTGAGAAGATTTTATGTAATAAATTGTTTATTTTAATGGTCAGAACCATCTCAGTCCTCTTTGTGAAGTACGAACCTGTGTTGTCTGAGTATATCCTTAGGTGAAAGTCCCGAGGTGGCATAGTTGGCTACATTAGTTTATTTAATGTGAACTTCCTTGCTGCTAGATTGCTCTTTTAGCCCCCACTCTGCCACACACGGATCAAGTCGATTAATTTCCGGGAATCGTTTCGTTTCAAAATTGGTGAACCAGTTTATTTGAACCGGATGGCAATTTCTTTTAGACCTGCGGTCCCACTACATTTTACGTAGGCTACTTTTTATGCCTTTTACATGTCGGTATGGACAATTGCAGGCGTTTTACATAAGAGCAGTGAGTCATATTACTTAATTGTTTTGTTTTGAGTGACTCGACTCACTTTGTTCAATTCGCTTGTCAGTGACAGAAACGACTCTTTCCTGTTTTCACAGATATTCACATATTTCATGGTTCCGTGTGATACAGAATCATTAATCTGTCGTCTCACATACCTTAAAATGACTATGCGAGTCAATATATGATTCTGAGGTAACAATTGTTTGTCGTAGGCCTACAGTTGCATCACCAATTTTAGTCGGTATAAGTTTAAGAATTATTGCTGCGAAAAAAAAGTTATAATTATGCTAATTCATACTAATTATTAATAAAAATAAATAAAACATTATATAAATTTACCTTAAAATAGTTGCACCCAGCTGCTTTGTCCCTCAAGATGACAGTTTGGGAGCGAATTTAAACATCTCCATTTGGCGCGAAGCTTGTGAAACAACCCAGCGTTGCTACCCAGCAGGTTTAACCCAACAACTGGAAAATTAAAACTACCCAAAAGTGTTTAAAATGTGATAAAATAACCCAACAAAATTACCCAACAGACTCAACCCAGCATTCTGGGTTAAAAAACAACCCAGCATTTTTTAGAGTGTGTTCACCGAACATGGCGTACACATGAGAAAGTTCACACAAACATACAGATACCTACACACCTCTCTAAATGGGGACATTGCATCAACTTCTATTGTTTTTTATATGAGGCTAATTATAAATACTACATTCTAACCTATACTATATTCTAGTGATTTTTTTTTTTGTTGTTGTTGTATTTTTAGAATTCATCAAAATCATCAAATTGATCTATTCTTACACTTTTTTTTTTTTTTTTTTTTAAACAAAGAAGTTCCATGGCTACAATACAAAATGTATTTTTTAAAGTTATAAATAATCAAACCTGAGCATGGAAGGCTTCTCGCTCTCTGTGTCATCAGTTCGACCAGCTGCAAATGTGAGTTCTCAGATAAACGTCTATTTATAGGGAAGTGTAGAAGTTCTGCATTCATATAAATCACCTGACATCGTAGGAAGAAAGTGTTTTGTGTTATTTGTGGTGATATCTATCAGCTGAAATAGCACAAAAAAGCACAAAAGATCACTCAGTTCAAATCAAATTACTTATACAAATAAAAATAATTAGCTGATAGATACATTCTAAAAAATAATTCTGTGGCTTAGTAAATATTACAGAAATATTTAACTTTATTAAAATCTCTGAATATCGTTTACTTTATTGTTTGAGTTAAACAGACCAAAATAATTGACTAAAAATCCAACAGTTAATTTTATCTCAAATTTACAGATATATCAGTATTTGACTAACCAATTATTTCTTTATAATACACTTAATATATTTGTGAAATTTCTATAAAAAAATATTTGAGAATGTTGAATTAAACTCAAATTAATCAAATCAAAATTATTAATATATGTAACACACTCTGTAACACTCAGTTTCAGTCAATCTTGAGTACCTATAGAGTAGTATTGCATCCTTCATATCTCCAAAAAGTCTTTAGTTTTATTATATTTATAAAAGAAAGATAGGCTGTACCAAGTCTTTCCGGAAAAAAACGAGCGGCTGGAGGCGTGCCGTGTGGGCGGTGCTTACGCGCCGGTGTTACAATATATTCGGTTCCTGAAATATTTGGTTCCAATGGGTGGAGCTACCATGAATATTTACGATACCATAGCGTGGGCGGGGCGACAAATACAAGCGAGTGGAACGGAAATTATTAGCGTGAGCGTCTGCTCGTTTTGTTTTATGGATTATTTATTTCAAACAGGTAATAAAGTTGAACAAAGTTAATCTTAAACTACTCATATATATATTTGATAAATAATTCATCGTTTTGTAGCATGTGTTTCAGTACTCTGAGTTTACCTGAACTGAACTAATCCTGTAGGAAACGTTGCAAGACCTACAATAAAGGCATATTTCTCCAAATTTTCCCAGATTAGTTGTTGCTGACATTATAGAATTGTTCGTTTCTCTTGAATTACTGAGATTAGGATTTTTAAAGGTGTGTGATTGCTGGTTAAATAAATATTTACAAATATATTCTTGTGTCTTTATTCTGTCTTCCAAAGTTGTCTGCATATTATTAAAATAGTCTTTAAATTATAGGCGTATAGCTCAAGACGACATAAGAACTTGGAGATGCATGTTGCATGCTTTGGATGTTGCTTTATACTGACTCAACTGAAAATCTTTTTGATACACAAGTAACCTTTACTTTATCAAAGGTTATCATAAATGTTATAAGCTTCAGGTGCATTAACAGTTGTTTTCTCTAGCAATGCTTTAGAACAGTGGTCAAATTAATTGGTAATAATGACTAACCATTAATCATAAAAATTAGGCCTACATCTTATCAGTTTAGTAATGTTATCATTCTTGTGTAATCTTTTTGTAAACAAGTGAACAGAAAAACACACTGGTGTAGAAGGCATGGGTATACCAAAATATTAAGGAAAGGTATATTTATAAATACATATTTGAATAATATAGTAAATATTTTATTAGTCCTGCTGTATTAATTTTCTCTTGTCTAACTTTCTTGATTTTACAGCTGAATATGAATAAAATATGTAATTTTAAGACACTGTATCTTACTAAAAAAATAATTTCGAGTTAATGAATGAATGATTTAAAAACAAGCTTTTGTTTTTGTTTATCAATTTTAAACAGTCTAGATCATATTTAGGATAGGTAGATAACTTTATGCATATAGTTTTATATTTTAAAAATTATATGTATTAGCCTATTCTTTAAATGAGAATACTTTTTAATTATATGTCCATATCCCACCACACCTGAGAAACTGACATCTATTTCTGACCTCTATGTCTGTGCAATTTACTATTGTAGACAGCTTTGACCAATAAATAACTGGTTCAGTACATATAGTTTGTGAAGCATTCAACATCCAGATAGCTATGGTGATGTTTTAAAATAATAACGAGTCTCAACCACAATTCATATAAATAAACCTACCCATCTTTGTTGAATTTGTCACTTGGGCTGTCAATGTAGATAAGGAAATGTTTAAAACCTTGTATGAATTGAAAAAAAAAAAAAATCTGGAAAGGTTCCTCATGGTGTTTCTAAAAAATCTTTAAAATATGTCCTTCTTGGAAGGGCACAGAACTTCACAATGAGAGGTGAGTTAAGTAACACTTAGTGATTTCTGTCTCTTCATGATCAAACCATACCACTTTCAGATGAGGTTTTATACTATATTATACAGTGAGGTTTTTATTTGCCCTAAATGCAAACACCCTTAATTTTGTACTTCCATGCATGATATAAATTAATGAAAATTTTAAATTTGGTATTGCCAAATAAAAAACTAAATTAAATGAATCAATTTGCTAGAGTTTTGTCTCTGTTTTATTACAATTAAGTGCACTTACCTTTGGAATGGTACATTCAAAACTACAAATTGCACAAACTGAGTATAAAATTACTTTAGTTGGACCTATGTATACATCAATACAATTGAAATAATTATCACTTAATTTGACCAATGTTCTAAAGCATTGCTAGAGAAAACAACTGTTAAAGCAACTGAAGCTTAGCATTTATGATGACCTCTGACAGTTGTGTATCAAAAAGATTTTCAGTTGAGTGTAAAGCAACATTCAAAGCATGCAACAACATGCAACTCCAAGTAGCCTATGGTGTCTTGAGCTATCATCCTATAAAAGCTATTTCAATAATAACCTACAGTAGGGCTGGGCGATTTAAATCGCGATATTGTTATGCGCATCTCGTCGGTAAAGCCGGTTCCTTGATTATTAGTAAATCACCATCACCTGCTTTCAGATGGCGCGGCATTTAGGGCTGATGAGATAATTAAGTGATTAATTTAGTGATGCTTGAGCATTATTGAAGACACCTGATGTTAACAAGCAGAATCACTGAAGGAGAAAATCACAAATTGTAAGTTACCATTAAGGTGATGTGTGTTTGCTTTAGTTGGGCTCTAGACCATTATATGTTTACTTTAATATTTACAGTTGTTTGTCTGCTGTTATTGATTTATAACAGTTAAATGAACAAAGTAAAATGTTGTCTTATAGTGTTGGTTATGTTTTGACATAATCATACTGTGATCTGCAAAATGAAACTTATTGAGATAGTTTGATTTAACTTGTTAGCTGCAGTTTTGTGATTCTTCAGCCTACGATTATCAGTACTTTAATTCAAAATATTTAATAAACATTGTTCTGATCAAAAGATATTCGGACAAATTCATTTAAAACACAGACATCAATAATCAGCCTGTTAATCTCAACAATGGTGACAATAATAAAACATATTGCAGTGGCTGCCACCAATCACAACTCATTAATGGCTCCCATCATGCATTGCGGTATGAATAAATTATGATCTGAATTGTCTATGTAATTTACTTTTCCTAATTGAATATTCTGCTCCTCACCATTGTTGAGATGCATAGGCTGAATCTTGACATCTGTGTGTGCCTAAAAGAATGATTTTCTTTTTTAAACAACTTGTAAGAAATCCTTTATATTATATCAAAAATTCTGGGCATTTATGCAGATTCACAGTTATGCTGTAACCAACAACATAAACCGAAGTCAGAAAGAAGGATCTTAATGAGTTCAGTGATCAAGTTCAAATGATGATTGTCATAATATAACCAACACCATCAGATCACTTTTTTCTTTGTTCAACTGGCGATTATAATTCAGATATCTCAGACAAACTAAATCTAAAGTTAATAATATATGGGTCAAGAGTCCAACTAAAGCAACCATTGATCGTCATAACGGTAACTTACAATTTGAGATTTTCTCCTTCAGTGATTCTGCTTGTTAACATCAGGTGTCTTCAATAATGTTCAATCATCACTAAATTAATCGCTTAGTTATCTCATTAACTTAAACACTCTTGAGTGTGGACTCATACACTCCCGTTCATTTAACACAGGAGTGTTTGCTGTGTACAAAGAGCCGTAGTTAACTGACAAGCTGAGCCATATCGCATTAAATATCGCTGGCGATACGTCCGCGATATTAATGCAATATGGCTCAGCTTGTCAGTTAACTACGGCTCTTTGTAGTAAATGCCGCTCCATCTGAAAGCAGGTGATGGTGATTTACTACTAATCAAGGAACCGGCTTTACTGACGAGATGCGCATAACAATATCGCGATTTAAATCGCCCAGCCCTAACCTACAGACAACTTTGGGAGACAGAATCAAAACACAAGAATATATTTGTAAATAATTATTTAAACATGCAATAATAGACATTTAAAAAGCTTGAGTAGTTTAGGACAAAACGCGATCTGAGGCGCTCACGCTAATAATTTCTGTCCCACTCGCTTGTATACCCGTTGCCCATGCACGCTATGGTATCGTAAATATTCATGGTAGCTCCACCCATTGGAACCAAATATTTCAGGTGTTACAATATATTCGGTTCCTGAAATATTTGGTTCCAATGGGTGGAGCTATCATGAATATTCATGAGACCAAATCGTGAGCGGGGGCGACCAACAGGCGAGTGGAACAGAAATTATTAGCGTGAGCGCCTCAGATCGCGATTTGTTTTATGGATTATTTATTTCAAACAGGTAATAAAGTTGAACAAAGTTAAACGTGAACTATATATTTTATAAATAATTCATGTAGCATGTGTTTCTCAGTACTGTGTTTACCTGAACTAGTAGCTACAGACCTTGGAAGACCTACATTGGAAGTCCTACAATAAAGACATATTTTTCCAAATTTCTCCCAGATTAGTTGTTGTTGACATTCTATGCTATAGAACTGTTCGTTTCTCATGAATGACTGAGATTAATCTTTTTAATTTTGCATGTTTAAATAAATTTTTACAATTATATTATTGTGTTTTTATTCTGTCTCCCAAAGTTGTCTGCATATTTTTAAAATAGCCTTTAAATTATAGGCTGATCAAGACAACATACGAACTTGGAGTTGCATGTTGCATGCTTTGAATCTTGCTTTACCTTTAACTGGAAATCTTTTTGATACCGTCATACTTTATATTTTTTTTATATCACAACCATCATTATCAAAGGTTATCATAAATGTTAAGATTCAGATGAATTAACAGTTGTTTTTTTCTAGCAATGCTTTAGAACGTTGGTCAAATTAAGTGAAAATAATGACTAACCATTAATCATAGAAATTAGGCCTACATCTTATCAGTTTATTAATGTTATCATTCTTATGTATTTTTTTTGTAAACAAGTAAACACAAAAACACACTGGTGAAGTAGGCATGGGTCTACTAAAAATGAAGGAAAGGTATAGTTATAAATTCTTATTTGAAAAATAATATTATAGTAAATATTTTATTGGTCTTGCTGTAGTAATTTTGTCCTTGATCCCATGCTTTTCTATTGTCTAACATTCTCATTTTTACAGATGATGAATATGAATAAAATATTTAATTTTAAGACACTAATTTTGAGTTAATGAATTCTTTAAAAATTAATTTAAAAAACATTTAAGGCTTTAAAAAACCTCAATAAATTTTACACAGAAATATGTTGAGGCAGATGTTTTTGTTTTTCAAGTTTAAACAGTCTAGATAGTATTTAGGATAGGTAAATCATTTTATGTATATTATATTATAAACATATATGCTCTTCTTTAAATGATAATACTTTTTAATTATATGTCCATGACCCACCACACCCGAGAAACTTCTTTTCTGACCTGCAATTAACTATTGTACACACCTCTGGCCAATAAATAATTGGTTCATTACATAGTTTGTGGAGCATTCAACATCCACATTCAATTGGCTATGGTGATGTTTTAAAATAATTGTGGGTGTGTGAGTCTCAACCACAATTCATCAAAATAAACCTACCCATACTTATTGAATTTGTCATATTGGCTGTCAATATAGATATATATATATAATATAGTAAATATATAAAAAAAAGTCCTTAGGGCACAGAACTTCACAATCAAAGGTGAGTTAAGTAACACTTAGTGATTTCTCTGATAGTATCTTCATGATCAAAACATACTACTTTTAGATGAGGTCTTATACTATATTATACAGTGAGGTTTTTATTTGCCCTGGGTGCCTTATGGCCTACAACATAAAAGTGGGCTCTTCTTTGTTTTCGATTGCTGTTCAATGCACAGAGCATGCCTTCAAGGAACATCTCTAATTTTCATTTTCAACCACAACGTCCTATATAGCCTATGGGAAAATACGTACAGCTCAGTTTGAATGCAGAGCTACATTCATGGAGCATATATCCTAACCCATTATGTAATATGGTAACCATTGTGTCACCAAACTTTGCTGTGACTACTGAGGTCAGAAAAGGGAAATATTACTACAGTAGGAAAGGCAAACAATAAACTACTATCAAGACTACAAATTGCACAAACTAAGTAGCTACAACATTACTTTAGTTGGACCTTGCTTTGTATAAATACAATTTAAATAATTATCACTTAATTTGACCAACGTTCTAAAACATTGCTGAAAACAACTGAAGCAACTGAAGCTTAACATTTATGATAAAGTACAGTTGTGAATCAAAAATATTTCCAGTTGAGTGTAAAGCAACATTCAAAGCATGCAGCATGCAACTCCAAGTTCATGACATGTTGTCTTGATCAGCCTATAATTTAAAAGCTATTTTAATAATATACAGACAACTTTGGGAGACAGAATAAATACACAAGAATATATTTGTAAATATTTATTTAAACATGCAATAATACACATTTAAAAAGCTTAATCTCAGTCATTCATCATGAGAAACGAACAGTTAGGAGTAGTTTAGGACAAAACGCGATCTGAGGCGCTCACACTAATAATTTCTGTTCCACTCGCCTGTAGTTAGTATTGCTTGCCCCACCCACAATTTGGTCTCGTGAATATTCATGATAGCTCCACCCATTGGAACCAAATATTTCAGGAACCGAATATATTGTAACACCGGTAGCTAACAACACTCAGCCATTTGAAGCAGTTTTACTGGTCCTACTCACCGCCTGCGGTTCCAACGCACGACCGTGAACCTTTATCGTTGGGATTGCTCCATCCTTAAACATTAGATGATCTGCAAATCCAGCGTCGAAATGGGCCTTGTTTTTAAAACAATCATTGTCGAAATGCAGGGAACAAACAAGAACACTTGCACAACTCCGTTGATGCTCTGGAAAAACAAACTCCATCGCACTGATGGGCGTACTGCTTTCGCTCTCTCGCTCTGGTCTACGGGTGCGCGCGCGCCCTTCCGGGAGAAGTGTCCTTAGGACCCGTATAAGGAAATTCCGCCCCATCTGACGTCACACATGCCCATACTCTAAAAAAACTTTCCGAAACTTGTGGCAAACCGGAAGGAGCACTTAATAGGCTTGTTTGAGATGAGCAAAATCTGCGCAGAACGGATCACCGGTGATCAGCGCGAGATGCATGCCGGTTAGAAATGTGTCCGAGTGCGGTCCTTGCTCTGATGTCATGGTGACGTATGTCAAAAATCTCTCGCGAGCGCTAGGCGGAGGTGTCGGATTCCGCAGTCGAGCGCAGTTGCTCTCCACCGACTGCGCTGATCAAAAGCATGATGGGAAACGACTTGCTGAAGACACCGCGTAATGCTCATTGGTTTAAACAACTGTGATGTATTGTTCTCTTTTAAAATGTTTGATTTTAAAACTCTAATATCAATCTAATAGTTTTATGTGTATATGTTATGTGTGAATATTCCCAAACTATCTGACAGTGCGATCTCTTTGGGTTATGCAATTTCATTTTTATAAAAAAATAAAATAAATAAAAACACATGTCTGTATTAAAGAAAAAATTATGGGTGTCTTGTTCATTTTATTTATTTTCATATAAAAGCAACAGAACTCAAATTACATCCAGTTTATTAGCAACACTGTGCACGAGCGTGAATCCCGCAATATCCATCTTTGATCTCACAGGTGTCAGATCCACTGTGAGAAGAGAGAAGTGTCCGGCTTGCCTGCGCTTTTTTCACTCCTCCCCTCACTGCAGCCGCCTACTCTCGACTACATTTCAGGCGAGGCTAGGCGCATCTCAAACAAGCCTAATTTTTGAAACTTTGGCAGCGTTCCAAACCGCATACTTCCCTACTATTTAGTATGGGAAAAAGTATAGGCGAGTGAAAAAGTATGTATGAATCCAAAAGAGTAGGCGAGAATTACCTGGGTACTAATTATCGCGAGATTCGGACTTAAGTGCGTTCGAATATGCCATACTTTCCTACTATATAGTAGGCGAAAACAGTACGTGAAGGAAGCAGTACGTTCGAAACATCAGTATTCATAAAAGAGTAGGCGAGAAGTTCCCGGATGGCTTACTGCTTCCGGCCCGATTTTTGAGTGCTCAACCGATGGATACTCTTCTATCCCAGGAGGCCACGCGAGAGGATACGTCATAAAAAAGAAGAAGAAGGATACGTCATACTCGAACATGACGCAAATGATGACGGACGAGAGTGTTTTCAAATGTGAGTATTACAAATCAAATGATCGCATGTGTTGAACTACTGTACAGTTATGGAAGGCCAAAAGGGCCAAAACGTGTGAAACTGTCGTGTAAACACGTAATTACGTGTTAACACGCAAATTACGCGTAAACACGCAAATTACGCGTAAACACGCAATTTACGTGTTAACACGTCACTAAATCATTAGACATTAGCACCACCTACTGGTTTGGTGCTCTTGCTCAAACACACAGACCCTAATTAGATTAAGCTTGTAAAAAGCCGTTTTTAATGTGAAAATACATGTTGAACAATGTCTTTTCAGAATATAGGATACAACTACATATAATAATTATTTTAACCTGTTAACCGTTGCCAGTGCGCCCGCACACTGAAGCGTTTTTTATTTATTTAATTCAAAGTTACTATCAGATTTAATGTTATATCTTGACAAACTATACATAATTAAAAAGATATAATACTCAAGTTTCAGTATTTGACCACTATTGTATTCTGAGAAACTCATAGTGACAGTTATGTCGTAATTTGTGTCAGGAGTTATGAAATGAAAAAATGAGTTGATACCTTTAATATGAATTATGCGCGTCAGCCGCTTTCATTCATAAAAAACTCTGTGCTGTCGTCATGACAGCGATACACAAAACAACGTCCCTCAGGGCTTTAGCTCAAAACTGCAGATTTGGAGAAATATTGATAGATTCTCATAGATTTACATCATATTTCTATAGACAGGAATAATATTTATTGAATTTATACCCAAATGCGTCGATGTAATCTTTATGAGCGTTTGGTACTCTGATACTGTGTTTTTTAATTCATACCAATAGCCTGAGGGCGCTATAAGCACAATAATAGTCCATATATAGAACATGAAGAAGAGCCATGATCATGTGACATTCCAGGACGTCACTGATACACACAAAGCTACAGAGATCGCGCTGTAACATGCAGATACAGACGTTTTGAAGACAATAAACATGTTTGCAATGATATTTGAGTTGCCTGTGTTTTTCAAGCCATGCCAGGTATTTTCATAATAATAGATTATATTTATATTTATAATGTAATGCTAATCTATATAGACTATCATTGTGCAGAACACTCTCCAATAGTATATTTTCTGTCTGATTTGTTTTTATCTGAAGCCAAATTAGATCACAGAAGATTATTTAAAACACTCGTCTTGCGTTATAAAGTTAGTTTGGAACACAAACATGGTTTTAATCTCATAAATTGTCGTGTATTGATGGTGTGCTAGGCTAACATGCTAGCTAGCCCTAGGTGCACCTGCCACGTCTAGCAGTTATACTTTTATGATTTTTTGAATGCTTACTGAATTGTTTCTTTATTCAAGAAATGCATTTGATACAGTTTAAAATGTGAGGTGAACTTTGAGAAAAGAAATTAGGGACTGAAACCCTATGAATAGCCTGTGAATAGCCAGTCGTTAGTAGCTATAATGCAGACAAAATAAATGCATATTTAGAGCCATAACCAGGCTGGAGAGAGGTGTGAATGTGTGCAGGAGAGACTGAGACTGAATGGGGATCGTTTGCACCACAAAACAATAGAGACAATATACTGGATAGATGGTTAGAAAATGACAATAAACATCAGTAGCATTTTAGCGTCAAATCAAAATAAAGTCACATGACATGGTCTTGAAAAACATTTAACTAAATACAGAGTTTTGGACTTATTATCTTCAGATTTTAAACATAAAATGTTTAGACATGTGGCTTTAGCTGTAGTGCATTTCTAGATTGCTCCAGTGCCAACTTCAATTTTATTTTCATGAGGATGTTTCATAAAAAATAATTTCTAATAACTTTACAAAACTTTGAAGCTATTTATAACAATTTTTGTCATTACGACAATAATTAATTCTACATTTACAATAAACTGCCAGGTGTCAGCTTTCAAACGAGATCATACTTGTGCTTTTAGTACCAAGGGTTCATGAACTGTATCTGTTTCAGTTTGGGTATGTCATTTCTGGGGATTTTTCAAAAGTGGGGTTGCAGCTTAACAGGTTAAATGGGCCTATTTAGACAGTTAACTATAACTAATCAAGCCCTGAAAGGCATGACCATTTTCACAATCACGAAAGAAATTGTGTAAGGATAATTACACATTTCTCCAAACAGTATTTTCATGTACACTTATAGCATATTTCTAAAGCATCTTTTTATAATTTAACTTCTATGCATTTGTTAGAGAGCCCCTTCTGATAACACCATTAAGCCTTATGAATCTGAGATAGTGCATTGTTTTGTGGTGTTTTTCGAAGTTTATATATATATACTGTATATATATATAAAAATGTATATATATAAAACTTTTTATATATAAAACTTTTATATATATATATATATATATATATATATATATATATATATATATATATATATATATATATTTATATCTATCAAAGTTATTTATATTACAACACACACACTACACTTTACACATTGTATTACATTACACACACAAACACATATATATTACAAAGTTATTTATATTACAACACGCACATTACACTTTACAAATTATACTACATTACACACACCACACACATGATTTGCGTGCTGGTACATTGGAAACCATGGAACTTTACTGGCTGGTATGGCTATCTTGCACAAGCACAAATAACAAACAAATCCTGTAAATTGCAGGATTAAATCTAAAATAAAATGCTAACAATGTCTTTAAATAAATAGCATACATAATTATTTTATATTTTTTTGAACATTTTGAGAATCACTCTGATTTGTCTTGGGCCACTTACTGATATTTAGTTTTTCTTCAATCAAACTTCTTTAAATGAATAGTTGCTATCAAATAAATTAACACAACATACAAAAAAACACCCTTCTGTTGATGAAACAGTTCAATATTCACTGCACAATGAAGCACTGCAGTCTATTAATGCATTTATTAAAAGTAGCCTATGTAGTATCATCAGAACTATTCTCTTTGATGTTATAACATAGACAAACAAATACACTACTAATGAAATACATGTTTTTATATTTTTAATAATTAATAGTGCCTTGTATTGTTTTTCTGAGTGGAACCATCCCTACACCCAAAGAGCACAGAGAGGTTACACCCCGTGCAGCACTTTTTGCATTCCTTGTATTAATATAAATGCATGTTGTGAGAAAGCCCTAAAATGCATGTTGTGAGAAAGCTGAGTGTTTGGTTTTATACAGCGATCAGCCAGGTGTGGACATGCAAAATCGGCAGATGAGTTACAAATTAGACCGACTGGTCTGTTATCCAACCATGTAGGCCTATATGTTTTTTCTCAGTGCGTAAATGATTAGGGGTGAGTTTTTGTATATATTTCGCCTTTGTTATTGATATTATTGTTCTGAATGTTGAGATTTGCTCGTAAAATGAACGCATTTTAAACTGCGTCACATCAGACTTTGAGCTCGAAAATTATTGTAATTAGATTAGATTATAAGATATTCTCTACCTAGTTTCAGATCACCAGGTGTGTTCAGTATTGTTTGAAAATGTTGAATTTAATGACATTTTATGTTTGCTGCTGTAGCCTAATATTGAGCATACGCAACGTTGCGATCGTGCAATCTGCATGTCATTGTTTACTTTATTATTTTATTAATATAATTTGTATCATTTACTGATATGCTTAACTGCATGTTTGTATAATTTACTGATATACTTACAACTTATAGCCTACTTATAGGCCTACTTGTATTTTCCGGACTATAAGTTGCTCCGGAGTATAAGTCACATCAGTCAAAAAAATGCGTCATGAAGAGAAAAAAAAAACATATATAAGTCGCACTGGACTATGAGTCACATTTATTTAGAAATTTATTTCACAAAAAAAAAAAAAAAAAAAATGTTACGGATAGGAAGCGGCTCTGTAAGCGGCACTAAAAGACTGCTTTAAAACTTTCACAGAGACCTCAAACAGAAAGCACAAAGTCTGTCTTTAAATTTAATTTCGTTTTGTATTAATTGTATCATAATTTTAATCAATGTTTCATCAACCAATTACCTTAATGTAATAAATAAGAAATAAATAGCCTATAGTAGAAAATAGATAATCACGACACTGAGGCGCCAGCGTGTTACAATTTTTTTGAAAGTCTAAATGCCAACAAATATGGATTGAAGCAGAATATTGTTGGAGATTTTCCTTTGCCTCATGTAAAAGTCTGTATTTCTGTGTCTCAGTCAGAACCCAGGTTAAATCAGGATACATCAGGTCAAATTAGGTCAAGTGGTCTGTGAGGATGAAAGAGTACCTAACAAGCTCAGAGAGAAGATGTGTATGGGTAGCTGATAAGATGGTACTAAAAACGTCAATTAAAAATGATGGATGGTATGACAACACTGCAGGTGCATTGAATCATGTGACCAAAGATGTTCTAGAAAATGGGTATGACCAAAGATTTTTCCACCAATAGAATAATGTCTCCGGGAAAGATGATGCTAACGGTAGCGAAATCTCGATAGCTGATTGGCTACCTAGTGATAAGAAAAGGTATAAAACCTGAGGTTCTGACCATTGCAGATCAGATGAACATCTGCATCTCACTTTGTTGCTTGTCAATAAAGTTACTTCTTCTGACACCTGGAAATTCGACTCTTGAGAGATTTCTTCGAGACCCGATTTGAGGACTTAGAATTTGCTACAACATAATTGGCGAGCCAGCCAGGAGTGGCGAAGGGGTCGAGGGGTAACCACGGTGGGCGTGCTGGCAGAAGCTTCACAAAACAAAAGGCGCCAATAAAAATAAGTTAAGCAGCTTTTTGCTTACATATTTGTTTTGTGTGGCTCCTGGTAGGCGCCTGGATGGTGACGGCCTTAAATAAAAGACCCCACCAAAAAGAACCTAAAATTGAAAAGGAATCAAAAGGAGGGTAATTTCCAGGTCTCAAGAAGGAGCGCATGCGTAAGTAGGCCTAAAGCAAGAAGTGCTTAAAAGGCAAGAAGTGCCTAAACGCAGGAAGTGCGAAACGCAGGAAGTGCGAAATAAAGCAAGAAGTGCTTAAAAGGCAAGAAGTGCCTAAACGCAGGAAGTGCGAAATGCAGGAAGTGCGAAATAAAGCAAGAAGTGCTTAAAAGGCAAGAAGTGCCTAAATGCAGGAAGTGCGAAATAAAGCAAGAAGTGCTTAAAAGGCAAGAAGTGCCTAAACGCAGGAAGTGCGAAATAAACGCAGGAAGTGCGAAATAAACGCAGGAAGTGCGAAACGCAGGAAGTGCGAAACGCAGGAAGTGCGAAATAAAGCAAGAAGTGCTTAAACGCAGGAAGTGTGAAATAAAGCAAGAAGTGATTAAAAACGCAAGAAGTGCGTCAGTTAGATAAGATAAAGCGCTTAATAAATTCCGGAGCATAAAATTGGCTTTAAGAAAAATTTATTAATCCAGAGATAAAGTTTCTTTTGGTTGTGCTGTGATCACAAATTGCACTGTGTTAAACTGTTTTGCTTTGCCACTAACTGTGCTACTTTAAACTGCTCTGCTGTAACACTAATCGCGCTGTGTTAAAATGCTTTGCTTTGCCACTAACTGTGCTACTTTAAACTGCTCGGCCTGATAATTAACCGTGTTGCTTTGAGCTGTTTTGTGTTGGCACAAACCATGCTGCTTTGAACTGCCTTAATTAAGAGAGAGAAGTCACTCCTGAGATAAGACTGAAGCTGAGACAGTGAAAGTGTATGAGAATATTATGTGAGATCTGTAAAGATGGAGAGACGAGACTGATGAAATTCAATGGACAATGAAAAACAAATTAATATAAAGAGTATAAGAAAATATAGAATTCATAAAAACACTCCCAGATACTGGGTTTGTAGACTGTTTGGTCACCTTCCAGATTGCAGACTTTGTGATCCAGATAGGAAAACACAGCTCATACTGAACAGAAATTTTATAAATTAACTTTGTCTCTCCATTTGTTATAAGGAAAAATAACTGTGTGTATGTATGTAGGTGTGTGTGTGTGTGTGTGTGTGTGTGTGTGTGTGTGTGTGTGTGTGTGTGTGTGTGTGTGTGTGTGTGTGTGTGTGTGTGTGTGTGTGTGTGTGTGTGTGTGTGTGTGAATGAAATCCCGGGTGTATGAATGAATATACTTACAAACTAAGTATATTTGGATTGAGATAAAGAAGTAGGGAGGGAGAAAGGTGAAAGTAATAAAAGAACTGATTATATTTTTTGAAGCTTGAAGAAGAAAACACATGTTTACCAGGGCACGAGATCATTAAGATAAAGAAAGAATCATCAAGAGAAAGAAAAGAAGAAAATGAATTTAAACGGGCATTAAGACAAACCAAAGGCATCAAAAATCATTTTTGGTCAGAAAAATAATTCATAGATGAAGGGCAGAGACAAGAATTGATGACTCAAAAAAATTTTTTAATTCTTGCACAAATTGACAAAAATCACAAATCTGAATCAACTTGAGGATGAGTGGCCCTTAGTGGATTGGGTTAAGGCGATCAAAAGACAGATAACCTTTAAAGCCCTAAGACCACACTTGAACAGATTTGACCTTCCCAAATATACTTTGGATTCATTGCTGACGAAATCAGAAATAAAGCTAAATCCATTGTACATCCCATACCTGCAAAGAAATGTGTGGTACACTTGGCCTCAGGGTTTGGGAGGAGCCACGATTAAGATGATGTATGAGCTGAAGGCCAGAACAGTGGGAAAGTGACACAATCGTTAAAGTTGGATAGGGAGGAGAAATCAGACCAGCACTGGTAGAAAATTAGACACTGGAAAAACTAGTTTTGAGAAGCAACCCCAACCATACTAGTCATATGTGGGTAGAAATTTATGAAAAAGTTGTCAAAAAAGAGCAGTCAGTAACAACTAAGAATGTCGCAACGATGGACAAATAGGAGGGGCAGGAGAGGAAACGGGGAGAAAAATCTTAAACAAAAAAGAACGAAAAAATTTGATTCGATTTATTTAAGCCATTAAAATTGAAAACCTGCACTAAATGATGTTTTATTAACAAAGTTCGGGAGGAGCACGTTCAAATAATTGATCCAATTATCACATCATTCCAACCAGCTGTCAACAATCAGTAATCAACATGTCTATCCAATCAGCATGAGTGACCTATATATACTCATTTGACTCACCAATGTTCCTCGACAGTTTTTCAGCATCCCTCCACCACCCCGTCCCCTCACACTCGCCTGGTTACTTCCTAACCAGCAATACGGGGGGAGTACTCTGGGTTCGGGCCCAATATCCGAGCTCGGAGCCCTCTACCCAGACAGCATGCCAAATATGCATACCATTTATTTTATCTAACTTATTTGTAAGTGTGAACTTGTGAAAGAGGAATTAGACATTTCAATCACCATGTAGGGAGGCCATGAAGTGAAATTGACCTCACCTCTTACTTATATAGGGCAGGAAGTGTAACTACACGAGGATTCCAAAAAATTGGCTTTGTCGTCTATTTGGCCATTCTTCTGATTGCAAGAGCTGTGATCCGGCCGGAGAAAAACAGCCTATATATCCTGAAAAATAATTTGGCTTTGTCTCTTCTTTGTTACAAGAAAAAAATAATGAGTAAAAGTGTGTTTGTGTGCGTGTCAAATGCACAGATTAGGACTGTTTGAAAAAGAACGATATTCATTTAGAAAGAGAAACTTGAATTATGAAAGAACACTTGTTTCTCTCTCATATAGCAAAAGTAAATGGTGACTGTGATATGAGAAAGAGAGGCAGAAAGGAGGGGCTGCCTCTGACAGAGAGAGGAGGGGCTGCAAGAAGAAAGTGAGACTGCATGTGTGTGTGTGAGGAAGGAAAGGAGGGAGACAGAGAGAAAGAGTTCACCTTTCCTAGTTCTAACTAGCTTATAAACCAGAAAGTGAGTAAACATTTCCAACATACACTTTGAGAGATTTTATTTGTAACTGTCATCCCCACCAGTGGATAGAGGAACTGCATTTTTAAAATACCTGAGAAAGACTAATCAGATATCTTAATAAATGTCTGACCATCTTGCTGAAAACTAGTTAAGAATAGATGCAAGCTGGGATTAGTAAGGTATACTAAAAAGGTATGAAACACACTGATAATAAAGATTATAATGGTATCAACACCTGTAGAGATACCAAGATCAAAATATTAATTTTGCAGAGATACTATAGGACAACCCTCCAAAAATGGGGAAAGAAGCCTAAAATCAAAATGACCAGCTGGGGAACATTAGATGTGGCTATGTACAGAGACACTGAAACATTCGTAAAAAACAAAAAGGTATTCAAAAACAGTTTACTAAGAGATCAAGTAAGATTGGTGAACTCTGCTAATCCAGTCAGAATTAAAGGTAGACTAATTTCACAAATACCAAGAAAACACCAATAAAAATAATTGATAAGAAATTAACCTGAAAGAAAATATAAAAATTGCTTAAATGTTAGTTGACTGGTCTATGGGGGAATCAAATTAATAAGCAGGCCTAACAGGGATTGATATGGAGGATTGCGAAAACTGGTGGCCATCAAAAACACTGGAGTTTTCTCCTTAGTATAAGTGGTTTGTTTAGTTCCCAGAGGAAAATCAAATAATTGACAAAGGTTTATAGAAATATCTGACATTTAGAGATAAAATATGTATAGAGAGACATGCTAGATGTGGGTATGACTGATCTGTTATATAAAGACGTAGCCTATGAGGTTTGCATCTTGTTGTCCCTGGGAGACAGTTTTAAATTTGAGCCATTGCAGAAATTGAGATCTTTGGATTGTGTTTCTTAAAACAACTTGTGCATTGTGTTGAATGAGCAGGATTGGGTGACCAAGCTAAACAGACATTTTAACAGCCATACTGTATTATACACATTTCACAGTAATGAGGCTCTGTAGCCACAACGACATCTGCTTCTCGCGTTAAGTGATCATATGGGAAGACACATCGTCTTGTGTCCGTACTGGTTAATAATTGCCCCACGAGGAGCAATTTGCCAGCGCCAGTTCGGCTAGCCTCGTGACATTCCAGAAGACACACACACACACACACACGCACACACTCGTGGACTTTCAACCAGAAACCCACCACAAGATGCAACTGAAGCACATTTCCATATATGGACTTCCACATAGTAAAATTTCATTTTACCATTCATTACAAATTTATAATAGAGGTGTGGTTTGCTAGAGTAAAATCTTTAATTCCGAAGATTCATTGAAAGGAAATCACTCCATAGTGTCTTGTAACTCGAACCTGGTCATAAACTTTTATGGCTCCAAAGCTGCAGCTCATCCAGCTCCTTTGCAAGCCAACATTCCAACACCTTAACACACATGGAACATTTCAGAGAAAACTCTTCAAATGTTTGATATGTAGGCTATTCCTGTGTTTCTCAAGTGTCTTCACATGCCATAACGGAAATACTGACCATTTTATTGTGTGTTTAAGCAAGCTTTATTTGTGCGTAATGATGCATATGAACATAATGTTATGTGTGTCCAATATCTACCTGTAATTCTTGGTATCTGTCTGACCGTCCTGTTTTAATTCAACCAGTCCCGCACATAGTATTACAGTAAGATATTTTGTTCCAGGTGTACAATCTTAAGAAGAAATATGAATTCTTTCTCTCATAAGACATATGGTGAAAGTAGGCGTTTTCTTCTTCACACAAAGAGAATTTTCCCGCTTCAGAAAAGACAATCTGATTCGCTGTCGTTCCAAGAGAAGGCGTAAACAGATGTTTGTTAAAAGGCAGAAACCCCCTCATCACACTCTCTTCCTTCTTCGATCTCGCTCTTCTCTCATCGATCCCGCTTGACCTCCTCCTCCTCCTTCTCCACGTGCAGCGCTGCTCCGGTTGGACAGGCCCTCGCCTCGGCCTCTGGGACACATGGCCCGCGTCATGTAAAAGCCTGCCGTCTTTGCAACCAAGATGTGCAACCTCTTCCGCACGGAAGACGAACTTTCTCGTAATGTTGCATCCAGTGAGCCTTTAAACCTCGCGGCACCTGAAGACGCAACAGATACAGGACCACCCTCGCTGTCCTGCCAGTTTCAGCATCACCCGAACAAAAGACAAAATCGCAAGTATATTGAGTTGATAAAACTGCTTTCCAGGTTGTCTCGTGAATTTAGGTTTTCTGTATGTAATTATTATTTTCCCCTTCTCTGCCTTTCTTTCTTTCTTTCATTTCATGTTATCCTGATCACGTATTTTCTTGTTTGGTTAAATGTGTGTTTGTTTTATTGTTTTGTATTTTTACGTACGTTTATATTCGTAACTCATATAATCTCTAGTTTTGCATTTATTAAAATTCATAAATTCTTTTCACTGTCTCTGTATTTGAAAGCCCACCATTCTAAAGTCAATGAAACAAAAGATCTTAAGCTACAAGCTCGATATTAGACTACATTCAGTAGTTTTAATTAATAAACTTTCTTGGAGTTTGTAAAGAGATACCCCTTCTTAACTGTGATAATCTCACCATTATTCGCTGGACGAATAACGATTAGATCAGTTACAGAACGAGTTAATCTCGATAATTGATAAATTAAATGTACATGCGACTTATGAATTATGACCATGAGTCATAAATATTAATATTCCCAAGATTCCCCATATTCTTGAGCTAATTCATATTTACCCAGAGTCGTATTCGTTACAGCTCATTGGTTTAATATATATATATGTGACTAAAAATAAGGCAACTTAGACAGACTAAAAGGCTGCTATTTTCTGCATTCTGCAAAGAAGAACTTGCTTTATTAAAATTGCATGGGGAAACTGCTGTTATTAACCAGATGAGATTTCTGAAATTCAGGGACAATTGAAAGAGATGGTTGTAGAATTTAAAGGATGAATTTGATTCATGCGGATCTCTGAGTGTTCAATTTCCAGATGACACCAGACAGCTTTTGGGACGGCTGCCTCGACATAACCAACAGCAACTGGACTGTGCAACAAGTGAGAGCAAGAAACACACGGCTGCAGAGAAAAGAAGAGGCGTTTGGTTGGTGGGCCTTCATCACCTCTGAAAGAGGAAGCTGAAACCACTGAGGGGCTGGTATGGACAAAGACTGTGCTGATGCAGAAACAACCAAGAAAAACATCCTGCCATCATGCAAAATTGCTTCCTCCGTGGCTTGGCCAAAAGCCAGACTGAGAAGAGGCAGAGAGACAACAGCATCCAGAGTCAAACCACTATGCCCCAACATGACACCAGACCCTTGAATGCCAACAAAGACTGACAGATCAAATGCATCGGATGAGGAGGGAAACACTCAGACAGCAGCCCAACCAGTTCAAATGATCGCTGGTCCAAGCAGAAGGACTGCATCCTTTACTAAGTGGGCACAGGTGATGCGTTTTCAATGATCACTACAGAGACTGCTTCAAATTTTATTGATTGGCCATATTAATTGTATTTTGATTATTCACTGGTCCAACAGCAGTTCTCTATATTATGTGAAGCTGACACTCTCTATTTGCTTTCTTTCAATAGACATCAGTCCAGTTGTAAGCATTATTTATGAAGGAAAGGGGGTAGGGGAAGTGTATGTGTAACCTTTGGTTAGATATAAAAATACCCGACTACGCCACCTAGGTTCCTTCTCTACCCAGGAAAGTATAAAAATAATACAAATAACCCAAAAAGAGAATTAAACCAAAAAGAATTACAACGAAATGAAGGACCCTGCTGGTTCGGATTGCACTGAAGACAGAGACGTGACTTTCCAAAAATATACCAATTTATTTATTACAAGAAAAAGATCATTCACTTAAAAACATCAAAATAGGTCTCAAATACAGCTTACCAATTAATACCGACAGAAACAAGAGAACCCAATTTGACCACTTTAACAGAAGGGGAAAACACAGCAAATCAGTGAATAAACAAAATGTAAAGCAAGTGTCACACCAAATAAAAAAAGAATACAAAAAAAAGAAAACAAATACACTCCCCCTTCTGTTAAGCCTCAGTATCACAGTTCTGGCCACCAGCGGATATAACTGGCAAATAGATTTACCAAAAAAAGACTAACAGAAAAAGAAAATAATTACACCACTCAGTCACAGTAAGTTCACTTCTCAATTAAGACTAATTTTAATATTGTTTGCCCTGCTTTAAAATGGACCAGGCTTCCAGCATAGCAGTTTACTATAACTTAATAGCCCATCGAACATTAGGCTACGTCAGTATTTCAACACATTTCTTACGAGCAGCTCGTTAAAGAGCTCGATCGTTAGCGGTTCAAACCGCAATATCCGCTGCCGTCAGTTGTACTAGGACCATGAAACAGTGACAAAATAAATATAAAAAAACAGCAGCTAGCGCTCTGGGGCCGCACCTGCAATAAAAACACTAATAGTAAATACATTGATTAATTTCCCCCCTCCCAAAATAAGACACCAATTATAACTCTTACCTTGTAGGGGAATTTAAGCTATAATAACCTTTATATTCCCTGCGCTCGCCACTTCACGCCCACGCATACCTGATGGCAAACATAGGCTATATTTAGACCATGATCTGCGATTGAGATGGGAACATACGGAAAACTCACCAGAGAGGCAAAGCAACTAGAAACGGGCAGCCGGTTACTTCACAACGCACAGAGAGGAATAACAATCAACCAAACTTAGACAGGGTTTTTATCACGCCACTAGACACAGACGCACCCTCATGATTGCACTGCACAGGTGTACTCAATATCAACTGCGGCTCAACGCCGGTGGGCGCATCTAGTCATTTGCAATAACCATTACAAGTTCCCCAATTCCAAGGAACAAAACTGAACGTTAGATTATCAACCTGTCACAATCTACCCCCTAGTTTTAAATCCGGCGACCCGACGATATCAACGCCAAGGCCTAAAGAGAGTAGTATCATTGCTAATGACAGTTACTTGCGAATTCACAATACCTCCTCTGCCATGACGGCTACACAACGAGAAAGACATTAGAGGGACACTTGTTACAAGTCCTCTGCCATGACGGCTACACAACGAGAAAGACATTAGAGGGACACTTGTTACAAGTCCTCTGCCATGACGGCTACTCGACGAAAAAGACATTAGAGGGACACTCGTTACAAGTCCACTGCCATGACGGCTACTCGACAAGAAAGACAAGAGAGACAAGAGAGACACTTGTTGCAAGTTCTCTGCCATGACGGCTACTCGACGAGAAAGACAAGAGAGACACTTGTTGCAAGTTCTCTGCCATGACGGCTACTCGACAAGACAGACATTAGAGGGACACTCGTTACAAGTCCTCTGCCATGACGGCTACTCAACGAAAAAGACAAGAGAGACACTTGTTGCTAGTTCTCTGCCATGACGGCTACTCGACGAGAAAGACAAGAGAGACACTTGTTGCAAGTTCTCTGCCATGACGGCTACTCAACAAGACAGACATTAGAGGGCATACCATTTATTTCTTCCCTAGCTTCCCCCTCTAAGTGGTCATACAGAAAGTGTGCTTTATCAAAAATGGATAAGTGACAAACACGCATTCTGTCCTTTACTTCCTCTAGCCAATCAGCCAAAGAAATTCCGGTGCGGCCCCTAAAAACAGGACATTTCCTCTCCCTAAGAACATAGATCAGCCTTTCCGTCACTATTGAATTACCATTGGAGGAAGATCTTGGGCCCGTGTCCAACCCCGCCCCCCTATGATTAAACTCAGAGGGCGCAACACTTGGACTTGCCTGAACCTCCAAACGTTCTTGCCGCAGGTGTTCATTATCAGCCTTAAGTTGGGCTACCAAGTCTCGCAATTGCTGCACCTCATCCTCCATAGTGACAATCTAAGTGACAAACAAAAACACAGGAGAGGAAAGTACAAAACAGTATTCTAATGCGCTAGCTGCTGTTAAAAAACAAAACAAAAAAAACAAACAAATTGATAACATATACAGAGTAATAAAGTCACGTCTCCACTTCACACAAAAGGTTACCCTGCCGACTATACGCCAAGATTGTAACCTTTGGTTAGATATAAAAATACCCGACTACGCCACCTAGGTTCCTTCTCTACCCAGGAAAGTATAAAAATACAAATAACCCAAAAAGAGAATTAAACCAAAAAGAATTACAACGAAATGAAGGACCCTGCTGGTTCGGATTGCACTGAAGACAGAGACGTGACTTTCCAAAAATATACCAATTTATTACAAGAAAAAGATCATTCACTTAAAAACAATCAAAATAGGTCTCAAATACAGCTTACCAATTAATACCGACAGAAACAAGCGAACCCAATTTAACCACTTTAACAGAAGGGGAAAACACAGCAAATCAGTGAATAAACAAAATGTAAAGCAAGTGTCACACCAAATAAAAAGAATACAAAAAAAAAAGAAAACAAATACACTCCCCCTTCTGTTAAGCCTCAGTATCACAGTTCTGGCCACCAGCGGATATAACTGGCAAATAGATTTACCAAAAAAAGACTAACAGAAAAAGAAAATAATTACACCACTCAGTCACAGTAAGTTCACTTCTCAATTAAGACTAATGTTAATATTGTTTGCCCTGCTTTAAAATGGACCAGGCTTCCAGCATAGCAGTTTACTATAACTTAATAGCCCATCGAACATTAGGCTACGTCAGTATTTCAACACATTTCTTACGAGCAGCTCGTTAAAGAGCTCGATCGTTAGCGGTTCAAACCGCAATATCCGCTGCCGTCAGTTGTACTAGGACCATGAAACAGTGACAAAATAAATATAAAAAAACAGCAGCTAGCGCTCTTGGGCCGCACCTGCAATAAAAACACTAATAGTAAATACATTGATTAATTTCCCCCCTCCCAAAATAAGACACCAATTATAACTCTTACCTTGTAGGGGAATTTAAGCTATAATAACCTTTATATTCTCTGCGCTCGCCACTTCACACCCACGCATTCCTGATGGCAAACATAGGCTATATTTAGACCATGATCTGCGATTGAGATGGGAACATACGGAAAACTCACCAGAGAGGAAAAGCAACTAGAAACAGGTAGCCGGTTACTTCACAACGCACAGAGAGGAATAACAATCAACCAAACTTAAGCCCTATTCGGACGGGACTAGTTTTCCAAACGACGTTTGAGTTACAATTCTTATCAACCTACGTCTGTGATTTCATGTACGGATTCGGACGGGACTAACATCTCCGTGTTTATTACCGAGGTAGGAGTGTCTGTTTTACATGTGGGCATTGCAGAAGATCACGTGTTCAGAATGCGTGGATTGCGTATGGTCATTTGAAATTAAGTACTTTTAAAATTAAGCACTTTGAAATATAAAGTAAAACGTCCTAACGTATTTAGTGTTTTGTAAACCTTTTATAAAAATTGTAGTATAAAAAAAAAACTAAACATAGATTTATCATCATGATTTTATAGAACTGGGTTCTTATAATAAACCCACCGGAATAAAAAGTTTTAACTTATATAATTTACACGTTATGTAATTAAGTGCAGAAATGAAAGTAATCTTACCTTACCTTAACTGATATTACAGTAGCCAGTCTTAACAGTTTACATGATTTGGCTCTTCTTGTTGATTTCATTTTTTATTTTATTTTTTCTTCGCAGTGTAGGCTACCAAACACATTTACATCCATTATCGGTGCGCAAAAAGCAGAAACTTGAATACCGGCGCGATAGCGAGAGATTGTATGGCAGTTCACGTTGACCAAAAACACATAAGAAAAAGCGTTTTGGAAAAAAAATGTCCGGTAATCACAGACATTTGCATTCGGACGGGATTAGATTTCTCTGAGGACCGCCGAGTTTGACGAAAAACAGTAGGTAATTTGCTCTGGAATTTTTACAGAGGTCGTGTGAGAAAAAGACAGACATGGCAGATTCGGACAGGATTAAAATCTCAAAGTACGTCTGTGAAACAGATATTTCTCTAACGTCCCCCTGTGAAACTAGTCCCGTCCGAATAGGGCTTTAGACAGGGTTTTTATCACGCCACTAGACACAGACGCATCCTCATGATTGCACTGCACAGGTGTACTCAATATCAACTGCGGCTCAACGCCGATGGGCGTATCTAGTCATTTGCAATAACGTTAGATTATCAACCTGTCACATATGCATGAATTAATAATTAACTACAACTGATGCTGGACTTAGCAGACCAACTAGGGGTAAATGCATAATTAGATAATTGATGATGTTGTCCATTGAACAGAGTTTTTGGGCTCTGCTTTCAAGACAGAGCTGATATAAGCTTGAGTGATACTGAGCTCTCTATCAGGAAAAAAGTGGACATAATATGTTCAACAACAAAAAAATGTGGATGATAAAGCCATGGTGATGGTCACTCCATCTTGGTCAATAGTTATTTTTTTAGGTTTAGAAATAAAACTAGTAACTACACAAATTACAAACACGTGATATTACAAATGCTGTCATTACCAGGGATTACACAATGTTAATATTGTTGGTCATGAATTCGAGATTATGCTGAAATCTCCAGTCATTTAAAAGAGCATCTCATAAGCAACAGAAGAAAAGATTATGAAGAGAAATTAAATTAACAGATGAATGACAAATCAGATAAGAGAAATTGATAATGGTTCTTTCAAACGACAGCATGTCCAGAACTACCAGAAAATGTTATCTATTAGATATTGAAAAATTTGGGGTTTATGACAGCAGTGTTTAACACAATCAAATGGCAACTGATATCGACCAGCTGTGTTATTCTAAACATTTAGACGCTGTCATGGGGAATGCCACATTGCATACATTCAGTAGCTTCAGTAGTTGTGTTACCAATTTAGAATTGGTTGTATTCGCACCATGACATTTAGGATAGATAATTGAATATAAAATTAAGTCTATATCATAAGGCATAAGCTAAACCTTCAACTTCAGACTATTGGACAAATGAGGTATTAAAGGACAAATAATTACACTAGCAACCCTTTTTACTATTTTAATTTCAGATGTGCGTGGTTTTGACCATCGCACAAAGGGGGGAAGTGAGTACAGTTGATGATAGATGATTTTGATAGAAGATTGATAGATAGCGCTTTCGAATGCGCATGCGTCGCGTCTGAACGCGTTGTTGTCTTTGGAGCTCCATCGATTGATTTATAATTCTTGATTTCTCTTTAAACTCACTTACAACGAACATTTTCTATTTTTCCTCACCTCATAGTTACAACGCGGACTGTTGAGCAGACGTGTCTCAAGCCTAGTGATCCAACGCTGGATACTCTTATAGGTTACGTCCGTGGATCACGGCTGAACGCGTCTTCTCCGCACTCATTTATAAACAAACATTTTTTTTTTTTCGCCTATCGTGCGTCTACTCCACACCCGTACCACTAAAAAGACGGATTATATCCAAGACTTAAGCCATAAATTAGTATTAATATTGATAGCATCACTGGTAGCGTCGTTGCTAACTTAACTTACTGTCCATCTGTTAAAATGGCGAATATATCAGATGTAAGTAGTCTACCTTTTGGTGCAGGTGAGGATACATTTGAGCTACACGCGTTGCAGTCTGAGCTGGAAGCTGTTGAAAAACAGATCCACGACCTTTTAGTGAGAAAAGCCGAGCTGATAGACCGGCGGTTAGCTCTTGAAACATCACGAGCCGATGAACACAAATCAGTGATCAACGTTACTAACCCGCTGACTCCGACCTCGTCTACTCCGTGCGTTACTCAGCATCGGTCACGAGCGTCGAGGCCGCGATCAGCTATGGTCTCGTTTACGCCGGCTCCAACATGCCACCACGAAGCCTGGATATTTCCGCAGCGGAAGACGCGAGTCAGGTCTAGACCAAGAAAACTCTCTCCGACCCTCCCGGTTTTCGAGATATCCACACAAAACCGCTTCTCCCCTCTTCGCGAAACAGAACGCGATGCTGTGATCATCGGTGATTCCATCGTTCGACACGTACAAGCTACGTTAAATAAAAGTAAGGTGCATAGTCACTGCTTTCCTGGTGCTCGTGTTTCTGAAATCGCTGCTCACGTTCCCGAGATTCTGAACGAGCGCGTCGGAACTGTGGTCCTGCACGCGGGAGGGGCCGACATCAGGCTGCGACAGACAGAGGTTCTGAAGAAAGACTTCAGGAATCTGATCGATACGGTACGCAGCACATCGCCTGATATAACGATCATTGTGTCAGGACCGCTTCCCACGTACCGACTAGGTCATGAAAAGTTTAGTAGATTATTCGCGCTAAATGAATGGTTAATATCATGGTGCAATGAGCAGAAACTGCTCTTTGTAAATAATTGGAATCTGTTTTGGGAGCGTCCTAGGCTTTACCGTGCTGATGGCTTACACCCAAGCAGATTCGGATCGGATCTTCTGTCAGATAACATCTCCAAAATGTTAAATACCTTTTGACTAGTAACCAAAAGTTCAAATCATAGTCTCTGCTGCACCAAATTAACTGATATAAATAGTGTAGAATATTGCATAGAAACTGTGTCTATTCCTCGTTTAGTGAGATCAAATAATAAATCTACTGCAGGATCTAGAAAAAATCTAATTGTTATTAAACCAGAAAATGTTGCTATTAGTAACCAAAAACAATTTCTAAAGCTAGGTCTTCTAAACATTAGATCACTCACACCTAAGGCAGTTATTGTAAATGAAATAGTCACGGATAATAGCTTCGATGTACTTTGCCTTACTGAAACTTGGCTTAAACCTAATGATTATTTCGGTCTAAATGAGTCTACTCCATTAGGATACTCCTATAAGCACGAACCCCGTCTGATTGGTCGTGGCGGCGGTGTTGCAGCGGTCTATAGAGATATTCTCAATGTTACTCAGAAAACGGGTTATAAGTTTATTTCGTTTGAAATACTTGTACTAAATGTTACGCTCTTAGATGTTAGAAAAAAATCCATATTATCTCTAGCCTTGGCTACTGTATATAGACCGCCTGGGCCTTACGCTAATTTCCTAAAAGAGTTTGCAGATTTTCTCTCAGATCTATTGGTCAATGTAGATAAAGCATTAATTGTTGGAGATTTTAACATACACGTAGATAATCCAAATGATGCGTTAGGGGCTGCGTTTATAGATTTATTAAATTCCTTTGGGGTCAAGCAAAACGTCACCGGACCAACTCATCGTCTTAATCACACACTCGATTTAATTATATCATATGGAACCGATCCAACCGATATAGATATCATTCCACAAAGTGATGATGTCACTGACCATTACTTGGTAACTTGCATATTACGTACTGCTGTAATATGTCATGCGGCGCCGCGTTTTCGACCAGGCAGAACAATCCTTCCATCCACCATAGATAATTTCTCGAGTTGCTTGTCTGATCTGTCTCAGCTGCTGCCTGAACCCAAACAAACAGATGAACTAGAAGAACTAACTAGCACTATGAGCACCATTCTCTCTAGAACATTGGATGTTGTTGCACCCGTTAGATTAAAAAAGGTTACAGAGAAAATTAAAGCACCATGGTACAATAATACTACGCATGTTCTAAAGAGAGAAACCCGTAATTTAGAGCGTAAATGGAAACAAACTAATTTAGAGGTCTTTAGAATCGCGTGGAAAGACAGTATGTCACGTTATAAAAAGGCCCTAAAAGCGGCCAGGGCTGAGCATCTCCGCAAACTAATAGAAAACAACCAAAACAATCCTAGGTTTTTATTTAACACCGTGGCTAGACTAACAAATAAACAGACGTCACCCGAACAAAATATCCCGTTACAGTTTAGTAGTAATGATTTCATGAACTTCTTCACTGAGAAAATAGAAAACATCAGAACCACAATTGTAAATGTTCAATCCTCAATCGCGCCTTATAATTCAGCCTCAATTTCCCCCCCGCAAGAACAATTACAGTACTTTACAACTATAGAACAAAAAGAGTTAAATAAACTTATCACTTCATCTAAAACAACAACATGTTTATTAGATCCTATACCAACTAAACTACTGAAGGAAGTGTTACCTGTAGTGGAAGGTGGTCTCCTCAATATTATTAACTCGTCTTTATCTTTAGGTCATGTTCCAAGAACATTTAAACTGGCAGTTATAAAACCTCTCATTAAGAAACCACAATTAGATCATAATAATCTAGCAAATTATAGACCCATTTCAAATCTACCTTTTATGTCTAAAATACTAGAAAAAGTTGTGTCCGCTCAACTGGGCTCTTTCTTGCAAGAAAATGATATCTATGAAAAGTTTCAGTCTGGATTCAGGCCGCATCATAGCACTGAAACTGCGCTCGTTAAAATCACAAATGATTTACTCTTAGCTTCTGACCAAGGCTGTATCTCAATACTAGTTTTACTTGATCTAAGTGCTGCGTTCGATACTATAGATCATACAATACTCTTAGATCGACTTCAAAATTATACTGGTGTTCAAGGACAAGCATTAAGCTGGTTTAGATCATACTTATCTGACCGCTACCATTTTGTCTATTTAAATGGAGAAAAATCGATCATAACTCCAGTAAACTATGGAGTGCCGCAGGGATCTGTGTTAGGCCCTCTGTTATTCTCAATATATATGATGCCACTTGGAAATATTATAAGGAAACATGGAATTAGTTTCCATTGTTATGCTGATGACTCTCAAATATATATTTCATCACGGCCGGATAAAAACGCTAATTTATCCAAATTGACAGAGTGTGTTAAAGATATAAAAGATTGGATGACGCATAATTTTCTTTTATTAAATCCAGACAAGACAGAGGTAATACTTATCGGTTCAAAAAACCGCCCACAGAACCTCTCACAATACAACTTTGACATTGTAGGATGTCCTGTTACTTTATCCTCTACAGTAAAAGACCTGGGTGTTATACTCGATTGTAACCTGTCTTTTGAAAATCATATTTCGTATGTTACAAAAACTGCCTTTTTCCACCTTAGAAACATTGCTAAGCTACGTAATATGCTATCAGTTTCTGATGCAGAAAAGTTAGTTCATGCATTCATGACCTCGAGACTAGATTACTGTAATGCTTTATTAGCCGGTTGTCCTGCATCCTCAATAAACAAGCTACAGTTAGTCCAAAATGCAGCCGCTAGAGTTCTTACTAGATCAAGAAAATATGATCATATAACACCGATTTTATCATCACTACATTGGCTACCTATAAAGTTCCGTATTAATTATAAGGTATTGCTACTGACTTATAAAGCCCTAAACGGCTTAGCTCCAGTCTATTTAACGGATCTTCTATCACCCTATAATCCATCGCGCTCTTTAAGATCAATAAATTCGAGGCTTTTGGTCATACCTAGGATATCCAGATCAACCAAAGGAGGGAGAGCATTTTCACATTTGGCTCCAAAACTCTGGAATAGCCTTCCTGATACTGTTCGTTACTCGGACTCACTCTCCCAGTTTAAAACTAGATTAAAGACGCATCTTTTCAGCCAGGCATTCATATAATATTGTTAATCTCACAGTTTCAAACTACAATCCGGCCTCTAGTTCATAAATGCCAGAGGAGAACTGGCCCCCGACTGAGCCTGGGTTCTCCCAAGGTTTTTTTTTTTCTCCATTAGGTCACCTGATGGAGTTTTAGGACACCATTAGGTCACTTGATGGAGTTTTTCGGTTCCTTGCCACTGTTGCCTTTGGCTTGCTCAGTTGGGGATATTTGGGGATATTTAATTTTATTCTATCAATCAATAAATTCCACTAGAAACAAACTTTGTTGTATTATTTTATTTTAATACTGTGAAGCTGCTTTGATACAATCTGTATTGTAAAAAGCGCTATACAAATATACTTGATTTGATTTGATTTGATAGCCAAATGCAATATTTGTGTTCAAAACAATGTCAGAAAAGGTGTGTATAGATTTGATTGGTCAACCATGGGGAATGCCAATTGAGTTTAAGCATAGCTTTTAAGCATGAAGAAAATCAGGCTTTGAGTATATTTGTATGCATAACTTGATAAAATGAAGAATGGATGAATGAAGGCACAGTTGGGAACTCATAAGCGACATGACATGGCAAAACAAACCAACATTAAATTGGTTATTCGCGGAGAAAGAATGTGTTGTATAATATTTGAAGCTAACTGTTTTACTTATGTTCCAAATAATACAGCTCCTGCTGAACCATTCACTGAGGCATTGAAGAAACTAAATAATAAGGGTCACTGAAGTCACGAAAAATAGGAGATAAGCATATTGGGAAGTTATATATTTGGATCATAGCATAAATGACTTACTAAAATAGGAATAATAACAGTCACAGTAGTTGTTATTTTGCTGTTGTTGTTTTCCTTTTGCTGTTCTGTTGAGTTGTGCCTTTCCTCAGATCTATGCTAGCAACGCAGCTGCCAAACAGATGATTAATGTGTCAATCAAACGTTCGGGAATTGACATTGGGTGCACAAACTCAGGAGTGTACCCTATTGGGCCAGGACTGGACGAGTTGGATGACTTCATGTGAGCAATACTGATGAAGGACTAAAGAAGAGAGTGCCTTGTTATTTTTATTTTCTGATTATTGGTTTTCACAATTTGACACTGTTTTTGATAGAGAGGGAGGTAGCCCCACTGTGTATTTTATTTTTGGGGTAAAATTAGACAGATCATTAGAACATGGGTAGAGTAGGGAGTTAGTTAGAGGGGTTATTTTTTATTTTGTTTCGTTTTAATTTTGGAGCGAGGGCTCCTTCCAGAGTATATTCTTCCTACATATATTCTTGCATATAATCCTACTGGGTATATTTTATATAATCACACTAATTGTTCACAAAATATGAAAATGTGATTGGGAGGGGACGATACAAGATTTGAAGCAGGTCATTGCCCGTGGTATGAGGTAATGCAACCAGATATAAAGGGAAAAGATAAGAATGTTTTTATTACTTTTTATCACTTTTTAATCACTTTACTCGCTATAAAAGAGTTATTTTTAATATTTTAATATGTTTTTATTAAATAAATGTCAAGTAAATGCCTTAGGCAACTGGAAAATGTTTTTGCGGGGCAAAAGAGGAATTAATTACAAGCACGGTCACCGATTGCCGGACCAGCAAGGGCAGACTCAACTGGTGGTTTAAAAACCCGCTGTCTGCTCCAACACCAGATAGCGCCCTAGGCAGGACCAGGGCACCTCTGGCAACGATGGAGCAACCCAGATAGCACTCCAGGCCACCGGAAGCGCCTGTGCAGTTCCTCTGGCACCGTGGGACAACTCTACCCTCAAGTCTGTACACTAAGAAATGTTGATTACAAATGGATAACAGATGTTCATCTCTCCCTCAAGAATGATAATATAAAAGGAAGGTGAGATCTTTTACTCCGCTCTAGTCAAAGGGGGGCGGAGATGTTTGGTCTCACTATTCCTCCAGAGTGTACCTTTGTGACAAAAGCCTATTGATAAGAAAGACGGATGGTCTATTTTTGGCCATGATTGATAGATAACGGAAGGAGGCTTGCGCATGAAGACACATTCTGGGACAAACATGAAGGTGGGACTAGAATAAGTCCCAAAGGGGGGATGTGTTGGAGATTTTCCTTTGCCTCATGTAAAAGTCTGTATTTCTGTGTCTCAGTCAGAACCCAGGTTAAATCAGGATACATCAGGTCAAATTAGGTCAAGTGGTCTGTGAGGATGAAAGAGTGCCTAACAAGCTCAGAGAGAAGATGTGTATGGGTAGCTGATAAGATGGTACTAAAAACGTCAATTAAAAATGATGGATGGTATGACAACACTGCAGGTGCATTGAATCATGTGACCAAAGATGTTTTAGAAAATGGGTATGACCAAAGATTTTTCCACCAATAGAATAATGTCTCCGGGAAAGATGATGCTAACGGTAGCGAAATCTCGATAGCTGATTGGATACCTAGTGATAAGAAAAGGTATAAAACCTGAGGTTCTGACCATTGCAGATCAGATGAACAGCTGCATCTCACTTTGTTGCTTGTCAATAAAGTTACTTCTTCTGACACCTGGAAATTCGACTCTTGAGAGATTTCTTCGAGACCCGATTTGAGGACTTAGAATTTGCTACAACAATATGTCGGTAGATAAAAACATGTTGTGAATTTTGTAAAATATTACATTCATATTTTTTCAATACAGTTTGACTTTTGGACTTAATAACGCTAGAGTTATTGGAAATGTTTGAATCACACAAATCGGAAACAATGCAGCCACCACCGGAATCAAAGTCCATTCATAAATGGATCTGTTATGTTAGGATATGTACGAAATTGAATTTCTAATAAATGTGTGTAACAACAATAACTTATATTAGGGAATTAATTAGCTCAAATTAGCATTAATGGGGATATGCATATGTTGCTTACATGAATAAAAATGATTCCCAAATAGGGAGTAGATCAACTTCAATTTATATCAACAATTTCACGAGTTCTCGTGTAATTACTGATATAAGTATGTCGAATTAATCTTTAATTCAGGGGAAATTTTAGGTAGAAGTTGAAGATTGTTCATTCATTGTACAAAATGTACGTCCAGCATACAAAATGTACAATTTCTGAACAGAAATCTAGCGTCTTAACACTGATAGATAACACTTTCCTGTGGCCACAAAGAAAATAATTATCTTCGTGTGTTAGACCGTTTGAGATTTCTTTCAATAGTAAAATCGACCGTAGAGCTTTTAAGAGGTCAAGATCTGCACTGCTCAGGGACTCAGATTTGAAACAAACCAAGCAAACTCAATTCAAATGATTAACAAAGTTTATTTAAACGAACTAACTATTTTAAATCACACAGGAGTAAATATGCATAAACAAAACAATATACGATCGCAATAAGAAACATAACATAATAAACGTAAGAATCAAAGGTCAAAACAAAAGAAGTACATAAAGGAGAGAGAGAGAGAGAGAGAGATTAAGATTAGGCAAAAGGCTAAGAGTGGTGTTAGATTTTGGCTTCTCGTGTCCGTGGGACACTGGTGAAAGTGTAGGCGAGGATAGGTGTATGTGTGTGTGGGTGTGTCAACACGTGGTCGGGTGTTTTCGTCCAGAAACACGTGGTATGTCTAGGTGTGTGTGTGTGTGTGTGTAAGAGAGAGCGAGAGAGAGATAGGGAGAGACAGTTCAATCTTTCAACAAAACCCCAAACACTTAGTAATTGTTAGGTCATTTAAAACTGCCCTTCTTTCAAATTGCAAATTTAAAATGCTACGTTACTCTGAGTTGTAGATCGGCCCTCTTGGTGTGTGTGTCGGTAGACCAAGCCTGGATCACGTGGTCAGAACGGTTTGCTACGGCGTCTTGTTGCTATGGCGACTTGAAGCGAGCGAAACTTAGCAAGTTAGTCTTAGCTTTTAAGTTGGTTTCGTTGTGGGTTGAAGAAGACTATCAACTGGAGTCAAGTGGTTTTAAGAAAATAAAACTTAGAAGAAAAAGAAAATAAAAGCGAGCGAAGGTCTTCCTTGAAGGAAGAAGGCGTGGTCGTCTTTCTCTCTCTGGCGGATTGCACAGGATCAGGGAAAACGCGGCATTTTGAAGGAGCTAAACTCACGCCCTCTCACGTATGTGAGCCAATGGTCTTTAATGACGTATCGGGCCACCTCCTTAGTTTTCGGAGGTCTATACGCCCCTTCCGACAAGGTATGGAAAGGATGATTTTGTTCCTAACATTAATAACACTCGGTATTAATAAAAGAACGCATCCGTTGATATTTCGTGTTAAAGATTCCGCACCGTTGGGATTTATGGAGCAGAATGATACCACGAATGGTAACTCTATGACCTAGTCACTCGCAGATACATGATTTTTCACGATTATAGTCACATTAAATGGATTACAAATCAATAAAGCTGTATAGGCATAATATTTGGGATAAGGGATCATGCATACATCAAGAGAATACATTTTAAACATTTCACAAGACGATTTTGATTCTCACGTGGTAGAATCTAGGTGTTTTCTGTGTGTGTGTGTGCGGATAGTTTGAAAGTTCAACTCCTGGCGTGTTGACCTTTTGTCCTCGAGCACGGGTTTCGAGGCTCTGTGTGTGCGTTTTACTGGTTTTGATGAGATTATCAGTTAAACATCTGGTTTGAACAGAGTCTGGTTGTTGTCTTACGTGTTAACTGAGTGTCTAAATGTAAATGGATGTCCGTCAGGGGGTCCCTGGGGATTCTCTTGAAATTGCTTTTATTGCAGGGATGTTGGCAGAGCCATAAACCAAAAAAGAGTCTTTGTTTGTTCAGCAGTGAAGGAATCTCCGTTTTCAGATAGGGGATTCAATGATTTGCACCATTCGTGGCGTCGTTGTGTCTGAGTGTCCTAACAGGAAGAATCTTGGGACAATAGAGGTGTTTGTGGATTAGGACGCTAGTGATTTGATTAGGTCTCAAACCAAAAGGAGTTTGATCACAGGGTAATTTCAGTAATTTAAACATAAAGGGGAAGAGCTGGTGATCTGACCATAGTCTTTGCGTTACATTCCCCCCTTGATGAGTTGACGGGCGTGTATGGGCTTAGTCGACTCATCACGGTAACGATGGTCAGATGGCAGGTGCATGGCTGGTAGGAGGCTGAGAAGGGGAGTCGCTTAAGACTGCAGGTTGAATCCGATGAGGTCCTCAGTATTCTCTGGTGAGACGTCGTCCTTCCGATGGTTTCTTTTGAAGCTGACGGAGACTGCCTCTGTGAGTTTGGCTGTGGAGGTTCGGATGGCGTTGATCCTTCTGTACAGGATATAGGCCAAGCCCAAAGCGAGGGTATGCCCGAGGATGCTGGTAAGGCATAGGGCGGTATCAGCTGCTGTCCACGTTTGGACCACAGGTGAGGTATTCAGGATGGGTTGTCGAGACAAAGCCTGAAGGGCTGAGTCCAGTCTTCTTTTCCTGTAACGATGGCGGTTGAGGTTAGCTTGCATTGGGCCCTTCCTGTCTGTTCTTGCTAGTGGCCACATGTCTCTTAATCTGATTGCGGTGGACCCATTTGAGAACGGGTTCTCTTGGTCCCCTTTTGAGCTGGATTTGGTATGCTACGGGGGAGAGTTTGTTCACAATCTCATGCGGTCCCGTCCAATGGGGCAGAAACTTCTTTGACAGTTGCTTGGGTGGCAAGGCGAAACTGTAGTACAAGACTTTGTCGCCCACACTGAGTTCTTGGCGTGATGCCTTTAGGTCATAATATGCTTTCTGGCCTTCAGCACTGGTTTTCAGGTGTTGCTGGGCGAAGGCAAACGTCGTTTTCAAGTGTCTATGGAGCTCGTCCAGATATTGGGACGTAGTGTATGCGGTGACCAGGTTGTGGTCACCGGGTTGGTACAACAGGTGTAATGGCAGGGTCATCTGCCTTCCAGTCATGAGTTCGAATGGAGGCACTCTGGTTGATTCCTGCGGCGTGGCTCGGATAGCCATCAGCACCAGGGGAAGTTTCACATCCCAGTCCTTCTGGTTGGCTGACACATACTTTCTCAGCATGGCGACCACCGTTCGGTTGGACCTTTCTACCTGTCCGGATGAGATCGGGTGGTGGCTGATGTGAAGTTTAGCTTGTACTCCCAGCATTTTCCAGATCTTCTGCATGATCTCCGCGGTAAAATGAGTTCCTCTATCAGAGTTGACTCTCAGTGGCAGTCCAAAACGGGAGAAGATGTGGTTCATCAGGAGATATGCCGTTGTTTGAGCAGTGTCGTTGGGTGCTGGCAGACACTCTACCCATTTTGTGAATTGGCACACTACCGTGAGGAAGTACCTATTGCCTCTCGATGAACGGGGAAGGGGTCCTACCCAGTCGATTTGAAGATCTGACCAGGGGAATGTGATTCCCCTGCGTTGCAACGGGGCTCTGTGAGTTAGGTTCGTTGGGTGGAACTGACAACAGATCAGGCATTCTCTCACATATTCTGCCACATCCTGCTGCATACCTGGCCAGTACGCCACCTGTCTCAGTGTTTCGTACGTGGCTCTGGTACCGTGGTGTCCAGAATATGGTGCGTTGTGGGCGTGATTCATCATTACCCCCCTTTGGCAGCGGGGCACCACAAGTTTCGGTGAAGTGGTGTCGTCGGTGACAAACCAAAGAATGTCGTCCCGCACACGCAACATGTGTCTGGTGTTATGTAGGTGCCTGAGATCGGAGTTATCTGTGATGTCAGATTTGCGATAGGGTGGGAGGAGGGTTCTTTAAGGAGGAGAATCATAGTCTTTATGGCGGGGTCTGAGGATTGCATTTCAGACAGGTCGTTGTTGGAAATTTGTGGGGTTAGTGAGAGAGGTTCTGACGCAGGTGCTGTAGCAGGAGTGGGTTGCTTGCTGCGGGTTAGCACTGCGACGTTTGGGGTGGGTGGGGCTTTTGGGGAAGCCCACGGTTCACCGTGTAGGGCTCCTGCTTTTGCGAGGGCGTCAGTGTGGTCATTATAGTCTTTGTCTTGGCCTGGGAGTTTAGAGTGGCCTTTTACCTTTTTCCAGTACACGGTGAGGTCGTGTGTCGTTGTGAGGTTATCACATTCTTGGAACAGGTGCTGGTGTTTTACGGGTTTGTTGTTAGCTGTTTTGAAGCCATTCTGTTTCCAGGTTGGGAGATGGCAGACAAAACTGAGTCTGGCATAGTTAGAGTCTGTGCAGATGAGTAGTTCTTTGATGTCATGGGCTGCTGCAGTTTGCAGCGTAATGAGGATTGCTGCTACTTCTGCATATTGTGATGACTGTGAGCCCAGCTTGAAGTGTTGGGGTGGGCATGGGTGGTTGTTTATCCACAGTACCCCTGCGCCTGCTTTTAGGGTGCCCTCGCTGTTGTAGGAACATCCGTCGACGTAAGCTGTGGGCATGCCTTCGCACGCATTCTTGTCAAAGTACCTGTGGCAGGTCAGTTGTGGTTGCTTTGGCTCTGGTGTATTTAGTGTTGTAACAGGAGAGTCGTCAGAGCAGTTTTGACATGCCGCCAAGCCGTTTCCTAGAGCGGATTTGTGGTTCTGTGCATACCTGGCCTCGACGTTTCGTCCTTGGAAAGCCATTAGCCATGTAGCTATGCGTGAGTTGGTGACCACACCGTCTCTTATCCGTTGGCTGTTAAGAAACATAACGGGCTGGTGGCAAGTTTCTATGATGACCTTCTGTGCTCCGATGTAGTTGGAGAAGCGCTGAATCGCCCATACCGTGCAGAGCAAAGCTTTCTCACAGTCAGAGAATTTGCATTCTGGAGGAAGAAGTGTTTTGCTGGCATATGCGACCACCTTTTTGTCTTGGTCATGCTGTTGGTATAGGCCGGCACTGAGACATTGGTCTGAAAACCCAGCTTCGAGGTGGAATTCCTTTTGTGGATCAGGGTAGGCAAGGCATGGGGCTGAGCATAAATGTCTTTTGAGCTCTGCCATGGCGTGTTCTTGAGCGTCGGACCAGACGAACGGGCAGTCCTTTTTCAACAGAGCTGTGAGAGGTCTGGCGATGTCTGAGTAGTGTTCGATGAATTGCCGGGAGTAATTGCATACCCCCAGAAAGCTTCGAAGTTCAGAGACGTTAGTGGGAGGTTTGATGTTTTGAATGGCATGAATACGGTTTGATTGTGGTTCGATGCCATGGCGTCCAATGAGCAAACCCACGTAATTTACCTTTTTGCGGCACCACTGTCCCTTGTGTAGGGCTATTTTGGCGCCGGCAGCAGATAACTGGTTCAAAACATAGTCAATTTCTTTTAGGTGGTCGGCCACCGTGGTGCTTTTCATGAGTACATCGTCGACGTAAATCAGGTTACCTCTCATCCTGGCGTCTGGGCATGCTTTGTTCAGGAAGATGTTGAACTCAGCAGGTGAGTTGGCATACCCAAACGGGCATCGGTTGAATGTGTACTGGCGGTTGCCGAAGGTGAATGCCAGTTTGTATTGGTCGTCTGGGTGTACTGGAATCGTCCAGAATCCTGAGGCCACATCGAGTGTAGAGAAGATGGTAGCACCTCGGATTTGGGGTATTTCTTGTTGTAATTGAGTCATAGGCCATCGTGACAATGGTACTTGTTGATTTAGTTTGCGATAATCAACTGTAGGTCTCCACTTTCCGTTGGGCTTGATGACAGGCCATAGGGGTGCAGAGTAGGTACTATTACACGTTCTTATCACACCTTTTTCAAGCATTGATTCGATGATTTCCTGCACCGGTTCATGTGAGGCGATGGGAATCTTGTATTGCTTGACAAAAGTGGGAGGAGCCTCGGGGTGCGTGGGGATACGCACTGTGTGGAGGTTTGTGAGACCACAGTCTAGAGAATCTTTAGCAAAGTGTTCTTTGAATTTATACAGGACTTGTCGCAGCTGTTGTCGGTCTGCGTCGTCCTGAAGTGCGTCAGCCTGTTGTAAGATTTGTTGCACTTGAGATTCAAATCCTGGATATGGTTCTTCCGTTGGCTCGTCGGCGGTCTGGTTGACTGTGACCGGCAGGGCAGGTGTATCAGTCTCAGTGACAGGTGGCTGGGAGACTGTGTACACTGCGAGTTGTTGGTCTTCTGTCAGCTCTGTTCTGCACACATGGTCTTTGGCCACTGACATGACAGATGTGATTGCAATGAATTGGAAGGGTGCTGTGAGCAGTGTGTTGTTCGTATGCCCTTCAGGTATCAGTGCAGGTGGAATGGGCCCTATGACGGGTAACGTCAGGTCAAAGTCATGAAAGGCGTGGCTGATTAGCCATCCCAGCCGGTAGGCTTTGGGGATGTTGATGTCAGTTGCTGTGCAATTGTTGAATAGAATGTAGACTATTCGAGATGACACTTCCGTGAGGGGTGTGGCTTCGAGCGTGAGTTTGAGTTGCACACATTCAGGCGAAGGTTGGAAAAACGCCAGTGTGTGGTTTAGGGTTTGGCCCTGTCGCAGGTTGAGCCGCACAGCGACTCCTTTGGTGTAAGCAGGTACCACCGTTCCCTGTTCGTTGATGAGAGTGCAGACCTCTGGGATGGTCTGTCCTGACAGTAGGTTGTCATGAATGACGGGAACAGATGGCTGCGAAGTTAATGGAGCCCATACAACCTCATTAAACATGTCCACATGAGCCTGGAGGCGGATCAAGATGTCTGCTCCGATGTAGACGTCGGGGGCTGGATCTTCCAGGATCAGGAAGTAATGGGTCAAGTGCCGGTGATTCCATGTCAAGTTCAAGGCACAGATCCCTTTGGCAGATGTCATTGAGGATGGATCTGGGTTCAGAGGGAAACGAGTGCGTTTGCAGGTGTATGGCAGGTCTGGAGTTTTTTCAATGATTGCATTGAATAGGGAGAAGCTGATTGCGGAATTATCTGCCCATATTGCTAGGGTAATGTCCGTTGTGGTCACCTCCTGCAACTGCAGGGGAGTGTCAACTTTGGGGCAGTAGTTATCAGAGTCTGGCTTTGTTCTGAATGTGCAGAGTAGCGAACTTGAACCCTGACCAGCTGTGGGGACTTTGTCCTCGTGTTTAGCTGATGGAACTTCCGTGAACCCTGTGGCTTGACAGTCTGGTTCGATGGAGTTGTTTGGCTGGAGGGGGTGAGGTTCGCGCACTTGAGCCCAAACTTGTAGTTGTTTGAGGTCTAATAATGGTTCAAAACGGTCCAGCAGGTCCTTGCCTATGAGAAACTGATAAGTGTTCATAGGAGAGATATAGACAGGGTGGACTATGCTCATAGGACCGATTGTCAGGTGAATGGGAGCCACGTTCTTTAGCTGGATGTCATTCTGGCTGTATGACTGTACGTTCAGCTCACACGTGTGGAATTTAAGAGTTCTGTTTTGTCTTCGAGCTTCAATTTTGAGTTTTTCAAACAGCTGAACAGAGATAAGCGTTAGATCAGAGCCGGTGTCCACCAGTGCTTCGATCTGCATTTCCTTTTCCAAGGTAATTGTTAAGTACAGTTTCCGTGCCACTCCTCTTTCAATTAGGTTGCCCAGAAGTTGTGGTGTTGACTCCTGCGTGTTGATGGCCAAGCAGTGAGGGGAGGTATCGGGTGGCTCATGGTGGGTGCAGATTAACAAGACCGCACTGTCTGGTACCTTGTCATGAGAGCTGCTGCAGTTCCGTCCAGGAAGTGGTGTTGTCAGCTGGCTGTATTGAGTGACGCTGTCATTTGGTGATGTAACAGCACGTTCAGCAGTCTGTGGTTTGACAGCAGTGTTCTGTGGGGCTGTCGACTGTATGAAGTGAGTGTAACTGTCATTTGATGCTGTAACAGCAAGTTCAGCGGTGTGTGGTTTGACAGCAGTGGCAGGTGGGCTGTCAGTGCGGGGAGCGTTGGTTTCAGGCCTGTGGGTTAGTCATGCCGTGTCCGGTTTATCTTTGTCTTCCTTGTGGGGTTTCTTTTGGAGCAAGTCCCTCAGGACGCTCAGAAGTTCTGTGGTTTCGGACGTGGCTGTGCTGTTTTTGTTGGATTTGGGCTCTTTCTTGGGCTTACTGGTGTCTTGACCAGAGGGGTCCCGTGGCCGGTTCTCTGGACTTGTGTTTCGGGGAGATCGGGGTCGGCCTCTCCTGGGGCGCCGGTTGGCATCCCAGCTGCCTCCGCCTTTTTGGTTGTGGGCGGGGTGCTGCTGGTTCCAGGATCTCTCGAAACGGTCATTTTGCGATTTTGGGCGGGCTCCCCCCCGCCCACGCTGTCCTCTGCCAACTTGGAACGGCCGTGGCTGTCTGTTGCCGGGTTCGTAGTTGGTAGGCTGTGCACCTTCTAAGTTCAGTTCTGGAAAAGGTGCATTGACAGGGCAAACTGTGGGGTATTTCACAGGTTTTTCAGACATAGTCTGTTGTTTTACGTACGCTCTGTGAGCCAGGTCACGTAGTTGTTGGATGGACATGGTTTGGGGACAAGCGAGAACGCCCAGGTGCGCACTTTGGCTGGGATGGAGGTTCCGCAGGAAGAGAGTTTTGAAATCGAGGTCCTCTTCCATGCCCGTCACGTTCTTTGGACCGAAATACACTTGTCTTAGGCGGCCATAGTACTCTTGGGGAGGTTCCAGCCGGGCTTGCTTGAGATCCATTGCTGCAATTATGCCTCGGGCCGTTACTGGTTCAGAGAATTCGCGGATCAGGGCTTGTCGTAGTTGCGGGTAATCCATTTTGACAGCCTGGGATTGTCTGTCCAGAAAACTCCTCACAATTCGATTAGAAGTGAGTCGAAGGAGATACAATTTGTCCCAAGTGGAGACGTTGGCCACAGCTTCTAAATGAAAATCAATGTCTGTTAAATAATCATGTATGTCAGACCCGGATCCTGCCGACTTTGGGTTGAACATAGGGATGATTCTCGCCAGTTTGTCCAGTTCTTTAGACCCTGTGCGTTGGCCGACTCGTCCCTCCGAGACGGGGCCAACAGGTGGGGTAGTGTAACGACGTGGGCTCTCCTCTTCTTCTTTAGCCTTAAGAGTTTGTTGGTGAAGTGCAGGTTCGCTGGTGAGGGGAGACGAAGTGGCGTGTGCCCCCTCCCCCAGTCCACCTTGCAGTTCGTACGCATGTTTGAGTTCGCGGTGGACAATGTCCAGTTCGTCCTTGAGATCCCGTCTCTGTTGGATGAGCTCGTTAATTTCAGCTCGAGCTTTCTGCAAAAATGTCTCACAAGCCTTGATCCTTGTGTCTTTGTCTTTTAGTTCTGTGAGAGCTCTTTCTAGCTGGGCCTCTCCACGCATTAGGTTGTCACTGAGGGCTGCAGTGTTCCGTTTCTCTGCCTCCACTGTCCTGTCCGTGTCCAGACGCAGGTCCTCCAGGGCCTGTTGTAGTCTTTCCACTTCCTGTTGTAGTTCCGGACGTGTGTCCTCCTCATCCTCCATAAGTAGCTCCTCCATACGCTGTTGTGCTTGTTCCGTTTGTTTGCAGGCCTCCTCCAGCTGAGTCTTTAGGTCAGTGGTGTCCTCTTTAAGCTTGGCCTTGTCCTCCTCCAGCAGACGTGCATGGGACAGCAGGTAGTGTGAGAGACTCCCGATGATGCGACTCCAGTCTTTTGAACTGTAGGCCTGTGTGGGGTCCTGGGACATGATCTGGTCCACTTTGTCGTCCAGTTCCTGTTGGGTCAGGAGTTTTGGGTCGCCGAAGTCTTTGGATAGGTGACCTGAAGTCATAGCAGTTAGCCACGCCTCCAGGCTATTCCAGTGTTCCGCCGGGCTGGATGCACGTGACATCTTGACTCACTGTAGGCGAGAGAAACACAACACACAAGACACACAAGAAGGGCCAATGCAATCGAGTCGTGGAGCTAATAAACTATAGGACGGTGTGCCGTCTATAGAACTTTTGGGCTAACTGACTTTAGACAGTTAGGCGGGTCCGCACGGGCCCTGAAATAGAGGCTGTTCAGTTGTCCCTCTGATTACTTAGCCTTTTGGGGTCTCGTTGGTATTCTGCAAAACAAGTTGCAACAGAACATGCAAGGCACGAGTAGGCGAGGATTGAAAGGGAAGGAAGGAACAAAATTAACAAAAATGTCAGTGATTGGGTCTGGGCTGCAATTTGGACACTAATGGCACTAATGGCCTTGGGGAAAATATTTAGGATTATGTGGTCTGTGAGAAAACAAGGGTTTGTTTTCTTTCTTTCGATTCTCAAAGTACAGTTTACCTGAAATGGACGGAGGTCAGCCCAGCCGGCCCCGCGGAGCGTTGTCGACCTTCCTGGCGCTCCAAACACCTGGCCGCCGTGACCTTGGATTCTCCGTTACTCTGCTCACGGCCACGCCCACTCAAACAGAGTGACTGTAGGCACAACCCTGGTAGTCCCGGAGATACCAGCCAACCGATTGCAATGTAACGTGGGTGCTACCTAGAACCCACCAGGGTAACCTGGAGTGGCAGTCGTTGCCGATGGTTTAGGCAGCGGTCCCAGCGATTAACTTTTGCGTCGGCGTGGAGGTTGGTATTCCGAGGCACCGGATTGCTGATGTCACTACTGCGTGCCGTTGACCGTGGCAGAGGTAAGAGAAACTCAAGTATCACCGCTCGGTCAGTGTCGGTAGCGTCAGTCGGCTAACTTTGCTCACACAGAGGTCCGACCGGGGCTCCCACAGTCCACTGCAGGTGCTGCGAGTCTTGCCTATATGACACACAGAATGGAGTGAGCAGAGTAGCTTAAAGTGTGTTTAAGATTTCTGACTTACACCAAAGTGAGTTATGTGGAAAATAGGACAAGAATCACGGTGGGCCTGTGACAGGTAACTTGAAACAATGAAAAATAAAACGTTAAAGAGAGAAGGAAAATTAAACAAATCAAAAAGGGAAGAGGCACAATAAAGGTGTGGACGGCTTTTGCCACCTGAGGTTTACAGTAGAAAGGAGCTTGGATAGAGTGAGAGTTATTCTGAAATAACCTAACCCGATGGAAGTTCAGCAGTAACCTCAATGCAGGTGGAAACCGGACAAAGGGGTTGGTAGACTGCTGCAGTGGATTTCTACGGCCTCAAGGGGGCGTCTCTCTGTGGTGCACCCTAATTGTTTGACATAATTTAAAATTTTAATTCAAAATTGGTTCAAGATCACATCCGATTAAGCCTGAGGAAGAGTCACAAGTGAATTAGAATTGATTCTTTATAGTAATTACAATAACTGAAGTTATTAAAGTTTGGAAAAAGAAAACTTCTAAATTTGTATCAGGCAGATAGCTGACTTGAGAAGGGCTTGGCCACCAGAGGGCGGTGTCCTTCTCAGGGCTAAAACGACTGGAATGTGAAAATGGGAGTAACCAAAATTAAATTAAGTTTAAATTTCAACTCAAATCTAAGTATCCTTGGAGATACTTTGTTGTTCTAGAGAAATAGAGAGATTTCTAAAAACAACAATAAAATAATCACTATAACATTGAATTTGTTATGAAATGATTATTAAATGGGAATAAAACCAAACAGAATCAATAAGGCAGATTTAGAAATGAAACACAGCAGAGCAGAGCATTCGAAAAGAAGAGGGATGGTTGACCTGGAGGGCCGTGGCCACGAGGGGGCACTGTCCTCTTCCGGGTGAACTATCAGTGCTTTTGGATCGAGACACTCTATAATTTCCGGTTCCCTTCCTGGGAGTTTAAAATTCACAATAAAATGTCTCAGTCCAAAATAAACAGGGTTGTTTTAACGAACTTAGCGCGCTGTAAATACAAATATGTATTTAGAACCGCTTCTTAAATGCTTGCGACCGCAACTCTTGAAGCATCAATCCAGGCGGACGGAGATGGCCGACGGGTCTTTTACCCGTAATTTTAACCACGCGGTGGCAGTGTTACGCTACCGCGGAACGCGAGTCACCGGGGCGGGCTTGAGAACGTTTCTGAAATCACAATTTTCAAACGTGCGGGCCTTGTGCAAACACAGAAAACACACTGCACTTTTCTAAAAGGTCACGGCAGACCTTTGCACATATAAAACACACTGCAAATCGATTTAGTACGATCTTCTGGTCTTTACAGACACTGAGACGGGGTTTTCAGTTCTGGTTAGCTAGGCCAGAGTTTATAACCCGTATTCTATCGTTTCTTAACGACATACAATCAAATATATATTTGTTTCTGACCGGAGTATTTATTCTCGGGGTTTACAGAAATACCGGTAAAAATGCCTGATGGACTCCTTTGTTCCAGGTCAGGTTTCACAGAATTACATGTAGGCTATGGTCACGAGAAAAAGAGGTTTCTAATTCTGGACTCGCAACAACACTGTAAACTTACTGCAGTTTTTCTCCACGACCAGACTTACTGGCGGTTTATGGCTTTTCGCCCTTTGATCAGTTTTCGAGTCGACTTAGTACTTATTCAATAACGTTACAAGATTCAAGCGCGCACAAAATTGTTAAACTTTCAAAATCATACATGAATATAAACTTGCACAATCTGTATCAAACTGAGTATGGCGAGTGCCCGCATTCCAAACACCAATAAATGTAACAACAATAACTTATATTAGGGAATTAATTAGCTCAAATTAGCATTAATGGGGATATGCATATGTTGCTTACATGAATAAAAATGATTCCCAAATAGGGAGTAGATCAACTTCAATTTATATCAACAATTTCACGAGTTCTCGTGTAATTACTGATATAAGTATGTCGAATTAATCTTTAATTCAGGGGAAATTTTAGGTAGAAGTTGAAGATTGTTCATTCATTGTACAAAATGTACGTCCAGCATACAAAATGTACAATTTCTGAACAGAAATCTAGCGTCTTAACACTGATAGATAACACTTTCCTGTGGCCACAAAGAAAATAATTATCTTCGTGTGTTAGACCGTTTGAGATTTCTTTCAATAGTAAAATCGACCGTAGAGCTTTTAAGAGGTCAAGATCTGCACTGCTCAGGGACTCAGATTTGAAACAAACCAAGCAAACTCAATTCAAATGATTAACAAAGTTTATTTAAACGAACTAACTATTTTAAATCACACAGGAGTAAATATGCATAAACAAAACAATATACGATCGCAATAAGAAACATAACATAATAAACGTAAGAATCAAAGGTCAAAACAAAAGAAGTACATAAAGGAGAGAGAGAGAGAGAGAGAGATTAAGATTAGGCAAAAGGCTAAGAGTGGTGTTAGATTTTGGCTTCTCGTGTCCGTGGGACACTGGTGAAAGTGTAGGCGAGGATAGGTGTATGTGTGTGTGGGTGTGTCAACACGTGGTCGGGTGTTTTCGTCCAGAAACACGTGGTATGTCTAGGTGTGTGTGTGTGTGTGTGTAAGAGAGAGCGAGAGAGAGATAGGGAGAGACAGTTCAATCTTTCAACAAAACCCCAAACACTTAGTAATTGTTAGGTCATTTAAAACTGCCCTTCTTTCAAATTGCAAATTTAAAATGCTACGTTACTCTGAGTTGTAGATCGGCCCTCTTGGTGTGTGTGTCGGTAGACCAAGCCTGGATCACGTGGTCAGAACGGTTTGCTACGGCGTCTTGTTGCTATGGCGACTTGAAGCGAGCGAAACTTAGCAAGTTAGTCTTAGCTTTTAAGTTGGTTTCGTTGTGGGTTGAAGAAGACTATCAACTGGAGTCAAGTGGTTTTAAGAAAATAAAACTTAGAAGAAAAAGAAAATAAAAGCGAGCGAAGGTCTTCCTTGAAGGAAGAAGGCGTGGTCGTCTTTCTCTCTCTGGCGGATTGCACAGGATCAGGGAAAACGCGGCATTTTGAAGGAGCTAAACTCACGCCCTCTCACGTATGTGAGCCAATGGTCTTTAATGACGTATCGGGCCACCTCCTTAGTTTTCGGAGTTCTATACGCCCCTTCCGACAAGGTATGGAAAGGATGATTTTGTTCCTAACATTAATAACACTCGGTATTAATAAAAGAACGCATCCGTTGATATTTCGTGTTAAAGATTCCGCACCGTTGGGATTTATGGAGCAGAATGATACCACGAATGGTAACTCTATGACCTAGTCACTCGCAGATACATGATTTTTCACGATTATAGTCACATTAAATGGATTACAAATCAATAAAGCTGTATAGGCATAATATTTGGGATAAGGGATCATGCATACATCAAGAGAATACATTTTAAACATTTCACAAGACGATTTTGATTCTCACGTGGTAGAATCTAGGTGTTTTCTGTGTGTGTGTGTGCGGATAGTTTGAAAGTTCAACTCCTGGCGTGTTGACCTTTTGTCCTCGAGCACGGGTTTCGAGGCTCTGTGTGTGCGTTTTACTGGTTTTGATGAGATTATCAGTTAAACATCTGGTTTGAACAGAGTCTGGTTGTTGTCTTACGTGTTAACTGAGTGTCTAAATGTAAATGGATGTCCGTCAGGGGGTCCCTGGGGATTCTCTTGAAATTGCTTTTATTGCAGGGATGTTGGCAGAGCCATAAACCAAAAAAGAGTCTTTGTTTGTTCAGCAGTGAAGGAATCTCCGTTTCCAGATAGGGGATTCAATGATTTGCACCATTCGTGGCGTCGTTGTGTCTGAGTGTCCTAACAGGAAGAATCTTGGGACAATAGAGGTGTTTGTGGATTAGGACGCTAGTGATTTGATTAGGTCTCAAACCAAAAGGAGTTTGATCACAGGGTAATTTCAGTAATTTAAACATAAAGGGGAAGAGCTGGTGATCTGACCATAGTCTTTGCGTTACATGTGAAAATTTAACTAATTGATGATTCAGGGTTTTGCACTGTCGCCCAAAGATTATAGCCTATAATTAGTTTGTTTTATTTCGTGAAATATCAATCTTATCAAAATAAATTAGCCTATATGTATTAGCTAGCATTATACCAGCATAATAATAATATTGATGATAAAAATAATAATAATAAAATAAGGATATTTCGTCGTAAAAGTAGGCTGCTGCAGCCAGGCTAGATCATCAGCCACCTAATCCCCTGAACAGATGCAACACGATTTCCTGCACGGCGGATCGGCACATGTTCAAATGCTAACACAAATATAAAATGTAGAATAGTAGCAGAAAAGTTACAATGAATTTAAATATTAACTATATCATTAATAATTATTCCAAACACAACTAATTGCAATATCATCTGAAAGCCGAGGTTAGTCTCTAATAGTAATTTTTATAAATAAATAAAAATAATACATTTTAAAAAGTTGTAGGCTAAATATAGCTGCAGAATGATTTTGTTTCATTATTTGGACATATAGCCTACAGTAAAAAATAACAATTTAAATGGTTTTTGTTCAGTATGTTACAGTCACTCAGAAGAGTTGCGCAACTGCATAATCAAGGTCAGTGAGAGAGATTGTTTCTGCTTCTGTATCAAGTCTTCATGTCAGGTCCAGCCGGAGGACTTTGTCCACATCACAGACAATAGGCCTAATCTCTGCAGGCAGAGGGAAAGGGAAAATCCAGATCCAGCCTTGACAACATTCTCCACACCTCCACTCACGAGAGAGAGAGAGAGAGAGAGAGAGAGAGAGAGAGAGAGAGAGAGAGAGAGAGAGAGAGAGAGAGAGAGAGAGAGAGAGAGAGAGAGCGAGCCCGCCCGGCGCCCACACTCTCACCCTCACCGCACTGTCGACCACCACAGAAGACCAATTTATTATTATTTTACTATAGTAAAACTGTTAGCCTATATCCGTAAGGGTCTGTCTGTCATCTATCTATCTTTACTTATTTATTGTGTTATTCAGTTTATAATGAAGTTTATAATAACTGCATCCAATTTCTAATTTTAGTCATTTTGTCATCATTTTATTTGATTAGTTGTGCCAGTTGTGCTCATATTTTTATTTTAAGGACTTAAATTATTTTTTTACATAATTGATATCGATTATTTAATTATCTTGTATAGGCTACTGTTGTAAAGTTTTTCTTTCTTCAAAGCAGACCAGGAGATGTTGGGATCACGTTCAAACAGAAGAGTTTCTTTATTTGAGCGCGGCTGCGGTTTCGTCCAACATAACTTTACATGTTATCTTATAGACTTTTTAGGAGGAGGGACTTTTGGAGGTGGAGACAAATTCAAACAAAGCATGTAAATGAGTATACAGGTTAAGGTAACACCCTAGACTGTGAGGGTCTGGCCAATCCTAATTCAAATCAGCATAAGGCTCCAAGAGCCATTTGGGTCCGAAAGCCATTTGCAGAACAAAAGGTGAGATTCTCAGTGAATCATTCGTGTGCTAATCCCATCAGTCTGAGTGAAACTGAGGCTTCAAGAGCCATTTACAGACAATAAGGAGAAAACAGGAAAGGCAACTTTGCTGAGCAGCTTACCCTTAAACACTAAATACAATATTCTTTACCGTGATGTTATGTAAGGAAGCATATTTGAAATAGATTCTTAAATTTGAATCCTTCACTACCAAATGTCATCTCTGGGGAAAAAAATGAGAAATGGGTTAAGATAGGCTACGGACATTCACTTAGCCAAATGAAACATATAACTCTCTGTTAATAGACATGGGGGGATAATTCGAAGTCGAAGATAAATAATTCATAACTCTGAAACAACATCAAATCGTATTGATTCCAAATGCAACGGTATTTTGATTTATTGCATATAATGGCAGACTGTCGTGCTAATTGCGAAGCAACAAACTCATGACAAACTTAAATAAAGTAAAAAATAACAATTTTCAACGTATACAACCCACCGTAATATGTTTAACAGTGTTTATTAAAACAGAAAGTAGCTATGTTTTGTGCTGTTTGTTTTCACGTCTCTGTATTTACTATATGTAATGGTAATGTAGTATAATTTGTAAAGTGTAGTGTGCGTGTTGTAAAATAAATAACTTTGTAACATATATATGTGTTTGTGTGTGTAATGTAATATAATGTGCAAAGTAGTGTGTGTGTTGTAATATAAATAACTTTGTTATATATATATATATATTAACTTCGAAAAACACCGGAAAACAATGCACTATCTCAGATTCATAAGGCTTAATGGTGTTATCAGAAGGGGCTCTCTAACAAATGCATAGAGGTTAAATTATAAAAAGATGCTTTAGAAATATGCTATAAGTGTACATGAAAATACTGTTTGGAGAAATGTGTAATTATCCTTACACAATTTCTATCGTGATTGTGAAAATGGTCATGCCTTTCAGGGCTTGATTAGTTATAATTAACTTAACTGTCTAAATAGGCCCATTTAAAATAATTATTATATGTAGTTGTATCCTATATTCTGAAAAGACATTGTTCAACATGTATTTTCACATTAAAAACGGCTTTTTACAAGCTTAATCTAATTAGGTTCTGTGTGTTTGAGCAAGAGCACCAAACCAGTAGGTGGTGCTAATGTCTAATAATTTACGTGTTAACACGTGATTACATGTTTACACGACAGTTTCACACGTTTAGGCCCTTTTGGCCTTCCATATACAGTAAACTGTTGAATTGTTGAAGGTGTAAAGACGCTATAATTGTAAACCTATAAAATTACATTTGGCAAGAAACGGAATGCTTACAACATGAATTGTAAAACATTTTAATCTTATTAAATGTTTTAAAGGTAGTCGTGCTCATGGAGAGCAGGCACAGGGATGTTTGGAGCAGACACCGCAGCAGCCAGATTGTCCCGCACATGTTCTCCCACTCTTGCTTCAAGGTTGTGGGGATCAGGGAGGCCGTCATCAAGGTCTTCCTCATCCTCTGGCTCAACGATGTCCTCATTGACTAGAGCGAGATTGTGAAGCACAGCGCAGCATGCAACAACCTCAGGCCCGAAGGCAGGGCTCACCTCCAAGGCCTTGAAGAAAATGCAGCGCCAGCGTGTCTTCACCATCCCAAAAGCTCTCTCCACGATGTTGCGGGCACGGGAGTGCTTGCTGTTGAAACGAGCCTGCACAGGGTTCTGTACTGGCTCTCTGTACGGGGTGATGAGGCAGATGGGTGCACTCAGGCAAGGATAGCCTCCATCCCCGAGGATGCTGGTCTGATCATTTGACAGTATTTACTGTGGAAATGTTAGCGATTTTTAAGGGTATTACAGTGGGTAGAGGAAAACAAAATTTACAAGGTTTTAATTTGCTCTGATAGTTTATCATCATTAATGTCTCTTCAGTCGTTATCATCTAATAGTAGACTTGATATTGTGTACGAAATATATGAGACTGTATATAGACTGCAACATATTAATGCAGCGGTCAGATTTTTGTGGATTCCGGCTCATAGGGGGATTGAGGGAAATGAAACAGCAGATATGTTGGCTAAGCAAGCTTTGAAACTCGACAGAATTACAAAAGTGGCACTAAGTAAAGCTGAAGTTAAAGTAAAAATAAAGGAAAATATTATGAAGACATGGCAGAGACAATGGGATGAAGGGAAGAAAGGGCGACATTTATACAATATTATGCAAGAAGTAGGGAAAAGGAAATCTATAGATCGATGTACTAGAGAAAGTAGCATTATTTCGAGGTTGAGATTAGGACATACTGGATTTAATAAAACTATGTATTTATTGAAAAAGCACCCTTCATGTTTGTGTGATTGTGGAAGGGGAGAGGAATCAGCTGAACATGTGATTAGTGAATGTGTCAAATATGAAAATCAAAGGATAAAATTAAAAGAGGAATTACTAAAATTTGGGGAAAATATGTTGAACCTTAAAAATCTTTTTTTAAATTGGAGAGCAGATAATGGGAGCTTTGTTTAACTTTTTGAGATAAACTGGTTCAATGAAAAGGATTTAATTGATCGGTGAAGTTATTATTAAGGTAGAAAGAAGGTAAAGTAAAGGTTGTATTTTTTTATTTTTTATTTTTACTTTTTATTATCTATCGTGATAAGATGCTTACATTTCTGGCCCACACTCCAGCACAGTAGGTGGCGGATATGCACCTTAAATGCCGGTTGCCACCCGCCAATAAAAAGAAAGAAGAAGAAGAAGAAGAAGAAGGGCTGTTCCTCAGCACCCTGGCATCGTGCACAGACCCAGGATTTCCCCCGGTGATCAGTGATGGCCTGGAGTTGGATGGAGTGAAACAGCTTCCTGTTGAAGTAACAGTGGGAGTTATTTGCTGGAGGTTTGATACTGATATGATAGCCGTCTATTGCACCAACTGCTCTGCTGAAAGCTGGTGACCCATCTCCGGTCGGAAAGCAAATCACCCTCTTCAAAATTCCCATGATGGCCTTGCTCATTCTGTGCAAAATGTTATACACAGAGGTCTTTGGGACGTCGAAGGCCTGCGACACCACCCTGTAGGATGCTGCATGGGCCAGCCAGTGCAGGAACACAAGGACCTCAATCTCCCGTTCCCATCCATGGTCCGATTCCAGTCTGACTGCAGCAATCAGGGACATGATGGATGGCAGAGACAGGCGAAGGTTGGCACGGTGGTCAGCTGATTCATCAAAATAGAGCCGCAGAATGGGAACAGCTCTGTTGAGATGGCAGTACGATGTGGGGTTCACCGCTTGTAAATACATGATAGTTTGTTAGAACAAAAAGCTTGAATTAAGCAATGTTTCATATGGTATTGACTTGTATAGGCTATGTATTTATTTATTGTGATGATATGATATCTTTTATTCATTCATTTACTTTTTTTTTATTCATGTTTCATATTAAATATTTATTCATGTTTCAATAAAATATTCATTTCATGAATTCTCGCATTAATCATTGCTTGAATGAAATTGTATGTATTCACATCAGCTGCATTTAGTGTGTATTCATACATCTATGTCAAATGACAATACAACAGTTTGCTTGTTTTACCAAAATATATAATTTTAATTAAGAAAATGTAATATAATTAAGTGCTGGTCAGCATTTGTCATTATTATTGTGCATAAGTGTTGGGGTGGGCTAGTAATGCAATTCATTCTGGGGTAATCTTATTTTTTTAAGTAGTAATACTTGCTTTGTTTGAGTATGAAATCATAAATCTTCTCCAAAGGCGAGATCTCCGAGCAGCTGCCCGACGTCTCCTTTGTGCACACATTCGTCTAACTATTGCAGACATGCCAACCATTTCAGACGCTGATGAAAACCGTTCTAGTTAGGTTGTACTGATGCAGTGAGATGTCGGTGCACCTGTTGCTCATAACTTTTAAATTGTTGCGCTTGTGATAACGTCATAGGTCACATGATAACGTCAACATGGCGGATGATGTCCGGATCGCATTCATACTCAACGAGATCTGGCTAAAAAGTACCTACTTGAAGGGAGAAGGAGGAGTGCTCGAACGGCGGAAGCAGCATTGAGATTTCGGCGGGTCGAGGTTTTGGCAGACTGACAGTTACCCTACCTTCGTGATTTGAACACAACAGACGTATTTTTCGGAGAAACTGCGATTCAGACCATCACCGGCTGGTGATGGCGGAAGCAGCAGCGAGAAGTCGGAAAGGAAGGCGGTGAGGCACAACTGCTCCGTGAATGGATCAGAGAGGCGTGAGTTGGGAGATAGTGAAGGGAGTATGGATGTAGTAAGTGAAGAGGAAAGTGAAAGATCGTCAGAAAATTGCTGGAATGAAGCAAGAAGTCGGAAAAATCGGGGAGAAAAACGGAAGAAAAGGAGCGACGTAGAAGAGTCTGATGATAAGAGTAGTGATAGTATTAAATGCATTGTAAGGTTTGGAGATCAGTTTGGGGTAAGCAAAATGAATCCAATTAAACTGACAAAGATCATAAATAGAGATATTGGAAATATTGATTTTGCTAAAGTTCTCTCTGATGGAAATTTGCTTATTGGATGTAATAATGAAGATCAAGCAAATAAAGCTCTCAAACTGAAGGAAATTGGAGGAATTAAAGTTGTCAGCACAAATAAAGTTGGAGAAAAAAGTCAAAGTGGTGGCTGTAAAGGGATCATTTTTGGTGTGCCTCTTAATATAGGTATGGAAGAGTTCAAAGGTAACTTAAAGGGAGGGAAGATAGTAAATGCACAAAGGCTAAAAGCAGTTGCAGATGGAACCAGAAAAGACACTGAAACAATAGTAATAGAATTTCAAGGGGATGAAATTCCAAAAAGAGTAATGTTGGGTGTGATGAGCTACATTGTAAGAGAATATATACCAGGACCAGTGAGATGTTTTAAATGTCAAAGATTTGGGCACGTTGCTACAAGATGTAGGGAGCAATGTAGATGTGCTCGTTGTGGAGGAAATCATGAATATGGAAAGTGTGAGGATGAAGTACAACCAAAGTGTTGCAATTGTGGAGGGGCACATAGTGCAGCGTTCAGAGGGTGTGAAGTACAGAAAATGGAAATGGAGGAAAGGAAAAGGAGGGTGGAGAAGAAGATAACATATGCAGAGGCAGCAAAACAGGTTAAAGGACAAACTAAATATCAAAGAGATCAGGCAAGGATTTCAGTTGAAGGAAGCAATGAAGCTCCAAAAGAACATATGATGATAGAAAAGAAAAATTAGTGGCATTTATTGCAGGAGTTATAAATAGTACAGCTGGGATTGAATCAAAAACACAAAAGACTCAGTTAGTTGTTATAGCAGCAATACGCCACCTTGGAATGATAGGCTTGTCTTGGGAAGAAGTTAGAGATGAACTTCAGATAAGATCAAGCCAAGAGACATGTGGATAAAACATAAATGATAACAATAATTCAGTGGAATGCAAGGTCTCTGATAGCAAATGGTCAGGAGTTCAAACATTTCATTGAAGATTTAAGTATAAAACCGGATGTAATATGTGTACAGGAAACTTGGATGAAAAGTTGTTTAGATTTTGTTTTATTAGGGTATAGTATAGTACGGCATGATAGAGAACAAGGGAGTGGTGGTGGGTGTGCAACATTCATTAAACAAGGAATTCCATATAGAATACTAGGAAAAGGAAGGGTTCAAGAATATATTGCGGTGGGGATATGGGGTAGAGGTCAGGAGATAGTTATTATAAATTATTATAACCCGTGTAAAAAATTGATATTAGAGAAGTTAAAGGAAGTACATGGTCAAGATAATCATAGAGTAATATGGTGTGGGGACTTAAACGCTCATAATACACTATGGGGAGGAAGATACATAAATGCCAATGGTCAAGTAGTTGAGGAATTAATAGAGGAGAGGGAGCTGGTGTGTTTAAATGATGGGAAGGGAACGAGGATAGACGTTCATACAGGAATAGAGTCTGTGTTGGATTTGACATTAGTTTCAAATAACTTGGCTAGTAAGTGTAATTGGGAAGTTTGGGGGGAATCTAGCATTGGGAGTGATCACTACCCAATAATTATAACATTGGATATTGAGACAGATAGAACAGTTAATCAAAGAGGAGGAAAATGGGTTTTTGAAAAGGCAAATTGGGATAAATTTGAAGAATTGTGTGAGGAAAAAATGGTTGCAATTGATTCAAAGGAAGATATTGACATCTTTAATGAAAAAGTGTGTGCAGTAATACTAGAAGCAGCATAAGAATCAATTCCAAAAAGTAAGGGGAAAATGACAAGAAAAGCTGTTCCTTGGTGGACAGAAAAGTGTAGTAAAGTTGTAAAGGATAGGAACAAGGCGTTTAAAATGCTTAAGAGAACACATAACTATAATCATCTAATTTTATTCAAGAAAGCACAAGCACTAGTGAGAAGAACTATAAGGCTAGCCAAAAGAGAAAGCTGGAATGTTTTTTGTAGTGGAATTGGAAGAACAACTCCAGTAGGTGAGGTGTGGAATATGATTAAGAGAATGGGAGGTAATAAGAAAGAATGGGAATATCCGGTATTAGAGTCAGGAGGAGAAATAGCTGTAATTGATAAGGATAAGGCAGAAATGCTAGGAAAAACATTAGCACAAATTCATGGATCAGGGAACTTAAGTGAGGAAGGGAAAATGAGAAGAGAAATAACAAAGGGGCAAAATATGGATGTGATGGTAAGATGTGGGGGAATGGAAGGCCAGCCAATTAATTTCCAGTTCAATAGAGATGAATTGATGAGAGCTATTTGTAATGCAAACAGAAAACTTTCATCTCCAGGGAAGGATCAGATTGGATATATAATGCTAAGACATCTGAAGGATAGGGCTGTGGGGAAAATTTTAGAATTATATAATAGAGTATGGGACGAAGGAAAGCTTCCAAAAGCTTGGAAAGAAGCGATAATAATACCTATAAGAAAGCCAGGCAAAGATCCTTCGAATCCCTCTAATTATAGACCTATAGCTCTTACATCAAATGTTTGTAAAATTATGGAAAGGATGATTACGGAAAGGTTGTCATATTTATTGGAAAATAGAGGATTTATATCAAAATATCAGAGTGGTTTTAGAAAAGGTAGAGGAACAATGGATCCTATAGTATGTTTAGAAAATGAAATTAGAAAGGCGCAGGTAAATAAAGAATCTGTGATAGCAGTATTTTTAGATGTCGAGAAGGCCTATGATATGATGTGGAGGGAGGGACTTTTGATAAAATTAAGAAAGATGAATATTGGTGGAAGAATATATAACTGGATAAAAGATTTTCTGGAGAATAGGAGTTTCCAGGTAAAAATAGGGAATGAAGTGTCAAGTACGTTCCAGATAGAAAATGGAACTCCACAAGGGAGTGTAATAAGTCCATTATTGTTTTCTATAATGATTAATGATGTTTTTAACCAAGTAGAACCAGATATTGGTAGGTCTTTGTTTGCAGATGACGGGGCTCTCTGGAAAAAGGGTAGAAATTTATTATTTATTAATAGGAAAATACAAGAGGCAATTAGGAAAGTTGAAGAATGGGCATTTGACTGGGGTTTTAAATTCTCAGTGGAGAAAACTAAAACAATTATTTTTTCTAAGAAGACGGTTGTTCCCGAAATGATTTTGAAGATGTATGAGGAAACATTGGAAAGGGTAAAGGTGTTTAAGTTTTTAGGTATTTATTTTGATGTAAAACTTATATGCACTGAACATATTAATAAAATAGTTGAGAAATGTCAGAAGGTTTTAAATATCATGAGATGTATAAGTGGAGTGGAATGGGGGGCAAGTTTTTCTTCTTTAAAAACTATATATGTAGCAATGATTCGGTCTGTTTTTGATTATGGCTGTGTGGTATATGGTTCTGCCTCAAAAAACCTGTTAGGAAAACTTTGTAAAATCCAAGCTCAAGCAATGAGACAATGTTGTGGAGCAGTAAAGACTACACCCATATCAGCTTTACAAGTCCTGGTAGGAGAGATGCCACTAGAGATTAGAAGGAAACAATTAATGATTAATTACTGGGATAACCTCCAGGGGCATAAAGATGAACACCCTACAAAAGTGGTTTTAAAGAATTGTTGGGAACAAAATGTAAGATGTTTAACAAGCTTTGGGTGGTGTAGTAAAATTTATGCAGAAGAATTACAGGTAAATAATATCAAGATGAGTCCAACAGTTGAAATCCAGGATTATGAACCATGGGTTTATATAACACCTCATATAGATCTGCATCTGCTGGAGGTTAAAAGAACAGAAAGAGAAGTTGACTTTAGATATGCTTTCTCAGAATATATCAGAGCCCAATATCCTCGACATATACAAGTATATACAGATGGATCAAAAGATCCAGAACATCAAACAACTGGGGCTGCTTTTTTAGTCAAAGTTACTAGTAATCAGTGGATTAGTGGAGTAAAGCGAACATCAAATCATTTGGCAGTTTATACTGTTGAATTGATAGGAATCCTTTTGGCATTACAGTGGGTAGAGGAAATAAAACCTGACAATGTTTTAATTTGTACAGATTCAGTTTCAGTTTTGAAGAGCTTGAGATCTTACAAATCTAATCATCAAGATATTCTTTTTAATATACTACATATGCATTCAAGAATTGTCCAAAATGGTATATCAATCAGTTTTATGTGGATTCCAGCACACATAGGAATAAGGGGAAATGAAGAAGTGGATATATTAGCAAAACAAGCTTTACAGAAAGATATAATAGAGTTACAAGTTCCATTAAGTAAATCAGAGATGAAGGTTTTAATCTGGAGTAAACTGATAGAAGAATGGCAAGTAGAGTGGAACAATGGGACAAAGGGTAGATTCCTTTTCAGTTTATTAAACAAGGTAAATCAAAGTATAAAGAGTATAGGTAAGTCAAGGAAAGAAGAGATTATTTTCAGCAGAATATTATTAGGGCACTCAAATTTAAATAGCACACTTAAAATAATAGGGAAACACCCAAACGGGTTATGTGAAATCTGTAAGGTTGAAGAAACAGTAACTCATGTATTTCTTGATTGTAGAAGATATGAGCAAGAAAGAGGAACAATGATAGAAGAATTAAGAAAGAAGGTAAAGCAGGAAATAAATTTTAAGGTTTTAATAAAATGGGCAAGTGAAATAAATAGTAAAGTTTTCTTCGATTTTATTAAAGAAACGGGTTTGGTGAATAGATTGTAAAACTCTGTTCCACACTCCGGAGCAGAAGGTGGCGGTAATGCACCTATTTAAGTTGGTTGCAAGCCGCCGTTAAAAATCAAAAAGAAGAAGAAGAAGAAGAAGTACCTACTCTTTTAGCGCTCGTTAAGTAAGTACTTATTAAAATTAAGTACCTACTCATTGAGTATGCGGTTTGGAACGCAGCAAATGTGTATGGGTTCGACCGCTTCACTATAAAGAACCGGTTCAAAAGAACGATTCGTTCATGAACCGCCATCACTAGGCTATCTCTCAGAACAGTCTGTGATTAAAGAGTCAGGTAAGTCTGTGCAGTGCTCTGCATTTAAGAGCGAAGATATGAGTATTAAGTGACGTTTAAAGTTTATATTTATTATTATAGAAATGTTATAAAACGGGAGCAAGTTCATACATGCATTTTTTCTGCCTAGAGTTCAATGTATTTTCGGAGTTTTATAAACGCACGTGTTTGTTTTATGTTGCCGCCTGCGCGTCAAATTAGAGTGCAGGCTTTTCCCTGTTAATAATTTTCTACACATATAGTTTTGGTGTAGCCTATTGAGTCTGTGAATTTTCATAAATAAGACACAGAAAAAAAATTGATTGTTGTAATACAAAACTTCATTGTATGAAATGCTCTCTCAGAACAGCCTGTGACTGGAAAGAGTCAGCAGAAAGAGAGTGAACCTGAAGGCTTGTGTGTTGATTGTCTGTCCTCTGTTAATAAACTGCAGACGTGGTCCACCGAAACCAGTGGTGTCGGGGGAGTTTCTTTGTGGTGTGAGACGAGGTCCGCTGCATGTTGAACAATTAAACATTTCTTAAAATTATCAATGAAACTGAGTCCTTAAAGTAATTTATTTATTTTAAACATTATGTTTTATAACTTTCTGGGCCGGTAAGTTTCAATTACAATAGATGCCTATGGAGGAGTGAGATAGCTCTCAGATTTAATCAAAAATATCTTAATTTGTGTTCTGAAGATGAACGAAAGTCTTACTAATGATGAGGGTGATGACAACACGAAGATGACACGATTACTGATGACAACATGAAGGTGAGTAATTACTGACAGAATTAATTTTTTGATTGAACTAACCCTTTAAATCTATGCCTAAATAATATTGTATAGTACATAAGTTGTATAAGTACATAACTGTATGTACATTTTACGTTTTCAGCTTCTGCACATTTTAATGATCTAATTACTTTATTGTAATGAATATATAAAAAAAATCAAACTCTATTAAGTCTTTAAATAGAGCAGTTTTATAGGCTTTTATAATTTCCTGACTCAAATAATGTGTTTCTAACAGCAAACACTCAGAATAAAGTGAGATGATCTGCTGATCATCCTGAATGGCTTGTTGAATGAGTGTTGATAGTCTGAGGCTCATCAATATTAACAGATCTGCTGAAAACACTCTTTATTTCATGACAATAGTTCCTGTTTTCACCTCATTTATTATGCTGATGTCTTCAGATCTCCTGTAAATTGACACTTAAAGCATTTCATTGGCGTCAACAGACTGAGAGTAATTGTTGGCTATTATGTATGTTTATTTCTGTTTTTATGCTTTTAACTGTTTTTCTTACCATTATATTTGGAAGAATTTAAATTATTTATATTCTTTTCTTTATTTCTAGATACCTGTATTTTAATGAAGAAGCAGAGTAATGTTAGGATTAGCATTACAAATAATTAATGAATTAGCGTTCAGTTTCAGTGATACGATGAATAGATAGACAGGCATAAATGCTTAGTGTCATTTATTATAAAAACAAACTCAGTAATTTATATATTTTTGATTTTGGGCAGATCAGCTCCTCCCACACTGCAATCACATCATCAGTGAAGCTCCTCCCACTGTAGTCACATGGTCAGTGAAGCTCCTCCCACTGTAATTCTCCAATAAATGCTGGAATATCCCTGAGTTTATTAAAGAGGACAGTGAGAACATGAGTGATCCAGAACCCTGCAGAATGAAACACACTGAAGATCCTGAAGAACAAAGAGGTTGGTGTTTTTATTCTTCATTTATTCATGATGCTGAAGAACATTCATGTTAGAAACATTCAGGCTCTTCATCACTTTTAGATAAACAGTTAAACTATAAAATGGTACAGAATGTACTTTTTTCAACAAATGGTCAGTAAAGGAGGTTTGAGATATTTTATATTGATTGTCAACATCAGATCAAGCTAAATACTATTTTAACTGTTTTATTTGACATTTATTTTATATCTGGTTCCCAATTTGCAACAACGTTACCAGAATTTTTGTCATTTTCAACAGTTTACACAATTATTTTTTTAAAGAATAATCAGTAAACACCAAGTTACTGATAACATTGTATTTGTCAAATATCATATAAGTTATTCATAGTTATAGAGATTTTTCCTACAGTAACTTTGGTAACAGGGTTGATGAATACAGTCAATGCTACAGTTTGTGTAAAAACTGAGACAATGGATTGAGATTATTTTCTTGTCTTCCCATCATGCAGTAGAAAGAGCCTAGATGATGTCACAATTTTTAGAAATGCTCTGATTTAAAATGAGGAAAATCTTGTCAGGAGTAACAGGGTTGAGTGAAACATGTAGGACACAGATAATGCTAATAACAAATATTAATTTAAAACTAGTTAAAGCTGCAGTCACTCTACACCAGGGATAGGCAACTCCGGTCCTGGAGGGCCACTGTCCTGCAGAGTTTAGCTTCAGCCCTGATAAAAACTCACCTGCCTGTATCTATCTAGTAATCCTGAAAACACTGATTGCCTTGTTCAGGTGTGTTTAATTAGGGTTGGAGCTAAACTCTGCAGGACAGTGGCCCTCCAGGACCGGAGTTGCCTATCCCTGCTCTACACTTTCAACATATAACAAATAATAATAATAAAATTAAATAAACAATCCACTCCACTTGAATGCTAAACATGTGTGTTATTTCTAACAGGGTTATTCACTTGAGCTTGTGTTTCTGGTGTCCCACTTTCACATGCGCATGAATGGAAGTCAGTGCAAGGAAAAGTCTAGTGTGATTGGCCATTAATAATTAAAACGTTTTAGTAAAATAAATTAGGGCTGGTCCAAATACAATTTTTTGAGCTTTGAAGCTTCGGTAGTAATGATCGAGTATTTGAAGCTTCAGAGAGAGGGTGCTGAACATATTCTTCTCTCTAATAAAGGCAGGAATCTCTGTGAGTCTGTGTCTGTATGTCCGTTTGCATTTTGATTATTTTGAGAACCGTTCCTCCAATCGACTTCACAAGGGAGTGCATTGTCGCATTTGGTGCAATATAGATGGACACGCGAGACGCGACACATTCAGAATTAATAAACTTTTAGTAAACTACAGAACAGTGCGATCGGGAAGCGGCGCACCTCACGCGGGCAGGGCTTACACCTCAGAACGGACACTAGTGATATAAAACGCACACAGGTCTGTTAACTTAAGCAATACTTTCAAGGAAGTCTAATATTTTTCTGACTAACAAATTACTGACACAGTAAAGGGTAGATTTAAAAAATAAAAATAAATTAATTTAAATAAAGAAAAAATGAAAATTAAATAAAGAAAAACTAAATTTAAATAAAGAAAAACAAAATTAAGTTAAATTAAAAGCGAGATTAATTTAGATTGATTATAATGGGTAAAAAGGCTAATACCGGTACATTTTGTTTCTATTATTCTATTTTCCACAATGTCAAAGCAACGCAGTTTAACCCAAAACACAAGCTTTTTCAGCAGCCATATCACCCTGTAGCCCAAGACTGGTTGCCCACTGAAGCTAAGTAGGGCTGAGCCTGGTTAGTACCTGGATGGGAGACCTCCTGAGAAAACCAGGTTTTCAAATTTGCCCCTTGGCCTCTGTCCATCATGGCCTCCTAATCATCCCCATATACTGATTGGCTTCATCACTGTCTCCTCTCCACCAGTAAGCTGGTGTGTGGTGGGCGTTCTGGCGCAATATGGCTGCCGTCGCATCATCCAAGTGGATGCTGCACATTGGTGGTGGTTGAGGAGATTCCCCCATCTATGTAAAGCGCTTTGAGGTCTCAGAAAAAGCGCTATATAAATGTAACAAATTATTATTATTATTATAAGCTCAGGCATGCACTTCGGTCCAGCCCTAAAATAAATATCAATCTCAAAGTTGGTGTCAACATAGGGCAGTATTGTATATTTTAATGTAAATATCATTTTAGATAATTGTCATTGCTATATTTAATAGTTCTAGCTAAAGAAATTTGTGCCTATAATTGTTTTAAAAATAATAATTGGAAGATAAATTACCTCATTCATGGAAAGTTTCAAGGACATGTAATCAATTTATAAAAAGGCATCAAATTATCATAATATTTTATAACAGTTGTCTACTTTCTACTATTACATCAGGGCTCACTTTGAATTATTTCAATTTACTGAATTTAATTTTATGATTTTTTCTTTCATGTCAGACCTGATGGAAGAGAGCGAGGAGAGTGAAGAACTGAGTGAAGTGGAGGAGGAACATCATGTCAAACCTGGAGAAAAACCTTTGAGTCGCTCAAAGACTAAACAGACATTATCAAAGAAAAGAAGAGCCAAGAAATCTTTCACCTGCACTCAGTGTGGGAAGAGTTTAACACGCAAATGTAGTCTTGAGATTCACATGAGAATTCACACTGGAGAGAAGCCGTTCTCATGTGATCAGTGTGGGAAGAGTTTCACCCGATCATCACACCTTGAAAGTCACATGATGATCCACACCGGAGAGAAGCCGCATGTATGCCATCAATGTGGAAACAGTTTCACAGACAAACGTTGTCTTAAGAGACACATGAGGATCCACAACGGAGAGAAGCCGTTCACATGTGATCAATGCGGCAAAACATTTCGTAGGGCATCACACCTGAAGACACACCTGGCAGTTCATACGAAGGAGAAGCCACATTCATGTTCTGTGTGTGAAAAGAGTTTTTCACTGCTGCTATATTTACATAAACATGAGAAAATTCATACTGGTGTGAGAGAGTACATGTGCTTTGAGTGTGAGAAGACTTTTATTACAGCGGGCTGTTTAAAAAAACACCATAGGATTCACACTGGAGAAAAACCTTACATGTGTTCACACTGTGACAAGAGATTCAGTCGATCAGCATATCTGAAAACACATGAGAGGATCCACAGCAGAGAGAAGCTGCACACGTGAGATCAGTGTGGAACAAGTTTCTCTTTTAAAACTCACCTGAAGATACACATGAAGATCCATGCAGGGGAGAAACCACATCATCACAGTCTGAAATCACAGTAAGTTGCTGAATAACAAAGTCTCTTCTGTGTAAGTTAGACACACATCTCCCTATAGCCAAATCTCTCCTCTCCACCTATAGCCGGTGTGTGGTGAGCACAGGACGCTTTGTTCATTGATTGATATTTAATTTGTTAGTTCAGATCAATGCAAAAAAAAAAAAAACACACATTCGCTCTCTGGCAGCAGGTGGCACTCATGACTGAGACTAAATGGTCACATTTTGTGACTTTTCTTCCTGCCGGTGCGAGAGCTGCCATTTCTGCTGCATACGAGAAACATCACACGGCAAACGAAACCACGTTAAAAACAGTTTAGACAGCGGTTTACTCGTGGGCCGATCTCGATCACGCAACAACATTACTACACAGCGCTGGGACATCCATTGATAAAGCATTTTAAAGGGGATAGTTCACCCAAAAGTTTTAATTAGCCCATGATTTACTCACCCTCAAGTCATCCTAGATGTATATGACCTTCTTCTTTCAGACGAATACAATCAGTTATATTAAAAAATTCCTTGCTTGAAGACTAAAACTTTACTGTTTAATGTTATTTTTTAGTATTATTTTTCTTTATTCATTTTCTTTATAATTTCATAATGTTTTTTGTGAAGTCAGACTATGTTTGTGCATGTGTGCTGAGCAGGGAGCTGGTAGAGTTATATTTTGCTTAGAGGTATGCAATGTTCACTTAGCAGAGATGTTACAATGATGATACTTCAAATTCGTACAGTTGACATGCTCTTTGCAAGGAGAATGAATGTTTCAACTGATGCAAATGTACCATTTGTATATTACAACTGTATACACCACTAATGTATAGACTGAAGAAATAGTTTCTTAATGTGGATAGTGGATTGTACTATGTGCATTAGGTATACATTCTATCTTTAAACATAAGCAACATGTTTTGCTACCTTACAAGGAAGTTGTAAGTCTCTCTGTGATGTATATAAGCTCAATCTTACTGTACCACCTCAGAGAAACATAAAGGCATGAGGGGGTGAGAGGAAGGAGAAACATTGAGATGAGGGGTAAGGAAGGAGAAACCCAGAACCATTTACAGCTGGCATGATGGGGTTGAGAAGATAGAGAAATGGGGAATAGAGAAACCTGGAATGAAGACCTCCTCACCTATAGCCTTATTATTAAATGCCTGTTTCTCTCTGTCTGACATGACACATGTTTAAATAATAAATATCTTGGCAAAAGTAACTGGTGTAGCTTCCGTGATTCAACAATACTGGGGGGGAAGCATGATTTTTCAAATCTGCATTGCTTTTCCAAGCTTTATAATGGGAGTGAATTGCAGTTTCTGTTTGAAGTCCATAAAAGTGCATCTATCCATGATAAAAGTTCTCCACACGGCTCCAGGGGGAAGAAACAACACACTTTACACAACCAGCAGAAAGAGAGCACATGGAAAAAAGATATTAATTTTTTATTTTTGTGTGATTATGTTGATGTTTTGTCGTAAACAGTATTTGGTGCGCCTACGACCGTACTGTTGGCTGCCTATGACATCACCGTTCGCTTCGCTCGCGCCGTCTCTTCGTCATTGAGTTTCCTCGCCAAGTCTTCTGAGGTGAGGAGAGCAGTTCACGGTATTTCTCTTTACACAACCATCACACACACACTTTATACAGTTTGATTAAGCGACAGACTCATTTCTGTATTGTTTTTATCGATCACAGCGATACTTGTGCTTCTTTTCTGGCATCTTCAGACTGAAATAAACATTTAGTGCAGCAGCAGCGAACATGAGGAGAATATGTTGTTCATTCAGACCTGAGCGATTTTGTGTCCGTCTGTGTGATTGTCTTGATGTTTGGATTGAAATTATATATTTATTTTCAAAACAACTTTTAAGAAATCATTTGTATTATATCTCAAATTCTGGATATTTATGCAGAATCACAGTTATTCTGTATAGCTGCATTGGTCTGATGAAATAAAGGCCACGCTTCATACAGATGTCTTTGTAGTTTATTTTGTATCTCTCTCTTCAGTAAACACCGTAGACACCGTGAAAACTACAAGAAATAAAAAACATATAATCAAAATATGCATTTCTTAGTCCTTCATAAAGGCCACGAGCCAATGTCCGTTGAAATACACGTGAATGTTGCAACAGAAATACAAGTACAATGAACATCATGAATAGCACATCACATTAAACAACACTATAAACATTCTGAAATAAAGGCAAATTACCGTGTGCGCCTCTCAAACCATGCAGATCAGGCAATTCCTTCTCAGACTACATCGCTTCTCTGCATCCATATTCACTCTGACCAAAATAATGACGCAGACCCGCTCCAAACTGAACTGGGTCATGTGACACATCACGTTTTCTACGTAAATCTTAAAGAACCCCTGACTTTAAAGACCTCAAAGGGCATACATTATAAATATAGACTTCTAAACATCACAACTGTTTTAAATTGAAAGAACTCAAATTGACATTAATTTATAACAAAAACATAAATACACATCTCAACAAAAAACATGTCCTTTGACAGTTACACTCCCACCAAATTACTATCATTTATGATGAACTTGTAAACTTGCAAAAGTTTGAATAAATTTAGTAATTTCACAAACCAAATTTCAGAACCAAATAGAATGTTCTCTGACTCTTGGCATCAAGTCTAATATTTAAACTCTTAATACTTCAAACTCTCAACTTGTGTAGGAGTAAAGAGATTAGTTCCATTGCATAAGATTTAATTGTTTTCTACAAGTACCACTAATTTGTGAATAGGACGTTCAAGAATGGATGGATTAGTAAGTCGCTGACCCTCTTTTCCTAACTTTCTATTTCCTATTTGTATTGTGGTTTTTCGCACCAGGCCATCTTCATCTTCACAAACATCAAGCACTCTTCCAAGTTTCCATTCATTGCGCGGAACCCCTTCCTCCTTGACGATGACGATATCCCCAATCTTCACATTGCGTCTTGGAATATGCCATCGTTGTCTGAGAGTGATGTTTGTCAGAAATTCCTTCCTCCATCTACTCCAAAATTGCTCTGTCAGATATTGTACTCTGCGCCACCTTTTTCTTCCGTACAGGTCTTCTTGCACAAATTTCCCTGGTGGAGGCAGAGGAACAGAGGTTTTCATGGTGAGTAAATGGTTTGGGGTAAGTGGCTCTAGCCCCTTGGGATCATTGATTGTATCTGTGGTGAGTGGGCGGCTATTAATGATTGACATGGCTTCATAGAAGAAAGTTCTCAAGGAAGCATCATCCAATCTTCCAGAGCTCTGTGAAAGAACGCAGCTTAGAACACTCCTAACTGTTCTGATCTGCCTTTCCCAAACCCCTCCCATGTGACTGGCATCAGGTACGTTCATTATGAAATCGCATTGCTTCTGGGATAGGTAAGCAGTCAATCTGTCCTTGTCCAATTCTTTCAAAGCTTTTGTCAGCTCATTTTTCGCCCCAACAAAATTTGTCCCTTGATCCGATCTGATCTCTCTTACAGCTCCACGGATAGCTATAAAACACCGCAAGGCATTTATGAAGGCATCAGTTGTGAGATCTTCCAGCATCTCTATGTGGATTGCTCTTGAGGAGAAACAGGTGATTATGAGACCATATCTCTTATGCTCTTTACGACCTTGCTTGATGATAAACGGTCCGAAACAATCCATCCCACAATAAGAAAATGGTGGAGAGGGATCAACACGGCGAGCTGGTAGATCCGCCATCTTTTGCATCTCTGTTGGCCTGCGATTTCGCCTACACGTAACACATTGCTTAATGTGATTTGCCACAACTTTGCTGCCACCAACAACCCAATAACCGTTCGCTCTCAATTCATTGAGGGTCTGTCCTCTGCCTTGGTGCTGAGTTTTTTCATGGCAGTAATCCAAGATAAGACGTGTGACTACACTATCTCTCGGGAGGATTGCTGGGTGTTTCGAGTCAAGAGGTAAGGAAGCTTTCATCAATCGCCCTCCCACCCTCAGAACACCATCATGCAGTACTGGGTCAAGTTGGAACAATGGATGACGATGTGGCAATTTGCCATGACTCAGTTTTTGCATCTCATCTTTAAAGGCATACTTTTGTGCCAATCTTACAAGCATGATACTGGCCTTTCTCATGTCTTCAACATTTATGGGTTGAACGATTTTGTATCTTGCTAATTGCTGGATACGAGCAACAACTTTCAATGCTGTGTGCCATTTTGAAAACCGCTTAAACCTCTCCAAAAAATTCTCATCTTCTACTACCTTTGTTTGTAGTACTTGTGTCGTTCTGATTTCAGGATCACCAACAAGCAGCTCTGGAGTTGTCTTTGGTGTGATAATATCCTTTTCCCAAAGAAACTTGGGTCCTGTTAGCCAATTTGAGTAAATCAGATCTGACACCTTGAGGCCCCTGGAGGCATGATCCGCTGGATTTTGATCCGAATTTATATAATGCCACTGTGCAGGGTCAGTTGTTTCACGAATTCTTTGAACTCGATTTGCCACAAACACGTGAAACCTACGTGCTTCATTGTTAATGTAGCCTAAGACTACATTCGAGTCTGTCCAGAAATATTCTTGATCTATTTTGAGCTCCAGCTCCTCCTTCAACATGCTACTAACTGCTGAAGAGATCACCGCAGCTGTCAACTCAAGCCTTGGTATGGTCACGACTTTTGCGGGTGCAACCCTTGCCTTGCCAATAACAAAGGAGCAGTGCACTTTGTCCTCACTCAACACTCGGATATATGAGCACTGACCATAGCCATGACTACTCGCATCTGAAAAGTGATGGAGTTCGATCCTCTGAACAGTCCCTAGATGTTCAGGAGCAAAACATCTCATAATCTGGAGATTTTGCAGGTTCTTCAGCTCTTTCAGCCAGCTTGTCCATTGTGGCATTAACTCTTCAGGCAGCGGTTCATCCCATCCAATGCCCTTTTGGCACATCTCCTGCAGTATCTTTTTACCTAATAGGAGGAAGGGAGCCAGGAAGCCTAGTGGATCAAACACAGAAGCCACAGTGGAGAGGATTCCTCGCCGTGTTGCTGGTTTTTCATCCAGGGCAACTTTAAAGGAAAAGGTGTCACTATTTACACTCCACTTTACTCCCAGCACAGTCTGAACTGGAAGTTCATCAGAACCAAGGTCCACATCCTGAACTTCGCTGGCTCTTTCGCTGACAGGAATTGACTCCAAAACCGTTCTGTTGTTGGACATGAACTTGTGTAGACGCAATTTCCCTTTTGCACACACATTTCGGGCTTCCTGGATTAGTTTGATAGCTGCGTCCACATTTTCTACACTAATGAGCCCATCATCAACATAGAAATTCTTTTTGATGAAACTGGCTGCTGCAGGATACTCTCTTTCATTTTGACATGCGAGGTACTTCATTCCATAATTTGCGCAGCCAGGTGAGGATGCTGCTCCGAAAAGATGGACTTTCATGCGATACTCCTTTGGCTCTAAATTTGTATTGCCATTTTCCCACCACAGGAACCGCAAGTAGTCTCTGTCTTCCTGGCTCACATGGAATCTGTGGAACATCCTTTCTACATCACAAATAACTGTGACTGGATGTTTGCGAAACCTGCAGAGTACCCCTGTAAGTCCATTAGTGAGATCAGGTCCAGTTAGCAAGTGATAATTTAAAGCGGTGCCATCATACTTGGCAGAGCAGTCAACTCTAATCTTCTCTGGCTTTCTAGGGTGGTACACTCCTTGGTGAAGAATATACCAGACGTTTCCTGCCTTGGGTTGATGTTCAGCTCTCTCCGCATCACCATCATTGAAGACACTTTCCATAAACTTAACATAGTCACTCTTGAATGTGGGGTTTTTCTCAAATTTTCCTTTCAAACGTTTCAGCTGCACAAGAGCCAGCCGCTTATTTTCTGGTAATTGTGGGCGTGTCTTGAAGGGAAGTGGCATCTCCAGGTGTCCCTCTGTATTCTGATGAATTTTTTCATTCAGTAATTGCATGAACTGTATATCGTCTTGCGATATGCTCTTTTCCTTTGGGTTTGTATCTTTAAAGTCTGATTCAAGGGCTCTGATGACAGCAACAGGAGTCAGTATTGGAAGTTCCTTAACAGATACACGATGACACAGACCAGTGACTTCTGTCGACTTTACAACCTGTGGTGAACTACCAACAATACTCCAACCCAGGTCAGTCCTGATGGCATACGGCTCATTATCACCTCCTGTGATGACTTGTCGAGGTGCCAAAGCTCTCGAGCAGTCGTAACCAATCAGAAGTCCAACCTTACAATCCAACAGCTCTGGTATTTCCTGTGCTATTTTATTTAGATGTATCCACCTTTTTGCGGTTTCAGAGGTAGGAATGTGGGAACGTTCAAGTGGGATGAAATCTCTGGTATAGGAAGGTGGCAAATTTATTAGGCCATGAGAGGAAAACCCTCTAACTCTGAGCCCACTAACTCTTTCACTTTGAACGACAGAATCCTTTCCCATCATTGTAGTAAGCTTTAACTTGACAGGCTCTGAAACTACCCCCATCCTCTCACATACCTCTTGGTCTACAAAGGTGTTGCTACTCTGGGTATCTTGTAGGGCATAAACTAAGGTCTCTCTTTCAGGATTGTCAATTGAAGAAATCCATACAGGCACTATCATTGATGTGCTCCCACCGTTACTACTGTCTACACAACAGGAAAGGGAAAATGTGTTTTCTTCTGTTTGCATAACATGAGAAAGTGCTGCAGAAGACGGACGGTCTTCATGAAGTGGTGTTGGATGATGTTTCTTGCATATACTACAAGTAGCTTTACTCTTGCAATCCTTTGAATTGTGTCCTTTCCTAAGACAGCCAAAGCACAGGTTATTGTCAAATATGAACTTTCTCTTGTCCTCCACCGACTTACTGGCAAACGTTTGACATTTGTGTATGGAGTGACTTTCCCCACAACATCTGCAAGTGACTAGGTATGAACATACAGGTGCTGCGCTTACTTTACTGGGTCTGTTTGGAGCCACTGAGTTGCTTCTCTCAACACTGTATGTTTTAGGCACTGTTCTTGGTTTGTCTGATGCTTTCACATTTGTGATGAATGCATTAGCCTTTGAGCGCTTAACTTCTCTAGATGGCCGTTCTTCAGAGAGCTTCAAGGCGTGAAAGGATGTTACAGGGTTGCAGGCTATTTCTGCTTCTTGTGCCAGAAATTCAGCAAACTCCTTGAAATTAGGGTATTCCTCTGTTTGTCTCAACTGCACTGTAACATGCCGATTCCAACGAGACGTCACCCAATCAGGGAGTTTTTGTAGCATTTTTCTGTTCTCTTCACAGTCATTTAACACCTGAAGCCCTTTGATGTGTGGCATGGCATTGCTGCAAGCAGTCAGAAAGTCACTTAACTCTCTCAGTTTAACTGATTCTCTTGAACCAATCTTTGGCCAGTTATTCAGTTTTTCTCTAAAAGCACGCTGAATTACAAATGAATGGCCGTACCGAGAATTCAAAGCTTCCCATGCTTGATCGTAGGCTTTATCGTCCTTTCTGTAGAAGCTTCCTTCCAATACAGAGCATGCCTCACCACTGACATATTTTTGTAGATAGAACAACTTATCAGCTGAATTTGTGCATCGCTGTTCTATCAATGCCTTGAAACTTGTTCTCCACTCTAAGAACTTAAGTGGGTCCCCTGAGAAAACTGAGGGCTCAGGTGCAGGAAGTCTGCTGAGAACCATTGTGTCATGTAGGGCTTGTACTACTGAGGCTTCCCTATCAGAATGGGTTATTTGTTCCTCTTTAATTTCCTTAACCCTCTGGAGTCTGAGGGGTTTTTGGGGTCCTTGAGATGTTCTGACATGCCCTGACATTTGTGCTTTTTTCAGTTGCTTATAAACATATTAATGGCAAAGGTGTAAATTCACTCTATTTAGCACAAACAGGGCTACCATAATATGTGAACAACTTGCATGTACATGTTTGTATTTTTGATAGAATAATGTTTATGCATGGTTTTTTTAAAAACAAAAAACTAAAGTTTCTGAAATAAGGCCATAAAACACATTCTAAATATATGTAAATAAGACTTTTGACTAATGGATGTCGTTGCCTAGAATTTTTTCTTCAAAAATATGTGAAAATCATCCTGCCTAATCATTCACATAACACAATACATTGATTTAAATCTTGTAAAACACTTTTTGTTTGGAAAGGCCTTATGCGGGTGGGCGTGATTCACACCTGAGTCAATGGGGCCCGCATAATGAGGCTGCATACGTAATGAGCCTTTCATTCAGGTGTGTGACTGAGCCACAAGAATGCAAGGACAATATATAACTGGTTTGTTGTTTTTTCCACAAATTTTGCTTGCAAATTGTACAATATCCAAGGTAAACATTTCTAGTAATTGTTCTCATACTGTATTTTCAGATTTGGAATATATTCTCTTCCCAAATGTGTCACTAATAAAGCATAATAAAATTATTTAAAGATAAGGCTTATAATGACCTTTTAAGATTTTGTTTACATCTATCCTTATATATATATATATATATATTTTTTTTTTTTTTTTTTTTTTTTTTAAGGTTATACAATTACAACAACATTTAAAATTGTAACAATATTTCCAGTGTAATCTTTCTTTGTATTCGCGATTCATATTAAAACAGTATTTTTGCCAGCTGTAGTAGCTCCACAACAGCACGCATCTTTGCGTTCATTCATTCATAGTAACGCGATTCATATTAAAACAGTATTTTTGCCAGCTGTAGTAGCTCCACAACAGCACGCATCTTTGCGTTCATTCATTCCGATTAGAACAAAGCAAACAGAACTGACCTAATTCCTCAGCGGGATCCGTTTGCTCCTCGAAATGATACTTCCAGAACTTCTGAGGTAAATTTTTGCAGGATTATTATCAAGATAGTATTATTCCTCACAGCATCCTAAAGTACATAAGTCTGAAAGTGAACTCGCGGTGTGTGTTATCAGCTGATGGGCGTTTTACAGGATTGTTTGGATCGGCTCACATTTGCGTTTGAATAGCGCGTGCTCTCCGTGGGCGGAGCACATTAAAACTTAATTAGCTGAGATGAGAACGACTGACACCTCTCTCTTTGCATACATATTACATAAACTGTGAATATTTGTTTTTTATAAAAATTACTTCGTTTAAAAGAAGATAATTCAAGCTTCATGCCTGTATGTCTGAATGGCTGTTTGACTGAGTATTCGCTGAGTTTTGGTTCATTTTCGGACGCGTTTCAGAATGGACTACACTGACAGAGAGGAGGCAGAACTCGCTTCGTGTTTATTTTTCTTTATTTGGCAAAAAGCACAACACTTTGTTTTTATTGTGAGTATACACAAAAATAATACACATTTAACAGAATCGATTGATGTATGAAACTTGTTTTGTAAAATCAAAGTCAAAAGAGTATTTTGGGTCTCAATTCAACTCATAAGGAAAAAAGCGAGCAGATCACGCCGGCGTGATCTCCGACCTCTGAGGGTTAAAAGGTACTGGAGGACAATTAGCTACCTCACTGCGTGCTATTCTACTTTCGTTATTAGATTCACCCGAGTCAGCTTCAGAGTATGCTTTGAGCTTTGCAGCTATTACTTGAAGATCACGCTCGTTTTCCAATCTTTTAAGTTCTTGTCTTTGAGCAGCAATAGCCTCCTCCATCTTTATCTCTGCCTGCTTTGCAGCCAACTGAGCGGCAAACTCTGCTCTTTTTGCGGAGATGCTTTGCTGTTCTGATGAGCAGCTTGAACGGTGACTACGAATTGTAGACTTGGAGCTTGTAGCTGAAAATATTGACTTAGCATACTCTTTGTCAAGCACCATACGAATTCTTGCATCTTCTGCACTAGCATCAAATTCCTCCTGCCCCACTTCACTCATACGTACTTTCATCAGCACCATCAAATCTGTTGTTACTGCAGTACAGGAATCAATTTTTCTTCTAATCTCAGTTGAAGGTACTGATTGAGATCGTATAAGTTCGTACACATTTTTCACTTGAGTTTCCAGCCCTTCAACACTGTCCATCATGTCACCCAAGTCTTGGTCAGAGCACTCATCCTTAAGTTTGGTACGAGTAGTTCTTACTTGTTCTTTCCAGCTTTCATACAACTTGATGAATTTACTCTCCTTCTGAGAAACTTCTTGCTGCTTAAGCTCTTGCATTTTTGGAGTTAATTTTCTCTCTCGTGAAGATTTCCTGGGTTCATCTCTTTTTGAAGTGGAAGCAGTAGGTTTTGGAATTTGAAGTATTTTAGCATGAATATCAGCTATGAGTGACTCTAATCTTTCCCTTTCAGCATCATCAGTTTGAAATTGTAACTGTTCAGTTAAGCTAGTCAACTCTGCCTGAAGGGACTCAGTTTGTTCACTTGATTCATCATATTGTGATTTTTCTCCACGAACCGACATTGCAAAGGTTTTTAGCAAAGTACTTTAGTGTTAATTAACTTCTACTCTCAGATCAAAAACCTTGTAACTATTCACCACTACATCAATTATAAGGCATACACCAATTAGGCTGTAAAATCAAACAATATAAATACAAATAATTTTCCTTTACTTTTTTCTTCTTCTCTTGATGTCCATAAAGATGTAAAAACACCACAGTCTAACCTGCAGTTAATTGCAGAGCAGCACTCTTCTGCTTGTAACAGTAATGAAGTAAACAAACACTGTTCTCTGATGCCTGCAGAAAGGATACTCGCGAAGCTGTAGTCTACGCGGTTAAATGTCGTCCTCTACTGGTCGGGTCACGGTACTTCCCTGACGGTGATAACTGCGTGCAGGCAAGCCTCGTCTCTGACGCATTCTCTCTCCACGCGATAGTTTCTCTTCGTATCCGACGTCTCTTCTATAAGCGATGCGCCCGCGATCTCATTACCTCTTCTCATCCAGCCGATGCCGTTCCACTCTTTAAGCTGTCGACTGTAACGGCGTCACGTTTTCACTATAGCTGCATTGGTCTGATGGAATAAAGGCCACGCTTCATACAGATATCTTTGTAGTTTATTTTGTATCTCTCTCTTCAGTAAACACCGTAGACACCGTGAAACCTACAAGAAATAAAAAACATATAATCAAAATATGCATTTCTTAGTCCTTCATAAAGGCCACGAGCCAATGTCCGTTGAAATACACGTGAATGTTGCAACAGAAATACAAGTACAATGAACATCATGAATAGCACATCACATTAAACAACACTATAAACATTCTGAAATAAAGGCAAATTACCGTGTGCGCCTCTCAAACCATGCAGATCAGGCAATTCCTTCTCAGACTACATCGCTTCTCTGCATCCATATTCACTCTGACCCAAATAATGACGCAGACCCGCTCCAAACTGAACTGGGTCATGTGACACATCACGTTTTCAACGTAAATCTTAAAGAACCCCTGACTTTAAAGACCTCAAAGGGCATACATTATAAATATAGACTTCTAAACATCACAACTGTTTTAAATTGAAAGAACTCAAATTGACATTAATTTATAACAAAAACATAAATACACATCTCAACAAAAAACATGTCCTTTGACAGTTACATTCTGTAATCAACAACATAAATCTACATCAGAAAATGAGTTCAGTGATCAAGTTCAAATGATGATTGTCATAATATAACCAACACCATCAGATCACTTTTTTTTCTTTGTTCATCTGACTGTTGTAACTCAGATAAAACAGCCAAACAAAATTTAAAGTAAACATATAAGGATCAAGAGCCCAACTAAAGCAAACACTGATCACCATAATGGTAACTTACAATTTGTGATTTTCTCCTTCAGTGATTCTGCTTGTTAACATCAGGTGTCTTCAATAATGCTCAATCATCACTAAATTAATCATTTAATTATCTCATTAACTTCAACACTCTTGTGTGGACCAAGGGTGCAGGGATTTGTATTATTTTGAAGCACCCCCGGACGCCGCCATTGGCTAACGGAACCCCACCTGCAGTTAGCATCCCATTGACTCCCATTCATTTTGGCGTCACTTTGACAGCGAATAACTTCACATCTGAGCCGTTTAAAGACTCCATTTGTCCATTATTTATTTCTAAAGAAACACGAAAATGTATAAAAGGCTCCATTACCTTGTAGCTTACGTTATGGCCCTATAGAAGCTTTTGTAAAAGTAGGCTAACGATTGCGTCACAGCCACGCGACTCTCTGTCGCACAGTAGGAAATTACCGTATGGACAGGAAGAGAAGCTCGCGGGCAATCGGGAGGACGTCGAGGCAAAATGACAAAGTAATTAATCAGAACACCTACAAAAAGTTTCTCCTGCTCCAAGATCATGGACACCTCCTACTCACGCTCTCCGTCTCTGCGAGTTTCGGAAGGTAATGATTCAGATTGATCTTGGCACAGCCACTAGAAGACAGACGGTTTGCTCACGTCACATCAACGTCGTCGAGCTCAGTTTGAGTCTGCACAGTACGCTGGACCCCCAGGAAGTAAAAGTTTCTAATGGGCTTCACTTTGTCTCCGTTGAATCCAATGGGGTCGCTGTGTCCATTTCTTTTACTGTCTATGGTGTGGACTCATATACACTCCCAAGAATGTTAATTTAACACTGGAGTTTTTGCTGTGTACTTTGGGTTAAGGTAAAACGTTAAGTTGGAAAAAAATAAAATTTTGGTTTGACATTAAATCAAAATTTATGGTTTTAACTAAATCATAATTACAATTTGAGAAAATCAAAAAAAATTAGCTGTAACAAAATGACATCAATTGTTTTAAGTTAATCCAAAGTATAATTTTTTTCAGTGATAGAGGGCTTAACACTTACTTTGAGGCAAAGTGAAAACAGAAGGTATAAACTGAAAATCACAATTTTCCATTGGGCTATTGCACTGATGTTTCACTTTTTTCAGTGTAGGAAGTAAGTTAGTTTAGGCCGGGGAACAAGTTAATACTGAGTTTAGGGAAAAATCTACCCAAGTGGGGACGTTGATTTGGAGACGAGACCCAGGTAGTTAGACTAGGTGAGATATCCAAGTGAGGACGTCGCCAGGAGACGAGACTCAGATATCAGGTGGGGACATCCCAGGAGACAAGACCCAGGTACCCAAGTGGGGACGTCGCCAGGAGACAAGACCCAGGTACAGAGTTGGGTGTCCATTTGGAGACACCCCAGATAGTTAGGTTAAAGGGGGGGTGAAATGCTATTTCATGCATACTGAGTTTTTTACACTGTTAAAGAGTTGGATTCCCATGCTAAACATGGACAAAGTTTCAAAAATTAAATTGTACGTTTGAAGGAGTATTTCTGTGCCAAAAATGCTCCTTACGGTTTGTTCAAAGTTTCGGAAAGTTTTTTCGAGTGTGGGCCTGTGTGACGTCAGCTGGGGCGTAATTTCCTTATATGGGTCCTAAGGGCACTTAGACCAGAGCAAGAGAGCGAAAGCAGTTCGCCCATCAAAGCGCTGTGCTCGGCTTTAGGGAAGTCAATGTCACCAAATAAGTGGGTTTTTGGTTGCCAGGGCAAGACAACCCTGCACAGATTCCCAAAGAACCCGGCGTTAAGGCACCAGTGGATGGAGTTTGTTTTTCCAGAGCATCAACGAAGTTGTGCAAGATTGTTTGTTCCCTGCATTTCAACGATGATTGTTTTATAAACAAAGCCCAGTTCGACGCTGGATTTGTAGATCGTCTAATGCTTAAGGAGGGAGCAGTCGCAACGATAAAGGTTCACGATCGGTCGTGCGTTGGAACCGCAGGCGGTGAGTAAAACTGCTTGTCTGCTTCAAATGTCTCTGAGTGTTGTTAGCTCGGCGCGTAAGCACAGCTTTAGCTTTGCCCACACGGAACGCCTCCAGCCGCTCATTTTTTTCCGGAAAGACTCGGTACAGCCTATCTTTCTTTTATAGATATAATAAAACCAAAGACTTTTTGGAGATTTGAAGGATGCAATACTACTCTATAGGTACTCAAGATTAACATGAGATTGACTGAAAATGAGTGTTTCACCCCCCCTTTAAGGGAAAAAATCTACCACAGTGTCCATTTTCTAACAGAGACAGTTCAAGATTCAAACTACATGTGTGTAAAGCAAGAGAATCTCCTTGATTATTATCCCTTAGCGCAGTACAAGATTAATGACATACCAGTGATTATTTTTCATCACTCTCTCCCAGATTTGTAGAAACATGTCCGCATTAGGGGAGGATGTACGAGATGCTGTGTTGGCAGTCCTACCTGGGCTGCAAGAGGAGAAACTACTGTCTCTCCTGAACAAGTTGGCAAGCATAGAAAATGTGCGGTCCTTCACGCAAACTCTGACCCAGGCGTACGCACAAAAACGGGTGAAATGAGAAATGGCGACACCGTCGGCAGAAGGAAGAAATGCCTGAAAGTGTGTGAAACTGTAGACCGTTGTGTAAAAGAAATGGCAATACTGCCTCTCATAAATAACATGAAGACTTCACAAAGCAAGTCTTACAATTAACAGCCTACACGAACACCCGTTTGATCGATCTGCAGTGTAAAACAAACTAAATCAAACAAAGATTACAACAGAAATGCAAATTACCACATATTTGGAAAAAGAAAAGTGAAATATGTTCTGCACTAATATTGGCATGATATGCATTTCATCCTCATAACACATCTGTAGCTTGTCAGATGCAATCAAATGGATGGTAATAAAATGCCATGATGCCATCATCACAATGCGTAATGAAGTTACGTTTCTTGGTTTTCCTCTCTGTGTTTGCCATGATTTCGCAATCGATGAATATTAACTTGTGGGCGTTTCCCAGACTATTTATGGGCAACTATGGGCGTGACATGAAGCCGCAAAAGCTGCGCTACATTTAGAATTGATTGTGATTTATTAAGGGAAAACTGCGTAGGATATGCGTGCGCACGGTTTTATAAATCCGAATATTTCTGTGCGTACGCACGTCCTATGTTTCATCCGTACGCCACTTCTGACGCAAATCCTACGTAAAGTTTTATAAATGAGGCCCCTGCAGTTAGTTAAAGAGGAGGATCTGCCTGATCACATCACGCCAATACAGTGTCGCCGCCTCCTCAATGCTTGGAATGTAGAAGGTATGTCATGGTCATCTTCCTCATCATTACTGCAAAAGTACTTGACATGAAATATTTACAATTTTCTCACCTGTATGCTGACTCAAACTCTTACAACTTTAGCTTTTTTTGTGAAACACTAACAAATAAATTGATGTGATTTTGTTCATACAATGTACTGTATGTCAATGTCCTATTATGGAAGTCAGTGGCTACTGTCAACTGTCTGGTTACCAACATTATTCAAAATATCATCTTTTGTGTTCAACAGAAGAAAGAAACTCATACAGGTTTGGAACAACATGAGTGCGAGTAAATGATGTCAGAATTTTCATTACTTTTAATTTTTGGTAACTACTTTTTTTTTACTTTTTTTTTTTTTTCAGACCAAACAAGTTGTGTCAAAGTAACACCTCTAGAATCCACACAAATAGTCTTTGATACCACAATGAATGACTTTCCATCATCAAATTCTAGTTCCTCATGCACACCAAGTGTCTCCAGCACAGACAGTTCCAGTACAACTGTGGACTTAAGTGTATGGCCTGAAAACTTTGAAGTTCCCTGGAATAGGATGCCTTCTGGTATTAAAACAGCCATTGCACTGGGAAAACGCCCCACAGCTAAAGATCGCAGATAAATTATAAGAATTGTTGTGGATGAGATGAGACTGACAGAGTTAAATCCATCAAAATCACAGTGCTTGATTGTCGCAAAAAAGATTGTTAAACAGTATTCACAAAGCTTTGCTGATGGCACAAGAATAGGGACAGGCTATGGATCTCTTTTGACTTAACTAAAAACAAGAGTGGAGCATGTTAATCGTGGCTGCTTGTTGTCAAGACGCAGGATGCAGAAAAATACCTCAAATTCATCAGGACAAGACATTGCCCCAGGACCTGCAGACCAGTATGGTTGTGTGAGATGGCAGCCTGAGTGTCCGCACGAAGAATCTGAGGAAAGTCTCCAAGAAAAACAAAAAGAAATGAAAGACCTCTACAGTACTGAGGGGCCAGCTGGGGGAGAGAGAGGACATCTCAGTCAGTTAATGAAGGCAACATACTACCTACAACGGAAATCCATCAATGCCTGCCCACTAGGGGTGTAAATCGGACAGTTCATCACGATACGATACGATATCGATTCTCTCAGCCAGCGATACGATATTTTCCGATACTTCAAAAAATTCCACGATACGATTCGATTCGATTCGATTCAGGGCTATATCGATCGATTAATCGATATTTAGATATTATGTTCACACAACCAGTTACGTTTTTATTAACTCACAAATGCAACCAAAATATATAACATGAACGTTTAATTAAACTCTTTGAAAATTGCACACCCTCTCCCAATTGGGACATTTATAACAGAAGTGGTCATTTGCAAGTACTCCGTTCTTGTTCATTTTCATAAATCATGTTTTTTATTATAATTGTGCATTCCAAGTAATATCAATCAAACTGCAGCTGGGTTGTTTTGATTAATAATAATAATAATAATAATAATAATAATAACTTAAAAATATAGGTAAATTACAAAATTAAAGTTAATTGAAAGTATTTAATATGTTAAAAGTTTTTTTTTTGTTTTTTTTTTAGCTGAGCAGATACATTCACATTTCATCTTTCTGAGTCAAACAAAACCAAGTAATTGCTATGATAAATAATACAACACTCTGTTAATCTTCATAACGTTAATCTCCTCAGCTGACATAGACGCCTGACAAACTTTGTTGTTGTGATAACGTACACGCAATTACAGGGAGCTTTTCCCTCACCACTAAACGAGCTGCTTTAGTGAGGTTCCGTGAAAATGTTTCAGGTTTTATTTTCCTTTTACGCCCTGAAGAAGATATCACGAGTTCATTGAAATTATCCATCCTCGATCACTTTTAGTCAGCTTTGACGAAACTCCTCTTAGCCAGCGCGTCTTTTCAAAGCGACATCTGACCTGAATACTGCGCGCTGAGTCGCTAAAACGGACTTGTCGTGTTGTGTTCACCAACAAGGGTGCGAGTGCTTGTCTGTTTCTGCTGTAAAACATGAACTCGCGATGCCTTGACAGCGGACAATACCGGCTTTTGTGAAAAAAAAACTTGTTTATGGTTTAGTCAGTCTTGTCACGCGTCTTTTTCAGATGAGGAGATTAACGTTACAAACCGGCAGGCGGTTGGTGAGTAAACGAAAATGTGCGCTTTGGCGGAAGGATGTTACGTGAGAATGTGGAGAGTGTCAAAATAAAATAAAGGTGTATATCGATATTTTAAGTGTGGAATCGATGCATCGTATCGTTAGACGTTATATCGATGCATCGATCCATATCGATGTATCGTTACACCCCTACTGCCCACCACCATCGATTGCTGACTTGAAAAATGACTGGCCTTTTCTTTTCACGCCCAAAGAATTGTACAACCACTTTAAATCTCTTACAAACATAACCATTCTAGAGAAACTTGAGAAGTCTATGGAAGAAAAGGGAAAGATGATTCTTCAGTTCTTCAGACAAATGTCAGCTGGGACTAATACAGATGAGATGCAACGCATACTTATGAAGTATGATGACAGTGGAGCATCCTGTTTAAACCCATGTGTGGTCCTTCTGCTTCTGTCACACTTCAAAAAAAAACCTGAAGCACTCTTTCTTCAGACTGATGTAAGTCATATACAGTGCTTTTCTATTATAACATTTTGTTGTGGGTTATATTTTGTTCTCATACACTGTATTTAATTACATTTACAAATTTTTTCTTTTATTTTTTTTTTCTTGTAGATGTCAGCAACAGCAGCTGATGTGGAAAAAAGTTCTACACTACCAGACTCTCCGAGACTGATTGTCTTAGGTAATGTACGTTCCAAAATCTTTAAAGGTCCCGTTTTTTGTGTGTTTTTGAAACTTTGATTGTGTTTACAGTGTGCAATATAACATGTGTTCATGTTTCGCGTGTAAAAAAACAGTATTTTTCACACAATTTACTCATCTGTATACCGCTGTTTTCACTGTCCTAAGAACGGGCTGATGACTTCCTTGTTCTATGAAGTCCCTCCTTCAGAAATACGCAACGAGTTCTGATTGTGCCAGCGGTTCCTGTGTTGTGATTCGACGGCAGCTTAGCGCACGTTGCCCGGAAAGGTCATGCCTCTTACCATAACTTGGAGATGCATGCGCTCAGGGAAGGCCAAACAAAGGTGATTTGACTTAGGATGAAAATAACAGCGTCTCGACGACATGGCGACAAACACCGCAACTCTTCCTCTTCTCCGTGGGAGCGCAAAAAGACCACGCCCCCTTTTTTGTGTATTCCTGTGGGCGGAGGTTAGTCAAAAAACGGTTCTAGTGACGTCATTAAAGAAGGAAGTAGAGGGATGTAGTCCAAACAAGCCATTCGATGTAGGCGACTTCTGTTAAATAAAATATCTCGCTTGGCATTGAACTTTGAGCTTTATAATTTTACAGATATTATTTCCGAAGAATCCAAACCACTAATCTATATAGAATGACATTATATAGATCAGTGATCCAAACGGACTGACTGACAACAGGGCTCCTGCTCACGGCGAATACGATTGCTTTGAACCACTTTTAATCTCACAATATTATACAGATATTATTAAACACTAACTAAAGTTTGAAACATGGGATCACGAAGAACGGGACCTTTAAATTACTTAATACATTTTGCCTGTTGTATTTTAGTTTACATTTTTATGAAGTGTTTCTTATATTAATTATTTTTAGGTGAAATTCTCACTGCAACCCAGTGGATGCTGAGTATTGAGGGTCAAGTGGTTATGAATCCACACCCCAATTTTATGGCTGGATTTGCTGCTTTGTTTGCAACTTACTACAACTTTAATCTGGTGTACCAGCATGAGGCATCCTGCACACTTGAATTTGTTCAAAGGTAACAGTTTACTTAAATATAAATGTGTATATGTTAAAGGATTAGTTCACCCAAAAATTAAAATTCTGTCATCAATTAACTACTGACCTTCGTTCATTTTCAGAACACAAATTCATATATTTTTAAAGGAGTCATAATGTTGTTTTAACTTTGGTACCCAATGCTCTATTATAGTCTTTCAGGCACTTCTAAAAAAGAAAAGTGGAAAAAAAATCAACACAGAGCCCCTCAGACCCTTATTTCTAAAGGCATTATTGTCTCGCGAGATCTGATGCGATGTTTTGGCTGTCGTGGACGGTCATTATAATAATGCAAATGAGGGGCGCGTTGATTGGTTGCAGGAAGGAGGGGGGTTGACACCGCAGGTAACTCTTTAGCATATCATTACAAACTGACATGGCGCAAAGTGTCAATGAATGAACCCGGCCGCGACATATGGGATTCAACCGTACATGTTTGAGCCGGACTCTGAACCAGAGCTGGAAAGTGAAGATGGAACGATGGAAGGACGTTCTACATCAAGATGTCTCTGAATGGTAAAGACAATCATTTTGACTGAGACACATTAACATCAGTAATGAGCAAAAACGTGTGTTGCTATTTTCTCCCACATAAATTTACCTTTTATTTAATGTAGATTACATTAACGGAGATGTAGTTTTTTTTTTTTTTTTTTTTAGCTTACAGTGGTTTTGAGATTTTTACTATCATGTGGTGTTTTTGCCTTGTTTCACGTTATGGTTATTTAGACATTCAATATTTTTCTTCTTTAGACATGCAACGTGATGTTATACTTGCATTTAAACAGTTTTAGCCACTGAGCATGGACTCCTGTACCGTCACTACTGTAGCTGCTAGTGTAAAACAAAGTGGAAAGATGTGGCTATAGCATTCGTAGAGTCCATTCCCCGTGTTTACCTCGAAGGTAACGTTACATACAATAGCCGCATTAGCAGTTAGCTGCTATTTGTTAACCACAGTAGAGCAATACAAACACAGTCTTACCTTTTCAATTTCTGGCAAGTCCCTGATGGTTGGGATGGCACCTTTTCCCAAACGGAGCTTCGAGGCCAAGTTCGCCTGATTTTGCCCCAAATTTGTAAATGATTCCGGTGTAAAATGTTTAGCACACACACCTAACGATACGCCACTTGAAAGAGTTGTTGGGACAGCGTCATTAAAAATGAATTTCCTCCACTGTTCCCTGATAGTTTCGTCCGTTTTTGGTAGATAAAACACATTTGCATGTTGTTTGTGGCAGTATCCCACAGAGCATCTCAGGTGTAGGCTACCCTCGGTTTCTCCATCTTTCTCGAGTCGACTAAACTGAATCTGAGGGGGAGAGGGGGAGAGGGGCGGGCTTCCCGCGGCATAGGTTTGCGGTGTCCATATTTGGTATATCCTCCCCCGTCTTGACGTCAAGAAGGGGAAGAAATCAAAATCTCGTTTTTTCGTGCGCGTGCACGTGGCCTATTTTACAAACCCTGAGGTAAACAAACGCTTCACTTTTAAATATCGGCTTCCCGGCCAGTGTACAATCATTATGCAATCATAACATACATTGATTCTCGTGGAAAAGTGAAATTTCTACATTATGACTCCTTTAATGAAATCTAAGAGGTGTCTGAACCACACATAGGCAGCAAAATCATTGCAACTTTCAAGGTCCAGAATTGTATAATGTATAATCTTGTTCAGTAAGATCTTCTTCTCAAATGTGTTCAACTTACACAAAATGTAAAAAAGTACTTTACATTAAAACAGTTTAAATGTTTTTAGAGGGAATGTTGCCAATCACCAGCATTTGTGTTGTTTATCACAAACATTTATAAAAAAAATAAATAAAAAAAAAGCAGAAATGTGAGTTTTAACAGGAGATGTGAGTTAACCATAATGTTATTCTGTTGATTGAGCTTAAAGGGTTAGTTCACCCAAAAATGGAGATTCTGTCATCATTTACTCACCCCCATGTTGTTCCAAACCTGTATGAGTTTCTTTCTTCTGTTGAACACAAAAGAAGATATTTTGAAGAATGTTGGTAATCAAACAGTTGATGGTAGCCATTTACTTTCAATTGTCTGGTTACCAAAATTCTTTCCAATATCATCTTTTGTGTTCAACAGAAGAAAGAAACTCATACAGGTTTGGAACAAACTGAGGGTGAGTAAACAGAATGATGACAGAATTTTAATTTTTGGATGAACTGTCCCTTTAACTTTTATTGAACCCAGAATCTTGCTTTTAAGTCTTACAAGTTATTTGTAGTTATTTTGTGACTAATTTTGAAAAGATTTTCTGTACTTGAAAAAGTAAAATTGTTGTTACCAGTCTTGCACTAATTTGCTTATTATTTTAATGAATATTTTTCTACAACAGCTTTGACTTTGTGTTTGTTTTTTTAAATGTTTATTTTAATGCATTTACATCAATATAATGGTAAATAACAGAGTACAGTTTACTGTTAAAATGATTATTTTCAGCTTTTTAAATGTTAAAATATTACAGCATCTTCTTGAATTTTGTGGGTATTTACAGGATTTTATTGGCCACTTTATTGCCAGGTAAATACTGTACTTTAGTGAAATTACAAAAAATTGCTGTAAAATAAAATACAAGTTTAATCAATGTTACTGTAAAAAAAACTACAAATTACTGTATTTCATATACAACAATTAAATGTAAATTGATTTAGGCTATATAACACTTTCTTAATAAATTGTTTAACAATACCTTGTGGTACCTTTCTTTATAAAACCACTTTTTAATACAGTTACAATTGTGGTTTACTTTACCCATAAGTACTTCATATACCAAAAGGCATAATTAGAATTAAATTAGAATTGCATATTTCACAACAACATGTTTCCAACATGTTTTATTTTGTTACACGTATTGATGTTCAACAATTTAGAAACATGCATTTCGTCCCTCTGAAAAAACTTGCACGCATGCTCAGCTCATCAGTTCGAACGTGTCCGAAAGAAACAGTTCTCGTTTCTGTACTGGTGATGCGAGAAGTGCGCGCATGCTCAGTATCGGCTGCTCATGCTCATCACTTCTCTCAGCACAACATGGGTGCTTTTCAATATCCCTCCTCGTCTCCTCTCTCCTCCGTCCTCCATCCTATGACCCGGAAACCGATCGAGCTCAGCCATCTTAAAGAGCAACTTGCAGGTTGGACACCCCTATATAGCATAGTGTATGTTGATGATAAAACAACTAGATTTTCATAACTGGAGCGATATATAACTATGCCATTAACAATATTTTGAGATAAATTGTGATAAAATAGCTTCCGCATCTATAAAGCACTAACCGGAAGTGACGATCGGCGAGGGAGTCCGGTCAAGTTGAAGCTCAAGTTACAATGGATGTGAATGAAGAAACCGAGTTCTCCGAAGTCGACGAGCATGCCTATGATGGCCCACAGGCCTATAATTATGAGCCTCCTAGGTGAGATAGAGGCCAGATTAGGGGGGAGATCAGGGGTAGGAACAATGGGCAGAGGAGAGAAGTAGAGTTGTGGTGTCAAGAAAACCAGTGGCGAATAGGGCAAGTGACTTGGTGAGAGCAAGTTAGCACCGTGGCTAACGCTGGTTCATCTACTGTAGGGCTAGTACCTTGGTGTTATGCAATAAATCTGCTTTAGCAAACATACGTTCGACCTTGTTCTTGATTAAACATCCATTTAGATTGTCTTAATTTAAGCCAGCAACGTTTTGTCTTCTCATATTCTACAACCTACGAATTTAACGCTGAGACAGTGATTATGCAGTCCATCCAAGCTGGTTAGCACTAGCTACATTGACCTAACGTTAGCTACATTGACTAATAACCATGCCATAACAACAAATCTCCAGGTCGATAATTCTCCGGAGTGAAATGTGCGCCACAAATGACCGAGTGTGTGGTGACAGACGAGGCAGTGAAGTCTGCTCTCTTCACCTGCACAAAACGCCTTGTTTTTCCTAGAAGGAAAATGATGGACACGATGTCCTGACAGGCTGGAATTCGTGCAACCAGCACAAACACAATAATTTACCATTATGGTTTCTCTAAAACTTGATATAAAACTGTTGGAAAGGCGGAGCTTAGCGCACCTGTCAATCATCGTCCTGAGGTAAAATGAAGCAAGAGAGACTCGCACGGGACTGGGAGAAATAACCATTATTTTGTGTGCTAAAGTGTGCGTCTATTACTGATTGTGAGTATCCGTTTTAATCAGCAGACAATCATTATTAACCATAGTATTTCATTTCAAGGCAATTTGGTATTTGTCCGCTGTTATGGAGGTAATTTGAGTGAATAGTGTGAGAACTAAGATGAGCTGTGTTTACAATATAATATCACAGTTGAGGATATCGTTAGATTTTTCCCTATCTTTTTATTCATGTTACTATAATACTATACTTAATTATTTGTTAGTTCATTTGGGGAGTTCTGTATAGTGCGCTGTGTGATATTCATTGCCAGTTTATGGACACTTTCGGTTTCAACGTGCCGATTATGTTTACTTACACAATAACAGCGCCAAATTACGATGTATTGGTCAACGGAAAGTTATGTATATTATAACATTGTATAATGTAATGCAATGTGATGTATAGTGTGATTTATTTTGATATAACAGTCAAGTCATGTTATGCTGAATATTTCTTTATTTATGTTTTATTGTAGAACCACACATACATGCCTCACACAGACAAATGAATCCTCAGTGTTCAATAAACCCCTTTGATCGAATCAGACTGTCCTGGTCCATTCCTGTGTTCTGATCGACGCACCAAGAGGAAGGCTATAGACATTAGAACCACCCCAGAACAAAATCCTAATTTAACTATTTAACAAAATTGGTCCTTCGATCCGGAGATTGGCCATTGCTCTTGGATAAAGTGGATCTATCAGCTCTAATATGCAACCAGAAGGGGTAAATGCAGATGGTGGCAGACCTCAATGCCATGTTCGCCCTCCCGCCTATCTCGAGGACTATGATCTCACAGCTGCACGACGTAGACCGATCAGTCAGCCAATGATGCCTTATGCTGCAGAGGAGCTACAGAGAGGTGCTCCATCAGATGCTGCCAGGATTTCTCCTTCCCTCTCTGACAGAGCCTCTAGTCCTGTGAGTCAGTATTCCTGGAACGTGGTGGACGAGTGGTCACCGGCTGCTTATAACAGAGAGCATTCCTATGAAAGACAACAGGTGAGAGCTCCCATGCCCTTTACTCAACCTCAGTTTTCACCATCTCATCGGCCTTGGGAAGAGACTGAGGTTCAGTCATCTTCACAAACTGTCTTTAACACAGCACGCAGGCCTTCGCAACCCATCTTGCGCTCTGAGTCTCTTCCAACACCACTTCCCCACTCATCTACTAACCGGCAGCCAATGCGGTTGGCCAGCGCAGTTGCTGCACCAGTAAACTCAGATTAATCTGCCTTTAGAGGGAATTACAGCTCAGTTCCGACCTCAAAGCAGACTGTGGACTATAGAGATTGTTCTGTTCTGTCTAATCACCCAGAGAGGAATGCTGAGGAGCCATTAAGGGAACATGTGATGGTATATTTCCTGAGTAAGATGCTTAGTGAGCTTCAAGTAATGAGAGATCATATACAAACTGGATTGCCTGCCAAAAAAGAAGTCACACAGTCAGTTAGGCCCTCTAATTATTATGACTTCACTCCTGCCAGCTATCCAGATGAATCTGTCCCACTGACTTCTTGCAGATTACCTTCACCACTCAATGAGTACAGTACCTACATCCATGATCCAAGTTGGTATCCAGAGCAGAGGTTTGAGCCTGTTAGGTCTGCCTACCTGCCTCAACCTTATGAAAGCTACAAGCCAAGGAGACCTAGGTGTCATACACCTATGCCCAGAGCTTCCACCTTACATCCAGATGAGAGAGAGAAAACCTACCGCGGGCCTACACCAACCATTCCAGACTTCATTACGGGAGATCCTAGTGAGTTCACTAGACTAATGCTTGCTCTGGAGAACCTTTTACCTCATGATGCTACTGAGCTCTTCCGCTATCAGATCTTGATGGATCATTTGAGATTAGATGAAGCCCGCCTGGTAACAGACTCCTATCTTAACTCACCGTTCCCGTATAGTGATACCATGGCAGCTCTGACTGAGAGGTTCGGACAACCTTACAAGCTAGCCCTCAGAAGGATAGCTAAAGTGATGGACGCTCCTGATATACGACGAGGTGATACAGCAGCCTTTGACAAGTTCGCCTTGCAAATCAAATCCCTTGTCGTTATGCTGGAGACTTTGGGCCATGAAGGTCAGGCGGAATTGGGGTGTGGTTCGCATGTGGAGAGGCTGCTAAGCAAACTACCTCTCGAAATGAGGTCGGAGTTCAGAAGACACATGTTTCGTCGTCCTGGTGCAGTGTATAACCTCCTAGACTTCTCTGAATGGTTACAGTATGAAGCATGGTGTCAGAGCAGTGAGTGTCAAACTTCGGACCGCCGACGGAGGGTAGAGCAGAAGATGGACCGGGGGAGAGCGACAAACCCTGCCGGACGTTCAGTTACTGCACTTCATGGATCTGACGATAGCCCTGCTAAATTACCTATCGGACCAGCTCTGATTCCAATAACCAGTTCAGGGATCACCAAAGCACAGCCCAAAGCTTTCTTGTCCGTATTGTGACAAAAATGACCATTACCTCAGTCAGTGTGATACCTTCAAGTCCTTCAACAAACAGCAGATCAAAGATTGGATCCAAACAAATCACCGTTGTTGGCGCTGTGATCGTGCACACCCAGTGGCTAAATGTACTCTTAAAAATCTGCTTCTGCAAAGGCAGACATCTACAAATCCTTCATGAAGTGAATTCCAAACCAGTGACTGAAGGATCTTGTCTGGTTAATTCAGCGACTGAGACCCTGTATCTGGATAAACCTACAGAATGTAGGAAAGTTCTCCTCAAGGTTGTTAGAGTTCTGCTCTGTCACAACGACAAGACTCTGGATACTTATGCCGTCCTGGATGATGGTTCGGAGAGGACGATTCTTCTATCCCCTGCAGCCACCAAACTCGGAATCCATGGTCCAATGGAGAGCTTAGCACTGCGTACTATCCGCCAGGATGTTCAAACTGTCAATGGTGCCGTAGTCTCCTTCCAGATTTCTCCGGTAACTCAGCCACAGAAAGTATTTCAAATCTCAGCTGCCTTCACTGCCGAGTGCCTTGGTCTAGCGGACCATTCTTACCCTCTGAGTGTCCTGGAGAAGTATCAGCACCTGAAGAACCTTCCACTGCAGTCTTTCGATGGAGTACGCCCACTATTACTGATTGGAGCTGATAATACGCACCTCATTACTCCCATATCACCTGTTCGTCTGGGCCCCTCTGATGGACCTGCAGCTGTTCAGACAAGGCTCGGATGGACCTTGCAGGGACCTGCAAGATTCTTGAAGGATCAGCTGTCACCACAACAGTGCTTCTTCTTATCCCTCACCCCTGCTGAATTAGAGTTGAAGAAGGATGTTGAAAGGCTGTGGCAGATTGATGTCTTACCTTACCGCTGTGAGAAGCAGGCCACCCGATCCAAAGAGGACCAAGAGGCTATCAGTCTCTTGGAGACTAAGACGACTCGGGTTGAAGTTAACAGCATCCACCGCTATGCGACGCCTTTATTGCGCAGGAAGGACTTTCCCTTTTTCTGTGCTCCTAAGGAAGCAGTGATGCCTAGTCTCAGAGGCATGGAGCGTCGGCTTGTTCGGTCACCAGAGAAGGCAGAGGTGTATAAGTCCGAGATAAAGAAGCTGGAGTTGACTGGTGCTGCCATCAAACTGCAGAATGAGGGAGAGGAAGCCACAGGAGAGAAGTGGTATATCCCACACCATATGGTCACGCACAATGGTAAGAACCGCCTAGTGTTTAACTGTTCTTTCGAGTATGAGGGGCTAAACCTTAATAACTCCTTACTACCGGGTCCAGTCATGAGCCCTTCTCTTCTGGGTGTTCTCCTACGGTTCAGGGAGCAAAGTGTGGCCATAAGTGGGGATATACGCGGGATGTTTCATCAGGTCCTGCTACTGCCTGAGGACAGACCGCTCCTACGTTTTTTGTGGCCTGACCTGCATAAGGATGCCCCTCCAGATACCTATGAGTGGCAAGTACTTCCTTTCGGGACTACGTGCAGCCCTTGCTGTGCATCCTTCGCTCTGCAGCGACACGTAACACTGCACAGTACGCCTGACGAGGATGTAAGATTCTCTGTAGACAGATGCTTTTATGTGGACAATTGTCTACAAAGTTTGAGTTATGTTCAAGAAGCACGACTGTGAAACCACCGGGACTGGGATGATCCACAGCTCCCAGGTGAGCTCAGGCAAGCATGAACGGACTGGGAAGAGGAGCTTAAATTCTTATCGCAGGTAACAGTCCCTAGGTGTTATAACCCCTCTTATATGGATACATCAGATGTACGCCGGGAGATTCACGTCTTCAGTGATGCCTCTGAGAAGGCATATGGGGCTGTTGCTTATCTGCGTTCGGAAGGTTGCCAGGGGGAGCCCCACCTTGCTTTTCTTCTAGCCCGGTCTATTCAACTAGGTTTAACTGGGAATCTCAACTAGAACATGAAGCTCTTCCAGAAAAGCTGCAGTGGGTCACAGGTTTGATTCCCACTGAACAAACACACACTGATAACACTCTCATATAGGACGGAAATAAACCACTCTTTTAATAGCATAGAAAAGATTGAACTTAATTACACATCAGAAAATATTCATGCATCTCAACACTGATCACAGTCTTTTACACACAGATTTACACACTGATACAGTTCTGTGACAGAAGTGAAAGTGAAACTCTCTGATGTCCCTGTCTGCTCAGTTAATTACATTCATGATTAAAATAAGCTCATGTTTTAGTACATTTCATACGTACATTTCTTATTACATGCAGAGTATTTATAAGAAAGAATTAGGGCTGGGCGATATATATCGCATCACATTGTTATGCGCATCTCGTCAGTAAAGCCGGTTCCTTGATTAGTAGTAAATCGCCTTCACCTGCTTTCAGATGGAGCGGCATGTTTGGGGACGGCCTCTGGTTCATTGGGGAGGCAAGAAATCTTCCTCCTCCTCAACCGTCTTTGATGGCGAGGTGCAGGCTCTGGGCTGGACAAGACCAGCGGTGAAGGGAGCTCTGGGTTGGACATCCCCGGCCCAGGGTCGAAGCGAGACCGAAGCAGAGAGTGGTGCCGGGGCTCACCTCTAGCACCTCCTCTCCTGCGACCTCCACGGGTCCCAGAAAACCTGGTCAGACGGGTTCCCTCAAAAGACGGTCCATGTCCGATGGAAGGGGGCTCGGGAGAATTTACCGCCATGGTCTCCTCAGTCAGACAGGCCCACAACGCAAAGCATTGAAAAATTTTCATACGTGACTCCGCCTCCCCGGCTCGAGAAATCCCACTCTGTTGCATTCCTTTCCTTCCATTAGTAGGGGGAGGGATACGGAACCCCGTACTGCTGGATATTGACATGGAGTCCTTCTGTCACTACACACACACAGGAAAAGGTAAGATCCAAGCGCAGTATTTATTAGGGAAAATCCGTACTCACAACTAGTCCAGGCAAGGGTCAAAATCCAAATAAGGCAATCCAAAAACAAGAACAAGCAAAAACAGACATCCAGAAGTGTTGTGACAATCTACAAGGACTCCATGAAAAACATTGACACAGACAGGGTATATACACAGACACTAACAAGGTGAGGGGAAACAGCTGCGTGCAATGAATAAATGATAACACAGAACAGGATTATGGGAAATGTTGTGAATGACACCGTGGGGGAAGAGGACCTCTAGTGGCTATTCGGGGAACACAAACCAGACACTGTGACATGTTTTCCCTCTCCTCAGTCCTGTTTAAAGGAGACATATCATGCTTTTAAATTGTTCCTTTTTACATATAAATCATACATTTGTAGTCTATATAAAGCGGAATTGCAATGCTTGGGTCTGAATTCCTCATTATTATAGCTCCACAGGTCCCTTTTCCACCCCTTTTCTGACGTGCGTCTCAATCAACCCGTTTTGGTGCGGTCTCTTTAAATACAACTGAGACACTTCATACCCCGCCCCCTCTACAGGTTGCAGAGGTTCAACTCCACCCTGTTCAGCCATTTTTGTAGTTTGATAGCAGAGATACGATTATCTAGCGGCACAGAAACTTTTTATTCACACGTTATTAACAAAATGTCAACAACGGAAGACTTGTCCATCCAGCCTTACATGTCGGAGCCGGAGCGAGATAAAAATGAAGACGACGAACCTGCAGAACAACGTCTTCATATGGATGTATCGCAATGGTGCGTTACTGTATTTACACATGAAACTTTGGTCTTCCGACCTTTTACCACCGTGTCGATTTATTTTGATTAATATGTGCGAGGGAGAGAGAGCAAGACAGCGTCTAGTTTGGAGACGGTGATGTCTTGTTTACACTTTCGCCTCTCTGAAGAGAGAGAGTGAGCGCGCGCGCGACCGGGTCTCTCTCTCTGCTCGTTCTTTCAGTTAAACATATGCGTCCTGACACACAAGCGCGGCAGTTTATCTACATTAGACGGTGTAATGAAGTGTGTGGGTTACTACATCCAACAACCGAACATTTTAACTTACCCTCTCGTAACTTCTGCATCCTTTAGCTTGGACTACAAAATTGCAGTGAGAAATAGAAATGGCGGATTGCTCGAAGTGTTGGGCCGGAAGTCAATGCCCTTATTTGGCAGTTCCGCTGCAAATACTGTGACGTATTAGTTCACAAAACGTCATAGATAACAGAAAAATCGGAACAGGTTGAAAAATAGGGCCAAAACAGAATATAAAGATATCAACGAAGCACCTGAAGAGAATAATTTCATATTTTCTGTACTTCTAAACACTCCAAATATACAACAAAATGCATTTAAGGGCTAAAAAAGTGGATTTAGCATGATATGTCCCCTTTAACTGTGTTGTGGGCTTGGGTCTTGCATCTACAGGGGGAGATGTATGTATTCCAGTTGTTTGACTACTATGCCTGCAATGGAGCCAATCTTCTGTTTCTGTGTGTGTTTGAGTCTCTGGCCATGGGTTGGATCTTTGGTGAGTCACACACACACACAAGCTACAACAATTGACCTTAACATAAAAAGCCAACAGAATGCAATGGCAGTATTGGAAAGCAAGAACACACTACTCAACTTTTGTGGTTTAGACTATGTGAATTGGAGACACAAACTGGTCGTCCACTCGGTGAGTCTAAACCAGTAATACCTGCTGTTGTTTGAACTAGTCGAAGTTTACACCATGTTTCTGATTCATCGTTGCCTATCCCTTCTGCAACTTCTCCAGATTTTGACATTAGCAGACAAATCAATCTTGTACCACCGTTTCGTGAGGCCGAGGTTGATTCATATTTTGGTGCATTTGAACACGTTGCTGGTGCTTTGAGTTGGCCAAAAGAAGTATGGCCTTTTTTGTTGCAATGTCGTTTAACTGGAAAGGCTCAGGAAGTTTGATCCATTTTGTCCCTTAACGACAGTCTCGGTTATGAAAAAATAGAAGCCACAGTGTTAAGAGCCTATGAGCTTGTCCCTGAGGCTTATCGACAAAAGTTCTGTTTACATGTGAAAACTGCCAATCAAACGTTCGTTGAGTATGTGCGTGAGAAAAGCACACTCTTTGATAAATGGTGTCAGGCCAGCAAAACTACAAATTTTTAACAGCTTTGTGAGCTCGTTTTGATTGAAGTGTTTAAGAATTTGTTGCTTGATAAAATTGAATGAGCAAAAAGTTTTGACTCTTGCTGAGGCCGCTGTGTGCTGACGAATTTGTATTAACACACAATTTATTCGTGGCATCTGCTCTTCGAGAAACACATTTTGTGAGTTCTGAGAGAACTTCAAAATCGTCTAAACTCTTGAAATCATCATTGCAACCTGATGATCGTGAGTGGATTTATTGTTATGGAGCTGGTCATGATTGCTGCGTGTCCTGTTTTGAAAAAGAAAAATAAGACTAAACAGCAAAAAGGGGTCGGTTCTGTACAAACTGTTACTAAATCGTTAAAGCCAGAAATTGATGCCATTTTTGAACCTTTCGTTGGCCAGGGAATGGTTTATTTAAGTGATTTGGAAAATGACCAAGTGCCTGCTACTATGTTGCGTGACACCGGAACAGCACAGTCTTTTATTTTAGAAAGCCTGTTGCCATTTTTAGAGAAAAAAATTTTGTCGTTCTGATGTGTTAGTGCAGGGAATTGTAATGCGAGTGGAAAAGGTTCCCTTGCATAAAATATATATTCAATCTGAGTGGATAACTGGTTTCTTAAAAGTGTCCGTTCGCTCTCAATTATCTATGAATGGCGTAATTCGTATCATTAGAAATGACTTGTCAGGTGGAACAAGTTTTTCCCCTCCCTGAAGTCATTGAGAATCCGCTTGATGAAACTTCAATTGTGTGTAAGCAAAATGCAGTAGATTTGTCAGTTTCCTGCCTGTGTGATCATTTGAGCTCAATCACAAACATTTCTGACCGTAATTGATCAGTTTTCTCGTTGATGAAATCATGACTGATTCTGGTACATTGAAGTCTGATGTGTCCGCTAAATATCACCTATCTGAGATATCCGTGTCTAAGCCGCTGTCCACTAGCAGTGGTGCTGAACTTGGTTCCGCTGATCTGTCACTTTCTGTAGATCGTACGTTATTGGCTGCGGAGCAAAAAACAAGATCAGTCACTCGAATTTTGTCAAAATTTTGCTGTAAATGCAAAAGAAATTGTGAATAAGCCAAGGGTTTGAGGATGTAGTATTAATGCAGAAATGGACACCTTCAGTGTCAGATGATTCATGTTGGGACATATTATATCAAATAGGTGTTCCCAAATTTTTTCGAGAACAGGTGTTAAGTGTGGCGCATGATAATGTGGCTGGCCATTTAGGTGTGGCTAAAATGCTTTATTGAGTTTTGTGTCATTTCTTTTGGCCAAGGATTAGGTCAGATGTTACAAAAGATTGCAGATCATGCCATGCTGGTCAAATGGTTGGTAAGCCTAGCTAGGTTATCTCTCTAGCACATTTTAAGCTGATTCCTGCTACCTAGGAACCATTTGAGTGCATAATATTAGATAGTGTCGGGCCTCTACCGAAAACAAAAGCAGGTCATACTTACTTGCTTACGCTTATGTGCACAGCAACTCATTACCCTGAGGCGATACCACTTCATTCTTTGAGAGCTAAAGCAATTGTGAAAACTCTAACTTCGTTCTTTTTTAGACATTTCTGAGAATCGTTCAGACGGACCAGGGAACGAATTTTATGACCCAGTTGTTTATCAAATTCTGTCTCAGTTGCATGTTAAACATATCGATTCCAGCGCTTACCACCCTGAGACTCAGAGAGCACTGGAACGATTGCGTCAAACCTGGAAAACCATGTTACGCACTTGTTGTGTTGATTCTCATTGCTGTTGTTCTCTGTACGTATTTAACTGAGAATCAACGAGCTGACAATCTCGTCAATTTGATCCGGTCTTTTTTAGGACTGTTTTCAGATGTGCCTACTCAGACAAATGTCATTTAGCATGATACTGAAGTGAACAATCATCCACCAATTAAGCAACATGCGTATTGGGTCAACCCAGTGAAACGCAAAATCATTAAGTCTGAAGTGAAATATCTACTGGAAAATGATTTCACTGTCCCGAGCACAAGTGCTTGGAGCTCGCCCTGTCTACTTGTTCCAAAACCTGATTATGCACAGAAATGCGAGGTAAATGAGATCACAAAACCTGATTCATTTCTTCTACTGTTAATGGAAGATTGTGTGGATAATGTGGGATTGGCTCAGTTCATTACAAAGCTTGATTGTAACAAGCTTTTACAAGGGTTTCTCTAAAATAGTCACCTAATGCATTGCACTTGCGTAATCGCATATTGCATTGCATATTTATAATATTATCAATATAACAATATTTCATACAGTAGCCTGCGCTCTGCACATATATTATGGGCACGATGAAAGGAGAGAAGCTAAATGAGCCCGAGTCTGACCAAAGATCTGTAAAAAAATAAATAAAAATGGCCCGACTGCTCCCAATAAGTGACAAAATAACTCCAACATTTTCCTATTTACATGTTGTGATTTGTATAGTCACAGCATGTACAAATAACAAGGTCACATGAGACACAGACATCTTCTACGGTACATACTGGGAACTATATTCTCAGAAGGCGAAGCACTGCTACTTGGGCTTTAAGTAGCAATGCTTCGCCTTCTGAGAATATATAGTTCCCAGTATGTATACGTTTAGAAGATGGCTGTGTCTCATATACAGCTACTATACAAATCACAACATGTAAATAGGAAAATGTTGGCGTTATTTTGTCACTTATTGGGAGCAGTATGCTAGCTGGAGCCGTTTACCTCCAGTCTTTGTGCTAAGCTAGGCTAGCGGTGGGTGCGTCAGACAGAGTTACGGCACGGCACGCACGGAGATGAAAAAGGTATGTATGGACTTATCTAACTCTGGGGGACACGGTGAATAAGCTAAAGTCCCAAAAAGTCGGCATGTTCCTATTTCAGCTGTATTCTGAGTCTGACAATGTCATTCGTTTTTATCCAAGGCCATAGCAATTGTTATTAGCTTGGGGAAATACATCTAGTAAAATGAAATCTTAAGTCTTAAATTTAACTCTAAATTCTTAGGAATTTATATCTTTGATTTCATAGTAACACATTATAATAACGTTAAAGGTTGTATCAGTGATTTCAGGCCCAAACATAAATTATCACATTCATCTAATCTTTAGAGCCAACTTCTTCTTCAGCTCTGACTCTGAGCACAAAACCTCACAACAACCTCCCCCTGTCGGTGATTGGTTGGAACACTATTTATTTTGGTTTTGAGTGGTTGGTGAAACCAATTGTTTTTGTGTGCAGATCTCAGAGCCTAGGCTGCCTACAGAGACGCGTTTTTTTTGACGGCATGCTTATGGGGCGGGCAGCTAGCGGATCGTTAGGAAAGATTAGATGAATGTGATCATTTTTTTGGGGGCCTGAAATCACTGATACAACCTTTAATTTGTTCATTATTCATGTATTAACTAACATGAACTAACCATGAGCAACACATTTGTTACTGTATTTGTTCATCTTAGTTAATATTATAACTGTTAATTTCATGTTATGTCACAGTCAGTCAGTGCATTAACTAATGTTAACAAATACAACTTTTGATTTTAATAATGTTATAGTAAATGCTGAAAATAATATTAACTAGAGTAATAAATGCTGTAGAAGTGCAGTTCATTATTAGTTAATGTTAACAAATTTAACTAATGAAACCCTATTGTAAAGTGTAACTGATTTCATGATAGCTAACACTTTCATGCATATAATACATAAATTAAATTTACAACATCAACAAAACTAAACATGAATTCCCCATAATTACCTTCTTGATTCTCACTGATTTGTTTGGTAAAGTAAATAATATTTAATAATATTATCATAATTTCCCTATTTCCGTTTGATGTGCTATGCAATGTAATTGTATCAACATCTTTTCATAGAATGCCAAGGAAAGAAAGAATAAAAAAAAAAAAAAACAAGGAACTCTCTGATGCAGCCAAAGGAAGCATCCCGCTCACAAGCTGGCTGAAAAGAGAGAATAAAGATGCAGGTACTGTTAAATTAAACTTGTATTACAATCCTGAAAATAGTTTACACTTGAGGACAATAACAGATGTTTAGGAATAATTTTCCCAAATTGATAATTTACTTACCCATATGCAGTTCCAAACCTGTCTGACTTTCTTCTGTGGAATATTTTTTTTTAAATGGTTGTATCCATATATTGAAAGCCAGTGGGGAACAAAATGGAGCTCCCATTTCTGTTCATTATATGGACATTATATAATCTAATTGTATTCTCCACAAAAGAAACAATCTTAATTTTGGGGCCAACTATCTCTCTAAAAATTATACTTTTTTGTATATAGAGAGTAGCAGTTCAATAAGGAGAGTATTTAAGAGATTCAAGGGAAAGCAGTTGAGACAAGAGAGAAAGATGAAGGAGAGGTTAGAGCCAATGAGGAAGAAAGTGAGATGAGTCAGGAAATGCAAGGAGACATTAGGCCAAGTGTGGAGGAAGGAGGAGAGATAACAGAGGAAGGAGCTGCAGCAGCAGATACTGAATACCAGGTTCTGAGTCCAAAAGTGCTTCATCCAAGAGTGTAAGGTAAAATCAACATGTGGCAAAGACCAAGAGGAAGTGGTAATGACCCTTCTTTCAGAAAATGGATTGAACGCTGAAAATATCCGGGGTCAAGGCTATGATGGTGCAGCTAACATGAGTGCTAGTTACAAGGGGCTGCAGGCCGACTGACACACGCTGGGCCTGTCGAGAAAATGCCTTAAAACCACTGCACAAAGTCCTTTCTGCAGTTATGCAGCTGTTGAAAAAAATGCCAGACAGCAATCCACCAGATCCAGCTACAGGTGATGCTCTAATGTTGTTTCGCAGCATCAATTTTGAGTTTATGCTTTGTTTGGAAGTGGCAACTCCAGTGATTCAGGAGACTGCTGTCGCATCAGCTGCTTTTCAGCGTAAAGATGTGGATCTGGCAGTGTCATACACAGTGGTGGAAGGAGTGCTAAAAAGGCTTCAGGAACTGAGGTCAGAAAGTGAATTCAAAATTGTGTTTGAAAAAGCAAAGGAGAGGGCTGAGGTTGCTGGAATTGAGTTTGCTGACAAAATACCTGGTGAGACAAGACCCAGAAAAATACCTGCAAGGTATAAGTACAGTTCAACAGGAGAAGACCATCACCCTGAGAATTTGGAAGAGTTCTAACAAACAAGGGTATACTACACCTTTTTGGATACCATTACTCAAGAGATGGTCAGACGATTCAAAGGAAAGGATAATAGTTCAACTGGCATTATCCTCAAAGGCTTACACAGTCTGACAATAGCATCCAAATGGTCAAAAGGAGTGGAACCTGGTGATGTTGAACTTTTCAGAACAGTTAGCAAGTTCTATGGGATTGAGGAAGAAAAGACCTTCACAGAACTCAAAGTGTTTCAAAGCTTGTGAAATCCAGTCTTCGAAGTCTTTGTAATGAAGAGAGGCTCTCTGACCTACTGATGCTCTCCATCGAGCGAGATATTCCAACACTGTAAAAAATTATTTCCATGATTTGTTAACACAACATATTTTCTTTTGTCAAATCAACTTAGATGCACTAATGGTGTTCAGATAACAAAACATTTTTAGTTAAGGTTTATTAAACTAATGGCTTGGTGGCAATTCACTGATATAAAATAAAAACATTAGTTGATTCTACTAATAGATAGTTCACTAGACTTCTGAGTCTTAATTTTCCCTGCGCATGCGCCGGACGCCCGGGAGTACGACACAGACGACACTTGATTGACATTGACTTGAACGAGAGGGCGCGATTTTCTCCTCAGCTTGACAAGCTCTTCAGAAGCAAGGAAAGACGGTTTATGGTAAGTCATTTTAAAATTCAGTGTCTTAATAGACTGGTTTTCTCTAAGAGTAATTTAATTTATTTGCTAGGAAGCGAGAATTCAGAAGAAGGTTTAAATCTGTAATAATTTTGCCTCAGAAATTCCAGAAGTTCCCATTGAGGTTATTTTATATAAGTTAGTGTGTTTCTTATCTTTACAGTTTAGTAAGGCTGGTAGTGAAGCGTTTCAACCTTAAAATAATCCCGATAAATAACAATATTTTAGTTATTTTTCATTTTTATCTTGATTAAACACGAATGCGTATTGCCCGTTTTAAAATATAGCCTAATGCATTCAGGTTAAGTTACATTTAAGAGAAGGAAACGGCAATAAGTAATAGAGATTGAACTGTTAACGTTATACTTATGCTTCTTAAGCAATGAGTGTTCAAATGAATCTTTTTATGTGATATTTCAGACGTGTTGAGCTTTTGAACATGTTTGCCACGTCACACGACGTAACGTTAACTTGGAACACAGCTGAACGGGAAGGCGCCGCCATATTCTCCTGTTTATGGTAAGTATTAAAGACTTTTCTCCAGTGCTGTGACGTATTTCCCAGTGAAAAGGAATATTGAACAGAGGGCAGGGTTTTACTCTAGTGCTCCTCCTCTCCATCTCTCGCTCATTACAGACTAACGGTTTGAGGGGAGTGGTTAAGCGTTTCTCAACCCAAGCCGTCAAGCATACGTCATCAGGGAAGGTCCTCCAATGCAGAGAGGAGGGGCATTTTCAGATTTTGATTAAAGATTACGAAGCCAAAACATTTTTTTCCGTGTTTTAACTTGCACGGATTAATTGTTCACCACAAGACTAGTAATATGCGCTAACAAAGTAAATAGGGTCCATTTTGATTTCAGTTGGACTTTAATCTCAACTGGTTTTGTCTAAGATTAATTTAATGTATTTCCTAGGCGGCAAAAAGTCCGAAAATGGTTTAAATTTATTATAATTCTGCCTCAGAAATGTCGTCCTCAGTTTCGTCGACCCGTTTCCATTGAGTCCATTTAATATACATAACGTTAACGTTAGTGGTTTAATGTTAACGTAGTTGCTTTAACACATGAGCCTTTTATATGTTTTTTACATTTTAGAGATTATGTGTGAACGGATCCTAAACATGTTAAAGATGCGAGGAGCAGATGGCCTGCTTTATTTACCCAGAGACAGGTTAGCATTCTTTACTAAAACATGGGTTAACTGTTACTTTTGTAATACAGCATTGCCTTGCATTATAAACCATCTTTTTTAAACTACCTATTCTAAAACTTAAAACACTTATTTATTTATTTTAATCTTTAGAACCCATTTATCAATACTTGGGTTACTTTGTCAAAACTCTTCACACAGTAAGCACAACAGTGGTCTATGTGGGTTTAAACTGTGGATAATTTATCACTGCTTTGGCACAAAATAAATTCAATGAATATATCTTTCAATTAATCTTTGCATGATTTCTTGTCTCTTACAGGCCAATCTGCACGTTTACATAGGCTACTCTTTTGAAAACTAAAAAAGGTGACCTCAGTATTGAGAAAATGTGTCCTAGCAATTGTTAAAAAAATAAATAAAAAAAAAACCCCTGTAATATTCTAATTGTGGGTCTGTCATTTTACTAGATTGCTGCAAAATTTCGACGCATAGTGTCCACCGACATTAAGGCGACCTTTTTCCATGGGCTTGATGAGTAACGAGTAAAAGATTTTTGCGGTTGTACCAAGCCAAAGACATTGGAGAACTCAAGACCCTGATTCAGTCTCTTAAGGATGATGTGAGTATATGTTAATTTATTTTTAGAAAAATGGTTCCAGTGTCACATGCCTGATTAATTAAAATTTCCATGCAACAGCATAGGCGTGTTTCCACTATCAGGCCAAAATCGAGCATGCTAGTGCGGGCCAGGGCCAGTCGTGCTTACACTGTCACTTCCAGGGCTTGATCAGGCCTCAAATGGGCTTCCTCGGGGCAAATGGCCAGAGCTTTTTGGAGGTTTTTTATTATATAAAATAAATGTATCATGTTATTTTATCAGGCAACCAGCTAACTTCAACATTTAAGACAATTTTAGCAATTTTCAGTTCAAAACTCACTTTAAGACACCAGCGAGTTGCGATTCGATGGAGATTCTGATCACTGTGAAGCAGATATATATTTATATGTGATGCTAAAGGCTACTTATGCTAACCATAGCGATAATAAATACACATATGTTTTATGTCTCTTTTTTCACTTTCCCTTTTTTTCCCATTTGTTGATGCTCTTTTATATGAAATGATAAATACCAGTTTGATTCAGAATGATTGATAAGCACTCCTGACACAAAGTAATAAGTTCATGTCACTGTAACATTTTTATTGTAAAACATTGGTCAAATATTGATACTAGAATCTCAAGTCTTTAAGTAATGGTGGGGTTGTCTGATGTTGTTCTATGGAGCCATGTTAAGGGTGGGTTTGAGGGAATCACTGCAGAGCTACTGGCCTGAAAGTGGAAACGCAACTTGATTTTGGCCTCAGTGCTCGAGGTCCGAGGCTATTGGCCCTCTCCCGGCACGCTGTTTGCCCTGGCTTGCACTAGCCTGACAGTGGAAAAGTGGCTTATGACTACTAGTTTTTATTTAAAACAATGTTTTTCGTTGCAGAGCTTAAACCAATGTAGAAGAGCAGTTGTCCTTTTTGGGTTTCCTTACTTCCTTAAAGAGGAACCCTCCCAAGTTCATCAAAATTTGTGAGGTATGTAAATATCATGTTTGTTGTAATACAATAAAGTCAGGGCTCAATGCTAAGGATTTTTTTCTACTGGCTATCGCAGATACACATATCATAGTATCGATGCTTAAACGATATATCGTCCAGACCAAGAAAAGTCTATTTTTGTGTTTTAAAATATTTTATCAACACATTGCACTTTGTTGGACTGCAAAGCTAAAAGTTTTTCAGTAAAATAATTTGTCACATTATTAGTGTCATATTTTTTTTTTTTTTCTTATGGGGAGGGGGTTTGGCCAATGACTTTTGTTTTTTTCAGGGGAGGGAGTCTACCCCATGTAGAATGTAAAGTTCTTTGGAATAACTGAAATAATGTTAAGCTATTTTAAACTGACGTGGCCAAGACCTAGCATTATTGGTTTAAAATAATTAAAACATTAAAGAACATTTACCATTAATTGTACTATAGATTAGGGCTGAACGATACATCGAATTTTCTTAGTCATTGCGATATGAACTCGCGCAATGAACACATCGCAACAGACAGCCTGACACGATGAATAATGCCTGGTTCAGATTACAAGATTTTTGTGTCTGTTACCATAGTCACGGTGTCAGATTACACGATTTTGACTCTTGACTCGTGTCATGGACAAGAAACGTCAGACTACACGTTGCTTTCCGGCCAGTCATCGCGTGCCGTCACACGCACACATTCACTCGCTCGCTCACTCACTCACTTGCGCTCACTCACTCACTCGTACACACACACACACACTCGCTCACTCGCACACACACACACGCTCACTCGCGCGCGCACACACACACACGCTCACTCGCGCACACACGCTCACACACACACGCTCACTCGCTCACTGGCGCACACACACACTCACTGTTGCTCGCACTCTCACTCACTCGCGCACACTCACTCTCGCTTACATACTCAACCCGTCGTGGAGGACGCGATATTTTTTTTCCCAGGACGGTAGGGGAAGACTCATGAATATTAATTAGGAAAGTCATCCCTGATTGGTCTTAACCCCAGTGACGGGTAGGTTTAGGGCGGGGTTAGGGGTAGATCATCAGACCTCCAGTGGCGGGTAGGTTTAGGGGTGGGGTTAGGGGTAGGTCATCAGGCCAATCAGGGATGACTTTCCTAATTAATATTCATGAGTCTTCCCCTACCGTCCTGGGAAAAAAAATATCGCGTGGAGGACCGTTAAAAAATTAAACATGCTAGTCTTTCTGTTATGATGTCGTGAAGCATCGCAGACGCAACATAGGTTGTCGCCCACTATGACACTATACGAAATGAAACGATCTAATCTTGCGTCCCAACGCCCCACAACACCCTACGTCAAACGAATCGTGCCAAAATCGTGTAATCTGAACCAGGCAGGTAATAAACGTTTGACCTATCACGCAAAGAACCTATTAAAGTACTAAGACATGGGAACAGTTTAGCTAACATTCACATTTGAATATTTATCGCAAGTCATATCGTCAACGCAATATTAAACAATGTTATCGCACATCGCAGCTTTTCCTCATATCGTGCAGCCCTACTATAGATTCTATGTACTATGCAGGCTCGCCTCTGTTTAAAACTTATTCATTGTTAACCTACAAATGCTTTGTAATTTTATGATTCATAGTAATTTCCTTTTTCTCTTATTAGCCAACTGATGAGGAAGAGGTGGTGAAGGGGATGAATGTTGGACTCTTGGTGGTCACAGAGGAGAACACTGCAAACCTTCTCCCAAAGGAAATAATTGATGTGGCTGTGGTGTTAGAGGAGGAGATTGTGCTTGATGGCTTAAAGGACATGTCAAATGCCTTTGCTGTACTAATGGGGCTTCTTTATGCTCTGGATATCACTTACCCCAAAGAGGTCAAATATACATTTGAAGTACTCCAAAAAGTGCTCATGAAAATTGGTGGCGAGGCATGTTCAGCCAGAGTTCACAGAATAAGGAACAAACTGTTCAGTGTTTAGTGGAAGAGGATTTTACTCTCCCATACTCACACTCACTGACATTCTTACTTGATGTTTTTATTCATCAACTTTGAAGACAAAATCTCAGAAACAAATGTAACTCTTTGCTAGCTCTAATGAAAAGGAGAAAATCATTTTGTTCAAAGATATGCAACTTCAATGTAAGTGTTTATTTTTTATATATGCCGCATCTTTCTCACCTTTTTTACCCCTGACCTGTTTTCATGACTGATAATTGAAGTAATCCATGTGACTCCAGTGGATTAAGCTCAAGTTTATTAAGGGAGTGCTTTGTTTGCACAAAAAAAAAAAAAAAAAAAACAACTTTTGAATGTGCGTTGAAGATTGATAGATTAATATTTTGTAAATATTTTTATTTTTGCACTAAGCACTCACATCGCTTCATAAACTTGAGGTTAAACCACTGGAGTCACATGGATAACTTCAATGATGTCTTTATTACATTTCTGGGGCTTGAAAGTGGTAGTTGCATAGACTGTCAATAGATGGACAAAAAGCTCTCAGATTTCATTAAAAATATCTTAATTTGTGTTCCAAAGACGAATTAATGTCTTACAGGTTTGGAACGACATGAGGGTGAGTAATGACAAATTTAATTTTTGGGTGAACTAACCCTTTAAATGCTGTTTGAGAAATGCTTTTTAATATTCGTTGAGATTTGTTATGAATAGTGGCCTGATATTTTGTGGTTTGCTTGTCAACAGTTTTCTCATTTCATTCACTTTATGAGGAGGTTGTACATACTCGCATACTCCATACTTGTATTGTTTTATTGAACAGACAAAATATTGTTTTGAGCAAATGATTTTCATGTGTAATGTTCATTAAATGGGTTTTTTGTTTTTAATTCTATTGCACTTAATTCAAGCTGATGTTAATGTCATCACACTGACATTTGTTTATTCTCACACATGCTTGACATTTATAGCAGCAGCTTGTATCCTGTTGCTTTAATGTTTTTAATTTTTTTTCAAACAGCAGTTAATTCTGTCATAGGCCTACTCATTTATACTAAGATATACTTGTCAGACAATTCAATGAATTAATATTTTTGTGAATGTTATAATAAATGTTAAAGTTATGGTTTATTTGTGCTCTGTTATTCCAGAATTTGTTTTAACAAAAAAGCTTTTGTCATGTTAAATTGTGTTGAAGTTGGCTTAACTCATAATTTTAAGGCAACCGTGTAAACTTCTTAGTTAATTGTTACAACAAACTATATGTAGTTAAGATTACGTTGAGTTAACTTAAAATAGTTTGTTCATATAATATTGAATTAAGTTGAGTGAATTTAAATTTGTAAGTTAACTTAATCCCTTTGATTGCTTGAATAAGTTGATACAATATTTAATCCTAAGTTATGACAAAAAAAAAGTTAAGTTAAAAAATAATCTTTGATTCAAATAACAAAATAATAGTTGAAACAACAAAATCACTTGTTGTAAAAACTCACATTTTTAGTTTCAATGAACTCAAAATTTTAAGGCAACCAGGTAACTTACTTTTTTTAGTCAAACTAACAAATCATTTTTACAGTGAATTAATCGTGAGGAAGTCATTCAAATATTTAAAAACACAACAGACAGACGAGTAATGCTTTAAATGCAGGTGATTTATTTAATAAGTAATTGCATTTAAACTATGGAAAAATACATTTGATTGTTATTTGAAGTAATAAGTCTTTCTTTTCTTTTTTTAGTGCCCTTTTTGGTCCTTCCGCCCCTGACCCTGGTCTGTGCATGCCACTGGTTCTGACGTCACATTTTTTGCGGAAATCACAATGGCTTGTGAAAAGGCACAGTTACTTTATGCAGACAGTGTGTATTTGTCTGTGGATTGACTGTTCTGAAACGTATATGGTATTTAGATTAGAGCCCTGCACGGGCCTAGCCTGGCTAACGTCAGACCAAGTCTCATTGAGACTTGGTCTGGGAACTACGTGCGCATTTTCTCGTATTTGAGGCGTGGTTTACGAATGCCCAGAGCCGTTTATTGGGCGCTATGAATGTCTATCAAATGCGCCTGTATGTAGCTCATAGCCAATCGCTTCAATTATACCAGATGACGTATGTAGAGTGAGAGAAATTCGACGAGGAAAAAGACGATGGGTCAAAGATTTATTTGTACACGATGGCGTTTAGCGAATATTACCGTTTGTGCAAGATAAACATGAGGGTAGAAGGTAACGTCGAGTCTGATATAAACAAACTGCTTCGGTGTCGTCATCATCTTGCTGCTCCCTCCCCGTTCTGTGATTGGTTCCCTTTTTCAGGGGAAAAATTGTCCCATGGTGTCCAGACTGCCTAGCAGCGTGAATAGAATCGCGCTGCGAGCAAGGCAGTATGGGGAAACCCAGGCTAGCACGGGCCTCAAATCTAGGCCCGAGCCCGGCCCTGGCCCGAGACGCTCAGGCCCTAGCCCGACCCGTGTCCGACAGCTCATCAGAATTATCAGCCCGAGTCCGACCCGAGCCCGTTTTTTTTTTTTTTTTTTTTACACAGCGGCGGCAGCCTGCCCTATTTGCAGCCATTAAAATAGTTAATTTTTGTTAGTTAGGTTTATTTTAATTTCTTTATTAAGTTAATTTAGACAAATATTTGGAGAATTTTTTTTTTTTTTAAAAACATGTTTGATCAATTTAGCCTCTCAAATCAACGCTAATACTTTACTTGGCTACAATAAAATCCATAGAGATAAAACACTTCAAGCATATCACACAGACAGTTCGTTTAATGTTTTTTTATTAAACCACAGTGAGTAAATTTTTTTTTAAATACTAAGGCAGGCTCAGGCTGCTCGCAACAGCGCTCGCAAACGAAATGAGCAACAGCCTACAAAACAAATTAAATTAAATAAATTATAAACAAACTTGCAGGTTATCTTACCTCAAAAATGCACCACAACATGGCCATTCTTTTTTCCAATAGTTTCCAACAGTTAAACGAAAATAAAGTCCAATCAAACGAAAAACATCAGTAGTTTCCAACAGTTAAACGAAAATAAAGTCCAATCAAACGAAAAACATCAGTAGTTTCTAACAGTTAAACGAAAATAAAGTCCAATCAAACGAAAAGTTAGAACTGTCTCTTACAGAGCATCGTGGAGAAAAAGAATAGCATCCACAGTGGAAGGTTTTAACCCAGTCCTCCTCTCTTCTATCACTCTTCCCGCTGCGCTGAAGACACGTTCGCTGCTGCTGCTGCTGGCGGGGACACTAAACACAGAGCGAGCCAGTCTTGACAGTCGCGGTAGCAGGGTCTCATGCTGTTTCCACCAGAGCAACACATCTCGTCCATCACCTTCCATGTTGTGATTGAGGCGCATGTATTGCTGTACTTCATCGTCGTCATCCTCGTCCTGCTCCACAATGTTTTCCCACTCTTCCTCACACTCGGCCAGCGCTCTCTTCTTTGCTGCATGGTCCGCAGCAACAGGTGCAGACACAGAAATGCTCGCCGCTGCATGAATCATCATTATTTTATAATTATTAGTTGGCCAAGTAGGCTATGATTAATACATTAATTAGAGGCCTAGCTACTAATATAATAAGTGACTTGGTATGGTTGCAGGTGCAAATAAAGTGAAATAATAATAATAATAATAATAATAGGCCTGATAATAATAATAATAATATTAATAGTAATACACACACTTAAAAGAAAATCTCACCGGCTGCTTGATCCGCCCCTTGCACCGCCGTACCCTCATCTCTGAAGCGGGCTATCTGACGTTTGGCCAGCTGAAAGATGTCATCCCTCTCTGCATTGGTAAACATCCTTAACTGACTGAACTTAGGCCATAAGAATATGGCCAGTTTGTGAAGAGGCTGGATGTGGACTTTCTTTATTATCCACTCAAGGTGTCGTTGGCGGATAATCGCTTGGGAAGGAGTGTCCGACACATCTGGCTGGCAATGGTGTTTCAGCTTGTGAAGCCAGGGCACGACGAGGTTCAGTGTTGGGTATTTATCCCCCTCCAACTCCCTTTGTGCGTCGTAGAACGGGCGCAGAAATTGCACCAGGAAAAACAGCACATCAGGGGACACATCGTGTAGTCGCTGGCTCTCACCTCGGCTCTGAAGTATCTCCTGTAACTCTGCGTAGACTGACTCAATTGACTCCAGGGTGAGAAATACGGTGCTAAATCTGGTTTCTGCCATCTGTTTGACAGTTTTTGACAACCGGCTTGTCAGACCTGACTGCTTTAAATATCGGACTAAAGCCTTGGCGGCCTGCAGGGTCTCTGCTACTTCTGGGACCGTTTCTGAAAGCTCATCTGGGGTCAAGGCATGCCGGAGGACAGTGTTGTACAGGTGGTCTTGACAGTCCTGGCGCCGGTATGGGCGTAGAGCGGCAACATAATTAGCGCCCTGATCGGTTACCCAGACAACAGAATTCATCACTGAAGCATCAAATCCAAGGACTGAGACCAATTGCTGCTGCAACTCTTTTCGAATATTTTCTGCTGTTTTGGCCTCGTTTGGGAAGCTTGTTGTGGTGAGTACCCTGCTCTTCATGTCATATTGTGGTGTGACATAGTGACATGTGATTGACATGTAGCTTATTTTACGGTGATCATCCGTCCACATGTCAGTTGTCATGCCCACATTTATCAACGACATGACCCCCTTGATTTCTTCAACCACGTCCCCTCTCTTAGCAGTCGCCAGTTCTTTGCACTTTCGGGAGATTGTGGTGGGGTCAGGGAGTAAACTTGTTGCTGACAGACGTCCATGGGCTGCGCCTACATTTATTAGCTCTTGCGCTAACTGGATGAAACCGTTCCCTGCTACCGTTTCAAATGACCGAATGTCCATACAACAGAAATTCACGCATTTATCTGTGATCAGTGATTTCACCGTAGAGGGAGTTGGTTTTGCAAGGAAATCACTCACACTCATTTGTTTGCTGCTGCTGGTTGGCCCGCTACCGCTACATCCACCACGCTCAAAATGTCTTTGTAAATGAGATGATCCCGTCTTCTTACTATCGTAGCTTAGCACAGCCTTGCAAATTGTACATTGTGCATAACCAGTTGGCTCATCATTTAAGGTTGTCACGATTTGAAAAACAGCCCAGAAGTTTGCCTTTCCTCTGGTGTTTTTTACCGTTTTAAGTTGGCCATCTGCGATTTTTCTCTTAATATTTTCCATTTTTAGCACATGAGGTGAATCGTGGGTCGCGCCGCTGACGAGAAACCTTCTCTGTGTGCGTGGCGAGTGCGTGAGACTGTCATGTCAGTCATACGTCAGTATAATTATAAGATTATGAAAGTTATGAGGTTATGAAATGTCTTATGTTTGTTTTTCTATCGTCGATGTCGACGTCAACTTCTTATATATTTTTGAATTAATGTCTAAAAATATAAAAAGAAGGATAACCCAAAAAAGGCCCGAGGCCCGGCCCGCATTTGAACTACGACGTGAAAATTGGCCCGAAGCCCGGCCCTAGGGGCGTAAATAAGTCGGGGCCCGTCGGGCTCGGGCTGAAATGCAGGGCTTTAATTTAGATAGCCCCTAGACCTCTGTTATCAGTGTGAAGTTTCCACAGTCTGTGTTGGTTTGGGGAGCCATGTCATCGGCTGGTGTTGGTTCACTGTGCCGTCAACTCAACGCAGCCGTCTACCTGGACATTTCCAGAGCACTTCATGCTTCCTTCAGCAGACAAGCTTTATGGAGATGCTTCCTTCATTTTCCAGCAGGATTTGCACCTGCCCACACTGCCAAAATAACCAAAACCTGGTTCAATGACCATGGGATTACTGTGTAATTACTGTGTGATTTCATGTAATATTCTAATTTTCTGAGATTTTGATTTTGTGGTTTTCACAAGCTGTAAGCCATAATCATCAAAATTATAACAAATAAAGGCTTGAGATATCTCACTTTGCATGTAATGAGCCTATATAATATACAAGTTTCACTTTTTTAATGGAATTACTGAAATAAATCAACTTTTTGATGATATTCTAATTATATGACCAGCACCTGTACATTTATTTTTATTTATTTTTTCTCAAGTGACATACTGTTCATTCAATAAATTATTCCAAGAAAATATACAGCACTTAAGTCTCTTTCATTCATATCAAAATCCTCAAGGTCATTAAAAGTACAACATATTTACTATACAAACTGTAAACCAAGTATCTCACAAAACAAGTGACATACTGTTCATTCAATAAATTATTCCAAGAAAATATACAGCACTTAAGTCTCTTTCATTCATATCAAAATCCTCAAGGTCATTAAAAGTACAACATATTTACTATACAAACTGTAAACCAAGTATCTCACAAAACAAGTGGCATACTGTTCATTCAATAAATTATTCCAAGAAAATATACAGCACTTAAGTCTCTTTCATTCATATCAAAATCCTCAAGGTCATTAAAAGTAGGCTAAAACATACTAAACAAACTGTAAACCAATGTAAAAGTAATAAGGCAGTGAGGTGTTTTAGGCATATAAGACGTAACTCAACATATTTACTTTTGTAACTGCTTTAAAAAACATAAAATAATTAGCCTAAAATACCTCGTTGTCTTATTGGAAGTACTCAAGATATTCACAACTCCAGCGACTGTTTGTGCAACTCTAATTTTAATTTATCTCTCTGAAGCTGTAAAACTTCAATCTCGAGCAGCAATTTCCTCTCTTCCAGTTCAAGATTTCTGTATTGTTTGTCTAGCACCATTGACATAGTTGTTCCTCTCGACACCGATGGGAAAACAGCTGTAGCTGATGCTGACGCTGACTCAGACTCTTCATCTTCCGTCCCCTCCCGTCTCTCACCCGGCTCCTCCTCCACTGCCTCACTTCGGTCCCAAGTCAAAGACAGGGTCACTAAAAATAAGTAGACATAACATTACCTTACTTGCTTCATGAATCCGATCCCTACATTATATATATTGCAGACCTAGAACATAGGTTCCTTGTATTATAGGCTGAGTCATTACGTTGTTTACGTTTATTTGCCGGCTAGCAAGCTTACCGTTCACATTAGCACACATCAACTTAACTTTATTAGCATCAACTTCGACGACAATGAAGCAAAACTTTAAACTTTTAAAACTTTTTTTTTTTTAAAACAATCACCCGCTGTTACCTGAATTCTCCTCTCGACTGTTTGTCTCTTCCTCTTGACAAGGCAGGGTGCTGCTGTCAGTGGCTGAGGGAACTCCGCCGGTAACGTCAATGTTGACGCCACACACTCCACTTTCCCGTCCTCCGCTTATCCCCCAGAACATAGGCGACTGTCCACCATAAATGTTCATCACCATTTCAGTGGTGTCTTTAAGTTTCTCTTGGGGTCCTCCTCCCGTTTTTGGGTATTTCCTCTTAAATATTTCTTTTTTGGCATCTTGTTCCATGTTTTTGTATCTTTTCTGTACGTCTTTAACGCTCCGCTCAACGATCGGATTAACGCTGTTAACTGTCATAGCAATCTTTTTCCAAATTAAACATTTTTTCTTGTTACTACATTCTCCGCTGAATTTCCCAAGTAAAATGTCCTTGTAACTGTTATACTCCTCCAACAAACACATATTTTCCGCTGGGGTAAACTGCACTGAGCGGTTGAATGCGCTTACTCGATCCGCCATGTTTTTTGTTTTGAAAAGTGTCTTACTTTACCCAGAATGCATTGCAGTGTAGTCCTACTTAAGATAGTCGGAGTCTGAAGTGCTTTGTGCAACGGTCTGATTTAGATGTCTATCTGAAGTCTGACTATCTACTATATCTAAGCCATAGTCAAAGTCTATCTTTGTGAAACCAGGTGCAGGCCACAATATGACGATTATCTCATCATTAACCTGATCACATTTTCTCTCTGACTTTCATACTATAACATTTGTGTTATATAACCACACAGTTAAGGCAGTCAGAGTAAATCTAAAGTTAAAAAGTCAAGTGTCAAGAGCCCAACTAAAGCAAACACTCATCTCCATAATGGTAACTTCAAACTTTATTATTTTCAATAAAACATCAACGTCTAAACCTCTGGTAATTCTAAATAATTAGATTACAGGAAACCACAGCTGGCAGGTTTTTATTTTTATTTTTTTATATAAAAGTTCAGTTCAATGTTCAATGCCATAAAACCTAAAATATTACTACCGTATTTTTTACGGTAAAGCACTTGCAAGCTGCTAGTTTTTTACCGTAAACTTTAGTTCAGTGCCGTAAAAGCAAAAAAAATTCTACCGTATTTTTTACGGTAAAGTACTGGCAACCACAGCTGCCAGTTTTTTTCCGTAATATTTAGATCACTGACGTAAAACCTAAAATATTGCTACCGTATTTTTTACGGTAAATCGCTTTCAACCAGCTGCCAGTTTTTTACCGTAAACTTTAGTTCAATGCCGTAAAACATAAATATTTATACCGTATTTTTTACGGTAAAGTACTGTCAACCAGCTGGCAGTTTTTCACCGTAATTTTTAGTTCGATGATGTAAAACTTTGTAAAATTAGTAAACATTTGCTACCGTATTTTTTACGGTAAGGTACGGTAAATGCAACGGTAATTTTTTTTTTACAGTATACTTCCAAAATCCGTACATTTAACAGTATATTAATGTAAAATTACATGAAATGTCCCGTGAGAGCTATTACAGTTTTTCACTGTATATAGCAGTGGTTCTCAATTCCAGTCCTCGTGACCCACTGCTCTGCACATTTTGTATGTCTCCCTTATTTAACACACCTGAACCAGATCATCAGCTCATTAGGAGAGACTCCATGAACTGAACTGAGTGTGTCAGATAAGAGAGACATACAAAATGTGCAGAGCAGTGGGTCACGAGGACTGGAATTGAGAACCACTGGTATATAGTAAGGGTACATACCGTTAAGGAATTAACATTTTTTTTCCGTTGCTTTTTTACAGTTTTTTACTGTTAAAATTACGAACATTTTTAACAGTGTACAGTAGGCATAAACGGCACTCAACTTGACAGCATCAGGGCCGTGTTTACACGGCGGCGGCAGCCGTAGGGATTGCGAATTCCAATTCCGTCAAATTGCTGGTTTCGTTCCAGATCCTCGTCGGCTTCGCATTCCAAATGCACTCGATTAACTCATTGGCCGGGTTACTTCTCTGGATGCCATCTTCTCCACCGCATCTGCTGTCCCCACTGTCGGCCATAATCAACATAAAGCACTCCCGCCCAACATACGTGCCAATCATCAGTCTAGTTTCTTCCCGCCGAACACCTGAAGCTGATTTATTCAATTCAATTCAAATTTATTTGTATAGCGCCTTTCACAATACATATTGTCTCAAAGCAGCTTTACAGAGAGTGCATTTCAGAAATGTACATAGAAAAATACAGTTAGTGTAATCATGTATTAATTTAGGGCGTAACATATCGCCAGCGTTGAGTCGTCTCTTCACAGGCGTCGAGTCGTCTCTTCGCGGGTGTTGGGGCATCTGAAGGTTCCATGAGAGGCTGGATACAAACTGGAGCTGACAAACTCTATAAATACAGTTAGTTCCAAAATCTAAAGACAAAACTTTAGACAAACTCTAAAAATACAGTTAGTTAATCATGTATTAATTTAGGGCATAACATATCGCCAGCGTTGAGTCGTCTCTTCACAGGCGTCGAGTCGTCTCTTCACGGGTGTTGGGGCATCTGAAGGTTCCATTAGAGGCTGGATACAAACTGGAGCTGACAAACTCTATTTAAACTCTATTCTGTCGATTCAGTTTTACGACAGAAAAGCAGATGGGAAATAATTAGCATAGCTGCTGTTCATAATATTAATGCATTCGATATGATTCAACTGTAGTATAAAAGGCAGTAATATGCGAACGCTTGGCTAAAGAGATGCGTCTTTAATCTATTTTTAAACTGGGACAGCGAGTCTGAGCCTTGAACAATATCAGGAAGGCCATTCCACAGTTTAGGAGCTAAATGTGAAAACGCCCTCCCTCCTTTAGTGGACTTAGATATCCTAGGAATGACCAGAAGCCTCGAATTTAGTGATGTTAAAGAGCGCGATGGATTGTAGGACGATAGAAGATCCGTTAAATACCCAGGAGCTAAGGTCAGTAGTAATACTTTGTAATTGATACGGAACTTAATAGGTAACCAGTGTAGAGATGATAGAATTGGTGTTATATGATCATATTTCCTTGATCTAGTAAGAACTCTAGCAGCTGCATTTTGGACTAACTGTAGCTTGTTTATTGAGGATGCAGGACAACCAGCTAATAAAGCATTACAGTAATCTAGTCTCAAGCTATATTACATATTTATTATATTTTACCTATATCATTAAAATATTATAACGTTGTTATTATTAAAAACGCATTTTTAATTTGAGATGTTATTTTTAACCTTATAATAATAATAGGCTACCAGCTGACAGGGCTCGGTATGTTTACAGAATAAGGTGAGATTTCTTTTTTCTTTTTTTTGACATAGCACATTAACGTATCTACTGTAGCCTACATTTATCCAAAGAAAATGATATTGAATCAAGATCAGAATCAAATCACAAGAATTGAATTGAAATTGTGAAATTTGTGTCAAGCAATAATAAAAAACAGTCATTGTACCATGTAAACATTGTGTTGTCACTAAACTTAAATAAAATTCTGTTTAGTTACCAAATGTTTTCACAATCACAATACACTTATTGTGATGCAAGGTTTTTTTGTTTTTTGTTTTTTTTTTACATCCCCCCCCCCCCCCAATCTACCTATTTTATGTTATGCTAAGTTATGTTACGTTACATTTTCACTGTTTACAAAGGCAGGCCCTGCCATCTTGTCTTTTTGGCTTGTTGTTTCTAATTGCACTTTAACCCCAAGGGGGATCAAAACCCAGAAGGGAAAATCAAAACAAAATTAAGTTAAAACTTGTTTTGAACAATTTATTTGTGTCATCTGCAGATTGATTTTAAGTAGGGGAAAAAATATATATATTTAAATCGTAAATCAAAACTGTCCCATGTTCCAAGGATATTCTTTTAAAATGGCAAAAAAAAATTGTATTCATTTGAAGTTATGTTCTACCAACATTATGAGGACATTAAAAACAAAAACTTCTACAAACAATTTATAAATATTTTTGTGTTAACTTTTTGAGAACATTATTAACGACCAGATAACTTTTGAATGAATGTTCTATTAATGTTACTGGAAGAACATTTGCTCATAATTTGAAAGAAACTTCGCAGAATGTTAGAAAGTTCTCCGTTATCTGGGATGCTAAAAAGTGAGACTGATAAGAGTTAACAGGTTTAAAGTGAAAACCACAAAATGCTATCTACTGTCAAATGTAAAGTTAAGACTAGAGTAATATTTAATAAAGACAAAAACAAATTAAAGTAAATGAAATGTTTATTTCTTCAGCAGGCAGAAAACAAGCACTGTGCAACATCAGAAATCACTACAGATCAACACCTACAACAGGAAGTGAAAAAAAAAATGAATCCATTTCACAGACTTCATCTTGAAGCCAGACATTACAATAAACTGAGAGCTACAGATTTTCATCGGTTAATATCTGCACATTCCTTACAGTCCCATGAGTCTTGTGCTGAAGAGGAGCTGGTTCAGACTTTCATACAAAAACTACTGATGATGAACTACAGAGCAAGATACATTAAAACTAATGAGACCAATGAGGAAAGTAACAATGAACAAGGCAGCTATGATTCATTAAGACAAGATTCTGAGGATTTTTTTTCAAATGTATGGTCAGTGTCTAATGAAGAAATATATAAATCTGAGCGAATTCACCCAATGGATGTTCAGATGGCTGTGTTTCATTGTGCTGATGGTTTCCTGAAGCAGCTGATGGCCACTAAACTCTCCCAGTGTCAGTACGCTCTGCCTCTGCTTGTTCCTGATCCATTCACACAACAGATTGAGTTTCCTCTCTGGACATTCAGACACATCAACAAGAGCTGGAAGAGGAGAAACACCAACAATGAGATCATCAGTCAAACCCATCCGGTCTACAAGGCACAAAATCCAATGGTGTTTTTCTTCAGGTTTGGCTCTGTGTCTTCATCCAAGTCTCAGCTGATGAACAGTCTGATCAATGAGAAACACAACACTTTCTTCCACAGGAACTGCCCAGGTAGCAGCAGAACCAGAGTCCTGATGGATGGAGTGGTGGAGATCGCCTGGTTCTGCCCCTCTGGATCATATGATGATAAATTCACGGACTGTGTTGCGTTCTGTAATCTACACGGTGATGCAGGAGATCATGAGAAACAGCTGCAGATCCTCACTGAAATGGCCTCAGTCAATGTTGTTCAACTATCACAAGTGGACAAGAATGACAAAAGCATGATAAAACTTGACCAACTCTACAAGGACTCAAAGCCACTCATTTGTCTTTTTACAGAGGATGAATCTACTTTAAAGAAGATGAAGAAAGGGAAATTCAAGATTGGTCTGAAAGACAGAAATCAGTCAGAAGTATCTGAAGAACTCAGAAGAGCTATAAATGACTGTCTTTCAGAATCATCTTCCACTTTCAGACTTGAAGATGTGTCTAAACACTCAGACATCAGAGTAGATGAGGAAGATGATGAAGACTGCAGGAGAGGACGAGAAGCAGCACAGCAGATGATGAGTTTACTGGAGAAGAAAGATCTGACAGAAATCAAAGAATCATTTCTGCCTCATCAGGGGAAACTGTGGCGTCAGTGGAGTCAGAAGAACAAAGAACTACATCGACCTCGAGCAAATGAGACAGAAATGGACATCAGTAGAAAACAAACTGAGATGAAGTATATCCGTGAACAGCAGCATGAATCTGACATCAGTGATTTCATGAAGTTCTTCATTAAGGAAATGAACACAGACACTGGAGATAAGATCTATTTCATCAAATGGCTAGGAATACGCCTGGATGAATATATCTCAGCTGACCTTTCTGATCTACATCATAAGTGTAATGAAAAATGGTCAATGGTCCTAAAAATGAAAGAGAAGTATGATGAACCAGAAAAACTGACAGCTAAACAAGCAGAACTTGAGAGAATATCTGGGAAACTTCAAGCTGCAGCCTTTGGTGTGGAGCACATCATGAGGGAGATCGGTCAGATCTATGAATCATGTTCATCTGTGAAGAAGAACAAGAAAGATCTGCAGTTTGACTTTTCTTCTCTCCCGAGTGTTGCAGCAGAGATGATGATCTCTGGATTTCCACTGGAGCTGATGGATGGAGATGCTGCTCATGTTCCTGTGATCTGGATCTCTGCTGTTCTAGATAAACTCATCCAGAAACTGGGAGACCAGAGAGTCTTTGTGCTGTCAGTTTTAGGGATTCAGAGCTCTGGGAAATCCACCATGCTGAATGCCATGTTTGGACTCCAGTTTGCCGTCAGTGCTGGCAGGTGCACCAGAGGAGCTTTCATGCAGATGGTCAGATTGTCAGACGAGATGAAAACACAGATTAACTTTGACTATATTCTGGTTGTTGACACTGAGGGTCTTCGTGCTCTAGAACTGGCTGGAAGATCAACAAGACATCATGACAATGAATTGGCCACATTTGTTGTTGGTCTTGCTAATTTAACCTTGATAAATATCTTTGGAGAAAACCCATCTGAGATGCAGGAAATTCTTCAGATTGTTGTTCAGGCCTTCCTGAGGATGAAGAAGGTCAGACTGAATCCCAGGTGTGTGTTTGTACATCAAAACGTCTCAGACGTCACAGCTGGAGAGAAAAACATGGAGGGAAGGAGACGACTGATGCAGACACTGGATGAGAAGACAAAACTCGCTGCTGAAGAGGAAGACTATGATGCAGAACATTTCAGGGATGTTATTGACTTTGACGTTCAGAATGATGTGAAGTATTTTGCTCAGCTCTGGGAGGGAAACCCACCGATGGCACCACCAAACCCAAAGTACTGTGAGAATATTCAAGAACTAAAGAAAACTATTATGTCTCATGCCTCAAAGTCACATGGAATAATGCAAATAGACTTAAAAGATCGTATTAAAGATCTCTGGGAGGCTTTACTGAAGGAGCAATTCATCTTCAGCTTCAGAAATTCTCTGGAGATTTCAGCCTACAGGAAACTGGAGACCGAATACAGCAAGTGGTCCTGGAGTCTTCACAGTGCCATGATGGAAACCGAGAACAAACTACACATCCAAATAGAAAATGAAGCAATTCATGAGGTTGAGGAAACTGATCTTCAAACTGAACTGAAGACGACAAGTGAAGAAGTGGAGAAATCAATGTCAGAATTCTTTGAGAAAGACACAGATGCAGATATACTGATTCAGTGGAAATCATCATTTGAAATTAAAATAAAAGAGATTCAGGAAAACATTGTGAGAGAAACAAAGAAGAAATTAAACGGGATTCTTCAGCAGCGAGACCTGAAGAAAACCATTGAATCTCAGAGGAAACATCATGAAAACACTCTCTATGAAAAGAGCAAAGAACTTGCCTTAAAACTCAAAGACAAAACAAATGATGAAGAAACACTGAAGAAAGCGTTTGATTCGTTTTGGGAACAGAGTGTGAATAGGATTGTCTCAGACACTCCTCCAATCAAAGACATTGACATAATGAGAGATGTGAGAGATATCCTCAGTGATGTCTATGAAAGTGCTCCTGTAGACCACATTAAAGAGAACAGTGAGTTTGCCAAGATTTTCACTGTGTTGAGTTATTGTGAATATGTTATTTTCAAAAAGTCCACAAAAAAGGGGGTTAGAGAGGTGGTAAAAGGTGCTTACAGAAAAGTTCAAAAAACATTTGGACGCAGTCGAACTCTGTCTCCAAAGAAGGAAGCTGAAATCAAGTCATTAATCACAGACGTTGCTCAGCAGACAGACAAGATGATTCAGTCATTTAACATTACAAAGATGGGCTACAACATCAGCTGCATTCAACAAATCACAGGTTACATCAAGAATAGAGTAACAGAACATCAGAAAAGATCTGTGGAATATGAGTTCAAGAAAGAATTCTTTATTGATTTGGTTCTTTCCATCTGTAAGAGAGCAGAGCAGATGATCACTGACCAACACACACTGTTTAAGGAAGCCAATGATCCTGTTCTCTATTTAGAGAAGAAGCGAGAAGAGTACTATAGTATTTTGCAGAAATACTGTCATGGAGCAACATCAGCTCCCATTTTTGGAGAGATCATCTGTCAGAAACTTAAAGAGCCCATTGAGCAGACTGTCTACAAAAAGACTGCCAGAGATCTGGCAGGTGAAATGAAAACAAACTGTGAATCACTAAATGGAAACAGATCAAATCTGGAGAAACACATCCTGAAGACACTGGCTGAAGAGGAGGATTTTGTCAAATACATGGATTACATTGATAATCCCAGCCATCACTTCAAGAGTTTCATCAGAGATGAAGTCAGTCAGTACATCACTGATAAGTTCAGTGTCACTGTTTTCAAAATGAAGAAGAACATTAAACTCCTACAGCAGAAGATCATGAAAGCAGCACATAAATCTACTCAACATGTTCAAGTGAACGGAGATGTTGGTTTGTGGTTGAAGAGTTTCACACAGCAGCTCTCAGGTGTGCTGATCTTCTCTGAAAAAGACCTCAGTGGAGTTAAACATGATAATGTTGATGATTTCATCCTCCTAGAAGATGTGATAAGAGACAAGCTTCCTGCTATAATTTCTGACATCATCAGTAGATTCAACACAAAGACATTTCCAGTAATGTTGGACAGTAAGTTCAGGCCAGATGAGCTTCTGATTGAACACTTCTCTCAGTGCTGTTGGGTTCAGTGTCCGTTCTGTGGAGCCGTCTGCACCAACAGCATAGAAAACCATCATGGAGATCACAGTGTTGCTTTCCATCGTAGTATTGGACTTCATTACGACAATACATGCAACTTGTCTACTCATATCTGCACATCAGCAGTAGCAAACAGCACTCTATATTTTCATCCCAAAGATTCAGATGATAATGTCCTCTGGAGAGAATACAGAACAGCAGGAGGAGTTTATGCAGACTGGAGCATCACCCCTGATCTCACCGAACTGCCCTACTGGAAGTGGTTTGTCTGCAGATTCCAGAAAGATCTGGAAAAATACCACAAGAAAACATTTGAGGGGGAAGGAGAGATTCCAGATGAATGGAGAAAATACACAAAACAAGAAGTTATTGAGAGTTTGGATAATGACATGTAAATCGAACAAGTAAAATACGTTTCTTATGTTTTTTTTTACTCACAGAACACTTTGAAATGAGTATCTGTTCGTCGCGTCATTGAGTCTGATATCATATAAACCTCAGTTCACAGAATACCTATATATATAATATAAAAGTATATTCCTCACATCAGTATCTGTGAAGCAATCTCTACACTGTTAACCCTTGCTGTAAAAAAAGGCCAAATTCTGACAATATCATACCATTTTCCATTAAAACAGTAATATACCGTAGAAAATAAAACTAGCCTACAGGAATATACTGTGAATTAACAGTGCTCAAAATCGACACTCAGAGGCTGTTTTCCCAATCACACCCTATACCCTCATTCACTATTCCCTACATTAGTTCACTAATATAGTCCACTTGACAGAGTGAATGTAAAGACGTGAGTGAATTGAGACACTGATGAACACATGATATGCAGAATCACTGAAGGACAGAGAAACAAGAACAGACAAAAGAGAAACACAAGAACTACAACTGACTCCAGCCACTGAGCGTGAAACCAGTTTACAAACCAGTTTAACATTATTTCTTTCATACAAAAGTTATTGTTGAGAATTAACAGATATTTAGTTGTTGATGTTTTATTGAAAATAATAAAGTTATTTTCACCATGATGGAGAGTTTTAGTTGGGCTCTTGAACCATTGACTTTATTATATCAGTTTCTCTCTGACTGCTTTAACTGTGAGTTTATAAAACACATTTGTTATGGCAAGAAAAAGTCAAGAGAAAGATGATAAGGTGTTTAAGACTGTTTTAATGATTACATAATCATAATCATGGACATGTCTGTTTCTCTGATCTTAACCAGTGTTTAAGCTTTGTATTTATGGGTATTTCATATTAATCATATATCTGTATATCTTTAACGTGAAATACAGCAATGTTTCTGTATTCAGTTATTCTGAAGAATATTGAAATAATGTTGTGCTTTAAAATATTTTGAGCTCTTGTTTCTCTTAGACACACACAGACATCAACAATCAGCACATGAATCTCAACAATGGTGACAATAAAAACGTTCATGTCGCAATGCATGCTGGGTTCCAGATTAGTATAAAACTCCCAGCATGAATAAATAAATAAAAATAAATTATTGCCACCATTAATGAGAGACATATGCAGATGTTTGATATCTCTGTGTTTCTACAAGATGTTGAAGCTCTGTTTCTTTTATAGGCTGTACATTATGTGTTAAAAAAATTATCATCATAACTTATTACTGTAGTTTCACACTGGTGGTAATATAACTCTTTTGATACAGGATTAAATTCTGAAAGAGATTTAGTGTATGAACAGGCTATACAATGATTTTTTTAATCATAATCAGTATAACTGCAATCATCCACAAACCATGTGTGTGCACAAACACAGTTCAATCAGCCAGTGAAAACCTAAAGTTAAAAAGTCAAGGGTCAGCATCCCAATTAAAGCAAGCACTGATCTCTATAATGGTAACTTCAAACCAAACATTTTCAATTAAACATCTCAATAACAACTTCTGTAGATGTATGACAGAAATAAAGTCATACTGTGTTAATAATGTTTGTTCTTGTGTTTCTCTATTTTCTGTTCTTGTGTTTCTCTTTCCTTCAGTGATTCTGCTTGTTAACAGCAGGCATTATTCACTAATGCTCAACAATCACTTATTTCACTTATTCACTTATTATTCAACATATTCACTTAATTATCTCACTGCAACACTGTCTCAATGTTACTTGTTACTCTTTGTAGTGTGGATTTTCCTGTGGGGTTGAAAGGGTTAACAGTGTAAGATAAAAAGACACACCCACAAAATGTATTTTAACAGTAATAAACTGTAAGTTATAAAACAGGTTTATACTGGCAACACTGTTGCCAGTAGTTTACTGTAAAATTTATTTTTTGGGTCACCATTGTGCAGAAGAGTAGAGCCTGTGCTTCAGTCCAGGAGAAGATCTACAAACACTGATGATACGCTGCATGTTGCTTTATTTAACAGGCGGTGATGTGTCGTTGCTGATACAGTGGAAATCTCTTTATGTTCAATAGTTTTTTAGTGGTCTCAAATGAAAGAAGTTCACAGTAATACTTTGCTCACATTATTTATGCATTACAAATTTTAGTTAATACATGAAAGTTGGTCAATTTAAGGCAGTCGGTTTCTGCAAGTGAAATTAGTTAACTTGAGTTTTAATTTAGTGCATTTTTACAGTAACATACTGTAGATTACAGTAAAGAACTGTACAATTAACAGTATATTACTGGCAACAGTGTTGCCAGTATTTTACTGTAAAAAAAACCCGGTAAGGTCTAACAGTGCATCTGTGGATTTTGAAACACTTCTAGCGTCGACATGCAGACAAATCCACAAATAAGTGGACTCCACCCACCGTTTACTCAAGCCAATCAGATAATGGCCACACTGAGCTGACCAATCATAGCACTTTACATTTGTTTGTGAATCTCAATCTATTCATTTGGAATAATGCAACAATCCTACCCACATAGTATGTACCCTCACAAAAACGTTTAAGTGTGCTATAGTATATGTTTAGTTTTGAACTTAAAATATTAAAGCATACTTTATAATTTAAAATAGATTTACAGTAGTAGCATTAAATCATATTTTGAATATGATGGTTTAATTATAAATGTGGTGATTATCTCTAAGGTGGACACCCAACTTAATATATATTTCCCATCTGAATCTAACCATGCCATGTCAACAAATGGAAAAGCCAGCCAGCTGTTTATTATCATGTTAATTATTGTGCCTTTTACATATTCTTCCGTTATTGAAGAACTGTATTTTAATTACCTCGAACAAAACTGAAAATCATTAACAAGACCTTAGTCTCAAAATACATTCAATAATTTTAGAGATTTTTATTTGCTACTTAAAAAAAAAACATCAGATATTATATAAATTTAGCACAGCAGTGATCGTGTCAAGGATCAGACAAATTTCTTGAAAAGTGGATGTTTATGAAAGTTCTGCGGCAAGTTTCTGTACCATTTAGTGGTTTAGAGAAAAATCCAATCAAAGGAGCCTTTTTACCTATGCGCCTTTAGTCCAGTTGTACCCTCCAGTTACAGTACAAATGAAAAAGTAGTTGCAAACTAGTTGTACACAAAGTTTACTACGGCTACACTTAAAGTATACTTAAAAATATACTTTTATACTCTAAAGAGTGGGCCAATTTAGTCACAATCAATATTGAAAGTATACCTCTTGTAAATTGGTATTACTTACTAGCAGAGGTGGGAGTAAGTCACATGAACAAGTCACAAGTCTCAAGTCTTAACCTTCAAGTCTCAAGCAAGTCCAAGTCAATTTTGTGAAAAGCAAGTCAAGTCAAGTCATTAATTTAGTGATGATTGAGCATTATTGAAGACACCTGATGATAACAAGCAGAATCACTGAAGGAGAAAAATATCAAATTGTAAGTTACCATTATGGCGATTTGTGTTTGCTTTAGTTGGGCTCTTGACCATTTTATGTTTACCTTAAATTTTGTTTGTCTGCTGTTATTGATTTATAACAGTCAAATGAACAAAGAAAAGTGTGATCTGATAGTGTTGGTTATGTTTTGACATAATCATGTTGTGAACCTTAAAAACGAAATTTATTGAGGTATCTTATCTTGATAATTACAGCAGCTCTGCCATTCTACAGCATATGATTTTCAGTATTTTTCATAAAATTCAAAATATTTATTAAACATTGTTCTGATCAAAACACTTTCAAATGAATTTATTTAGAAACACAGACATCAATAATCAGCCTGTGAATCTCAACAATGGTGACAATAATAAAGCATGTTGCAGTGGCTGCCACCAATCACAACTCATTAATGGCTCCCATCATGCATTGCGGTATGAATAAATTATGATCTGAATTGTCTATGTAATTTACTTTTCCTAATTGAATATTCTGCTCGTCACCATTGTTGAGATGCATAGACTGAATCTTGACGTCTGTGTGTGCCTAAAAGAAAGATTTTTTCATCTTTTTTTTTTTCAAAACAACTTTTAAGAAATCCTTTGTATTATATCTATCTGGATATTTATGCAGAATCACAGTTATGCTGTAAACAACAACATAAATCTAAGTCAGAAAGAAGGATCTTAATGAGTTCAGTGATCAAGTTGAAATGATGATTGTCATAATATAACCAACACCATCAGATCACTTTTTTGCTTTGTTCATCTGGCAGTTATAACTCAGATACAACAGTCAGACAAAATTTAAAATAAACATATATGGGTCAAGAGTCCAACTAAAGCAAACACAAATCGCCATAATGGTAACTTACAATTTGATATTTTCTCCTTCAGTGATTCTGCTTGTTATCATCAGGTGTCTTCAATAATGTTCAATTATCACTCAATTAATGACTTGACTTGACTTGCTTTTCACAAAATTGACTTGGACTTGCTTGAGACTTGAAGGTTAAGACTTGAGACTTGTGACTTGTTCATGTGACTTACTCCCACCTCTGCTTACTAGTATACTTAACATACACTGTTAACCCTTGCTGTAAAAAAAGGACAATATCATACCATTTTCCATTAAAACAGTAATATACCGTAGAAAACAAAACTAGCCTACAGGAATATACTGTGAATTAATAGCGCTCAAGATCGACACTCAGAGGCTGTTTTCCCAATCACACCCTATACCCTCATTCACTATTCCCTACATTAGTTCACTAATATAGTCCACTTGAATGAAAAGAAGTGAGTGAATTGAGACACTGATGATCACCTGAAAAGCAGAATCACTGAAGGACAGAGAAACAAGAACAGAAAAAAGAGAAACACAAGAACTACAACTGACTTCCAGCTACACTGAGTGTGAAACCAGTTTACAAACCAGTTTACGATTATTTCTGTCATACATGTACAAAAGGTCTTGTTGAGAATTAACAGAGATTTAGTTAATAATAAAATTTGTTGTCACCATGATGGAGATCAGTATTTGCTTTAGTTGGTCTCTTGTCCCTGGACTTCTTACCTTTTATCTCTCTCTGACTGCTGTGACAGCAAGTTTATAAAACACATTTGATATGGCAAGAAAAAGTCAAGAGGAAGATGATTAGTTGTTTTTGGCTTTTGGGATAATTTAACATTCGTCCTGGACATGCCTGAATTTCAGATCTTTCCTGTTTATATTCTTTTGAATTTATGGGTATTTCATGTTTCAGCATATTTATCTGTGAATCTACAACATGAAATCAACATTTCTGTAATCAGGTCTTCTGAAGAATATCATAATCATATAGTGCATTAAAACATGTTTAACTCCTGCCTGACTCAGACACACACAGACATCAACAATCAGCACATGAATCTCAACAATGGTGACAATCAAAAGTGTCATGTCGCAATGCATGCTGGGTTCCAGGATAGTATAAAACTCCCAGCATGCACTGCTGCATGAATAATAAAAAAATGATTGCCACCATTGTTGAGATTCATGTGCTAAATTGTGATATCTCTGTGTTTCTAAAAGAAGGTGTAGCTCTGTTTCTTTTTGGTTTATGCATGATGTGTTAAAAAAATAAGTCATTGTAATTTATTGCTGTGGTTTCACAGTGGTGATAATGTAACACTTTTGATTGAGGATTAAACTCTGAATGAGTAGGAATGAATTCCTTAGTGAATGAACAGGCAATATGATGATTTTATCACCATAATCAACATAACCACCATCATTCATAAACTGTGTGTGTGCACAAGTGTGGCTTGCACAAAAACAGCTCAAGCAGCAAAAGAAACACTAATGTTTTAGCATCAGCATCCCAACTAAAGCAAGCACTGATCTCTATAATGGTAACTTCAAACCAAACATTTTTAATTAAACATCTCAACAACAACTTCTGTAGATGTATGACAGAAATAAAGTCATACTGGTTAATAATAAGTGTAATAATGTGTAATGGCTGGAAGTCAGTTGAAGGTCTTGTGTTTCTCTATTTTCTGTTCTAACAGCAGGTGTTCATCACTAATGCTCAACAATCACTTACATATTCACTTAATTATCTCACTGCAACACTGCGTCAGTGTTACTTTTTACTCTTTGTAGTGTGGATTTCCCTGTGGGGTTGTAAGGGTTAACAGTGTAAGATAAAAAGACACACCCACAAAATGTATTTTAACAGTAATAAACTGTAAGTTATAAAACAGGTTTATACTACTTTATTTTACTGTAAAATCTTGTTTTTTGGGTCACCATTGTGCAGAAGAGTAGAGCCTGTGCTTCAGTCCAGGAGAAGATCTAGAGACATTGATGATACGCTGCATGTTGCTTTATTTAAAAGGCGATGACTGTGTAGTTGCTGGTCCAGTGGAAATCTCTTTATTTACCAAGATTTTTTTGTGGTTTCAAAAGAAATAAGTTCACAGTAATACTTTGTTCACTTTATTAATGCATTATAAATTTTAGTTAATACATTTAAATGATAGTTGGTTAATTTAAGACAGTCGGTTTCTGCAAGTGAAATTAGTTAACTCGAGTTTTAGTGCATTTTTACAGTAACATACTGTAGATTACAGTAAAGAACTGTACAATTAACAGTAAATTACTGGCAACAGTGTTGCCAGTATTTTACTGTAAAAAAACCCGGTAAGGTCTAACAGTGTATACTTTAACTTTATTTAAGTAACTTAATAAAAAATAACTTGAAATATAATAATTTTTGAATGGGATACACATATAGGTAGACTAGACGTATGTCTCTTAATGATTTTGCTATATTTTATTGTTTGTTTATGGTGCATATTTGTAAAAGCAACTTAAGTTATTTTTTAGTTTTATTAGTGAAATAAAAATATTTATATAAAATTAATGTTTTACAAAATTATTTCAGTCCATCAAAGCATGATAACAAAGACTAATTAAAACCCAGTGGGATAAAATAAAGAGAAGTACGTTTACCTGAGGTGAAATTCTGCTGCAGAGCAAACTCAGGGAGATTCAGAGTTCAGTAATGCTGAACTGAAGCACTAAATGCATAAACCTTCCTAAACAAAAGTCTTTGTACTTATATAAAGGATGAAATGGAAAAAACGTAGTCCTCTGACCTACAGCATGATTTCATCTCTTCATGTCAAGTTCAGGGTGTTAACTTATTTGTTTAGTCAAACTTGATAGTCAGCATTGTTATCATTATTTATTCACCATGCTTTGGGCCAAAATAACTTTTTTTTTAAACAATCTAAGTATTTGTAACAAACAATCAAAGTTTTACAAATAACCTATAGTCTCAGCTACTGTATACAGTGTCTTGCGAAAGTATTCATACCCCTTTATTTTGTTTCTACTTTTTGTTACATTGCAGCCTTAGATTGATGTGAAAAGTAATTTAAAGCAGTTTAACATAAGTGAAGGGGTACGGATACTTTCACATCACACTGCACACTATTAATCAAAATCTAATAGTAAAAAATAAATTCCCTTAACAGATTATTTATTATTTGACTAATTATAAGCAGTCAGAATTAATCCACGACTGTTATAAAACAATAACACGTGATTAATTCAATATTAACAATATTTGGTCATGGTGGTTCACGATCTCCACTCCACTTGCAAACAATTATCTGTCAGCATCATTTATCAACGAACTGTCATATCTGTCTGCATACACTCACCTGCATTGTTATTTGCTCATATCTGTGAATAAATCAGTCTCTCCTCACTAATTCTTGTCTTGAGTCTACTATTCTGTAACATGCAGAGAATGAATGTTCTCTAATTATTGTTATGTTTTATCATCATTATTATTATTGCATATAGTCATTTTAATGTAGACACATCAGCAATATAACAATGTTTGATATTCCACTTTAGACATTCTACTACTAACTATAAGTAACTTTGCAACTACATGTCAACTAACTGTCTTTGTAGTATTAGTAGACTGTCTGCTTAATATCTGCAAACACAAGTAAAGTAATTTTAGGTATATATTATGTAGTAAGAATATTAATATCAATGTACTTATAAGTATACTTGTAAGTGTACTGTTTCAATACTATTTGGGACTAAACTGGCCCACTTTTAGAGTATAAATCTATACTTAAGTTAAAGTTGAGTACACAACTAGTTTACAACTAAGATTTTTTTTTTCATTTGTACTGCTACTACAAGTGAACTTATTCTACAAGTATACTGATAGCCTACTAGTCAAATACTTGTAGCACTTTAATTTAGTTTAAAGTACACTTTGAAGTGTACTCTCAGTAAACATGCTGTGGGTCATAGTTTAAACAATCTGAGACCCATTGCTTTGACATCACATATAATGAAATGATTTGAGTAGTCAGATGTCAGTTTTTCAAGATCCTTTACAATTTGCACATAGAAAAGGTGTAGGAGTAGATATGATGCCATATTTTTTATGTTGCACAATATTTATAGTCATTTAGAAACAACTAAAAAATTTACTGCAACTTACTGGCAATTTTGGTTGCCAGTAAGCCTGTAAATTTTACAAGAGTACTGTAAAACATCAACTACAATTTAACAGTAAAAATACAGCACTAACAAATTGCTGTAAAATTTACAGCAACTTACTGGCAATTTTGGTTGCCAGTAAGCCTGTAAATTTTACAAGATTACTATAAATCATAAACTACAATTATACTGTAAAATTATACAGCACACCTGTAAAAGCAGCAAAACAAGAGCAGCTGTGAAGTTACAGTTATTTAATGTAATCTCTACAGTATGTTACTGTTATTAATAATATACTGAATTAAAACCTGAGATAACTCACTTCATTTGAGGAAATTGGTCAATTGCCATTAAATATTTATACTGTGAGATTATTTCACTTGAATCCATTAAGGAAAAGACATCATCAATGCATCAACAACTACAGTCACTGCCTTTAAATAAAGCAACATGCAGCATAACATCAGTGTTTCTCTGCTCATCCTGGACTAAAGCTCAGGCTCTACTCTTCAGCACAATGGTGACACACAAAACTCAACAGAAACCCTTTGGCCCGGTTTCACAGACAGGGCTTAGACTAAGCCAGGATTAGACCATAGATCAATTAGGACATTTTAGTAATTTTTATAAACATGCTTAGAAAAAAACATTACCGATGTGCATCTTAAAACTAAAAAGGCACTGATATATTTTTAAGATCAGTCAGTGCAAGTTTATTTCAGTGGAAACAGCTCAGACTTACATTTTAGTCTAGTCTTAAGCCCTGTCTGTGAAACCAGGGGTTTATATCCCAACAGATCATTAAACACTAACTGGTGTTAGTATATGCTCCACTATAGCATTATGTGCAAAAACACATAAAATCACACAAAGCAAATCACAAAATTGTACTTTTTGTTTAGTAAATTTGACTGTGAGATTTTACTGTAAACAACTGACTTAAGCCACAGCTTTAGATGAAATCAACTGAGGAGTGATAATCATAATCATACTTAATAAGAAATAACTGAGGTTTAGATGTTGATGATGTATTGACAATATTTCATTTGAAGTTACCATGATCGTGATTAGTGCTTTCTTTAGTTGGCCTCTTGACTCCTTATTTCTTTAACCATTGTTTTTCTTGAGCTGCTATAACCATGTCTTTGTAAGACAATCTTGTTATGGCAAAAAAGCCAAAGAAAAACATACTGTTGTGTTGATGGTTCTGTATTGATGTTGGGGTATCAATGTCTAGTGGATGATATGCTGATGTTGACCGGAGTCTATTCTCTAATTATTAAAAAATTGATCGTAATAGTCAGACGATACTACAGCATGATGTTATGAGATCAGATCATTTGTGTTTTACATATTTACAAATCACAAAACTTTTTTATTTACAGGAACACACACACATATATCAAGAATCAGCATATGAACCTCAACAATGGTGACAGACAATATATTCAGATAAACAGATATGCTCTGAACATCACAAATCAAGCTACTAAAAAGTCACATCAAAAACAACAACAACAATAAAAGCACATGGTAAAAATAAAATAAAATAATACAATTCAGCTACATAATTTATGCATGCAGCAATGCATTCTGGGAATTATGTACTATGGTGGTACCCAGCATACATTGCAACATGAAGCTTTTTATTTGAATGTCACCATTGTTGAGATTCATACGCCGATTGATGATGTCTGTGTGTGAGAAAATAACATGTTTTTTTTAAAACTTTCTAAACTGTTCAAATTATAACAATGCCGTGGAATATCATATGTGTTTGCTTAATAATCAATCATATAAAATTAACCACATAATCGTTTTGAGAATATATTACTATGTAAATAAAATGAGGGACTGCCTTGTTAGCTCTATTGATGACTCTATTGAGCTATTTTACTGCCACAGGATTATGTTCTTTGATTTTTCTAGTGCTTTTAATATAATACAACCACATGTTCTGGCTGATAAACTGTGTTTTAACCTACATAGTACACCTATTATGTGGGTATTGGATTATCTTTAAGTATAGACTGAAAGTATACTTTATTATTTCTTAGTTTAAAAGTAGTATACTAACAGTACACTTAAACTTCTTTATTGTAAGAGAAACTAGTCTTTCACATACCATCTTAACCCTCACAGTCCAACAGCAGGACAATCACTACTGTGTATAAGGTGAAACTACACAGCAAAAGCTCACACTTTCCGAACAATTCAACCAGCGTGGCAACATTTTTCAGAATTGAAAGTAAAATAGTGAGACACTTCTCATGCATGTTATCATATATCATCGCTGTGGAAAACAAGCAAAACAATCGCAAATGATAGCAGTAAATTGATGACACTATGATTGCTAGTCTTTCTCTTTCTTTTACCTTTTCTCACCAAAAAGAAATTATAGGCTACCAAAAGGAAAAACACAGTGTTTTTAAAACACTAAAAACACAGATAATGACACCTTGCTAATTCATCTGTATTTATTAAATGTTTCCCCCCATAATCTTTTGGGTCATTATGCATTTTTCATAAAAAAAATAACAATGCCTCTTAAAAATGCCTTGAAATATTAAACGCACAGTTTTATCTTCAACTATCACAATATTATATTTCTGTTTTGCTATTTCTTTGCTGAGTCTGAACAAAATACTTAGTTGAACTGCTACACAAGCAAGTTAATGTTTTAACAAAAGTTATATGGATGATATAAATAAACATGAATCTGATTGGCATTGTTATTGTGTAGCACAAAATTTTAAGTATAATTTAACTAATTGTGTATATAGTAAATAATTTAAATTATTAAACAACAATATAACCGATATAGTAGCATATAGAAATGTAAAACCACTGTTCCATCGTTGCCAACTTGGCATTAGACAAATTATAAGAGCACTGTCATGAGTCCCGAAACTTGCACTCTCTCCAGTGCAGTTACAGTTCAACAGGAGACAAACCCACCTGTGTAAATCTGTTAAACCTCACTGAACAAGCATGAAATATGAGGCAGTGCACAAAGTCTCCAGAAGAGGGCAGCCAGTGGTGTGATTTACTGTAGATCAACAGGGGTTATAAAGGGCAGATTTGAAAACTTTTCCATTTGGCACAGTACAATATTGAATGCTGCTTACATCCTTGAATTGAACCTTTACATTTATTAAAGATATTCTATTGTTAGTCCATGTATTCACACAAACAAACAGACAGTCAGAGACACTGGCTATTATTAATGATAAAATATGTTTTAATTTCAGGGAAATAAACTATTTCAGTATATTTTACTACTGAAGTACTGCAGTTACTTACCTGCAAATACCTGCAGTTAAATGGGGCGGCAGTGGCTCAGTGGTTCATGTAGGTTGTCTACAAACCGGAAGGTTGGTTCAATCCCCGGTTCCACCTGACCAAGTGTCGAGGTGAGCAAGACACCTAACCCCAGCTGCTCCCGACGAGCTGGATGGTGCCTTGCATGGCTGACACTGCCGTCGGTGTATGAATGAGTGAATGAGTGAGTGAGTGAATGGGTGAATGTGAGGCTATATGTAAAGCGCTTTGGTGGCCATAGGTCTGTGAAAGCGCTATATAAATGCAGTCCATTTACCTGCAGTATTTAGTAAACTCAACGTTGAGCAGCGATTGTTCGACAGAAGGCAAAGGTGAAACAGTGCAGGTAAAGCTTAGTGGAGTTTGCAGTGAAGATAAACATCCTGAAGGAGAAACGGCTGGATGTTGAGACGCTGTTCTGTATCAGCTCCACTGTATCGTCATTTGGATTGGGACACCTGAAAATATCAATAATTATAATCATCAAATCAAATTCTATATAATTCTAGAAAGACATTCTATATCAAAGTCATCTCCTGTAAATCCTCACACATTTGCATTCCATATACAAATAAAATGAATGAAAAAAAGTAGCTTTTTTGTCTGCCAACGCCGCCTGGTGGCTTTGGAAACACGTTGCACGTTGGCCAATACACATTTGAGCTGGTAAATATAGGAGGACTACAGTATGTCAAAGTCATTTATATTTGGTCACGCCCAAAGCGATTCCCATAGTGAAACACCTCACTCTGTTATCAAAGAACCCGGGATTACGTTAAGTAACCCATCGTTTTACCTGATCCTCTGAGCAGTTTTATACATTTGTAGAAGTTTGAATTAGACACTACTAATTAAAATGAATAATGGTAGTTAATAGTCTCTTATTGGCCTGTTTAACTGAGGCATTCGTAGAACAAACAAAACAAACCCTGATAATTGATAAAAGAACAAATAGACAGGTGATAATCTTACTGGATGATTAGATAATTGCATTTTGTAAGATTTTACATTCAATAAATAATTTGCAATAGATTAGTAAAAGGTGTTGTTATGCATGTTTGGCCCGAGATTTGGTTGCATTTACACTGTTCTGTCCACTAGAGGTCACCGTGGAGACGGGTGTCGGGTTGTTTCGATGCCTCGACTGCTTCAACTGTTTCAGTGTTTCACGAAGCTTCGATCTGCCCACCACTACATAAAACAATCCTCTACAGGAGAAAAACACCATACACAAATTAAACTAAGCAAACTCCATTTAAGTTCACTAAAGCAATGCATACAATCAACAAACATCAAACTTACGCTTGAGCGGGAAACATGATTGGGAAGTAGACAACCATGAGGCCACTTCAAACAGAAGTGGTTTTATTCAATACAGAGTGCACTAATTGTGTCACTCTAGTGGCTAGGATGAACATAGCAACCAGAATTGCCAGTGACTAACTGAACAGTGTTTTACACACAGATTTACTTCAGTTCTGTGACAGAAGATGAAAGTAAAGTAAACTGATGTTACTGCAGCTCATACAATTATTAGTTACATTTATAATTAAACTGAACTCATTATTTATTGTTACACCTCACAATTACTTTTCATACAGTATAACAAACATGAACAGAGTATTTATATTGAAATATTATATTGGAGGTTTTAGCATGCTTAGACTTTTCTTTTCTCGTTTCCAACATATGAGCAGCTAGAAGATTAATTTCTATCAGAGAATTTTAGAGACATTCTGTTAACTGATGCTTTTGTGTGTTTTTAGTGAATTTCTGAAAGATGTCCTTCTAGATTGTCTTGTTTGTTGAATATTATCAAATCATCCTCAATTTCATGCTCTTCATGAGTAAAATCAGCAGAAACACATGAGGAGAAGATGCCAATAAGTGTAAAATCTTCAGTTTTCATCAGCTTCAGATGATCAGCCCAGTGTGTTCATTACAGATGGAGTAAAATCATTCTTACTTAGTAATTACTTTCCATTAAACCTAAAAACAAACAGCATGCATGGAAAGTATCATAAATGCAAACCTTTATATTGTTTGTATCGGATACATGATCAAAATCCCACAATAAAAGCTTTAGTATCCTCTACAAATAAGTTTTCAATCCAAGTAAAAACCAAAAGTCAATTTTCTAAATGTGTGTTTTACTGTTGTAAATGATGACAGAGTAACTATAGAGTCGTTTCTCAGGTTAATCGGCACACAGTCCTCTGGTGGAGAGACGGTAGAACTGCAGCTCCAGATATTACAGTGGTAGTTCTTATTTTATTCAAATCTGAGAAGTTTATGTTGGTAAGAAATAGCTTGCTCAGCTAACTCTCACTTTCTTTTCACGTATCGGGCCAGTGCAGCAACAGAAATGCAGAACTCAGCTACCTTTCTTTATTGACCTGCCTTCCTCTAGCATTTCAAGCCCTCTCTGAGAGCTGTGCCGCCAATCCTCTATCTGTGGTCCTAAATCTGAAACGGGACATCCTGGAACAGGAATAGCACAAACATAAAGTCCACAGACAGACTACACAACATAGCCTTACACACACAAACAGCCTCTGCATGTGCATTTTATTGTCTATGATTGAACTCTGTTACTGCACTACCAGTCAAAAGTTTTGGATCTGTAAGATTTTTTATGTTTTTAAAACAAGTCTTACCAAGGTTGCATTTATTTGATCAAAAAAGAAAGAAAGAAAAACAGTAATATTGTTAAATATTATGACAATTTCAAATAACTGTTTTCTATTTTAATATATCATTTATTCCTGTTATCAAAGCTGAATATTCTGCATCATTACTCCAGTCTCTAGTGTCACATGATACTTCAGAAATCATTCTAATATGATGAATTGATGCTCAAAAACATTAATTATAATTATCAATGTTGAAAACAGTGTAAAAAAATGCAGTATTCTTTGATGAATAGAAAGTTCAAAAGCATTTAAAAACAGCATTTATTTGAAATATAATCTTTTGTAAAATAACAAAATGCTATCCTCGTAATCATGTTTTAAATTCGTTCCCGTAGGTGTCTAAATGTGCCTTTTAAACTGTTATTATTCATAACACTGTACAAGTAAACAGCATTTGAGGAGTTTTGTGGCTGAAATTCTAAAAAGTAACAATCACTCACGGGTCAATTTGACCCCCATATGAATGGAATGAATGGAATACTAGAAGACCCTAAAAATGCTCAAATTTTTATAAAAGGATTTTATAATGTCTATGTGTGTCTGAATGCATACTGAACAGACACTGACTCTAGTACCCAGAGGAACACCTCATTTGCTCCATATAGAGCAGTGGTTCTCAACCTCTCCTGCAGGGACCCCCTGACAGGCCATGTTTCTGTTTTAACCCTGAAATGGCACACCTGATTCAATTAATGAGTATAGGAAGAGTAGGAATTAGTCACTTAATCAATTAGTCAACTACTCATTAAGCCTTTAATTATTTGAATCAGGTGTGCCATTTCAGGGTTAAAACAGAAACATGGCCTGTCAAGGGGTCCCTGCAGGAGAGGTTGAGAACCACTGATATAGAGCTATAAGGCCATCTAGTGGCCAGAGACATGAAATATCATGTTATATTATTTTTTCCCACAAGAGGTCGGCAAAGACACCCCGTGTAAGATATTTTGAGCTCAATTAAAAGGGTTATGCATGAAATTGTGAGTTATTTTGAATTTAAATTGAAGAATGTGCTTAAATTACTATTTAATGATTATTTATTGATCAAATCTAGTAATTTTAAAGGTAAATATATTTTTTTAAATCTTGAAAAAAAATGGATTAAAAAAATAAAAAAAAGGTTTAACAAAGGTTGCTTTACTATTTTAAATTCCGCTAGGTGCCACTAGTCTCGTAGAAACTACATACTTCACCTTTAAACACTAAAGAACTGGCTCTAATTGCACAGTGTGATCAAGTGTGACCGGCTGCCATGTTAAAAAATGAAAACAAAGCAAGAGATCCAACCCGAGTCCTGACAGTAGTTGAACAAACTCAGGGTTACAAGAGTAGTTGAGTTGACAAAACCAAACCAATCCAACCAGGCTTTGTTGGTACAATAACACTGATCAGCAACTTTCTCTATCAACTTAGGCTTTGATCCTGTGTTTAGGATTTTATGTGTGACATCAGCAGCAAACAGCCAATCAAAAGCTGAGGAACAGTGAAACTGAGATTCAATTCTCTCTTCTGCAGAATTTTACGAGATTTAAAAATATTAAGAATTTTAACAAATTTACACAGCAAGAAGAAAATAACTGTCTATGAAAGATGAAAAATTCTTGCTATATCAGTGCATGTAAAATGTGTGAGGTTAGTTTATATAGAGAGAATTGAACATTTAAGCTCACATGTAGTCATTTTTAAAACTTTATCTATGGATTCTAAAGATTATTTATAATTACCTTTAGCCTATATATTTATATTCATTTAAACTATGTGCTTACTGCTTTATAATAATTTATAAACTAAAATTTGTAGTTTATCGTATAAATTGTAGTTAATGAAGTTCACGGCGTGAGTTCGACACAGAAGTGTAAATTGGGCTAAAGTCACTCCATCTGTTTCTACTCCAAATTAAAGGTCACTACATAGTAGAGGATTTTAAAGACAAATCGTCTAGCTTTTAGGAATGCTTATTTACAATAATAATTTTGTATGATTTAGAAATTATGTAATTATTTCACCCATAGTCCATTACACATGTACAATTTTAGTTTATCAATTATTATGCACTTAGTTTAAAAGAATATAAACATATAAAAGGTAATATAAATAAGCTTTAGAATCATAGATAAAGCTATAAAAATGACTAGGCCTACATGTAAATGTTCAAAATGTTCTATACCTAGGCCTCGATAACACTTAAATTAAAAACTAAATACCAACATGGTACAGGCCCCGGATTTCAGCACAACAGGCCCTGATAGTGTAACAACTATATCACGAAGAGATATCACAATAATGTCTGAGTTAAAAGCATTTTTTATATATATATATGTATTCTTATGTTAGGCTACATACTTGCATTGCAAATGGACAGTTCAATGCTCAGTGGTTTACCTTATTTTTTGTTGTTGAGCGAACTAGATTAATGTCACGTGGTTAATTTGCATATACATGAGGATGGGCGTGGTCTGACGCACGCAGGTCATGACGTTTGTTTTTACAAATGCGACACAAAGTTTGCTGTTATCAGCCGAGATTCTGCTTTATTGTCTGACTTTATTCAGTGTTGGACTTCAGCATGTCTAATATGAGTGACTTTACTCCGAATGAGATCCAACAAGTTTTCAAAACTTACCTGGAAAATCCCCTCTTGTCCATCTATAATGACAGTGGTAAGAATTCACTTATTTTCTGATACTTGTGCATTTTCTACTTTTCACCTGTTGTATATGATACACTATGTACAGTATGTTGCACAGTATCTTATAGGCGTGTAGTGTGAATATCAAGCAGGCATAAATGCAAATAGATCAATCGTTTTAAAAGTATGAAAATGCATCACGAGATTAATCAGAGTTTGAAGTGATTTGATCAGATTCTAATGAATGTTTTATTAATGACACATTTACAGTCATTATATGAAAAACAAAGTAGCCTACCAGAATCCCTCATAGGATCAAATTAAAAAACCTCTCTGATTACAGATCCAAATAAATGTGGATTACAGATCTATCTAAAAACAGTTTGTGATGTGCAGCTAAAGAAATGGATCTGAAAAGCTGCTGTATCGTGAGAATGAAAGATGTCAAGGTGAACTAACACCTGTAAACTGGTCATGGTTTAGTATGGTGAAGTTTCTCCAGTTACAGGAACCTGCAAATAAAAAGTCTTGTTTTCTGTTATTTAATCCTCTGTATGGGAACAAGAAGCTGAATTCCTCCAAAATGTCAGACTAAATATTTGAGTAAAAATACCTCTGTTGTATAAAGTATAAGTGCCCTTATCAATCCTCTGCAACTTACACATGAAGTAGCCTACAAGTCATAGCCTATGAATCACATTCATGTCAGTGGAAACCGCTTGTTTGAATTAAAGACATCGATGTTCTCACTGAAATAGAGCAGATTCAAACAGCAGAATGTTTGATCATAATTGTGTCATTGATGCATGAATCTGACATTCATAGTGTTTGGTGTGAAAGCTTGTGCTCTTTCTAATCTGTCGTTACACATTCTCTCATTTCAGTGCGGTTCAAGAGCAACAGAACAAAATGTTCCCTTCTAACCCTGTGTGTGTTTCACATGCATGCTCTGCTGTTCTCTGCACAGATTTCAATATTACCTTGTTTAAACTCAATTTGTCATTTTAACTCATGTTAATACCAGTTAGTTGGATCAAATAGTCTTAAATACTGAGGTGACCTTGAGTATAAACGCCGCAGTACTTTTTGTACACTCTATAAAATGAAAATTGTCATTATTTACATCATATCCTTGTGTCTATCCAAACACATATGACTATTTCTTCTGTGAAACACAAAAGGATAATATTCGGAGAATATCCTATGAAGTTAAAATGGGGACTGGAGCTTCAAAAGGGCATCATAAAAGTAGTCCATATGACTCGTGCAAATATGTTCCCAATCCCAAGGATGTAGGCTAAAGTTGATGTGTGGAATGCAAAGGCCTGTTTTTTTCCGTTCACTCATTGTTATTTGAAGCATCTGGTTCATAGGGAACAGCCCTGAAACCAAACGCGACGGTAAACATCTTTGTGGTGATTATAAATACACGCCATGTCTTGCAGAGCCTGTACTCCGCACGTGCAGAAGCCCCGCCCAATTAGCGCGTGCTCGTGCTGACATCACGTGTGGAGGCACGAGCTCACCGTGCGGAAAAATACAACTACACGAGTGCATACATACACACTGTAGTGAAGATGTTTTAAAGTACCAAGAGGTTCACTCTAAAGTCGCATGGATATATAATGCTTGCCGTTCATTTGTGAAAAGTAAGTAAGTAGTTTAATAGTCTATAATGTGCCTTTTTGATGCATGTTGTTGGGTCATGATGATGTTGAGTCTATTTTGCCTGTGTCTCGTGTTCAGGGTCATTATAAGGACATTCTTCGCTTGTTTCGCGTATTGTTGTGGCGCTGCCTGCGGATGAACAGTTGAACAATCAGAGAGCTTGTCTGCTTAAATATTCATGTTCCGTTGGCCAGACAACAAATCAGCGCTTCGAGCGGGGCGTTCCTCATGAATATGTAATTTATTTGCCCAATACGCTACGATCGAGTGGATCTCCACGGTGTTGTTTTGGCAGTTTCTCAAACAGGAACAGGAGGTTTAACGAATATAAGCGATATCGCCGAAGCCTGTTTATTTTCCACGATAATATTGAACTAATCATGCCCGGAGAGGCGTCGGAAACGGTGGTCGTCGGTTCTCAGAAATCCTTTGTTTTAAAGAAGATCAGGAATATTCCGCCTCCAAATATACTGGCGGATCAAGACGACGGTAAGAACCATAAAACCTGCCGATATGTAAATCAAATTGGCTACAGATCGTTGTGTTCATCGTGTGTGTTTGTAGTCGTACACTTGGCTTCACCTCCACAGCTGCCGCGTTCATTGCTTCCTCAAAAGAACAGAAAGTTCCCTCAGAAAAAGTGCTGGTTTATTGACGGTATAAGATGGAAATACCGCGGTACTTTACTATAATAATATCACATTCATGTTGATGCTTGATCGTTTTTACAAGTTGCTTCAAATATCATGGTGTACACGTCAATAAAAAACATCATTTTATATGACGCCCAATTGAATAAACTGGTGCATATTGTACTTTTGTTAGTGTTAAGACATTGGGAATAACTGATGTGCTAAAAACCATTAAAACTAGGCAATGTATCATTATATCATTTGTCACAGTATTACCCTGTTGCTACCATGGAAATACTGTGGTTATTTTGACATGTTCTGTGTAATAATACCATGTTGTTGTTTTTTTGAGGAATATTAGTGTAATATCAAAACACAATGGTACAATAATTTTGGCATAATAACTATATCAAGTTGCCCTGGTATTGTCACCTGATCCCATCAAAGTAACATGATATTTTACCTTAGGTGTTCCCATGGTCATGGAAAACCTGGAAATTAAATGTTCAAAAGGTGTGGGAGGGTCAATGACGTGACGCCTAAATTTTCTGTCCGATTGCATTTTTTCAGGCAAAAATGGGTTTAAATGCATAAAAAGATACTGTATATTTATAGTACCTCTCCCATGTATGTACTCACTTTAACTTTTCAAAAAACTTTACTTATTTGTTAGTTTTTTGGTTATTTAAAGTGTCAAAATGTCATGTGGTGCGACCGTCCGGCCATAACTTCTGTTTTGAAAACGTCTTTGAAATTACTCTGAATTTATTCAAATTTATTTTCTGCACTATTTGGCATGTTTTCCAAAATGTTTTGTAATCCTTTAAAAAAAATTCAAAGCATTTGTATTTATATTTCCATCATAATATACAAACAAACTTTGTCCGATGATGTCCATTTTATGAAATATCATGTGGTGCGACCATCAAGGAACTACCATTTTGGGACTTTTATGTTGAAAACTATTCAAACACAGGAAGTTACATCATAAACCAATTTACCAAGGACCCATGGAAGCAGCAAGCAGGTTTGTAATTATCTCAAATTGGAAAAAAAATAAACCTTTGTAATGGTTGGTATATAGTTGCCACATTTGGATGTCATGTGGTATGACCTCAAAAAATAATAATATTAAAGTTATTTCTACAAATATATATTTTTATTATAAATTTCATAGTGACCTTTTTTGGCAAGCTAGCTTGTTTTGTTTAGGTGGCCAATTCCGTGCCTGTAAGTTTCGACTGAATTTGAAAATATCATGTGGTGCGACCAACTATCATGTGGTGCGACCACTGCAGACTGTTTTCCATGATAGATATATGTCCTAGATTGGCAGTTTTATGCTTTTATATTCAATTGACGGTTTATATAAAAAAAGTAATTTACTTTAGTATCATTTGGAATAGATTTTTATGCAATTTGGGATATTTTTTATATATTTCAGACAGTTTGTGTTTACTCTTTGTACAATATGAGAAAAATGCAAAACAAAAAAAATTAGAGCATGTAATTTCAGTTTAGTAATAATGCATTTATTAGTAGTGTATTTATTATTGCCTATTTATTTACTTAAAACTATTTTAATCTATTTTACCAGATGCCACTGCCAAGCGAAAAACATTCTGACTCTGCAGCAAGAGCAGAGTACCTTGATAGGAGAAGTGAAATATTATTACAGTTTAAAATATGTTTTCTATGTGAATATATAGTAAACTGTAATTTATTCATGTGATCAAAGCTGAATTTTCAGCATCGTTAATCCAGTCTTCAGTGTCACATGATCCTTCAGAAATAATTCTAATATGTAACCCTAGACCACAAAACCACTCAATGGGTCAATGTCACATGGGTAAATTTTTTTGAAATTGAGATTTATACATCATATGAAAGCTGAATAAATAAGATTTCTATTGATATATGATTTGTTAAGATTGAACAATATTTGGCCGATACAACTGAAAATCTGGAATCTGAGGGTGCTAAAAAATCGAAACATTGAGAAAATCGCCTTTAAAGTTGTCCATTTATGTTTGCGATATTGCTATATTCACTCTCAAAAATAAATGTTTATAAATTTATAGTAGGACATTTACAAAATATAAAACATGATGTTTATTTAATATCCTAATGATTTTTGGAATAGAAGAAAAATCGATAATTTTCACCCATACAATGTATTGTTGGCTATTGCCACAAATACCCTGTGCGACTTGTGATTTTGATCTGGTTTTGTGATCCAGGGTCACTAATGATTTGCTGCTCAAGAAACATTTCTGATTATTATCAATGTTCATATTTTTGTGGAAACTGTGATACATTTTATATGTCAGGATTATTTGATGAAAAGAAAGTTCAAAAGAACAGCATTTATTTGAAATAGAATCTTTCGTAACATTATAGCCTGCACCTGAATGTGACACTGAATGTGTCTTTGATTAATAAAAGTATTAATTACTTAAAAAAAACTATTGACCCCAAATGTTACCTGTACTCAATACTTTTATGAAATAATTTATATCTATAAAATTATTATTTGTTAGAAAGAAATTCTAAGTCAAGTTAAATTAAATTGTGAACTTGTGTTTGTGATGTGATTTTTATATATATAAAAAAATGTTTATAAAATGTTTGTTTAGGAATATTCTGTGAAATTTGTATAAAATCTGGTTTAAATCTATTTTTTTGTATAAAATGCATTGTTCATTGATCTCTTTAAATAGATTTTTAACTATATAAGGTCTTCATGTCATTTGGAGCGACCACTTATCATGTGGTGCGACCAATAAAATCAATCACTGTATTAAATGTAAAATAAAATATCTTATTTCTGTGGCTGAAATATGAATCACTGATACAGTATGCTTTAGTAAATTATATTTTTTAAAACATTTCTATCAGTTTTATGTAATTTACAGGAAAAATAAGTCTGTTAACTAGATTTAAGAAGGCAACTCAGAAATTATAGAACAAAAAATGAGATCATTATTTACAAAAACTCAAAAGAAATGGAAATACTCGGTTTCTAAACACTTTAATAACTAAGAACTTGTAAAAAAATGTTTAAGCATGTTAAGGAAATTAATAAATTTTAAGATAAATCACGGTCGCACCACATGACAATTTTTAAGGCTACGGACAATTCATCTAGATGAAAAAACATTAAAATCACTTAAATTCAATTTTTAAAATGAATTTAGGTGTACACAGCATCCTTAATGTTTGAACAATTGCAACAGTTATTCTTTTTTTTTGTATTTTAAAATTGGCCTGTTGAAAATCCTTATACGTCATTGACCCGGGAACAATGTACATCGTGTTCAAAGAATATTAGTGTCGGGTAAATGAATAAATGTAGGCTACACGTAAAGAAATGAAAAAAGGCACATATGCTCCCATAAAACTTAAAACTCAAAAGAGTGTTTTAGTTATTGATCATGTTTTTGTTAACATTTACACATTTACACGCTTTATTTGTCCTTTATGGACATTATTGATAATAGTCTTATCTCACATGATAATAACCCGCATCAGATGTGAATCTGTTTAACTCGGAACTTGCATCTCGTTTTAGTGAAAACGAATCAAATCTGATGTTTTCTGACCAGCAACTAACACAGCTAGTTACTGATAACCAACACTAATCTGTGTGTCATGTGACACCCAATGTCTAAAGGCCTGAATTTCACAAAACCTGTCGTCAGGAACATTTGTGGCTCAAAGTTCACCTCAAAACAAAGAGGAACAATGGATTTTGGATAATTTTGGACCATAAATGTTTTGCATTGTCAGAATTTTCAGTAAATTAGCCTATTGTTTTATTACTTGGCGTATTCAGCATCATTTAATATGGTTTTACGGTAACGCATTACAATAATGTTTGTTAGTTAACATTAGTTAACTACATTAGTTAGCATTAACTAATAATGAACTGCACTTCTACAGCAGCTGTATTTTTATTAACTAACATTGACAAAGATTAACAAATACAGTAACAAACGTATTGCTCATGGCTAGTTCATGTTAGTTAATACATTAACTAATGTTAACTAATTAACCTTAATGAACAAGTGTTACCCGTATTTCATTATGCCTTGTGTTTATAAATCTTTGGTCAGTTTTTCTCTTTAATACATTTTACTTCCTTCCAGAAATAATTTTAGAATTTTAAATCATATGTAAATTTAAAATATCTTACGTCATTTTAATCTAGTTTATTTTTTTGTTTTATTTTGTTTAATGGTAGAAAATGAACAGAAAGTGTAAGCTGGCATTGAAATTTCTACAACATACGACTTTTCTTCTTTGATTCTTGACTAGGCCTAAACTGTAGTTCCTCTCATGTACTTTGGAAGTCAGAGTTAACAATACATTGCAATCAATAATAGCCACAGATATAAGCAATACAATAGGGTAGGGGTGGGAATCACCAGAGGCACCACGATACGATATTATCCCGATACTTGGGTCACGATACGATATTATTGCGATTTTAAACATATTGCGATATTCTGCAATATATTGCAATTTATTACCTTTTTCCAAATTCAAATTATGTCCGCAAAGGAAAACTGTCAACATCTGTTTGTTCATGTCACGTCAATTTTAATAATCTCCGTTAATAATCTGCGTTAATAATCTGTTACACAGAAGAACTTTATTATATTAAATATTAATCAAAAATGATTCACCTTCACACAATCCAAACATTCAGTGTAAGAGTAAAACAATGACATAACATTATTTCTAGTAAGTTTATTTGATTCACATCTTTTTAGTTTTGACCTCGACAACCCTGCATTTACCGCAAACAGTCTAAACTAAAAGATTGTTTTGGTTGAATCGGTTCAAAGGAGTAGTTCGCGAATCAGACGTGTCATTAGCGGACTTGTACAACGCGTGTGATTATCCCGGCAGTCAGGACATCGCACAAGATTTGTCAACACAGAAAACATTTCATCATTGGATTTTGTTTTGTTTATTGAAAGTGTTTTTCATGTCAGCTGAATGTGCGGAACGCTTTTCAGAGAAGATAAGGCAACGTAAAAGTTTTTCTTCTTTTTTTTTGCACAACACCCAGCAGTAATTCAGGGAAAAAATACCCGAATGCTGCACGTGAAACTTCGGTCTTCCGATCTTTTACCATGGTGTCAATTCTCAATTGATTTTGATTAATATGCGCGAGGGAGCGAGAGCAAGACAAGACGGCGAGGGTGCGCGCGCGCGACAGGGGCTCTCTCTCTCTGCTCGTTCTTTCAGTAATATGCGCATTATCGCAAGCGCAGCAGTCATGTACATCACTCACCGATCAAATAAGGCTTTGGCGGGACAAAAAATTGCTTGTGAGAGAGACGCGTGAGTGACAGAGAGACGGAGGGAGAGCAGGGAAAGAAAATGCCGCTGAATGAATATGCTGCGTGTTTTAAATTGCGTAAAAAAATTTTTTATAACGAAACGCAATATGTGGCCGGTGTTGATTCTGTGGCGCACCAGTCTATGTGTGGGATTTCTTTCTCTGATGCTGCCATGTTTATTTTATCTACGTCCTCCTGCACACTGACAGTCAACCCGACAGTCACCCCGCTGACCTCACCAGAAAACAAACAGCACCATCTGGTGGACTGAATGAGCAATTGATTTTTAGCATTCTACTACCAAAGTTAAATTCTCATGTGTAATTTAAATAATAAAAGATCGATACTTGGCGCCCGTGTATCGATACAGTATTGCCACAGAAAATATCGCGATACTATGCAGTATCGATTTTTTCCCCCACCCCTACAATAGGGTTAATATAGTGCGTGTTTAATACATTTTTACTTCCATCCAGAAATCAATTTGTAGAATTTTTAATCATATGAAAATTTAATCCAGTGTTGTTTTTTTTAAGATCATTGAAGCTGGCATTGAAATTTCTACAATATCATTTTACATGTCATGTTTTGAATTGTGTTTGTTATCACAGTTTTTCTGTGCTTAATCAATTTAAAAAAAGAAAACATTTAAAAAATGTAATCATATGTAAATTTAAAACTTCTTATGTCATTTTAATCTAGTGCATTTTTGTAAGCTCATTGAAGCTGGCATTGAAATGTCAACAACATCCGACTTCTCTTCTGTGATATTTGCCTAAACTGTAGTTCCTCTCTCGCAGACATCGAGAAGGAGAAGCAGGGTTCGGCTGGCGATGGGACGTCGGGGGGCAGCGATGGTTCAGGGGGCGTCTCCGCCTCGCTCACGCCCACCATCTGGAACAAGACCATCCCGTACGACGGTGAGACCTTCCACCTGGAGTACATGGACCTGGACGAGTTCCTGCTGGAGAACGGGATCCCCGTCACGCTGGAGGAGGAGCTGAGCAGGAGCCTGGAGGCCGAACAGCACGCGAGCGGAGACACGCCGGAGGAAAACACACAAACAAACACACAGATACCTAAGGAGGAGCGGGACGGCGGAGACGAGGAGCCTGAGGAGGACTCGCTCTCTGTGAGGGATGTGGAGGAACAAGAAGTGAGCGATGAAGAGACGACAACAGGTGAGGCGACAAACAAACACGTTTCATTGGTTTTGTACCAGGTAAATACCACTGTTTGCACAATATTATTATATAATAGCTAGTTATTTCTTTAGAAACATGCTAACTCCTCTTAAACAGCTTTAGTTATGTCCCATCAACAGCTTTAATGTGGCTACTTTTTATTAGCTTAGCTTAAAGTGCAGTTAGCTAGTGTTTCAGAAGAGGATCTTCATCAGGGTCATTGAGCTTGAGATGTCGTCTCACAGGTGTTTTCTCAGACATCCTGACAGAATCGCTCTTTTCTTCCCTGCCAGACTCCAGAGACGAGCCGGAGCGTGTGACGCCGACCCCGATGGACCCCGAGGAGATCGAGGTGAACGTCTCCTTCCAGCCGGACCCCACAGACCTGGTCCTGTCCAGCGTTCCCGGAGGAGAGCTCTTCAACCCGCGCAAACACCGCTTCTCCGAGGACGAACTCAAGCCGCAGCCCATGATCAAGAAGGCCAAGAAAGTGTTCGTTGCCGAGGATGCGAAGGTGAGGCTGAAAACTGTCTGAGATTCAGTGAAATTCAGTCATTCTGAACGTGTTTAGATCTGTCGCTAGTCATCCCGGAAAAACAACGATTACAAATCTGATGCTTAGAAGTCAACATGCTGGTCTTTAGCTATCATGCTAGCTTGCTATTTGGTGTTCTTTGCTGCTGAAATCATAATAGAAATGCAAAAATTCATACTGACTGTTCAGTGGATTAACTTGAGATGCCTGTCAATAATTTCTGATTGATCCATCATACATACAGTGAACATGAATTACTCTTCGCAATCCGTTTCTGTTATCTGACATTTCCAGGCAAAACTGGACTAAACTGTAGGGCTGGACTTGATTTCAATCTGTCATGAATTGACTGGATGAAGTAAAGTGGGCGTTTGGTACCAATGTGGAGACAGAGCTATAGCAATAAGTGAATTATTCCCAAAAAGACCATGAACCTGAACTAGGAAAATATCTTAATTTTGTGGTTATGTTGACTTTTATTGATCACAATAATGAGCTGCTTTTTCAAAGTCTAAAAATGCAACTGCAAAAGAAAGAAGTATCCATCACTTTCCCATCTCGCTTTTCCACTAAAACACAAGTGCAACATTCGGGTTCTGGGAGTGAAAACCCTTGTTCATTTTCTTTTTAATAGGTGGCCTGACTTTAATCTCAGAAGCCTGTAACGACAGACGGTTCACTTTAGTTCAGCTTATTTCTTACAATAATATTAATTGTTTTTAAAAAAAAAAAGTATGTTTTATCCTCTTATTTTGTCAAGGAGGCGCATGAATGACAAACTCAAAACAAACAGTTTGCTGAACACGAGTTCTTCTGGCTTGTTGACTCATAACCAAGTTATCTTTAGAAAGCTGACACTTGAGTTCACTGCAAAAGACTGTTATTGGTATAGAGATGTATGAGATCAGACTAGGGCTGGGCGATTTAAATCGCGATATTGTTATGCGCATCTCGTCAGTAAAGCCGGTTCCTTGATTAGTAGTAAATCGCCATCAACTGCTTTCAGATGGAGCGGCATTTACTACAAAGAGCCGTAGTTAACTGACAAGCTGAGCCATATCGCATTAAAATCGCGGACGTATCGCCAGCGATTTTTAATGCGATATGGCTCAGCTTGTCAGTTAACTACGGCTCTTTGTACACAGCAAAAACTCCAGTGTTAAATTAACACTCCTGGGAGTGTATGAGTCCACACTCAAGAGTGTTTAAGTTAATGAGATAATTAAGTGATTATTTTAGTGATGATTGAACATTATTGAAGACACCTGATGTTAACAAGCAGAATCACTGAAGGAGAAAATCTCAAATTGTAAGCCACCGTTATGACGATCAATGGTTGCTTTAGTTGGACTCTTGACCCATATATTATTAACTTTAGATTTTGTTTGGCTGTTGTATCTGGCTTATAATCGCCAGTTGAACAAAGAAAAAAGTGATCTGATGGTGTTTTGGTTATATTATGATAATCATCATTTGAACTTGATCACTTAACTCATTAAAATCCTTCTTTCTGACTTCGATATGTTGTTGGTTACAGCATAACTGTGAATCTGCATAAATGCCCAGAATTTTTTATATAATATAAAGGATTTCTTAAAAGTAAAAAAAAAAAAAAAAAAATCATTCTTTTAGGCACACACAGATGTCAAGATTCAGCCTATGCATCTCAACAATGGTGAGGAGCAGAATATTCAATTAGGAAAAGTAAATTACATAGACAATTCAGATCATAATTTATTCATACCGCAATGCATGATGGGAGCCATTAATGAGTTGTGATTGGTGGTAGCCACTGCAACATGCTTTATTATTGTCACCATTGTTGAGATTCACAGGCTGATTATTGATGTCTGTGTTTTAAATGAATTTATCTGAATATCTTTTGATCAGAACAATGTTTATTAAATATTTTGAATTAAAGTACTGATAATCATAGGCTGAAAAATCATAAAACTGCAGCTAACAAGTTAAATCAAACTATCTCAATAAGTTTCCTTTTTCAGATCACAGCATGATTATGTCAAAACATAACCAACACTATAAAATAACATTTTACTTTTGTCATTTAACTGTTATAAATCAATAACAGCAGACAAACAACAGTAAATATTAAAGTAAACATATAATGGTCTAGAGCCCAACTAAAGCAAACACCCATCACCTTAATGGTAACTTACAATTTGTGATTTTCTCCTTCAGTGATTCTGCTTGTTAACATCAGGTGTCTTCAATAATGCTCAATCATCACTAAATTAATCACTTAATTATCTCATCAGCCCTAAATGCCGCTCCATCTGAAAGCAGGTGATGGTGATTTACTACTAATCAAGGAACCGGCTTTACTGACGAGATGCGCATAACAATATCGCGATTTAAATCGCCCAGCCCTAGATCAGACATAAAAACAAAAATATTAATGATATAATTAATGAACAATTAATATATATTAAATACATTTTGGTAAAATTCACTTCCACGATCCTGCAGAGAAATATCTCTACTTTTATATTTGTATTTGTGTTATTTTAGAATTATTAATATAGCTACTATTTTAGTTTTTATTTATATTTAGAATTCGTTTTTATTTTATATTTTTCACTTCATTTTAATTAGTCTTTGTTTGTTTTATTTTTAAAATATGCCTATATCGTAAATTTGGTATACATGTAAATGTTATTCATTTTATATATTATAATTAATATATTTTAAATATATTTGGATGAAGAACTAAACTAACCACGATCCAGCGTTAATATACTATTATAGTTTTTGTTACTATTTTGAATGTTTTTTATTTATTTATTTTTTCATCTTTCATTTAATTTCAATTAATTTTTTAGTCATTTTGTTCTGCTTTTGTTTTTTTTTAAATGTCTATATATATATATATATATATATATATATATATATTTTTTTTTTTTATAATTTTAAATGAAATTTTAGTTACTTATTTTAGTACTTTTAGTTAAACTAAACAGAAATTAGAAATGTGTATATATATATATATATATATATATATATATATATATATATATATATATATATATATATATATATTGGAGTTTAGTTCAGTTACTGCTTTTTTTCCAAGTAGTGAAACAATTTTTTAATTGTTTTAGTTTGTAAACAATAATATCTGTGTAATTTTGCAGTAAACATAAATTACATTGTTTCTATACTTACAGTAAACAACTTTAAATGTATAGTTTTTTGTTCTTTGATCAGTTTTTAATTATTCAATTGTTTGTGATATTTAAGGGGATTGAACTTCTCGTTAAGTTCACGGCATTTGTCTTTTTGACCGATTTTCAAATACTTTTTTGCTTGAAATCAAACTGTTAATGTTGTGATTCTTCTCGTAGAGCTGCTTGATTTGGTTCATGGATTGTAACCGTTTTAACAAAGACTTAAAAAAAAATAGGGAGTAAAAGGGAATAAGTTTAAGGGAATTTTGGGAATATTCATAAATTTAAGGGAATTAATAAATGAATTAAAAATAAATAAATTTAAGGGAATAATACTAAGTTGTCCGACACTGTACACTGCACTGTAATTCTGCTGATGCGTTCTTATTAGGGCTGGATATCGATTCCGATGTTCCAAGCTCTCAGTTCGATTTGATTTCGATTCTATTCGATTTCGATTCCCGATTCGACTCAATTAATATAGATTTAATACAAATCCTATATTTATTTAAAAAAAAAAGAACAGTGAACATAGAACAAAGAACAGACAATAAGTTTACAAGTGGTTGATTAATAAAAAGAAATTAAGAGCCACAAACCTGTGTATTAAATTATGTTTTATTAACAAAGTTCGGGAGGAGCACGTTCAGATAATTAAACCTAATTAAACACATGTGGAGCACATTCAGACAATCAAACCTAATTAGACACGAGTGGACCACACTCTGTTAAAGGGATAGTTCACTTTGAAATTAATTTTTGATATGTTTTAGCTTACCTCAAAGGCATCCAAGATGTAGGTGTCTTTTTTTCCGGAGTAGTTTCAATTTTGATATTTTTAGGTCAAACCGTTCTTGTCTGTCAGTCATATAATGCAGGTCGATGGTCACTGTCTCAAAACAGCATGCACAAAGTCCAAATTAAACAATTCCCCATCGTCCAAATTAAACAATTCCCCATCGTAAGTACACATTGATGGCTTAAGACACGAAACGAGCGGTTTGTGTGAGAAAACGAACAGTATTTATATAGTTTTTGTCCTCTTGTAAACACACACACCCAAATGATCAGAGGACGCGGGTGCTTCGGTCTGCGCAAGCGCCGGAAAGCGACGGAAAAGGTCAGAGGGCGCGGGCGCTTCGATCTGCGCAAGCGCCGGAAATTATCTCTCGCGCGTGTACGTCACTCATTGTTTACACAGAGATTTCGGAAGCCTTACCTTTCACTGTGAAGATCTAAACATATTTAGACGTACAGGAAATGGCAATGGAAGACGATTTCGATATATCAACAGACAACGTTGAATTTTTTACACAACCATATTTATTTGAACCAGAGTACACTGATCAAGAACTCAGAGCGATAGAGGAAGCATCCGCTGCAGCAGCACGTCTTCAAGCCTCAGAGAGACAGAGATCTCTGCAAAATTGGTGGTGTTCTTGTAGCAAGTGTTGTGATATGCCAACAGAAGTAGAGAGCATATGTTGTCACGAATGGAACATAGCAATGCCACAGCTACAAGACGACGACGAGGACATTGACAGTACCCCGTCATACACCTGCCAACGTGCAAAACGCTGCGGCTCAACAGCGGAGAAAACTCGGGATCTTCAGTCAGGCAGGTGTATGACGGGGTACTGTCAATGTCCTCGTCGTCTTGTAGCTGTGGCATTGCTATGTTCCATTCGTGATTCGTGATTCTTGATCGGTGTACTCTGGTTCAAATAAATATGGTTGTGTAAAAAATTCAACGTTGTCTGTTGATATATCGAAATCGTCTTCCATTGCCATTTCCTGTACGTCTAAATATGTTTAGATCTTCACAGTGAAAGGTAAGGCTTCCGAAATCTCTGTGTAAACAATGAGTGACGTACACGCGCGAGAGATAATTTCCGGCGCTTGCGCAGATCGAAGCGCCCGCGCCCTCTGACCTTTTCCGTCGCTTTCCGGCGCTTGCGCAGACCGAAGCACCCGCGTCCTCTGATCATTTGGGTGTGTGTGTTTACAAGAGGACAAAAACTATATAAATACTGTTCGTTTTCTCACACAAACCGCACGTTTCGTGTCTTAAGCCATCAATGTGTACTTGCGATGGGGAATTGTTTAATTTGGACGATGGGGAATTGTTTAATTTGGACTTTGTGCATGCTGTTTTGAGACAGTGACCATCGACCTGCATTATATGACTGACAGACAAGAACGGTTTGACCTAAAAATATCAAAATTGAAACTACTCCGGAAAAAAAGACACCTACATCTTGGATGCCTTTGAGGTAAGCTAAAACATACCAAAAATTAATTTCAAAGTGAACTATCCCTTTAATCAACCCAATCAACGAGGTAAGAGGTGTATATATACTGCAAACGTACCTCCGTTCGTTGACAGTTTAACAGCATCCCTCCACCACCCCATCTCCTCACTTCTAGTCCTAAATACTCTTACAACAACGGGGGAGTATTCTGGGTTCGGGCAAAATTTCCGAGCTCGGAGCCCTCCCCCGGACAGCACGCCAAATACGCATAATCTTTACTCTGTTTAATTGATGTAAGGGTGAACTCGTGAAACTCTTTTTATTATAGGTACACTTGGGTACATTAACACAGAACCCAACTCTATATTTCAAATGCATACAATGAATAGACAGGATTTTGATGAAATTGATGCTGAAAATTAAGCAAGTCAGAACAGTCACATGCCTTGATCAAACAGGATCCGGTTATTTTATGTTTAAGAGAAAACGAACATAAAATCCCACAGCATTATCTGTAACATGGAGGCTGCAAGCCTATGAACAGTGGAGGAAAACTAATACTGGCTTTTGGGTGATAGATAAATAAATATGGACAAAAATAGATTTGTTGCGTCTGAGAATCGATTTTGAATCGACCACATTTTAAAAAATGATACTTTTTTTGTTTTTGTTTTTTTGTTAAAATTTTAATTGCCCAGCCCTAGTTCTTATAATACGTGAGACACAGACTATGAAAAAACAAAACATTTACAACATGTTTTTGTTAGCTGTTTTTTATTAAGTGCATGTAGTGATATGTACATGTAATGACATGTTTGCGCTGTTTCCCGCAGGATGACAAATACTGGTGTCGGAGGAAGAAGAACAACGTGGCGGCGAAGCGCTCGCGGGACGCCCGGCGCCTGAAGGAGAACCAGATTGCGGTGCGTGCCTCGTTCCTGGAGCGGGAAAACGCAGCGATGCGTCGCGAGGTGGCCGAGCTGCGGAAAGACTGCGGCCGCTGCCAGAAGATCATGTCCCTGTACGAAGCCAAGTACGGTGCGCTGTGAGGGACACACTCACCCGGACACTCATCACTCACTCCGTGGCCGATGCCAGCGTTCAGTAGCGTTTTAAACAAGATCTAACAGTGAAAGGGCACCATATAAGATACCACAGCATGACCTTTGACCCCTCATACCTCATCCACGAACCCCCAGTGTGGCCCGAACAGCGAGTTTAGAGATCATTCAGTGTGGAGACGAGGTGAAGACGCCAACGTGGGCCGAACGGGAAACGTTTCCAGTCTGCGAAAGTTTCCATAAGGCGTAAAAAACAAGTCTTGAGAGCGTTTGGTCCAAGTAACTGTGACCTCGCGGCTCTTTTTGGCTAGTTTTGAGTGTGTTTTCTCCCCTTGTTTGCACTCGACACGTCGTTATTTATGTTTGTGTACAGGTTTGTTGAAGAAAACACAATATGAAGCTTCTTTATTCCAGAGTCGAGTGCAGATCGACGCCGTCGAGAGACGGGAGTCTGTAAATAAATGCGCTTGAGTCCGAGTGTCGTTGCTCTTCCAGACGGATCTCATGATGTGAACGGGACGTTTTTTAGCTGCATTTTTCCCAAACGTGACTCGGGACAGTTGGGTTTTAACTGTGAGCGAGGAATCGGACTGGATCTGTTTAGTTTTCAGGGTTTAATCCAGGGCAATAATACGTGACTCATCTTTACCTCAGATTAGATGCATCTAACAAGCGGACGTTTTTATTGGTTTTAACTTTAAATGTTGGTGTTTTGTTTCGTTTGCTGTAGTTGCGTCAGTCATAAAACGCAAGCGGAATGAATTTCTGTGCTAAATGTTTTTGGGGTCTTTTTATTCTAATTAATAATGCATTCAACATCGCATTTTTAATGCATTAATAATAATAATAATAACAACAATGCATTTTTAGATAAATTCTTGCATTTGTAGACCATTGTGAAATAAATGTGAATGTTTTTTTGAGATGTAAACCGTGCAGTGAGTCGATGACATTAGTCTCACTAGTTCTTCGCTGGTTTTTCAAAGGGACATTTTGTTTTTTAAATAGCAAAAAGTCATAATGTGCTTCCAGTGTTTTATGGATTTTGATATATTATTAGTTATTATATATGTGGTTTGTTTTCAGTGCTCATAAAAGACACGGCCACAAAGTGTGCTTACCACATTTTTTTGTTGAAGAAGCTATGAAAACATCATTTTTATTTTCATATATATATATATATATATATATATGTATGTATATATATGCATTTTAAAAGCTAATGTAATCAGGATTGTGTTTCTGTAAAACGGGTTACAAGCACTTACAGGCAAAAATATAGTTGTTAGTGCATGCTGATGTCATAGTGATGTCACAGTGGGCGTGTCCTTCTTTTTTGGTATTTTTGTTGTTTTAAATGAGTGTAGCGCTGCTCTTTTTTACTCCTGTTTGATTTCATTTCATTCTTCAAACCAAACAATACAAAACTTTCTCCTGTCAGTCACTGTTTTTAATGAAGTTTAAATTTCTAGGCTGATTTTATTGATTTAAACTGAATTGTGACTGAATTTAAATTTCATTTAAATCTGTTACATAAACTCCAGACTGTATCAGACTCTATAAAGCTCAAATGTAGCAAATTACTTTGTCTGTAATAAAACCATTTAACTTGCATTTTTTAAAATGTTTTTTTTTTTTTTTTTTTTAAACAGTGATGTTGTTTTTATAAAAATACACTTTCCTCGTGTTATGCAGTATGTTATGACTGTATCTTGTATCATGCATATTAATAAAGGAAGATATAAATGATCTAACCTTGTTGAGGTCATGATGGATGTGCGCTGTGATTGGCTGTTGCTGGTGACGTCACGTGCGCTAGACATCTGCAGTGGCCATAGTGATGAATGAATGACCTTTAGCGTACACGCGAGCATCTGTGCAGTAATGTTTACATTTATCGCGATTTTCGATTCGACTGCGATGCTTTTACATTATTAAATGTAAACGCGCAAGACTGACAGGTTGAATCCTTTTTTTTACAGTCTATGGTTGAATCGTTGCGCTCACGCATGACGTGGCGTTCTAAAAACGCGGAGAACAAGTTTAAAGAAGTTCGGCTTTTAAAAAACGCGTTTTTCGTTCCATTTACCCGCGTTTGCGGTTATTAAAAGAGCGCGTTCTCTGTGAACCGGTCCTGATTCTATATTTATATCTGGTTTTGTTTGTAGATGGATCGCACGTCTATTCTCTGGAAGTGGTGTGTGTGTGTGTGTGTGTGTGTGTGTTTGTTTTCCTCCTCCATGCGTCGGATTCATTCATTATTGATGTTGCGTAACAATCATCCGAACACCCGAGCGTCGTTACATAACATCTGCTTCAGAGACACAATGTGTGTGTCTGACTCTGAAGAGAGAGAATGAAGTCACCTCTATCTTAGAGGCGAGCACATGTATTCTCTTATTTAAACATGAAGATAAAGTCTCAGGATTTTATGTGACTAATCAAAGTGTTTTTATCGTCAGACACTCTCAAGATTTCTCATCAGGTTATGGTTTAGTTCATGGTTTAGTTTAGCTACTGAGAGACACTAAACATCACAGTTTGATTGGTAATAAATGAACACAAATGTAAGAATAACACATGTAATGAAACACCCGCACGCCTCATTTAATTTAAACAGTAACATGTAGCCTACATTTGCCTACATTTTAAAAAGTTAGTACTAATATTAGTTAATGCACTGTGAACTAACAGGAACAATTATATTTTTATTACTAGCCTATTTAGCCTATTTTATTAAAAAAATGTGTTAATGTTATGATCATTTCCATATCTCCTGATGTACCTCCAGCATGTTTGACATCATGTAATTGATTCATTACCTGAGTTTATTTACTGACATCCTGATTTATTTATTTTATTTTTGGCTGAAAGTCTTTTTGCTGTTCTATAGGATGACATTCTTGTCTCAAACATGTTCTTTTGATACAAGCAAAATAACCCATTACGGGCAGGTTTTTTTCTCATGCCTTTTTTTCTTTTTTTATCAACACAAATCTCATTAAATGAACTTGATCTTCCAGGGTCCAGGTGCTCATAACATTTCATCTGGATCAGAATTATCTAGATTTGGAAATCCCATGTTTTACTATCCAGGATCAGGTAAGCCATCTTACTTTTGTGCTGTTTTTTCTAAGTAAAATAGGATTGGATCCAGATACACACTGATTACCAGCTCAATGCAAGCGGCTATCTGTACAGCAACAGGTGGAAGAGTCGATGCGAGACACTTTAAGAGCTTAATATGAAAAGAAAGAAACCATTATAAACAACACCTTCCATTTTCAATGTCCTTTAAAGAATCAGACCCTGAAAAGGCAGACGTAAGATAAAGAAAAGCCACACACACAAACTTCATGTAGATGTGTTGGTCAATCACTACAACAAAAACATTTGGACAGATTTAAACAGCCATGAAAAAAAAAAGTGCAAATGGAGATTATATTTCAACTTGCTATATTTCCAATTGAAGTTCAATAAAATAAAAATAAAACATGCGTTTTGAACTGTATTGGAAAACAACATTGCAACGACCCCATGTAAACAGTTCTGTGTCTTGATTGGCTGTGGTTGGGGGTCAGAGGTCGTGACCCTGAGCTTTATCAACACAGGTGTTCAAACAGCTGGTCTGGAATACAGCCTGAGAACAGGACCGAGGTTATCATAATAACATGTTGAAATGTTTTCATTTTGCACTTATAGTGTCAAAAAACAAATACAATGACCTGCTGAGAAAAGATGGATATTCATCAGATAGCTAGTCAAATTAAACTTGTCCAGCCCGATTTTGATTCATAAACTCTTTTTCGAAATTAATCATTACCCTTTTCTGAAGCAAGCCAATTCAATTCAAATTAATCAAATTAAAAGAAACCCAGAGCTAGAGTTGTTTTGTAAACCTGAAAACTTTTATTGATATTTTCTGTAACTGTTCAGTTTTGCTTTGCATTACATTGCAATACTATCAGAAAATTCTCAAATTGCATATTTATTAGGATTGTTTGCAAATTAGAATAGACTGATAAAATTATAAATGTTTGTATTTGTGTACACTTAAGGGTCAATAATATTAATAATGTAAGAAAAACCTACACTGACCAAAGGAGGAACCACTGGCTGAACGTTTTGGGTTTGAGGTTTATCAAGTATACAGGCATGCTATAGAATAATTAATCTACTTCATGACGTTAAAACATAACGAAAATCAAACCCTTCAAGAGCTTCAACATCCTTCAATAAACCGGAGAAAATGAAAAACAGAAAAAAAAACCAGAAAAAAAAAAAACTTTGAATGACTTCTACAGAAAGTACGTTCAGCACTTTGTTAAACATTTTATTAGTCATTTCATCTTGCATATATTTATATTCATATAGTTATTTCTGAAAAAAATAACTTCAGCACGTAAGAAACTAAACAAAAGATCTCAAACATAAGAAATATATACATATTTATGTCATCATGGTATATATCTCTTAATTTGCTTTATAAATGCCATAGAGAACTCTTTTGAAAAAACACGAAAAAATATAGAAAAATTGTAAATAAATTACAAACAAATGTAAAAATACAACCAGTCATAGCATTTATAGAGAAATCTAAACCCCACCCACCCCAAATGAAATCAATGGAACGATTGAAATATTCACGAAGCTGACGTTCACATTTCAACGTCAGCGAGGGACGTCACAACAGGGTCAGGACGTACATACAGTCTCACCCAAAACCCTTAATTTTAATACAATCTTTAAACTACATTACCAAGCTATAGTTCAGACATAATTGGCATTAAAGGGCAAGTAAAAAGGACCTTTAGCATCTAGCATATAGAGTTTATTGTGAGGCCTTATGAGAGTTTCCAAAGGCCCGATGCGTAAAGTGCAACGCGGCAGGACGGGATGGAACGCTGAGGGGGAAGTGATGTCATAAACGGAACCCATCATAAGGCTCCAACCTTCAAGAAGATTCTAGAACGCAAGCCTCCATCCCAGCACAATAAAACACTTAACAAAACACAGCCACTGCAGTCGGAATATGAGGTAACATTCAGAGTCCTGGAGCTGAGAAAACAAAGTGCAATTTTCACGGGAGCATCTCTCCCAAACTACGATTTATGACCTCTGGGACGCATAAACAATGCATTGAATTCAACATGCTGGAAAGGTAATCTGAGGGTCTCTGCACCAATGACCTTTAATCTCGTGCCCCACCCCTTTAAAGACATTTAGCGGTTTATCAAAACCTCCTCTGCTCCTAAACCGGTACCTTCTGACCGAGAACCTACATGTAAGAGCGAAACCAATCAGACCCGCACAACAATCCTCCAATCATTCTGCCTGTTCTTCTTCTGTGGCTGAACTTAAGAGATCTTGAGAGAATGCGAAAATGTACGACATCAATCCACAATCTGACTCTTGACGGCACTAGAAAAGGGTTCAAACACTGGCTGGTTTCATCAGGATTTGGCTTAATGCATTCAAACTGAAAAGGAGAATCCTAAAGTTAAACCATTGTACAGAATGTGCAAGTCATGAGCACAAGACCCACATCGGTTCAGAGAACAAGTCATAAAATTACCATAAATCCTCAATTATGACCACTGAGGTGCAACCGAACTGTTAACGTGGCTGATATCTCCAGAGAGTCATATTTCTGAACATGAACACAATGCCAGAAATCCCTTTTTAACATCTAGAATCTTCCACAAGAATATTAGCTTTTTTTTTTTCAGAATCAATTTTAAAAGGAGCAATCAAAGCATAAATCATCAGATTATGTAGACAAACAATTGTGAAACCATAATCAAGTGACTCATTACTGAAAAACTACAAAAGCAATAACACCTGTGTAACAGGAGGCTGGTTACTCCAACTAATAATAAAAAAAAAAACATCATGAAACAAGAAACAAATGATTGGTAAGGTAACAATCACAAGCAATACTCAGTTAGTAGTCATAACACTCTTGATTTGTCATGGTGGTAAGTAACAATGATTCATGAAGGAGGAAAAAAGGAAAGTCTTTCAGCATTGGGATCTCTTCAGCTCTGAGACTTTAGTTGGCCAACACCACGGGTTGAAAGGCCTGGCCGGAGTACTGCAGGTTGTATCCGAGTCCTTCCACAAATGGAGGCTTATCCATGAAGGGAATTCCACTGTTGGCCCCAATGATTCCCACAGCCTGGCCTGGTGGGGGGCTGGAGAACGGGTCGAAGGAAGCATGTGGGTGCGGACCCTGGAACGGGGTGATTGGTGCAACTTCTGCATCGAAGTAAAGGGGCCTCTGGGAAATGGGAAACACAAACTCTTTGGCATTAGGAGACAGTTGGCTTGGGATGGGTCCAGCCAGAGAGTGCATGGAAAGGGAAAGGGGTTTGTGGTTGACCAGCCCTGGTGGGGAGATGGAATTGGGAGAGCGGGTGATCATCCTCTGCTGGGGAGCTACGACGACAACGCCAGGACTAGAGGAAACTCCAGGGTTCCCGCACTTCTTCATCTTCGTGGAGCCAAATTTGGTGGCGGCGAAGCTGGCTGTGGTGAAGGTGATTGGCTGAGGTGTTGGCCTGGAGCTGGATGGAGGGTAGATGAGGCTGGTGCTTGGCGGAGACGGGGTGGATGTGTTGGAGGAATGAGCGCTGGGATTGGTGGGAGTGCTGGGAGTGGCATAACTGAACAACCCTGGGCAAGATGAGGTAGAAAGTGGAGTTGGCGAACTGGAGAGCGACGGTAGCATGACCGGCGACACCTGGCCTCCGATGGGAACGAACACCTGAGCCTCTGGGTTAAAGCCCAGATTCTTGACTTCCTCGAACTCCAGGTCTCCACTGAGCATGACGTCGGATCTTTCGGCCTCGCATCCTAAACCTGCCGGATCCTCCATGTAGAGGACTTTAATTGCACCCTTTTCCCCTATCTGATAGGACACTTCGTAAGGGTCGATCCAAATGCTGAGCTCGGGCGGAACGTTGGCTCGGACCTCCTCTGTGTCCAGACCACTTCTTCTGGCTGCCAGCTCCACCACGGGGTCCCTGGGAGCCCCCAGATGGAGGCACCGGAAGGCAGAGCCACGTAAAGGAACCTCGGGGTACCAGTGACCTTCGAAACGGGACACCAGGATACGCTCCAACTCCTCGCCAAACAGATCAGCCCTGCGGCGCGGGAGCTTGTTGTACAAATATGACACGATGAAGTTCAATGCAACCTTCACCTCCAGATGCATGATGAATTTGATTATTTCTTGGGAGTTCTTTTGGTGATACAGGGACCTATGGCAGTCTTAACATCTCTTGCAAATATTAAGGTGAAAGTCTTTAATATGAGCCTTAAATGTCAATTTAAAAGCAAGGGCCTCTGATTTTTGGATTGTTGCTTAGAAATTGCTTAAAAGTGATTGTCAGAGACCAGTTGATTTTTAAAACTCCAGAATTGGCACTGAAGTCCAAAGACTGAGCAGCAGCTCTCCGAGATCCAGTTTCTTCAAAGCCTCTGGAAAGACAAAGACAGACTGGTTAAACAACTATAAATACACAATTCATTGACTGTCAGTGTGCATGTGTGTTTGTTTCAACAGATGCTGAGGCCAAGGTACCAATCCGTGATTATCCTTATGAAATCCCTCATCTGTCCCGTTGGCTAAAGCACTTAGGATTACATGTGCTAAGAGAAGAAAATTTCAACACCAAATGCACTTGGTACACTAGCTTACAGTCTAGCTGTAATTCCATTTTAACAGTAAAATGAAATTTAAAGTGCATATAATGAAAAAGAATAAGACAATTCTGAACATGCAAGAGTTTACTTTCTTCAGGAAAAAATAACCCAAGGTTTATGGCATATTTACCTGCACATGAAATTGAGATGGGAGAAAGCATGCCATTGTTTTAAAATGAGCCATTCATCTAATGACAAAACATACTTTCTGTAATAGATTATAATTTGAATAACTAAAGATCAAATGTATTCACTTGAATACTCACATATCTGAGAGGAAACCTTAGAAAGTGCTGATAAAATGGTGCTCCTGAAGGAACGTTTTAAAAAAAACTACACCTCCCAGCATGCACCACGCCACAGCTTTTGGCGTCATCACCACGCGTGTGAATGTTGATGTGACGCCTCCGCACTTTTCAAAACACAGATAAGCTCCGTTAAAACCAGCACATTAAATGCACTGCAATCGTTAGATTTATAATAGAGTCGGATCCGCGATGAGTTTCATCATATACGAGGACGGTCACTGCCGGTAAATGTAATGAAATGCATATGATTATTCATAAAAGAGACGCGTTTCACGGCCGCTCATACAGACACAGGCCAATAAATCATAAATACCAGCACTATTATCATTTCATCGCATACAGGCATCAATACATTTAAAACTCGTTTTAGACATATGGAGACAGATGCTAAAAACTGATTTGACAATTTCCTTGTGCAATTGTGCAATCTTATTCACAGCAATAATAATGATAGCTGCCAATTGTAACGATTTCGAATCAAATATTATCTTTGCTCTATATATTCTCGGGGGTCATTTGATTACTGTGTTGATATCCATAATTGATATGATAAACTAAACGATCGCGTTCTATTAAAATAAAAAATCATGTCGGGCATTCAATGTCACTCAATGTCAACGTTTGATCACATGCCATAACATAAACAACTGCATTTGTGCGTCTGACTGAATAGATTTATTCCTTAATTATTCACAAGCCTGGTTGATTGTTAACACTCCCGCCATCAGATACAAAACACATCCAGCAGATTCACATTATCTGCCTAAAGTAAATAACAGAAACTTCAACTCACAACCAGAAGTCTCATTAATCTTTAATCTTTACTTTACTCAGTTTAATTTTTATTAGGCCTATTGTTATTATTACTATTAGTATTTGGAGGGATACAAACAAATATCCAACACAACACATTCAAACACAATGATAATAGTGTAACATGACAACAGAAACACTAAAGCAGCACACACTGTTCTGATGGGATGCGGTGTGTGTGTGTGTGTGTGTGTGTGTTGGGGGGTTCCCTTAAAGAAAGTGTTTTCCAACACATGCAACATGAAAACTGAATTATCTAACTCCAAGAGAAACCACAGAGGTTTAATTCAAATCTGCAAATCCTGTGCACCCTGTGTTTTCCATACACACAAAAAACTATAACAGAACAACATGTTCCCTGAAGTTACTCCTGACAGTCAGACATGAAATGAGCTTATAAATACAGCAGCCCTGTTAAACACTCACAGCACACAGATAAATAATCAGCTTTTGCAAACCTTTGGCCTGTTTCAGTCCTCTCAGCACACCATTAAAGCCAAGGACATCTGTGCAAACACACATTTTATCATCAATTTAAATGCCAACACAATTCAGCTGTACGCAAATACCTCACATATTAGGCCTGTCAATTAGTATCATATTATTGCATCTTTAGATTTGTTTCCTCTCAAGTCTAAAATGGACGACAACCTATCAGTCATTCAAAAGAAAAACAAAGGTTCGCTATGAAAGTGTCCATGCAACACGACCCAACACAAATACATTCTGCTGTTATTCTTGATAATTATAAATCAAGTACTTACTGATTCAAAGCTTGTGTTTCTATCCTGCGCTTATGATTTCCATTAATTACATAAGTTTCAACAAGCATGCGTTGAAGAAATCCTTCACAGAGAACCACTGCGTTTTGTTCCGTTTGACTGAAACGCACTTTTATTGAGATTTTATTTAATTTTATGTTTATTCATGGCGTGACGTCTCCCCACTCCCGCACGCACCCGTGTAAACTTCACTGTTTTGCAGCCTCGTGCTTTTATATCGCAGCGCACGCGCTCTCCCCGCCCACAACTGTGACGTGTTTTCAGCTGGAACTACTTACGGATTAGATCTGCGCGCATTAATAAAAACAATAATAATATCCTGCAAGATGTAGCCTAACAGTAACTTTTAATGACACTGGTTTAGGACAATATGAATCCGACTCTACTTAAAGTCTAAAGTTATGCTTTGTTATAAATTTAATGTCTCTAGGCTACTTTGCAAATTTTATATCCACAAAGATAAGTTCAACATAAAACCAATGTTTAATTGCATTTTCGAAAGATTTAAAAAAAAAAAAAAAAGTATTTCAAAACCATTTAATCTTCAGTAAATAATAGAAAGCAAGAGCTTTTTCAGTTTGCAATGCCTTTATTACTCGAGCCTGATTGATGTATAAATCAATTTCTTACCCTCCTGTTCTTTTTTTTTCTTTTTTGTTGTTGTTGTTTTTCCTCGTATCTTTATTATTTTTCTTTTTCTGTCGTTAGCAAATTATATATATATATATATATATATATATATATATATATATATATATATATATATATATATATATATATATATATATATATATATTGTATTCTGTTGACAATGGTTTTATTGTCATAATAGACCTATTATAGATCTGTGCACAATCCACGCGGATTAATAAGCTGTTATCAAGTTTTATAAAATGCTCTAAAGTCAAGAAACTTTAAAAAAAAATATTATACTCGTTTTACAGACGAATGAAGCAATGTTTACTTTTAATAAAGCATGTTTTTACTAGGCCTATTTTATTATCTATAATTTTAATTTAATTTAATTTATCTATAATTTTAAACATGTCGATTTGACACTTTTATTTGTCTCAGAGATATTCCTGTTTCAACAACCGCCGGTTTATGTTTATTTTACTTCGTCTCTAATTAATTTGGCGAAGTAATGTTTCCATCTGTGAGACTGTGCTGCGGAAGGCTAAAAATAAAAGATGTCATAGCAACAATGTAGCTATTGGCTGGGAAACGCGAGGAGCGGCTGGCCATTGGTCGAGAGCAGCGTCCACTCAGCAGGGGGCGTGGTGACGTTTGCTTCAGCGTGTGCGACGTGCATTATGGGAATTGGTGTTTCCAAAGAACATAACAAAGCAATATAGGCTACATGCTATTGCAAAGTGCTTATATAAACTTAAAAGGGCCTATGGAAATTAAATGTAACTTGACCTCATCCTAAAAACTCAAACACAAATAATTAAGTGCATAAGAAAATTATAAGTAACACTTTACAATAAGGTTATTAAGTTAACATTAGCTCATGTATACTAACACTGAGCAATACATTTGTTACAGTATTTATTAATCTTTGTTAATGTTAGTTAATAATAAACTGCTGGTTATGTTAGCTCACAGTGCATTAACTAATGTTAAATACAACCTTTGATTTTAATAACGTATTAGTAAATGTTGAAATTAATATTAACTGAGATTAATAAATGCTGAAGAAGTATTGTTCATTCTTTGTTCATGTTAACTAAGGTAGTTAAATAATGTTAATTAATGAACCTTATTGTAAAGTGTTACCAAATGATCTTGTCATGTTTGTTCACTAAATATCTCAGAAACTCAACAGATGTCTCATAATTCGTACTATACTATACTATAAGACAGTGTATGGAATTATTTCAGTCATAATGTTCACATGCTTACCAAAATATCCTATCTGTTGTAAAACTGACATTTTAATTGCTGGTGCTGCACTGAACCAAGCGTCTAAACATTTACACAGTCTCTGATCTGTTTCTAACAGACTAAACTGTGTTAATAAACATGTTTTTCAGCAGTGCCCTCTGCTAAGTATACAGCGTGGTTGATGAATCTCAGGTCTTTCAGAAGCAGAAGGTTTCAGTAAGAGCTGCACAAACACTGGAACCAGCATTTAAAAGACTGCAGATATGTAAACATACGAATTAGCCAAAAGAAGAGTCAAAGGAGGGCATTTAAAGGGATAGTGCCTTAAAAATGAAATATTCACTCACCCTCAAGTTGTTACAAACCTTTATGAATTTCTTTGTTCTGCTGAACACAAAAGAAGATGTTTTGAAGAATGTCGGTAATCAAACAGTTGTGGGGCACCACTGACTTGACATTATTATTATTTTTTTTTTATCCATACGATGGAAGTTAATGGGGACCAGAAACTGTTTGGTTACCGACATTCTTCAAAATATTTTCTTTTGGGTGTGTAAATGATTTTCATTTTTGGGTGAACTATCCCTTTAAATACAATGCTTTTTAAAATAAGTCACAATGCCTTAAAAATAGTTGCAACTATAAGACATTTATGGCACAATTTTTTAATATCTGACAAATCTTAAAGATAAAATCACCACCTATAAAACAGAAATTAGCCTAACAAAGTTACAATACATGAAATTTAGAAATGAACTACAGTGTATGCTATTTTATTATAGCTTAAGTTTTACAGGATAGGAGAGTCTTAAATGCAATTTAAATAATTTAAATAGCCTATGCATCAACATCTTTTTAGAAAATAAAAGATGGTTTTATTATTATTATTGAACACAAAAATATACAGAATGACAATTATATATTACATGCCCGGGAGCAAGAAAATAATGTACCCTTTTAAAAGATTCAGTTTTCACAGCTTTCTTATTAGAAGATGCATGCAGAGTTTTACATCTTCAAGAAAAAGGTTGAAGAAAAGCTTATTCTTACTAAATGTACACTTATGTATAACATATTTAGCCTATAAGAACAAAATAGGACTGAATAAATAAAAAAAAAACATAAGAATCTTCTCTCTCATAATGTGTATAATAACCAAGAATAACATTTTATAATAAAAAGAGGGTAGCCTACTCTAGTTTTTATTTATTTATTTTTTCAGAATATTGTCGCGTGACGTCAGTGCCGTAAAGCGCCAGCCGCTGTCGTGATTCGGCACATGTGTAGCTGTTGTCATGCCGTGCGCTCAAATCATGACTGATTATAGATTATTAATAGAGTAAATGTATAAACTGGAGCAGCTGGATAACATCGGTCTGCACACACACACAGGCTGCCGGAGCTTCGGGAGGACTGAGGTAAGATGACAGAGAAACCACAGCAGAACAACATCATGTACAGAGAGTGACAGATTAATAAATCAGTAGCTGATAGATGCTGTCTATGTGTCATTTTGAGATCATCAGCGGGTTCACGGTTCGGGTTCTGGTTGTGGTTGAGGATGTTCGTGCTGGTGGAGATGGTGGACACGGTCCGGATTCCTCCGTGGAGTTTCCATCGGCAGCTGAACGACGCGATCGCCGAAGAGCTCAACAAGAAACTCGCCAACAAGGTGAAGACAGACACTCAGCACACATATTACTGAGCCATGCTTCAAAACAAATGCTTCCAGTTCTTCTTGCATTTAAATGCCTCCTGTGTTGGAGAGAGTTACTTTTAAAGGTAATGGATTAATAGTGCGTTATAGGCTACTCACTGAAAAAGTAACTCATTCCGGTAAGGAAAGTAATGCGTTACGTTACTTTCGCGTTACTTTTTCTAGCTGGGCTTGCTTGTTTGTTTGTTTTTCAAATGAAGGTCAGCAGCAAAGACATTGGTTAATAAGTGAGATTAAATACATGAAGTACATTATTTAACATAATTCTTGGAGATTTGCGTAATTTGCATTTTTAATTTGAGTAATTTGACTTTGCATTTTACTTATTTGATAAAGATTTTAAAAAGTATTTTCATCTTCATCTTGCTTTTAATAAGAAAGCAAGACCATTTCAATTTGCAATGGCTTTAATTTGTACTCAAGCCTAATTGATGTATAAATTAATTTCTTACCCTCTTGTTCTTTCATATTTTTATTTTATGATGTTGGCAAATTTATTAACTTTTTTTCTTGTATTTCTTGTAATACTTTTATTGTCGTAATATAGATCTGTGCAGAACCCACATTGATTAATACAACCCGTTCACAGCTCGGAGTGATAAGCGGTCATAAGTTTTATAAAATGCTCTAAAGTCATGAAACTTAAAAAATATCTATGTTATTATACTTGTTTTACAGACGAATTAAGCAATGTTTACTTTTAATATAGAATGTTTTAACTATTTTATTCTGTAAATGTAAAAATGCACTCGATCGGATCTTTATGTGACAAATGCTTTCGCTCTCAATATTATTTATTTTCTTCCTAAAAAATACCTAAATAGAGTACAAAAGAGGAAGGTGTCTGCAAACATTGGGACAAAAAAACAGCAAAAAAAAAACATTAAATTCTGCTATCATGTAAATGTTGTAGGAAGGATCCTCAGAATGTATTAAAGAGCTTCACTTCATTAAAAAAAAAATGTTCATGACATAATTAAATATTTGATCATTAACCTACGGTGGCCGAGAGAGCTCAACGCGCTGCAAATGAAGAAAACACATGCAAACAGAAAAAAACGCATGCAAATAGAAAAAAACACCAGCGAATAAGAAAACATCTTCATCAGTTTTACAACTCACGTGCGTCCCAATACTCACAACACAACCAAATACGGAAACGCGCTGCAATTACAGAAACGCGCTGCAAAAGTTCACAACACAACCAAACAGAAACGCGCTGCAAATAGAACAGAACACAACGGAAATGTTTCCGGGGAACCCAATAAGTGACGGACGGACGGCTAGGACCTTACAGCTGTCTACTTTTATTATTATTATTTATTTTATATTTTTTTGCAAAACATACAAAGATGACACGTTTATGACATACAACTTTGTATACAATATACAAAATGTATTTGCGATATGTTCAATGTCATAAGAATACTAAAAAGAACAATGAGCTGAAGACTAAAATAAATAAATAAATAAAAAAGATAGAGAAAAAGAACGAGGAAAAGACATTAATCTATACATCAGTTACATTGAACACATTTTGTCATGTTATGTTAAAAAAAGTTTCGTAAGAAATGTTAGAATGTAGCTATAGGTCCAAATATGAGACGGCAAGTTTTAAAGTTGAGACACTCACACAAAGATATAACACATATTTTAAAAACTTTGTTGTATAAAATGCATATTTATTTGCAACAGTTATGTTAACAGCAATAATACTATATTTCTGGTAAGAACAGCTATTCAGCTGATGGACACGCGCTGCGTTGTCATGGGAACATCCCAGGTGAAAATAATGAGGAAATTACGTTGTCTTTCGTTGCTCCCTTCATCAACATAATGGCACACAAGTGCCCCGCTCCCTCCAAAGTGCCCAATTCAAGGGCTCTGCCGTCTGCCCTTTTAAGAGAGTAGGGCATAGGTAAAGCCAGAGCCCGCGTCTCTCTGGTAAAGCTCGCGAGCCGTCCGTCCGTCACTTATTTGGTTCCCCGGAAACATTTCCGTTGTGTTCTGTTCTATTTGCAGCGCGTTTCTGTTTGGTTGTGTTGTGAACTTTTGCAGCGCGTTTCTGTAATTGCAGCGCGGTGTTGTGTTTGGTTGTGTTGTGAGTATTGGGACGCACGTGAGTTGTAAAACTGATGAAGATGTTTTCTTATTCGCTGGTGTTTTTCTTTCTATTTGCATGTGTTTTTTTCTGTTTGCATGCGTTTTTTTCTGTTTGCATGTGTTTTCTTCATTTGCAGCGCGTTGAGCTCTCTCGGCCACCGTATTAACCCCTGAACTGTCACCCCCCTTTTTTTGCATAGACATGAAAATCACTATCCAAACTTAAATGGTTGTAATTCAAGAATGCTTTGGACTATAGACCTATATGGCTGGTCTTGTTGGTTTTTTTTGTTTTTTTTAACGAAGACATTTGGCAGATTATTATAAATTATGAAAGTGAAACAGGAAAAAGTTATAGAAGCTTGATTTCATGAAAATGTATAAATATATTTTTTTATATTTAATATAAAATATACATTTTACAAAACATGTTTTACTCTAAAACTGCAAGAAAATCAAATCCATAAATCTGAACAAGTTGTGTTCCAAATTTTAGGTTGATATCTAAAAAAAAAAAAAAAAACGCTTTCAGTAAGATTTTATTTGGGCGCAGTACCAAACTTTTTCACTAGGTGACAACCAGACTCCGTTAATGCCAATATAAGGGCAGAATTTATTTCCACATATGTTCTGAGTGCTCTGAATCATGTATTTCCATAATTTTTATACAATTTATGACATCCTATTCAGAAGTAGTATGGGTGGTTTGGCAGTATTTGATTTAAATTCAACCTCTAATAAACGCATAAAAAGAGCATAAGCTTTCAAATGATACACAGTTTGTCAATATTACTTTTGACAAAAAGTACCATTACCATTTACCATTTTCCCCTGATCCCGTCTGAACTCCTCCATGTGTCTGCAGGTGGTGTATAACGTGGGCTTGTGCATCTGTCTGTATGACATCACTAAACTGGAGGATTCCTACATCTTTCCTGGAGACGGAGCGTCTCATACTAAAGGTACAAGCGTCATAGCAACATCGTCATAGCAACATCATAACTCACTGCATTCAGGCGGTTGAGCAAAACCTCTCCCTCTTCTCTCCTGCAGTTCACTTTCGATACGTGGTTTTCCACCCATTCCTGGACGCGATCCTGGTGGGAAAGATTAAAGGCTGCAGTGCCGAGGGTGTTCACGGTGAGAGAGGCCACACTAAACACCCATGATGCTTTGCTCTCGCACTGTTCTGCAATGGCAGGGTTGTTATAGTTAACCAAAACCATTTTAAAAAAAATTGTTGAAATAAAATAAATTTATTTTAAAAAGAAACAATATATATATATATATATATATATATAAATATAAATGTATTAATACAAATATTTTGCTGCTAAAATTAACAATTACTAAACCTTTCACTACAATTAAAATGTATGGAAAATATAAAAACTAATTTAAAATGATAGTGATACTAAAACAACACTGTCAAATGAGTTCATTTACATGCTCATCGTTACAGTTCATCTTCATAGTCAAGCCTTTATTCCAGGAGATTTGGAACATTAGAACTTCGTTTAACGGAATAATGGCTTAATTGGAATTTAGCACCTGCTTGGAAATGTAAAAATTCAAAAATCATTGGAAAATTATTATATTGGTAAATAATCAGTTTATGTGTGTTGATTCCACAGTGAGCCTCGGATTCTTTGATGACATCATAATCCCGCCGGAGTCGCTACAGCAACCAGCTAAATTGTATCCTGAATTACCACTTCTAAAACTCATTTAATATTTTTGTATATATTATATACATTTAACGTAATTTATATAAATAAATAAATATTGATATAGATATAGATCCAGAATAAAAGTTTGTGTTTAAATAATATATGCATAAATACACACCCATGCATATTATATATATATATATATATATATATATATATATATATATATATAATTTATATATATATAAATATTTATATTTTAATATAAATAACAAATTTTTCTTAAATATATACATGCATGTGTGTATATTCTACATAATTATACGCAGTACACACACATATATTATGTAAAGACAAACTTTTACTTTGGATGCGATTATTCGCGATTAATTGTTGCTCCGCCCTAATATCTATATACATTTTTTTAAATTATCATTATTATTGTATATGAATTATACATGTATTAAATGACCTGAAGTGAGTTTGTCTACCCATCATGCACTGTTCCTTCACGGTTGGCGCAGTGACGATGCAGAGCAGGTGTGGATGTGGGAGTACGAGACGGACGAGGGCACTCACGACCTCTACATGGACCAGGGCGAAGAGATCCGCTTCCGGGTCGTGGACGAGGTGTTCCTCGACACGTCTCCCACCGGTCCCAGCACAGAGAAGGAAGCACCGAGCGCAGCTGGCTCCACAGCGCCGCCCGCAGGAGTGGAGGACACCACACCGCAGAAAGAGGCTCCATACACACTCATAGTAAGAAGATTAGGAACAAAATATACTTACAATGACTTTAAACCTGTTCCATCCACTCTTTCCCTTTGGAATAACATCCCAGCTAACTGGGAATATTCTGGCAAGTTTACGAATGAACGTTCTTCCAGTAACATTAATAGAATGTTCGTTCAAAGTAAATACAGTCAAACCAAAATTTATTCAGACACCTTCAACATTTCTCAACATTCTTCAACATTTAATTCGCTATTGTTTAGAAAATGGTAATAAGATACGACAAGAACTCAGAGTTATCAAATTAGTTGATATTTCAGTGGTTTTGTCCATCCTTCTGTTAGACTGTCTCTCAGATGAATCAGGTTGAATATCTGTCAGCTGTTGAATTTAACTACACAATTAGCTATATATTAATATATTAATACCAATTTAGCACAACCAATGACCAAGCAATGCTTAATTGTGTTCAGTCTGTGTGTAAAAAGGTCGCATTAGCAATTAAAGAAAAACACTTCAGCAAAACATGGTCAGGTCAACGTGTCTGAATAATGTTTGGTCCCAAAGTTTTGGCTATAATATGTCACAGTTTACTTTATTTTGCTATCCTCACTTACATTAATGAACTATAGTGTCCTGCACCCACTAGTAAAACAATATCAAATATTATATCTGGTGTCTCTGAATAATGTTTGGTTTGACTGTATCTGGACTTTAATAACGTTTTCAAAATGTAAACACAAAACTATATGAAGCATTATTCTGCAACATTTTAGTTGAACGTTTAGTTGAGGTTTTTAAATTTATTTTAGGCTACTTATTTCGGAATATTCCGAGAACATTCAAAACTAACATTCCAGGAATGTGAGCAACATGATAAAACTGAACATTCCGTGAATGTTTTCTCGAATTCTCACGCAATCAAGAAAAACATGTTGAACGTTCCCAGAAATAATGTTTTCGTATGGGACCGTTAGCAAAACCATATTTCCGTCAGCCTGGGTGTGTTGATAAATTGCTGATAACAAGGCCACTAACGTCTGTTCTTCTCTTTGGCAGGGATCCGTTAGTGAACCGGGTCTGGGTCTTTTGTCCTGGTGGAACAGTTAACAGTCTCTTCTGTGATTATAAACTGAGAAACATCAGCTCAGCTTTTCACAAGACTCATTTACTCCTTCATGAACTCCAGCTCTGTGGACCAATCAGTGAGCAGATTCTGCTGACCAATCGGAGACACTTAACGAAGAGTCATTTGTAATGATTCAGAAGGGATTATTGTGTTGTAGTTCTGCTGTTGTTTAGAGGATTGAGATAATTTGAGTTTAATTACTTTTTTGTTGAGACCTACAGAGTTTACTTTATAGATAAATACATTTTTATTTGAAAAAAAAACAAAACAATGTTTAGCTTCAAATAATGTCTTTTTGACGCTGAATTGAAGATTTTTGTGAGGTCATGTATATGGTTTTTGGATTTTTGGTTTGTTTTGGAAAATTTGAATATAAAAATATTTACAAAAGACTAAAGTGTTGTTGTTATATAATATATATATGTATATATATATATATATATATATATATATTAGTATTATTTTAGGTAACACTTTATTTTACAGTGTCCTTGTTACATTATGTTACATGTACTTACCATAGTAAGAACAATAAATTATAATTGCATAATTACATGCAGCTAACCCTCAACCTAATCCTACCCTAACCCTAAAGTACATGTAGTTGCCCAATATTACTCAGATCTTAAATATATAATTGCACTGCAACAATGACACCTTAAAATAAAGTGTAACCATATTTTATTCATTTTAAATGTATTGTTTTCATTGATTATGTCAGCTGACTTATGTTTACATAATCTCTCGTGACATTATGATAGTTCTCTGACGGGAGTGACTCATTTTCCGGGATTCGGTGACGCTGCCTCAGTAAACGCGTCGGTTCTCCCGGTAAACGCGTGTTAGCACTTAGCAAGGATCTCCTCCATCACACGATCCTGACTGCGGATTCACACTTCATCTTATATAACTGCGGTCGACAGGACGGGACAGAAGCATCTGCGAACTCCAGCTGTAAGTTTCTGCATTTGGTCCATTTATTCTAGCACGCGTTTCCATATGCATTTATTCCCGCAATGCGTGAGCTATTAAAATAACTATATAATCTAAAATCAAATACTATTATTAGTGCTTGTATACATTTTAGGGGTCCTGTCTCCTACCTTTTGTTCAGAGCACCGGCCGTACGTGCTTTAAAACTTAACATGCACGCTCCCTATATAGACAGCATGTTTATAAGTACTTAGGTAGCCTATTATATTGTGTTATATTAATAATCGCACATATAATGCTTTCAAAATGCTGTCTAGCAAGTCAGCCGACGAGGTTTTGAGGAACAATCCCTGCCCTCCATCAAGAACATTCTAGAATCGGGTGACGCTGACTTGAACGGAACCTGGAAAAATAATAGCATAATTCAAACGTTCCTAAACGTAATGTGTCGTTTCTGCAATCTGGTCATTTTTCCCGCGGTATTTCGGTCAGAATTCCATCGCGTCATAGTTCTGTCTCTTATTCTTATTTTTGATGTAATTTCACATTTGGTCCAGTTTTAGCACAAAAGTAGGACAGTGATTGAGGATCTTATGATGTTTCTTTCGCTGTGACTTGGAATTTCATAGTACGTGATGATGACGGTGTAAAGTCGCGTGTTGCATAATAACAGCAGAACCAGCGACTCTGACGTCACGAGGACAGATTTCCGCGTCACTGCGCACGAACCTTAGGCTACAGACACGTAGAAATGATAAATAAACTTCTGTCAACTGTTGTACAGTTTGGTTTAATCTCTCTCCTATAGCCTACATAACTGCATACTTATTAACCCCCTGTAGCCTAATACATCCCAATTTGTGTGCATGTGCACTATGCCGTTGTAGAGTGTGTTCATACAGAAGGTTCCAACAATAAGTACACTGTAAAGTTCATTGTGTATAGTTTGTAATTTGGGACACGTATGCTTATTATTAAATAAACTATGCAAGAGTCATCTACTTATTATTCAATCATAAACTTTTCAAACAGTAGATAGTATGCTACATTGTTGCATGACCTCATTATACTGCACGTTTAATTAAGTAATTAATCTCAGATAAAACATTTACATTGCTTTTTTAATCCATTTTTATAAAAGCAATTAAGCAATCAAAATAGACATGTTAAGTGTAATGTCTGATTTCCATTTTTTTATGCTGGAAATATAAGGTCATGCCAAGTGCACTGCATTGTGGGGTACAGTATCTAACATACATACTGCACAATACACATTCAGGCTCCTACAGATATAATATGCTAGTAGACTAATAATAAGAGGATTAATGAATAAGGATTTCAGTGCTATGTTGAAAAAGTGATGAATGGAGTCTAGCAACATTTCGCAAATGAAATAATGCAATATGTATTAATAATATGAGAGCCAAAATAAAGCAAACCATCGTATAACACAAAGACTTTTCACTTGAGTGGAAATACTAACTGGGCAGTTATCAATAAACAGCATAAAAGATTGAGATTTAGAGAAAGCATACCCAGACCCAACAAGAAGAACCTCTGTTTTGTTAGTATTAAGCTTAAAAAAATTTGTTGAGAGTTTCATGTGTTACATAATTAAAAGCAGTCCCAAAACTGACCCCTATGGAACACCGTGAGTAACTGAGACTCCCAGTTGAATAGGCTAAAAAAAAACTAATAGATATCACCATACTTCACCAGTTGATTGATTACATTAATAATTGCAAACACATTTTTTGTATTACAAGTTTTCTGAAATGTTATGTTTAAATATGCAAATGGGGTGTTATCTAATTAAATCTGCACTAATTTGCATAGATTTCTAGAACTAAAATCTGAACATTGGATGAAGTCAGGTTCAACATTCTTGTTTAATTTTTTATATAGATATATTTGAGTCAACAGTTTAAAGGTTGTATCAGTGATTTCAGGCCCAAACATAAATTATCACATTCATCTAATCTTTCCTAACGATCCGCTAGCTGCCCACCCCATAAGCATGCCGTCAAAAAAACACGTCTCTGTAGGCAGCCTAGGCTCTGAGGTCTGCACACAAAAACAATTGCAACAAAACCTCACAACACCCTCCCCCTGTCGGTGATTGGTTGGAACACTTTATTTTGGTTTTGAGTGGTTGGTGAAACCAATTGTTTTTGTGTGCAGATCTCAGCCTAGGCTGCCTACAGAGACGCGTTTTTTTGACGGCATGCTTATGGGGCGGGCAGCTAGCGGATCGTTAGGAAAGATTAGATGAATGTGATAATTTATGTTTGGGCCTGAAATCACTGATACAACCTTTAAGAAATAAAAAAAAATTATGTATAAAATCAGGAAAATTACATATGTTATACAAACCCCTCTGTAAAAACCTTCAGAATATAGATAAGAATAAAATTGTAAAGTTTGGTGAATGTAAGTGTTACTGAAGTGGAGATTTCTGGCTCAGTGTAGGACGAAAAACTCATTTTGAGAAAACGGCCATTAAAGAAATAGGGCCCTATCTTGCACCCAGCGAATTGACTTTGTACACCGACACATGTATTATTCCTATTTCTCACCCGGCGCACAGCAACAGTCAGTAAATTAGGGAATGAACTTGCGCTCCCGGGGGCGGTGCAGCGAAAAGAGGAGGCGTGTTCCAGCGCAAACGTTCCCTGGTGCTATTTTGCAGTTTCAGAAAACAATTCCGCCACAGACCAGGAAAAATCTAGTCTAAAGTCAGTGGCGCGTTATTCAGATGCTATTTTAAGGGCGCATGCTTGGCTGTAATGTAGTGTGTGCACAATACACATACACTTTGCTTCTCTCATCTACACACAGACACAGCAGTTGCCATTTTTGCAAACCATACATAATTACAAGGAAAAATATTCCACACGAGGGAAATCATTGTGGTGTCCATGAAGATGTGAAAAAATAGGCATAAATCTAGCTTACACATTTACCAAAATTATTATACGCCTGTTTAACCGAAGCTAATTTGGGTGGGTTTCTCCATCCCCATACAATGTCACTTCTCTGTGTTTTACGGCCCTGACGAGAACGTCGGTCTCCTCGGCTGTGAACCGCTCCTGGCGTGCGCCTGGCAAATCCACCGTAATAATAGCAATCCGCCATGGAACAAGTGCGCCTGCTCTTAAAGCGAATGTGAGATGTTGCTCTGATTGGTTTATTTCACGTTACGCCCAAACCACACCTATGAGTAATGAAGCTACTTCAGACCAACCCATTTTAGATTTGCATCAGACTTGCGAGATCCGCCCACAAAGTTACTTGCGTTTCGCGTTTGATACTTGCGTTTCAGATCGTTAAAATAGGGCCCATATACTGTAATTGAAATCTACAGACACAAATAGATAAAGTGCTCTAAAAGATACATTTAAAAGTGTATTTGGATGTTTTCTTTCCACTAGTCTGAAAAAAAAAAACACTTCATGAAAAAGCCAAAAAGCCCAAAATCTCAAAATTGGCCGATGCATGAAAAAACTGTTTTGCAAACTGTTTTCTGTCACTTAATAGGATGAAAAGCAAAGACGTTTTCATGTAGTATAGTAGTATGAAATAGTCTTTTAATGTAGAAGTGACAAAAATACACAAGTGGTGTATAGTTCACTCTGATCTTGGAGCGGTTCCTTGGTTTCTTTAAGGCCTCTATGAACACAATGCAGGGTTTTGTGCGCGAGGAACTGGGCACGCACCCTAGCGCCCCGGGCACAAACTGTCTTGCATGTAAACTCACACACACACACACACAGAGCCTTTGTGCAGGGCAGGGCAGAGTAAAGCTGTGTTACTGCATGTCGCTACACACAGAACAATCTGTGCCCCTGCATATAAAAAACAGAGCAAAGTACGCATGCAAAGTGTTGGCCAATAAATACACAGTTTAATGTGCGTCACTGAGGGTAGTCTTGCGCTGGATGCCTGAGTTTAGTGTTTCTCTCTCAGACAGCAGGTCGTGTTCTGTAAGCATCTGGAGAGCATTCAGAAAGACCAGATCATGGCGGACCCGGAGCTGTCGTCCCCGACGGACCCGTCCCTGCGCTCTCCGCGCTCGGCACCGCTGTCGCTGTCGTTCCCGTTCCTGCGCGAGGGAAGCCACGTCTGGGACAGAGCCACGCCGCAGCCCGGGGAGTTACCGAGCCCCCTGCCCACCAAACGCACGCGCACCTACTCCGCGTAAGTCAAGCACACACGAGTCACAAACCTGAAAACTTTACATGCTGAACAAACATTGAGTATATGTTTACACGACAACGATATGCTTAAAACTGAGAAGTTTTTCCTTTCCTACAGACGATCCCTGTTCACACGGATCCATGAAAATGAATAAAAACGCTGTATTCTGCTGCCAGGCCATTAGATGGCGATGAAACACTATAGACTGAACACGTAATACGCATGTGGATGACATCATTGTCTTTAGAGATTCACGTTTTTGTTGTTTACACGGAGACCAAGTTTTTGTTGTTTCAAAAACTTGCACTTTGAAACCTGTTTTCAAAAGTTTGCGTTTTCAGGCACTCGAAACACCGTCGTCGTGTAAACGAACAGCCATAACGCATAAAAATGTACGTTTTTAGTTGAGAACCATTGCACTATTAATGGGACCATTCACACAGAATGTATTTGTGTGGTCAATAACGTGAGACGGAGGTCAGTGGAATGAAGAAAACGCAAGTGCCACGTTTTTAGACGTTTTCTTAATTTTCCGCATTACGCTCCATCTCGTGCATGTTCGCACAGCTTTCAAAGTATATACTCAAGCGCGGATGGACGAGGACAATTGCTTTTTCTCTACTCTAGCAGATGCCAGAGGGCTGCACTGAGTCATGTCATTTACAGGACATTCGCTTGGAAGGACAGAAGAAGAAAAGCAGCGGATCCACCGTTGAGTGCAGGGTTTAGATTAGAACAAGAGCATGAACTAAAAGTAGAAAACGATGGATAAGGATATGCTGCTTTGTTTACTGTTCTTGGAACAGCGTGTTGTTTGTATCGCTCTTTCCGCACTCTTCTTCCACTACTGCACAATACATCACAGCTGCATATTGCCACCTAGTGGACACTTCTGTCTCAAGAAAATGATGGATAAGGATATGCTGCTTTGTTTACTGTTCTTGGAACAGCGTGTTGTTTGTATCGCTCTTTCCGCACTCTTCTTCCACTACTGCACAATACATCACAGCTGCATATTGCCACCTAGTGGACACTTCTGTCTCAACATTCACCTTGCGCATGCGCAGTTGTAAGCGCACCATCCGCACGGACACAGACACCCTGCGGTGCGTTACAAATCGTGTACTGTCTGAGTACATTTGAACTTACTTCATGATAGTGATGAGTCCGTTCATTGCGTGTCACATGACAAATGAACCAGAGACTCGGAAGGGAAAATTAAATATTTATGTTCCCTGTAAATTATCTTTGGCTGTATTATAATGATTTCTTAATTCAAAATATGATCAAGATTGCGAAGGTGGATGTTTTCGGCGAATTTAGCTGTTAAAAGTATAACATTTAAAGCCACTTAAATTACTGAAATGACTCGAATAAAGATCTGTTCATTTTGATGAACGAGATCAAACGAGAGAGTCAGTAAAATGATCCGAATTTCCCATCACTACTTCATAACCATTAATAAGTATGTTTAGTATAGTATGAATGTGTGTAGTATGACTGTAACCCGTATGTACGTATGCTCATTTACAAGTTAATGATTTTGTTTATGGGGGGTTTTATTTTTCATATATTTCTTATCAGTTTTCATGACATTTTTGCAGCACCTGTTTTTTACCCTCTGTCTGAACACTATTTTAAGTTATGGTTTCTTTAAAACCCGCCTTCTGAAAAGTGCTATGTGTTCTGATTGGTCAACCGGCCCCAGTCTGTTGTGATTGGTCCACCGCTTAGAGCTTGTGTCATAAATGTAACATGCCATAACCGGCGAGTATCATGCGTTTCAGGCAGGTGAGATTCACTGGCTTTGGACCGACTTCAAACTTCCCTGATTGTTCACATGCACAAACAACTATAAGATACTGAATGAACGGTAAAATGTAAAAAAGCATAATGGGCCCCCCTTTTAACTATTTTACAAGGTGGCTATTTCATAAAATTTTGTACGAGGCGAATCATATACTAATATTTGGGGGAAAAGAAAGCATGAAGGTCCACCTGTAATGAACGTAACCATAACTGGGGCGTAAGCAAATCATACAAAAATGTACAAGTGAGATAGTAGTCCTACTAATTCATATGAATTAGCCACCAATTGGACAAAACATAAACAGCTATGAGTTGTCCTGAGATTGTTGTGTGTGTGTGTGTGTGTGTGTGTGCAGGACTGTGCGTGCGAACGCGGGCCCCGTCTTCAAAGGTGTGTGTAAAGCCTTCTCGCGATCGCAGGGTCACGGCTTCATCAGACCGGCTCTCGGTGGAGAGGACATCTTTGTGCACATCTCAGAGTGAGTCCCAGTTCAACACCAGTACCAGCTCACACACACTGAACCAGCTCCACCTCACACCTCAACATCACGAGTCAGAACAGAGGAAATCTGATTATATCTGACATGCAAAAACATGCATAATAATACTGTTTAAAGGTAAAACAGCAACAACAACAATAATAATAATATAAAAAATTAATAATATTAGCAATAATAATTATATTAATATATCATATATTTATGTATTTATGTTTTATATTTTTATAAATATAATATATAATGATAAAACAGCAAAAGAAGAGTAATATAATTTTATAAAAATATAAGTTATAATTATAATAGTAATTTATATAACAAAAGTATTTATAATAAAAGTAATACATTTCATAAATATGATTATAAATATATAATATAAAATAATTATACAAAGTACAGTATATCATATTATTATAAAGATAAATAACAATAATTTTATAAATGAAACTAATAATAATGATAATAATAGTGATAATTTTATAAAGTATTAGAAGAACAGTAACAATAATTTAAATATAATAATTTTATAAAGAATAATATTAATAATAATTTAAATATATAATATTAGCAATAAATAATTATATTAATAATTATTTAAATATATTACGTAGTTATATATATTGTATATTTATCTAAATATAATATATATTTAATAATAAAACAATAGAATATTTTTTAAATATAACTAATTTATATTATTACAAATATAATAATAATTGTATAAAGTATATTAAAAATAACAACAATATTTATTAATAATTTTATGAAGTATAACAACCGTAACAATAACAACAATGGTAATTTTATAAATATAAAAAAAATAAAAATGTTAAATAATTATATTAAGTATATTATTTTTATTACTTTTATAAAGTTTAATAATAATTATTATTCTATAAAGTATACTAATAATAACCATAATTATTATTTGATAAAGTATACTAACGATAATAATTTTATAAAGTATAACAACAACAGTAAAAATAATTGTAAAATATAATAGTAATAATTTTATAAACTATAATAATAATAATATTAATGATAAAAATTTGAATAATCATTTTATAAAATACAATAATAAACATAATACAAAGCATAATAATAATAGTATTATTACACATTTACAATTCCTGCAATTCCTGTTTTTGTTAAATCTGTAGAAAAATCTGAAAACTTATATTATTCCATAATGGATATTCCAATATATTTTTAATAAAAATTATACATTTATCAAGAATATAGTATATTTTTGTTAGACATGTCTGATATATGTGCAGTGTGTGATTTAACTGTAGGTCTCACCCTAGCTGAACTTTCACCAGCACAATACTAATCTCTTCTCTGGCCTTCAACATGTGATAGATGTTTCAAAACAGACCGTGCCACCAGTAGGGAGTAGCTAGAAGATTTGATAACAAAAAATGTGGATGAGCTTATTAAAAAGTTCTGGAAAGTGTATGTTTGTGGGCAGACTTAAGATGAAAAGAAGATGAAAACACCTGTATATGAGGTCACTGGTCAAAAACAGAATAAAAACACGACTCTACACTCAATAATCTGAAATATCAGAGTCATTTAGAAGCAAATGTCATGTTTGATTGCAAAAATCACTGTAAATCAATGTGTGTTAATCAAACCGTGTGTTTTCCTGCTGGTGTTTCTCTCTTGCAGTATTGAAGGAGAGTATGTTCCTATGGAGGGGGACGAGGTCACGTACAAGGTCTGTGCCGTCCCGCCCAAAAACGTGAAGGTCCAGGCCGTGGAGGTGCTCCTCACACACCTGAAGCCCGGGACCAAACACGAGACCTGGTCGGGCCAGATCATCAGCTCCTAGAGAGGATTGTTGTGAGAGCAGAGCATCATGGGAGCAAGGCTGATGAAAGTTAAAGGGTGCAGAGAATGTCAGAAGAGTTCAGCCGTCGAAAGGAGACGGGTTGCATTACGGGAACACTTAGAAACAGACTCGAAACGCAAGCGCACAAATGCAAATACACAACTCACAGGTTTATGTTGCGTTGTTGACGCTCTCAGTGCCAATTCACAGTACTTTTTCTGTATTAGGCTCAATAGCGTAGGTATTTAAAGCTTTGTTGCCAATGCTTGTGTTCTTGCGTAGCGTTTGTTTCAGGTTAAATGAGACGTCTGAGACGGAGAGAGATTGTGAAATGATGGTTGAACATCCTCAAACTGAACTGTGAACCGAGATCGATTCGAGCGCATCGATCCAGATGCGCACATGCTACACTTGTGACTGGTTTTGGTTCTTATATTTCTGTTTATTTCCAGACAGCAACATATTGTCGGCCCAGATCCGGCCCACATCTGGTACACAGGAAAAACTCCAGTGTTAAATTAACTGTCCTGGGAGTTTATTTGAGACCACACTCAAGAGTGTTAAAATATGAGTGTTAACTGAACAGTGTTAAAGTTAATGAGATCATTAAGTGATGTTGTTAATTGATTGATGATTGAGCATTATTGAAGACACCTGATGTTAACAAGCAGAATCACCAAAGGAGAAAAAGCATAAGTTTTAAGTCACCATTATGGTGATCAGTGTTTGATTTAGTTGGCCTCTTGACCCTTACAACTTTAGATTTTGTTTGGGCTGTTGTAACTGAGTTAAGGAATCTATGATGTGGACCGACACTATGTTGCTGTCTGAGTTTATGCATTCATTTTTGATAATTCTGTGTTAAATTGATGGTAATATAGGTAAATGGTAAAATATCACTGATGTTTTCCAGTAGTGAGAGTTTAGGGGGGCAAATGCTTCATTCTCATTAAAGTTGCAATGCAAAAATCGTAATGGTCCTAAAACTAAACGTAAATTTTGTACGCAAATAATTTTCATTTGATTTCTGGGTGAAATACAAGTCGGACATGATCTTGACGGGTTTGGAGGGCTTTGTAACTTTAAGCTCTGTTATAAATGCTGGAACTGAAGCCTCGTAGACTAATATTGCACTTGAAACTTGACAGCCCAAATATAAACTGCCAAACTGACTTCATCTCCCATCTCCGGGAGTCTTTCAGGGTAAAACAAGCAGCATTTTGTAGACAAGCTGAGGAATAACAGTCGGCTAGCAAAAGCATTTAAACAGATTTTCACAGCAAAGATCTCGTGTTATTTTTGCTATACGTGTGTGTGACGTTCATGATGATGTAATGACGGTGATGCACTGTTGCGTTAAATGTTTGGTCACATGATCCGTTGCATGTTCTTGAGTTTGTCTTGTGATTTGATCTTCAGATTTCTGGACCCTCAGTTGTGTTTTAACTGTGATTGTTTTTTGTTTTTATTTCTATTTTCAGCACTTTTTAGAGCTCAGATCACTGTGGTCGACGTCCTTTCCTTGTGAACTTTGATGGACTAATAAAATTACTTTATGATTCACACGTTTGTATCTCACTGCAAAGCAAATTATGTAATTAATCATACAAAAAATTATATTTGCACAAAACGTTTAACCACAGCATCTGCACATACACAAATATTACACGTGCAGCATCCATAAACAAAGATCAGACTCCTTTACAATTTACAAAAAATGTGTATTTACAATAAACAGACACATGTTCATGATGCATCACATTAGTATTATTAGCAATCGCATGGATTCTTCACACAGACGTAATCATGAAAATCACATTATTGATATCACATATTTTTCCTTTTATCGGTTACAACATACATTCTACTAAAGAGTATCCAAAAAAATGAACTAAGATCCTCAATAAATGAGTTTGTTTAATAACTATGTTTGCTTGTTGGAATTGAGATCAGATCACTTTTCCAGCAAAACAAACTCGCAGATGAAACTAAAGGGGTGGACGAGCCACTCGAGCAAATTAATTTATTTCCAAATGAATTCAAGTTAAAGTGCATTTATGCCATCAGATATGAAACACTAACACATTAACATTCATATTACCAACAGACAGCAGATTCTGGAATAAAATCTAAAAAAATTAGAAACACCTGATCCAGAGATTTCCGGATTTTAAAAAAATGTTTTACAAATGCCCTGGATATATATCGGATCGGCATCATGTTTTCAGAGATAAACAGGAGTGTTTCAGTGATAACGTGGAATCTCTGGAATGATTAACATGTGGATATCACATCTAAACAAATTAATGAAATTTTGCAGGCAAAAAAGGTCCATTGTCTCTTGTCAATAGTGTATGAATGTATAAAACACAGCAACAAAAGTCATTTTCTGGTTCCGGAAGTATTTTTTCCATTCATTTCTCCCACAGGGTATATAATATACTAAGTTTATTGCAAAATATGCATATTGAAATATTTTGAGAGTGTAGGACTCAATTACATTAAGAGATATCTTGGTGCTTTGTCTTGTTTCGACTCTCTGATTGGTGGAATTGGTGTACAGCATCATGGGAAATGTATTTTGTTTTTTTTTCACTATGAATTCCGCTGTTAAACACCAAGTTAAAATGATGCAGGCTGACGGCTTCAACAGAAACAAATACTATCATTTAACAATCGTAACTCACAATACGTCTGTCTTTAAAGGTTTGTAAGTATTATCTTTAAAAAGCAATTTCCCTATGAAGAAAATGAAAAAAGTTTTTACTTCCGGAACCAGACTGTTGCACTCTATTCGCATTACCAAATTAACCCAAAGCGAAATCTGCATGGAAAAAACTCGGGCAAAATTCCCAATCGCGTGTATCCCTATTGAAATTACTGGATATCGCTCGCGAAAACTCGCAGAGCAATGGTAAATGTGCACCCTATGCAACACAACAAAAAATTAGATCACTACTCACCGCTAGATTAGATTTTTTTTCGTTCTCAGTGTGTAAATCTCACGTTATCTCACTTTACAAACGTGAAGTGAGATAACTTTTTTTTTTAATTCATTATTCATAATTCATTCATAAATATGCAGGATCTTAATATCTCAAGAGTCCAGTCTGAGATGGAATAATGGAAACACACTTAGCTACAATCACAAACACTCGGACACAACGATAATAAAACTCACTCTGAAATCAACTGTGACAGCAGCAAATAAGATCACGAGACCATCACAAAACTTGAGATAAACATGGGACATAATCTATCACTCGTTTCGCCACGAACATGGCGGTCACGTTCACACTGTCATTCATCATTAATGTTTGATTGATATTACACAAAGAGGTTAGTCATGTACAGCAGTGCCAACCGAATTAAGCCCTGAGTAACTCAGAAGCATATTATATTTAAATATGGAACCGAGCTGAAACACTTACGAAACCAACGGCTCATCCGAGGTCCAAGAAAACCACAGAAACAGAGGTAGGCTAAAATCAGATATGGACAAATTGCCTTTTAATTCCTGATAATGATATTCTTGTTGGTGCTCTGGTACAATTCATTACACATCGCTCTGTTTGTTATTAGGATGACAAGTTTTAAAAGATTCAGCGCTCCTCAATGTTAGATGGCCAATCAAATCAGGAGGCGGGGCTTACTGTTCGACCGGGAATTCAAACGCGATGCTTCAGTTTTAACGGTTGAAGCATGTGAGGTAAGATGTAGCTAGCTAAATATTTAATATCTGACAACTGTTGAATGACATAAACGTTATTTGACTAACAGTAATATTCCAGGATGCAAACTCGACTGCTTTTGTCAAATTTCGCTGTTTTGAAATAAATTCCACCATTCACTAAGAGAAAATACAGAAACAGTAAATTGCTAGTAGCCTAAATTTCACAAATTAGAAAGAAAAGGCAAGTAATGCATAAAATTAAACATGACATTTTGAAGTAAAAACTATTTTCATGTAAAACATAATTAATTTTATTTACAACTTTGAAAAATATTTATATATTATTAATGTAATGCTTAATTGGTAATGTGACGAGATAGGAGTGAATGTGTACATTTAAAAAAAGTTTAAATGCATTACTTCACAATAAATTGTAAATACAATAATTATTTTTCTCTATTAGCTTTAACCCCTTTGAATAGAAGGGACTATTACGTGACAGGGCAAGTTAAAAACAGAAGAAATGTGTGCCTCTACCGAAGGAGGTTTACTAATAAATAAGTTTACTAATACTGATCTCTTATTGGTTAAAAACAGCTCTGTGAGATGGGTTATACTATTGCCGTCAATGTGGTTTACAGCTGTGATTATGTTAAAAGTTGCATGTCAATCATCGTAATTTCTGGAGTGACTCCTGCATTCTGTCTGTCATCCGGAGGATTCACCGTATTTGAATGCGTCTGTCTCTCCGGAAACTTTGCAGTGTGAACGTGGCCACCGTAAAACACTTTTTATTGTAAAAAGGATGTAATCTTTAGACTTAAAATTAATGTTTGAACTTTACAAATCTATAGACATGTACTGATAAGGGTCCATCAGTGATATTTACACACAGTCCCTTGAGTCTGATGACCAGCAGCGGTTTGGGTTTGTCTGAATCTGCTGGTTCTCAGGGTCAGTTCCCACAGTGACCAGCAGGGGGCGCAGGAGATCAGCACACAGGCAGTCTGGTGAGTGTGTGTGTGTGTGTGTGTGTGTTTGTGTGTGTGTCACGCCTCATTGGGTGGAGCGCTGAAGAACATCTCCCTGCAGAGCCGCACTGTTTCTTCAGGGGAGCAGACGGTGAAGCCGATGGTGCGAGGGTCCTCGAAGATCTCGTGGTCGTTTCCGCCCTGATCGGGAAACATGTATTAGAAATAAATGATCAGATACAGAGTCACTCACTTACGTACAATGTTCCCTCTATTTTTTTTCTTGCTCAAGCAAAACCTTTCTCTTATCCTCAGTGAAAACATCCCTTATATCATCTCATGCATCATGCATTTTATTTGAACCCTGATGCAACTTAGTGATATTAAATTATATTTCTGAAAACAAGCAGTTACTAGATATGAAGCACATAAATCACCTATTGTTTTTTTTTACAGTGCTGAGTTAACTGTGCCATTCTTTAGTTTTCATTCATTTTAAAAGGTTGTGCAGATCAGTTCAATTCTTTATACTTTAATGAATACTATAATACTATAATAAAATGCTAGCCTATAATAACAAATAAAATTGAATAGCTCATTTGTAAATCACTTTGGATATAAGAGTCTGCTAAATGAGTAAATGTAAGCATAGATAACATGTTAACATAGTAAACGTTAAAATAATATCAGGAAACAGTTTTGTAGTCATCTAAACACCCTTGAGAAACACAAAACCTAAACAAACATGTAATTTACTAGAGGTTCTGAATAAATGTGAATAACTGCAGTCTATTTAAAATGTTGAATCTGAATTAATTAAAAAATAATTGGGTTGAATGAATGATTCAGTGACTCACTCATAAATCCTTCATTGTTACATTAATGGATAATTAATCAGTGTTTTTGAACAAATCTCTTTAATGAATGATTCAATAAATACATTTTTCAACAGTCACTTGTCGCCACCTACTGGTGTAACGATGTAATGGATCCAATCATTATTTAAAGTGTCGAGTTACTTTCAATAGTTGATTTGCTCGATTTTGTTCAAATCCATAGACATTTATATCTGAACTATGGCAATTAACCAGAAGGCTGCAATTATTTCTCATTCACTAGAAGACTATCAAATTTTGTCTTCATACACTTTATTTATCCTGTGTGTGTGCGACATAAGAAGCGCCTGGCCAGCGCAGCTTAAAGGGAACATTGCTAACGTACCAACGATGTTTCATTGCCGAAGAAGTAGATGGCGTCCAATCCCTCCTGCTCCAGGACGTCCAGACAGAGGCGTTTGTCCCAGCCCTCCGGGAACACGTCGAAACTGATCAAACCCCCTGAAAGCGCACAGAAACACACCTGTGATGATCCACACTTATTTCTGTCATTCAAGACTGAAATCACATCATTTTTAAAGAAAAAAAGTAGAGTGTGTGATTCCTTGACCATCAGAAGTTTATCTTTAACAAGAAAGTTGTTAAAGGTGTGGTGAAAGATTTCATCCGTTTGCAAACATCTTCCAGTCTTACTCATTAATTAGATGCCTTCATCACATCAATCATACCAAAACCCCGCCCTCCTTACTCATGACAGCCAATCAGATGCCAGCAAAGCTGAATGACTGCTACAGATTGGCTAAATAAGTTCAGGCTGTTGCTTTGACTCGGGTGTGTTGTTTGTAAAGTATCAACCCTGTAAAGCCTGACATATCTGAGATATCTAATGGACGTGTCATATTTGATGCATCAGGCTTTAATGGCTTGTCTAGTGAGAATAGAAAGGAAAAAGCACCTTCATTTTATTCAGAGGCTCAAATCGTCAGGGTTATGTTTGTTTTTGATTCCCTGTTCTGTTCATTTCTGAGTTTGTTAATCTTCTAGTCTGTTAATCAGTTCTCCTCTGTTCACTACCTGTTTGTCTCCTTGGTTGCAAATAAATTAGGTTCCTCGTTTCAGGTGTGTAGTGTTAATTAGTCTGTTAGTTCCTCTTGTTTGCTGGGTATTTAAGCTCTCTGTTTCAGTCTGTTCCTAGTCTTGCATTATTTGATATATGGTTGTATGTTTTCCAGGGTTCCCACTGGTCCTTGAAATCCTTGAAAGTTTTGAAAAAAAAAAATCAAGCCCCTGGAAAGTTTTTGAAAATAAACACACATAGATACTGTTCCTTGAATTTGAAGTTAACCAAGGTGTGGGAACCATGGTTTTCATGTATAGTCTTGGATTGAAGTCTTCTTTAGTATCTCTGTCTTCGTGCACTTGATTACAGCCACCATATCCGTGACACAAACAGAGCAAAAATATGCAGTTTTGTGCAGATACTGATATTTATATGGACGAAAAGTCCATCTTATAATGCTCGTAGTGTAAATCAATGAGATCCTTATTATAGTATAACAGACTACTTACTGTACATAAAATGCATATAAATATCATTCGTCACTCTATATCTGCCAATAATATGTCTTAGAAGATGATATTTAAATGCTTAGTTTTATGATCTGTAGTTGTAAAGCATATAATGCAGTGCGTGATTGACAGATGAACTAATAAACCTTCCTCAAAAGCCTGGTGATCATATTTGAGACTCGTGATTTTTCTATAAAATTATGTCTGGACAATCAAGTAAACCGAAATCTCTTCAGTTCAGTAAGTGTTCATCCTGAAATATTATTAACAATATCAAAGTTATTCTAAAGTTGACTTTTTTAAAATCAGTGCAGATTTCACGTTTGTACAATTCTACTAAAATACCTTTTACTTAAATCTATAAACTGTCAATCAGACGACAGAAGGACTGGAGTAAATTGTGTGAAACTGGGTTTTCAGCAAAGTTTTGATCATGTCGATCGTTTAGAGGCCTTAGAAATATGCGAATCAAATATGACACAGCTGGCTTTAAAGGTCAATGTGTCACAGAGACACACACTTTATGTCTGTTCCTCCAGAAACACTCGTCCAGTTCCTTTAAAGCCACAGTGATGCTCAGCAGAGAAAAAACATCTTGTTAAAGAGAGTTTACCCTGAGGCTCATTCTCACAGTAATGACTTGTGTGTGTGTGTGTGTGTGTGTGTGTGTGTGTGTGTGTGTGTGTGTGTGTGTGTGTGTGTGTGTGTCTGCAGAGACGTGAACTACGTGACTGTTTGTCCACAGAGTGATTGAGACAGAAAGGACAGAAATCAGCCGTTAAAAATTAATGATCATTACACACACACACACACACTCGTTAGTGTCCCGTCACTGGACTGCAGCAACATTCCACCACTGACTCAACAGTTGCCAGAGCCACAGCCAATCAGAGGGCTTGATCTCCTCACACCCCAGGCCCCTCCCCCTCTGACCCTCTGGCCCCTCCCCCTCACACTGTCCGTCAAACAGAAAAAGAAACAACAAAGCCACTGTGTGCGAAACTGAGCTGAACTTGAGAGGAAAAACTGCTGAAGATTGACTGCAGACGTCAAAGCTAGAGTGTGTCCGTGTGTGTGTGACAAATACACACAGGTTGTTGAGTAAACACTCATTTTCTCTCCCGGTTCAGTGGTCTGTAAACACACGAGTGCATCCGTTCGCTCTCTCTTATCACCTTTAGCACAGATAACGTGTGAGTGTGTGTGAGTTTTGTCTCCTGTGCAGGTACAAACAGCACGGGTCATTTGTTTTGGGTGGTCAGAGAGCTGGCGATGTCATTTCCTGCTCACCTCTAGTGAACCGCAGGCCTTTTCCTGCAAACTCCTCCTGCAGAGCCGCCACGAACTTCTCTCGAATCTTCTCTCTCTGCGGGACGGGAGAGTTACGATTGATCATAGGAACTAATGTAGTAGTAATGTTAAAGGGATAGTTCACCCAAAAATGAAAATGCTGTCATCATTTACTCTCCCTCAAGTTGTTCCAAACCTGTATGACTTTCTTTCTTCTGCTGAACACAAAAGAAGATATTTTAAAGAAGGTTGGTAATTAAACAGTTGCTGGTCCCCATTGACTTCCATAGTATTTTTTTTTCCTACTATGGAAGTCAATGGGGTCCATCAGTCGTTTGGTTACCGACTTTCTTCAAAATATCTTCTTTTGTGTTCAGCAGAAGAAAGAAAGTCATACAGTCATACATAACAACTTGAGGGAGAGTAAATGATCACAGAATTTTCATTTTTGGGTGAACTATCCCTTTAAAGGCACACTATGCACTGAACAGATCAACAACTTCCAGCCGATCGTAGAGAATAAAGTGAGATTACCTTGTCGATTTCCGAGAACTCGATTCGCTCTTCTAGCGTGCAACTGCGTCCGATAGGGGAGATGTTGATCATGCCGTTACGAAACTCAATGAACGTCCCTCTGAGAGAGAGAGAGAGAGAGAGAGAGAGAGAGAGAGAGAGAGAGAGAGAGAGAGATTTGTAATGACATGACAGATCATCATCTCTGGAGTGTGTGTGTGTGTGTGTGTGTGTGTGTGTGTGTGTGTGTGTGTGTGTGTGTGTGTGTGTGTGTGTGTGTGTGTGTGTGTGTGTGTGATTGTGTGTTTGAGTGTGCATATGTTACCGTTTCTTGGGCAGCTTGATGAGCCCCATGTAACTGAGACAGAAGTTGATGAGGTCCTGCAGTAACTCCTCGCCCAGATGATTCTGAATGGCCTGGGAAACAGAGACAGAACTTAGAAGAATAATTTAAGGCTTTTAATGAAAGTTCTAAAAATAATTTAAGACCGATGTTTTAACAACACATTTGAAAAAAAAATAATAATAATTCAGAAAGTCTGATCTGTTGCAAGAAAGTATTGTTGGTAAATTGTATCTATAACAAATAACCGCTTTTGGTCAGGGATAAGATTATTGAATTATTCTACTTTATAATGCTGAAAACTATTATCACCTGACTATCTTTGTTTCTGGTTTCTTTTGCAACAAATTATGTGTTTTGGTAAACACTGTTACAAAGACCACAAAGTCCCATAAAAAGCCAAGAGTCAAACTGCCCAACTAAAATAAACACTGATCTCTATAATCGTGACCAAATATTTTCAATAAAACAGCAACATCTAAACCTACATTTTTTTAAAAAGAACTTCTGCTGAGATCTTGAGAGATCTTGAACCAACATCACATTGTTACATTAATTCAATGCCATTACCAATGATTTTTGGATGAAATTCCCCAAATTTTACAAAAGTGAAATACAAAAGTGATTTTGAATCTAGGGAGTCTCCTTAACTGGACAATGTGAAACTGCTTCTGTTTTCCCATCAACATTTAAGATCTCCATGAATGATATTTAAGACCTTCTATGGTGTCTAAAACATTTTGTTGAAGACATTTGAATATATTGCAAGGATCTGCAGACACACACCTGTTTGGAGATGAGTTTGCCGTCTTTGTATTGCACTGTTCCATTTTCAGCAAAGACGTAGTCAAACTTGTGAATGACTGCAGAGAGAATGAACAAAACAACAGAATGAGACGCAATCAAAGCACTCTTATCATCTTATCATCATCCTGCTGACCTTTACCTGTGTTACACAACACACACATCCTGACACAAACACAAAGCTGTTTTCCATTCACAGAGATTTAGTGCTCGTTCAGATTCATTCAAGATAACAGTCCTGTTTAAATGGCCAACATCACTTCTGCTAGTGTCGTATAAACTCACATATCTAATCCGGATTCTGTTCTAGATTGTGTGTGAATGCGGATGGATTCAGTTCTGAAGCGTCATGTTCTGATTCAATCACAATCTCACTGATCCTCTGTGTTAATCTAATCAGACCTGAACAATCATAATGCCAATGATCAAACACTAGAAACTAATCAAGACCATTATCTATAGAAAACTTAAAGAGAAAGTCTAGAATGAAACGAACATCCACAGATGAGAGAAAACCACTAATGAGGTCTCTTTAATATCTCAACTTTTTCTTCTAGATTTTACATTTATGCATTGGGCGGATTATTTTATCCAAAGTGAATTACATTGCATTTAAAGCAAATGTTTGAATAGTGTCATGCATTCCCTGGGAATCGAACCCTTGACCTTGTGCATTACTCTCTGTTACTTTGTTATTGTCTCCTCTAAAATTTCAGAGGAAATCTCAAACAATGTCTCAAACTGTGCTCATGAAATCCAACACTTCTCATTACAAGTTTACTGGTATTGATTTCATAATTTATTTCGTCCCTTTATTCAGATGGACACAAATTAATTTCATCAATTGGGTAAACTTTTATGATTATGGAACTGCTCAGTCCAGGTGGCCAAACACCGTCCGCTCTCGGATCCAAGAGGCACACCCAAGGAATCCTGCCGACTACGCCAAATTGTGGTGGCAAACAAAGTTCTATCACTGAATAAGAGACAAACATTTCCAATGGTCTTTGATGAGGTTTATTTTCTTGCAAGAAAAGGCCAGCAGTCGTACAGTCACACAGAGTGGCTGCAGAGTGTGACAGTGAAGGTTAGGGTGGTCCTTATTTTTAAAGTCTCCAATTGTCATGCTCTTAACCCTTCAAATTGTTCCTTTATATAAGAAAATACAGCATGCCAATTTTTATGGCAGTAACATAATAATTACTGGTAGCTCAATAGCTTTAAACTTTCTGAGATTTTGATGATTTTCGTAAAAAAAGATAATTTGAATTGGTATTGTACCTGGCTGGTAAAATTCCAAAAAAATCTCCATAAAAGCATCTAATGCACCATATATTCCTAAATATGTATTTTAGATACATATTTTAGATACATATCTCAGTTTACTTATTGTAGAAACTAAATCCAAACTAATCCATCCATGACCCAGTTTAGCAGATTTACCTTTCCTGGTGGAATCAATACATATTTCTATTGATGATCACCTTGGTTATTGTTTGGGTTTAGAGCAAATTTTTTTGGTTTAAAAAATTACATTACGTTCCTTGAAATTGACCCGGAACTTTGGCCGAATCAAGCAGATTATCAGGAGGCACAGGCAACCATACATGCAATGAAAGTAGTCAATGATCACGCCGAGAGAGGAGTGGCTCTGATTCAAGAATACAATGGCTATCTCACACACTCTGAAGAACAATTGCAGTTTCTCCTTCATGTGGTGGAAGATCACCGACGGATCTATCCAGACTGTAAAAAGTCAACACTGGCTGCTGAGCATCAGAAATGAGGGATTGTTGAAAACTTTGTGCTTTTTTTTAGATTGTTGTCATTGTTGTCATGTCAGTGTTGCTCTGATTTCAATAAAATGTAGTTCATTTGCAGAAACTTTTAATATTACATATCACAATAACGCCGCACAGCTTAACATAGGCAATCTTCCACATGATTGAGCTACCTCTAAATATCATTTTTTTGTCAACATTTTTGCATATTTCTAATTTTGAAGTTAAAAGGAACAGTTTAAGAGGTAACTGACACTAACATTTTGCAAAATGGATAAGGACCACCCTAGTGAAGGTATGGCATCCTTCCTCTTTTATAGTCCTGACTAGGCCAATGATGGTATTTTCAACTATACGTGGAACATTCATAGACTTGTTCATCATATTGTATCCTTGAGTGGAGGCCCTCCTGTCACGACCAACACTCTTTACCATTCCAATACAATTCCATATTAGAATAAGGTTTCTGTGTGCTCTTTTACTGTCATATGATGGTGACACACATCTTAAAGATAACATTTCTTCCACAAAATCGACAGCTAAACATCTCAAACACCCTGCTGTTCCAGACTGAAGGAATTATAGGATATCAGCTGTTGTGTTTATGTTTTTGTGTTGAGTCAGTGATCCAGTCGAACCAGTTCCTCTACATTCTACATATGATGCAAAACCCATAAAACACATGTGAGGATGATGATACTAAATATATTGTGATGAAATGCATCATGAATATCATTCTCTAACCTTCGTCTCCGTCTCCGAGCTGTTCTGCGATCTTGGAATAATCTGAACCCCCCACCACGCCGATCTTCACCTTCTGTTTCAAGGCCTGGAAAAACTCGTCCAGCTCGGGGTCGATCTTCTGCAGACACGACACAACCAACAGTGAAAGGTTTCTGTCGTGACCTCTGACCTCTGAGTCAATTAAACAGTCACAACCAGCTGCTCAACAGGTTTCAGCACATTTGCCTCACAAGTAGACAAACAGCCGAAAAACCCTACTCTGTATGATATTCTTGATGTTTATGTTTCCAGGGGACGTTTAAAGTGCACGTTAGTCACGGTAATGGCAGTGAGCTGTTTATGGGAGTTCACTTAATAGTGTTCTTCTTTAATGACGGGTTGTGCCATTAAACGAGATCTGTGTTCTTCTGTCAGCGCTGCAGACTGTCACGGTACATGCTACAATCACAAAATATTAGGTATAATAGGTATTGTAATAACCCATGATTCACAACAGCATGCACTAGGAGGACTGAAATATAAATATTGAATATTAATAGACATTTTGATAAACCGTGTTGGGAAGGTCACTTCGAAAAATGTAATAGGTTACAGATTACAAGTTACCCTATTAAAAATTTAAAAAGTAGTGAAACTATTTTAATTACTTTATTAAAGTAATGTAACTTATTACATTTGACTACTTTTTTATGAATGTTTTCAACTGTTAATCTTTTTTAAACATTTAAACCAGGCAGGGTTAAACTCCAAAAACAGAGATAGCTATATTTATTATATTTAAGAGAAAACACAATTCTAGATCATTATACAGTAGTAAAAAAAAAAAAAAAAAAACATGAAGATTTTCTTCTTACTGATTGTTTAAATAGTAAAATAGCTATGATTTTTACTCCTATGTGTGTGTGAAGGGAAAACATTATACCAACCATACAAGGCCTAATATTGATTTCTCACAAACAGAACAAATGCTTTTTAATAGTTCAACTGTGTGGCAAATACAAACAAGACAGCCAATCAAAAGCATCGCTTTACTAAACGTCCTTTAAATGGCAGGAGACATCGTGCACAACATTTACAAGCTTTTTCCTTTGGAATCGTTAACATTTTATGTAACTGTAATTAAATTACTATTTTTTTTCTCAGTAACTGTAACGGATTACAGTTACATTTATGTTGTAATTAAATGACGTAACTCTGTTACATGTAACAGACGCAGTAACTTTCATGGACATTCACAGCTGAAACACTGCTGGCTGTCAGGTGTGAAGACCTTTCATGTGTTAATGCTTGAAGAAAATCCTGAGACCTTCACACTCGTATTTACGACTTTGTGGAGCCATTCATGTGCGTTCAACTCGTATATACCATTGAATGCACCAAAACAATGAATTATTGGTTGATAAAAAAAAAATTTTTTCAATCTGCCAAGGCCAGCAACCAATCAAACGACTCACCTGTAATGGTGAGGGAGATATTTTAAATAAAACCAATCAAATCATTCACCTTTAGGGGTTTTGGAGGGATATATTTAAAATGTAACCAATGAAGTCACATTGCTATAAGGGTTTTGGATGGGATAAATTTCAAGTTTACCATTGAAATTACTCTTGAGGAAAGTCTGGTTAGGGGTGGGTTTTGCCTCATAGCAGCCAATCCAGTGGGAAAGAAGATATTTTGAAGAATGTTGGTTACCAATGGGCTGGTCCCATTGACTTCCTTAGTTTTGTTTTTCCATATCATGCAGGTAAATGGGGACCAGCCACTGTTTGATTGCCAACATTCTTCAAAATATCTTCTTTTGTGTTCAACAGAAGAAAGAAATTCATATAAAACAACTTGAAAGTAGGTAAATGATTACAGGATTTTTATTTTTGGATCCTATCCCTTTAAGATGAATGATCAACGCGGAGGGCAGATTGGCACAAATGTGTGAATGTCCCATGAATAGAAATCGTTAAGGGGATTACTTGCCAAGGCAACAACTGGCTGTTGCACTTAGCATATTGGTACCTTTCGGATGTATACGGACCAGTGGTGGTATTTCCCATATCTGGCCAGTTACTCTTTGATTCGTCCGAAATTCTGCAGTGTAGACTACGGGAGTTTAATGGTCCATATAGGCCTACACCTCTTTACAGTGTTACGTTCTGTGGACATAAGCTCATGCTTTAAAGTAGGAAGGGTTTTACAGGCTGACTTTGTTCAACGTTCGTTTTTTTTGTTGTTTTTTTTTTACTTTATAGTAGTTATCGTTATCGGTCCCTAACCCTAACCAGGTGTCCGTGACTTTGAACGTGCCTTTAACGTTGTAGCATAGCACTTTGTGAGTGACAGTCTAATAATGTTCTATACAAGCTCTTATCTATATGTTTTTTTTTTTTTTTTTTAAGTTTTATTTTTCATTGCCACGTTTACAGAAGTTCGAGGAACAGCTGTGTCACTGAAGAGGAAAGGACATGGACAGCGGAGGACATGACACTGATACCATACTAAACTCATCTCAATGAAAATAAACACTACATGACAGGGGCGTAGCTAGAATTTCATTTTTGGGGGGGCCCATCTTAAAATGAGGGGGCAACTAATATATATAAATATATATATATATATATATATATATATATATATATATATATATATATATTTATATATATATATATATATATATATATATATATATATATACATATAGCCTAGGCTATAGCAGCCTACGACAAAAATAGCCTATTTAGTTACCGCAAAAATCTGTATTGGGTCGGTGTTGAAAAGTCCATTTTTAATTTTACGTAAAATGCGATATCCGCCGTGTTATTCTGTCATGTTTTCTCCCTTTACTTTTCCCTTTTTCTGCAGAATGCAATATGCTCAACTAATCACAGCGCAGTGAGCACACAATTCCACGCTTTGTAAACCGTAACGACGGCTCTTTGAATAAACCCCGACATCCTAGTTTCCTTTTAGCCTAGCCTACTTTGTGATCCACAATTTTTTTTTTATAATAATAATAATTTTGACGGCATTGGCGACCCTGTGGTGGTTTCTGCGGTGGGGAAGAAACGTAAGCCATCGAAATCTAATCATTTTAGGCTACTTGAGGAGATTAAGATGAGGCACGCGGGAGGAGGAAAAATGCCGACTGTTTTCTCACACGACGCTGACCCCAGGGGATCTTTTGAAAAACTTTCAATTGTTTTACTCAAAGTCAACGAAAACCGACCAGGACCAAGCCATTTTACAGCTGATCGCCGTAAAAAAAGTTCAGGAGGTATTTCCTATAGCGATGGTGATTTAATGTCGGCTATTTTTAGTCCAGTGCCTGTAAGTTATATAAGATTAGTATTGACCGAGTTCAGAGGCTGTCATATGTGGATTAACTTACTTTGTTGTGTATTTTCAACAGTTAAAATATGAAAAATAACTTTTATTTTGATTCAATGGATTAATTGCATTTTGGGAAAAAAGTGTCATGAATTTATTGCGTTTTGGGGGGAAACTAATCATTTTTTATAATAGATATTTGAAAATCGAAATCTAGATTTAAAATTTTTATGTTACCTAAATATGCTATGTGAAAGTTTGAAACAAAAAATAGTGGTTTTCATCTTTCCACTCTCTTGGTAAAGAAAACACATTATTACTCATATAAATCATAATGAATTTATCGCGTTTTGAAACCAAACTCTTCATATACAACAGATATAGGCTATACAGGAAATGTGGTCATCTCTGGTTGTGAATGCGGTTCATCAATTGCAAACAAGTCATTGCGCATTGTGCCGATATGAGTCGAAGTCTCACCGCTATTCTGTGATGAAATATGCGCGTTTCTGTCTCCTAGCCGCTTCACTCGCTGTCGTCTTGTAGTAAGCTGAAGCAAGCTCAGATGTAGATGGCTTATTTTCTCCTTCTCGCTCATCTTTTCGTGTGTAATATTGTACATGCACAATGCTGCCATTGTCACCGGCACCGCATGAACTCTCACGCGAAGATGACAGTAGGTTACGCACAACACTTCAAATCAAGTTTGAAAACAGCCGCATTTTACCGCGCAGTATTTTGATTGGTCAATCTATCAATTAGACTAACATATCAACAATTTCTTATTTTTATTATTTTATTTTAAGCAATCAGAAATCTGAGGGGGCCGGACATGTAAATGAGGGGGCCTAGGCCCACCCAGGCCCCCTCGTGGCTACGCCACTGCTACATGAGCAGAACGACATGTTAAGTGGCAGATTTCACTATAGCCGACTCATGCAACGGAACGAGCCGACGGTACACAACGTTCCTCCAACAAACAGAATGTTCGCCGTAGGCTACATATGGAATTCTGTTGGCAATGTTTACGAACCAATTACTAACGTTCTAAGAATGGAACGTTCTAAGGATTTTTTTAAACCATGAACTAACATTCCCATAGCGTTGCATGGGAAACCACTGTTAGCTGATGTATAGGCTACGTGCAGAACGAGTGTGCCATCATGCAAACGCACATAAACACACTCGTTCATCAATAACACGCGCGCGCGCGCGCACACACACACACACACACTCACGAGACAAGCTTCACAAGCACACACAGATCAGGGCTGGAAATAGAAACATTATGTTACATAACTGAGATTGTTACTCTCACAACAGCTGAGAAGACGCGTCTTTTATAACCCTTTAATTGTTATGTATCATCTATAACGCTTATATCGCAACTATCACATGGATTTAAAAAATGTATTCTATATAACGTAAACACATACCTCTCTGGGGGGTGTAAGCGTTCCGTCCACATCAAACAGGCACAAAACCTTTCGACATGCGGCTACACGAGACTTTATATCCATTTCTTCTTGTCCAGCAATTGAAGTAGATATTTAAAAAAATAAAATAAAACAATAATAATAAAAAATAAAACAATTAAACATATAGGCTACAGAAAAGACTCTAAACGACTCAAGATGAGTTAGTGCATCAGAATATAATGAGACAGTCTCTCTTCTTTCTTGAAACCGAAAGATAAAGAAGTCAATACTGGTGAGTATTATTCATTTGGATTCAAGTATATACTGCAGGCTACATGATCACTGCTGAGTGTGAATGAATCCGCACATGTGGTTCCTTCTGCAGCGCTATGCGCCCTGGGGAGCCAATCAAATGCGCGGAATCTGGTCACGTGCGTAAAGGGGGCGTTCCTGCGCTGAGAGACGAGGACATGGAACTCGGAAAGCGTCACGTAACAAGAACAGTCAAACCCGGAGATAGTTCGACTTTTTACCTAGAACTTCATATCTCACAATTACACCTGATCATAACAACAACAACAGCAGCAGCAGCAGCAGCTTAACAGAAAATCAAGAAAATAAATAATTAAGAATAAAACGTATTTAATTAATTTTACACTTAAAACGTAAAGTGCAATGATAGGCTAATGAAAAGCATTGTGCACTGCAAATTACATCGACAAAAAATACATTGAATGTTAGAAGTGCAAAAGAACAAATTAATTAGGATGAGTTGTTTCGGTTTCACCTCTAGGGGGCAGATCGAGTGAAACTGTCAACATACCTGCAATGCATTGCACAATTAAAATACAAAACATAAAACAGCAAAAGCGTGTCATCCCAAAGGACGTGCTGAGTTCAGTGATGCAATGCAGAAACAAATCTGCTCAGAACATACATGGAAGGGAGTTTTTGGTTTCGTTTCACACTGTTTACACACACACACACACACACACACACACACACACACACACACACACACACACACACACACACACACACACACTATAAGAATGTTCAGTTTAGAGGTTGCGTGGCTGTCCTGTTATTATGAAACTCGGAGTGAAACCGCCAGATCTCGGGCAACTGTTCTGCTGTCAGTGTTACAGCGCCATCTTGTGACGGTCCTGTCTCTTTATTAACCAGACCCCACAACTACTCTCTCTAATTAAACTCCATCTTCTGTCTTAGAAGAACATTTTGATTATCAACCATTATAAATATATTTTTTCTTAGGCTCTTAAATGTTTCCATGTGCTCCTGATTTAAGATGGATGGAAAGATAAAATGGATAACTACAATAAGGAAATAAAGTAGGCCTATATCGAGTAATGGTCGATCTAACTTCCATCCACATCGAGTCAAACCAAAAATGTTTCGGATACCATATATAATGTTTGATATGTTTTACTAGTGGGTGCAGACTGTAAGTGAGGATAGCGAAATAAAGTAAACTGTAACAAAACTGGTATTATCTAATTGTGTTAAATTTAACAGCTGACAGATATTCAACATAATTCATGTGTGAGACAGTCTAACAGAAGGATGGACAAAACCACTGAAATATCAACTGATTTAATAACTCTGAGTTCTTGTCATATTTTAACAGCAACAACAACAGCAGCAGCAGCATAATTGAAAATCAAGAAAATAAATATTAAGAATACAACGTATTCAATTAATTTTACACTTAACACGTAAAATGCAATGATAGGGTAATGAAAAGCATTGTGCATTGCAAATTACATCGACATAAAATACATTGTGTGTTAGAAGAAGTGCAAATGAACAAATTAATTACAGGCTGGATGAGTTGTTTCGGTTTCACCTCTAGGGGGCAGAGTGAACCTGTCAGCGTTCACATACCTGCATATTACAAAAGTAAAATACAAAACCTCCCGAAGGACGTGCTGAGTTCAGTAATGCAATGCATATATGCTCAGAACAGACAAGTGAGTTTTTGTTTTTGTTTTATTGTTCACAAACACACAGACACACACACACACACAGTTTAGAGGTTGCGTGGCTGTCCTGTTATGAAACTCTTGTGGGTGTCTGATTCTTCACATACTACGTTTGCAGTGCGTATGCGGTGCATATTTTTTTTTCCGTACCCATGTTAACAGGTTAGAGCTTTCACACTGCACGCGGATGCGGTCCGTCGATCCGTCCAGTTGCGGTGCGTAGCCTATACAGCAGTGCAGAGATCGTTTCCGCACCGAGTCTATTTCTGCTGTGTTGCAAACGCTGAATTAAGTGACAGCGCATGGTTCGTGGTCAAAATGAACACAGATTGACCTGAAAATGTAGTAATTTAACCATAAATGCGTTTAATTAAATAAAATGTAGTAATCTCACCATACATTTATTTAATTAAATAATAACTTTCTATTCATCATAGCATCATGAAATAATGTACACAACTGTTTTCAACATTGAAAATAATAATGAATGTTTCTTGAGCATCAAATCATCATATTTCTGAAGGATCATGTGACACTGAAGACTGGAGTAATGATGCTGAAAATTCAGCTTTGATCACAGGAATAAATGACACTTTACTGTATTCACAAAGAAAACAGCTGTTTTAAATTGGAATAATATTTCACAATATTACTGTTTTTGTTTGTATTTTTAATCAAATAAATGCAGCCTTGGTGAGCAGAAGAGACTTCTTTTAAAAACATTAAAAATCTTACCGATCTAAAACTTTTGACCGGTAGTGTATGTTCACACATATACTCACACATTCACAGAATGAGTTACAACAGATTTTTATGTAGCGCCCCCTACTTGCCTTTCCTGTAATTAAGTAGGATCAGCAGCGCTCCAGATTCAGTAACTATATGCCTACAGATGTTGAAGTTAGGCCCCTCTGATGTCACTAACTGAATTAATTCTCTTGTAGAAAAGTATAATATTTATCTATACTCAATTGTGCTTAAATGTACTGCTATAACCTCTCTTGAAAGAATAAAAGTCTTTGAAAGTGACAAAATGTAACAAATTTAATTTGTGTAAAATAAAAATAAATAATATTAATATAACGAATAAAACAATGTGTGCGTAATTCACAGTTATCTATTATCTCAAATCACAAGGACACAATATTACCCCAAAAGCAATATATTATTATGCCAAAATGAATGAATGTGTATGTCACACTTTCACTGCATATGAAAAATGATCAAAATCACAGTTTTAACTGTACTGAATAACAAAAATGATAACCAAAACACTGTGGGCCCACACACACACACAACAGTTAGTCCCCACACACACACCGTTGCAGGCCTGAATCGTTGCTGGGGTACGTGGTGGCCTTGGAAACAATAAAACTGGCCGCTTCACTCTCCTGAGCGGGAAAACAATTATACACAAAGGATACCTGAATTCAGATGGTAACCATAAGTGACGCAGCTGCACTATGAGGAATCCCAGGAAATCTTTCTCCTTTGCGTTCGTTGTTGCGCGCCCGTTGAATACAGGCCCACGACTCCTCGGCCCAGAGTAACCGTACAGGTCTCCGCGATATCCTCCTCCGGGGCGCGACTGCGCGTCCTCTGATGACGATGCAGAACGTCTATCACGGCTGGCAAACTTCCGAGTCTCTCGTCAAAATTTCAACGATTGATAATAAAACGGAAGTGTCTTCAGTACTTCACCAGTTCTCTTTACAATAACTGTAAACACTGTCTGTACTGTCGAACTGTCCCATAAAAGAAAAGAAAAAGGTGCCGCGATGTCGAGCAAACACACGGTGTGACTCAGTTACAAACAAAATAACTCTTCTTCTAAAACTTGTGGGTATTAACAGACGTTACAAGGCACAATAAGCGTTTTAAACAGATGAATTATAAAGATAACCACTTTTTGTTACCGCAATCTCTCCGTCTCTTTTTTAATCGACCGCCTCGTCAATCTCCTCTCTCCTTCTCCCTGAACAACCACTCACGTTACCTAAAACACCAGTGAGGGCGGGACTTAATTCACATAAACCAATAACATAATGAAACGCCTAACTTGTTTGTTAATGCCACGTTTTTCGCATGTGCATATCAATCAAACTTGAAATAGGGATGACATTCTTAAAGGAACACACATCTTTATACATCACTGAATTGAAATGTATATTTCAATCACCTATTAGATCTGAATTAGAACCAAACAAAAGCAAATAAAAATTGAGATAACCCATAACCTGAAGAATTATATTCTACTGGGTTACATGCTCCCCCTTCTAAACCTCTCATGACCCCATGAGATTACTTCTCAGCACTTTAATGGTGACTTTAGGCTCAGTATAAGGGTTTATTTGAGTACAACGAGCACACTGTGCCATAGGGTGACACCACATGGTGTTACAGGGTTTCGTTTCTGACTCTTCCCCACCCTCTACATTTATAACCATCCCTCTATGAATCAGAGTTAAAGGTCGGTTAGTGGGCTGGCCCAGATTATCATAGCTCAACTTGACTACAGGTCTTATGTCTCTTTTTGGGCGGGACTGAACTGTCTCTACTACCTCTTTAGTAGCATTGACTATTTCAAGCTCTCCCCCTTCTAAACCAGGATCTCCCATTGTCTCTGAACTCGGATCTGGAAGCTCCCCAGGGCCTTCTTCCATGAGTATCAGCTCTGCCATTTCTGCAAGGGGTCTATCCAAGTCACCTCCACAGTTAACAGTTTCATCATCCACTGTAGAGTCCTCCCGTGTAACACCCTCTGGCCTGTGCGGTTCCTCCACTCTATCCGAGTAGTAATAACACACTTCATCCTCTTCACTTTCAGAGTGGTTCCTTAAGTCACTTCCTGTCAGGGTCACATTCTTTTCTCCCAATCCTCTTCTCCGTTTTCTCTCCACAGATCTTGTCCTTGTCTCCGGCGGAGTAGAAACTTCCGTTGGTTCTCCCAGATCTGCCAACCTCACATGGTCCCCAACTGGTAAGAGATGGTCTCGGTGTAATGTTCTTACATTTCCCATGCCGGATTCAGGTTTCAGGCGATACACAGGTAAATTCAGTAGCTTTTCCACCACCAGGTAAGGAACAGAATTCCACTTGTCTCCTAATTTGTTCTTTCCAGTCATGGCCAGATTTCTTATCAGCACACGATCACCCACAGTCAGACTCTGGTGTTTCACTCGCTTGTCGTACAACCGTTTGTTCCTTTGTTGACTTTTCTGGGCAGTTTCAGTGGCTAACTGATATGCTCTCTGTAACTCTGATTTCATTCTTTCCACATACTGTCGATGGTTACCGGCTTCCTTTCCATCAGGCGAAGTCCCAAAACACACATCCACCGGCAGACGAGCCTCTCTTCCGAACAGAAGATAATAGGGTGAAAACCCGGTTGCTTCGTTCTTAGTACAGTTGTAAGCGTGTACTAATCTGTTAATGTGTTGACTCCATCTGTTTTTCTCTGCAGGATTCAGCGTACCAAGCATGGAAAGAAGTGTTCTGTTGAACCTTTCGGGCTGTGGGTCTCCTTGTGGATGATAGGGAGACGTTCTGGATTTTCGGATTCCCAGCATGCTTAGTAGCTCTTTTATGAGACCACTCTCAAAATCTCGACCCTGATCTGAATGGATGCGAGAGGGTAAGCCATAGTGCACAAAGAATTTGTCACACAGTATCTTAGCCACAGTCAGGGCTTTCTGGTCTTTGGTGGTAAACGCTTGAGCATAGCGTGTGAAGTGGTCTGTTATGATTAGCACATTACCAATACCTTTTGAGTCAGGCTCAATTGACAGGAAGTCTATGCACACTAAGTCGAATGGCCCACTGCTGGTTATGTGATTCAATGGTGCAACTCTCTTGGGTAATGTTTTTCTCGTTACACAACGGCCACAATCCTTAACATACTGCTCTATGTATGCAGACATTCTAGGCCAATAGAAGCGATCTTTCAGGAGTTCCATAGTTTTCTCTACTCCCAAATGGCCAGAGTCGTCGTGCAAAGAGTGCAACACCGTAGACCAGTACTTTCCGGGTAAGACGAGTTGTGTCTTTTCTCTACCACAGGAACTTTTGGTGACTCGGTATAAAAGTTGGCTCTTTATCTTTAACTTGTCTCCCTGCCGCTGTAACAGAGCAATGGTAGCATCAGAACTCCTAGCCGCTGTAAGTATTCTCCCTGACTCCACTTCTTGCTTTACTACACCAACTACGGGGTCATCCTCTTGAGCTTGCCTCAACTCTGCATTAGTCAGCTGTTCCATTTGACCAAGACCCAAAGCTGTGGGACAAGAGAACGCATCGGGAATACTCTGAGGTAAAACACCTAAGTGATCTACCAGTCTGGATGATGAACCTCCACATTCAGCAACCACTGCTAACTGACAGATGGCTCTTACTCCTGACTTGGGTATTTCCTTCCATTCAGAGCAAGCAGTCGATTCACAGGGGTAGCGAGACAATACATCCGCGTCGATGTTGTGACTTCCTGGTTTGTATTGCAAGCTGAAGTTATAGGTAGCTAATGCAGCTAACCAACGATGACCCGTCGCACTCAGCTTGGCACTTGACAACACATAGGTAAGTGGATTGTTGTCGGTCTTCACCACAAACTGGGCTCCATATAGATAATCGTGAAACTTGTCCACAACCGCCCACTTGAGCGCCAAGAACTCTAGCTGATGAATGGGGTAACGCTGCTCGGAGGCACTTAGTTTCCGGCTTGCATAGGCTACGGGCCTCAGTCCTCCAGAATGCTCCTGATTCAAAACGGCACCCAGTCCACTCAGACTGGCGTCTACATGCAGTACATATGATTTGGCAGGATCAGCGAAAGCAAGTACTGGGGCATGTGTGAGACAGTAAATGATTTTATGGAAAGCTGTTGTACAGGTGTCGTCCCAACGCTCTCCAAATTGCTCAGATACTCTGAAGTATTTCTTGCCATCGCTTGACTTTCTGTCTTGCCCAGATGTTGGTGGGTAACCTTTGGTGAGCTCCGTCAAAGGCCTTACAATGGCAGAGTAATCCTTTACGAATCGCCGGTAAAATCCACAAAACCCCAGGAACGACCTCAACGTCTTTAGGTCAGTGGGCCTTTTCCAGCGTGTTACGGCGTCAATCTTGGCTGGGTCTGGTGATACGCCAGCAGCTGACACAATGTGCCCCACATACCGTACTTGAGGCTGGCAAAACTGGCACTTGTCAATTGACACTTTCAGGCCACACTCTCTCAGGCGATCCAGTACTTTTAACAGCCTCTCTTCATGTTCTTCAAGTGTGCGCCCGAACACAATGATGTCGTCAAGGTACACTATAACTTGGAGGAGATGCATGTCACCTACAGCTTTCTCCATTAGCCGCTGGAATGTGGCTGGAGCTCCAGTAATTCCTTGAGGCATGCGTTCGAACTGAAAGAATCCCAGGGGACAGATGAACGCTGTCTTCTCTTTATCTTCCTCCGCCATGGCTATTTGATAGTATCCACTGCGGAGGTCCAGTACAGAAAACCATTTACTACCAGCCAAACTGTCCAGGGCATCGTCGATCCTGGGAGTGGTGTACTGATCAGGGATGGTACGAGCATTTAGCGTGCGATAATCGATGCACATTCTGATTGCCCCACTCTTCTTCCGCGCTACAACAATGGGCGATGCGTACGGACTCCTTGACTCCTTAATTATTCCCGCTGCTAACAGTTCTTTGATGTGACGTCTTACATCCTCGATATCTGCAGGAGCGATGCGTCTGGAGCGTTCTCTGAATGGTTTTGGGTCTTTCAGTCTGATGGTATGCTCAACCCCACGAGCTAATCCAACATCCCATTCCTCAACAGAAAACACATCACCTCTGGTTGCCAACTTTTGACGCAGTCTCTGTTCCCAGGCCTCAGGAATGGATGACTCACCAAAATTAAACAAGCTCGGGTCTATTGTTTGGGAGCTCTGTTCTTCAGAACTTGCGGTGAGTGTGTCAGTCGGATATACATTGGCAATTACTGTTCCTGCAGGAATGGAGATATTTTTTGATGTTTCATTATGGACCAGCACTTGGATGTTTTGTCCTTCTACTGCGGATGATGGGAGTACCACTGGGGTTATGAATGTTCCAGCTGGAAGACTAGCGTCCTCGGGCGTGTCTACCACAAAGATCTCTTTTCTTAAAGGCTTGTCAGTCTCCAGTTTACAGACAGCACACACTTCTCCCCTTGGTGGAACTATGCAATCACCAGGTCCTATCCATCTGACTTTTCCTTCAGGTGAATCGGGAAGAGTTTCAGTTTTTTGCTGCTGTGGCAGATGGATTGCAGGGTGTCGAGTCTGGATTCTCAAAGCACATGCAACATTGGATCCTTCTGTATCCTGGGTAAGAGCAGCAAGGCGTGTGAAGAAACTGGCATTGGTACCAATAATGACTGGCAGCTGGGAAGGACCTTGGGGTTCAGGACATACAAGAGCCAGGATGGACAGCGACTCCTCCACACCAGTGACAGAGGCAGGAAAGGTGACATCCACTATAATATAGCCCTTATAAGGATAACTGGAAGAACTGAGGCCCCATATGGATAATCCAGTCAAGGGGTGAATGGGCACATCAGGCAGGTTCTTGGAATACCAGCTTTCAAACACAATCGTCACTTGTGATCCGCTGTCTAACAGTGCTTGACATACACGGCCATTAAGCTTCACTTTTACAGTGGATGCCGGTCCTACTAGTCCTTTAGGAAGATGGCTGGATTCATGGGTGGTGGTCTGGCTCTTTTTGGAGAAACAGGCTTGGTTTTGAGTAGTTCTATTGTCAGCTGTCTCATGCTTCCCACCTTTTGCCTGCCGCAAAGAACGAATCAGCTTCTGAATCACTTGATCCGAATTTGGTGTAGCTTGACACTTGGTGGCAATATGGCCATCTTCTCCACACTTGTAGCAGAAGTAGTCATCTCTTGTTCGGGCTGACTGATATCTTAACGCCGCGGGAACAGACTGGCATGGTTTTGGCCGCTGCTCTAGCACATGAGGTGAGTATTGAGTAGAACTGACACTCAGAACTGCCAACTGCTGCTGTAGGTGTTGGACCTGTTTCTTTAACTCTTGGACTTCTGAATCATCAGCTTTTTCAGTTGTTTTCTTGAGTGGTTTTTCTTTGGTTTTAATCACTAATGATGAAGTAGAAACATCTTGGCCCTCAACCCCGCTTATTTGGGTTCTCAATTCTTGAAGCTCGGCCTTGAGTTCCTGGATAACAGACACGCTGGCTCTTTCATCTTCGTGGAATAGTATGGCCTTCGCTTTCGCGGACATTCTGTGGCGAGCTGCTTCACTCTCTTCTGCCTCACGTATTTCCTTCAGCAGACTCAGAAAAGAAGGTGGGTGATTTTTTCTTTCTCTCAGCCTCAGTTGGAGCAACATCATGTCAGAATTCACAGCCCCTCTAATCAGCTGTTCCACTCGTACTTTATCGACCATACTGAGGGTCAGTCCGTCTCGTTCCACGACTTTGCTGAGGGTCTTCTCCATCCTTCTCAGGAATTCAGATAAAGCCTCCCCGGTGCCCTGGCGCATAAGACGAAACTTGAAGTATAAATCCTCACCAGACTCAGATGATCCAAAGGTGCTCTCCAACGCTTCCAGATACTGTGAGGCACTAGCTTCAGGATCAGAGAATCTGACAGCTCTTACAATATCCATTGCAGGCCCCTTGAGGCTTTCCACAATTCTGCGTCGTTTTTCTTTTTCGGAGCAGTCACACTCAGTTATCAGCAGCCTGGCTTGATCAATCCAAGTTTCCATATTCTCCTCACCCATGGGAGTTGGAACTACGGCTGAAAATGTGCGCAGGCGTCGGTATGTGTTGTTGTCACTCGAGTGCTTTACTGTCTTTTCCAGGACCTCACCCATGGCGCGTATGATTGACTCGGGGGAACTGTCAGTGGCACTGTGTGGAGAAATCAAAGCTTGTACCTCGCTGAGAGACTTTCCTTCTTCCATCAGGAACTTTGCAAACTTTTCTATAAACCCTGCAGAAGCTGTGTCAGATGCAGATTCTGTGGTCTGGATTACTACGACTGACCAGGGCTCTTCCTTTTCTCCCCTTGACACTTCAGGAGGTATGCACTTTGGGTCAATGGCTTGTCGACACTCACACAACACCAGCAGATAATGTGAAGTGGGTCCTTCTCTCGTGTCTCGTACTCGAACTCTTCCTAGAGCTTTTACTGCTTCCATCACCTCTTCAATTTCGGCCACTTCTGTGTGAACAGGTACATTTACCAACATAAGAGCATGAGTCTCATCAATGTTAACATCTTTGCACCAGTTGGCCAACTCTGCTTGGAGACTGGGGTCTTTTGTTAGGGCCATGACAACACTTTATGCACTATTCAATTAATTATGATGTAATTACAGGGGTGTGTTGAGCTTAAATTTCTTTGTTTCTTCTTCTTTCAGCAAACTATTTTGTGACTTGCAGAGGGAGATCCCGGACGAGCCCCCACGTTATGTAGCGCCCCCTACTTGCCTTTCCTGTAATTAAGTAGGATCAGCAGCGCTCCAGATTCAGTAACTATATGCCTACAGATGTTGAAGTTAGGCCCCTCTGATGTCACTAACTGAATTAATTCTCTTGTAGAAAAGTATAATATTTATCTATACTCAATTGTGCTTAAATGTACTGCTATAACCTCTCTTGAAAGAATAAAAGTCTTTGAAAGTGACAAAATGTAACAAATTTAATTTGTGTAAAATAAAAATAAATAATATTAATATAACGAATAAAACAATGTGTGCGTAATTCACAGTTATCTATTATCTCAAATCACAAGGACACAATATTACCCCAAAAGCAATATATTATTATGCCAAAATGAATGAATGTGTATGTCACACTTTCACTGCATATGAAAAATGATCAAAATCACAGTTTTAACTGTACTGAATAACAAAAATGATAACCAAAACACTGTGGGCCCACACACACACACAACAGTTAGTCCCCACACACACACCGTTGCAGGCCTGAATCGTTGCTGGGGTACGTGGTGGCCTTGGAAACAATAAAACTGGCCGCTTCACTCTCCTGAGCGGGAAAACAATTATACACAAAGGATACCTGAATTCAGATGGTAACCATAAGTGACGCAGCTGCACTATGAGGAATCCCAGGAAATCTTTCTCCTTTGCGTTCGTTGTTGCGCGAACAACCACTCACGTTACCTAAAACACCAGTGAGGGCGGGACTTAATTCACATAAACCAATAACATAATGAAACGCCTAACTTGTTTGTTAATGCCACGTTTTTCGCATGTGCATATCAATCAAACTTGAAATAGGGATGACATTCTTAAAGGAACACACATCTTTATACATCACTGAATTGAAATGTATATTTCAATCACCTATTAGATCTGAATTAGAACCAAACAAAAGCAAATAAAAATTGAGATAACCCATAACCTGAAGAATTATATTCTACTGGGTTACATTTAGTTCCCAGGATGCTTTGCTTCTGACTGTTAACATTAAGTGTTATTTAATGTGTTTTGCTCAATATTTATATAGGGAGGGATCTGTTAGTGTTTCTTCTTGTCTTTTTTTTTCTGTTCTCTTCTTTCCTTCAGCTGTCATTCCACTCTTCATGTGGACCAGATAATATTTTCACATGAGCCATATACGGGCCGGATCTGGGACGTCACAATGTTGCTGTGTGGGACTATGAGAACACACACAAATAGACTGAGAACAGCTTATTTCCGAGAGCTGTGATCTCCATTACCCCCAGCACATACTCCAGCTAAGGACATAATTTCACTCTACATAATGTGGCACTTTATTTGAAAGTAATTGCTGTTGTTTGATGTTGCTTATTGTACTATCAAGCAGTGGCGTACCGGACACCCCCGCAGCCCCCGCGGTGCGTGGGGGCCCCGCCTCTTTGGAGGGCCCCGCCCAGGCCCTTCTAAAAGGCGTTCACACACCACATAGGATAGAACGTGTTTTTGCTTTGAAAAACTCAAGACACGGCAAATGAATTTGAGATGAATTTAGAATGCCGTGTCATGCTGGAGAAACGGCACGCAAAGCGTGAAGGTAGTGCAATGATTGAAAAAGTACGTGAAAAACTCTTAATAATGCTAAATAATTTTCTAAAACAGCAATCAGGGAAAATCAATTTTCTCTTACATTTGACTTGTCATTAACACTATAGCCTACAGTGATGCGCGGGTTGATCCGAAATGAGCGGGTGCCTGCGGTCACCCGCGGTTACGGGTCATCCAAAAATATTTTTAATGATATTCGGGTCGCGGTCGGTCGGGTCGTTTGAAATAAAGATGCCAATTAAACCTTTGTCATTTATATATTACTAGACACTATTTTCAATGAAATACATAGGCCTACACTTTATTGGCTGTGTTGAAAAGGCCAGCGATGCATATATTGAGACATTAGCGCCCCCTTGTGACTTTAAGACGCATTACTCTGATGACTCAGTAATTTTCCTTTTAACGGGTTAATATTGACCGGAAGCAGTTCGGAGAGCATGTATAGAGACTTTGCTAGTGTCCCGCTGTTACTGTTGTTGTTGCAGAGTGCGTTCATATACAAGTGAGTGATTTGTTTTATGTTATTCATTATCTTTAAAGAGCTGCGATTTGAATGTGAGATTGATTGTATCTGCGTTAGTTAGTTATAATCGCGTATGTACGCAACACGCATTGTCGATTGCATCATCCATATACGGCGCTAGTGAAAGCATACACAGACAGTTATATATTGATATTTACGTATTATATTGCAATTATGTGTCCCTTTGGGTCGTTTTGGGTATGTGTATGTTCTTATTTACTTTGAAAGGGAGATTGTTCATATTAATGAAACCATATGTATCGATTCCAGTCAGCTCACGTGTCAGAGAACGTGATGCCATTTTTCTTAAGTGCTAATATAGTCTCTACATGTCTGAATCGATTGCTATGTGTATATTATATACATAATGTACGTATAATTGACAGATTGTGTTCATTCTTGTTATTACTGTTCATGACTAATTTAGTATTATTATTTTCTGTTTGTTTTAGAACCACTCATACTACGTTACACTCCAAACTACTCTGTCATACCCTCTACTACTTGTACTGCAATTGTTCACTCAACTCAATTCTATGACTGTAACTGTCTCTACAAGCCTCAATCCATTAAAGTGTACTTCGTCTCTGACCGGACGACTTATGTCTGCTCAATATCCACCAGCACCACACTAGTCTACCCAACAAATGGTCCTTCAAACCGGATTTAGGAGCTGTCATAAGAATGATGCATCAGAGTGACTCAGATCCTAGACCTGACCTTCCTGAGCCCACCGTCAGACCCAGACGATCGGTGCGGCTCCCTAATTACCTGTCAGACTTCGAGCTTACTGATCATCAACAGAGGATACAGTCAAGACAGAGAGTAGATTCTTCCTCTGAGATGAGTGATGATTCAGAATCGCGAGGAGCGGCTGCACCCAAACGCACCGCTACCTCCCGTGAGTATAGAGCAAGTATGCAGCCATGGCAGCCTTTGAAAGAGTGGAGTCCCAGTAGAGAGTACGAACAACAGCGAGCACATACTTCCCCCCTCCCTGAGCTGTCTTCAGAAGTCTTAGTAGAGTTCCAGCAGTTGCGGAAGGAGACAGAGGAGTTGCGACGTCATTCTCATGAGCAGATAAAGAAACTTGAGGAGAGGAATGAGGCCCTGGAAGCACAGTTGAGTCTACTTACAGTGAGTGATCGTTCCAGTCGCCATACACAGAGTACATATTCCCCTGTTCCTCAACCCCGTGTCCATACTCCGCAGATCACTACTATTGACAGGCCCATCCCTCTGCCTAGATCCAAGCTACCTCAGAGACCAGTTGACAAACCAGCAGGGTTATTCAGACAAGATCGCTTGCATGATTTAGAAGAGGCTTCAGCAGCTGGAGAGGACGTCACAGCCTAATTACGCCCGACCCACACAGCGTCAGTCTTTTCCACAGACATCTTACGACAGAGTTGATGATAGCCGAAGTGGTTACAGCTTAAACAGATTACGTATTCCTCCCAGTCAAGAGATTACCTATAGGGGACCAGCTCCCACCATCCCGAACTTCGTTAAGCCAGATCCTAGAGAGTTCTCTCGGCTGCGCATCGCTCTGGAGAACATTCTGCCAGCGGACGCTACAGAGAGGTTTAAGTACCAGATTCTTGTCGATCACCTGAAGTTTGAGGAATCACTACTGATTGCAGACTCATATTGCAACTCATTATTCCCTTTCTCAGAGACTATGGAGGCGCTTAATCAACAGTATGGACAGCCCCACCAGTTGGCACTCCAGCGAATAGCCGAGCTTATGGACGGTCCGAATGTCAGTCACGGAGATGTGAGAGCCTTCCGGATGTTCGCATTGAAAGTTCGCTCACTAGTGAGTATGCTGCAGCAATTGGGGAATAAAGGCTACGTGGAGCTAGAGTGTGGTTCCCATGTATCAAGACTGTTGTGTAAGCTTCCACATGATCTGCAGACAAGTTTTCGACGGTCTGTCCATCCCCAGCAAGTTCCTATAGGGAAGAATCTCAACCAATTGCTCCTCCCTGGTCCCACACTAGGCCCTTCCCTGATGTCTGTGCTCCTGAGGTTCCGTCAACATACTGTCGCCTTGAGTAGTGACATTAGGGGCATGTTTCATCAGGTGCGACTACTGCCTGAAGACCGCCCACTGTTAAGATTCCTTTGGAGAGACCTCAACCGAGACAAGTCCCCGCAAGTATATGAGTGGCAAGTTCTTCCCTTTGGGACGACGTGCAGCCCGTGTTGTGCGACCTTCGCGCTCCAGAAGCATGTCATCGACCACAGTCAGCCAGGTGAAGACGTCCTAGAATGTATAGAGAAGTCCTTCTATGTGGACAACTTCCTTCAGAGTTTTAGTTCCCAGGAAGAAGCCAAGGTACTGGCGTCCAAGTTGCGAGATCTCCTAGCCACAGGAGGATTTGATCTGAGACAATGGGCCAGCAACGTCCCTCAAGTACTAGACCATATCCCATCAGAATCCAAGTCAAGTAGCCTGGTGTTGTGGCTGACTCAAGTGCAACCAGATGCGCAAGAGTCTGCACTCGGACTACACTGGCACTGTACCTCAGACACGCTGTCATACAAGCATCGTCCCATTGAATGCTCTACCCCTACTATGCGTCATATATACAAGGTACTAGCCAGTCAATATGACCCCCTAGGGTACATTGTCCCTTACACCACAAGAGCTAAAGTACTGGTCCAGCGTCTGTGGGACAAGAAAAGGGAATGGGATGACCCTCAACTTCCAGACGAGCTGCTCCAAGCCTGGCGGTTATGGGAGCAAGAGTTACCAGACATTCAGCGCATCTCACTTCCCAGATGTTACTCCACGGTAGAGTTGGATAACCCAAAGAGTATCCGAGACATACACATCTTCTGTGACGCTTCCGAGCGAGCCTATGGCTCAGTAGCCTACCTCCGAACACTCAGTCTTCAAGGGTATGTAGAGATAGCTTTTTTGACTGCTCGATCCAGAGTTTCACCAAAGAAACAACAGTCCATACCTCGTCTCGAGTTGTGCGCCGCTCTGACAGGAGCCCAACTAGCCAGATTATTGAAGTCTGAACTCAGTGTCCCTATAAGTCAAGTCACACTCTGGTCGGATTCCACTACGGTGCTGGCATGGATCCAAGCTGACTCATGTCGGTTTAAAGTCTTCATCGGCACGAGGGTAGCAGAGATCCAGGAGTTAACTGACCCCAAGGACTGGCGTTACGTCGATTCCAAGTCGAATCCTGCCGATGATATCACGAGGGGTAAAACGTTAGCCGAGTTAGCTAAGCCGAGCCGATGGAGTCAAGGCCCATCATTCCTCCTCCTGCCCCCAGATCAGTGGCCTCAAAGTCCTCTGCTACAGCTCCCTACTGAAGATGCAGAACTGAAATCAGGCACATTTTGTGGACTTACAGTTCCTGTCACCAACCCAGCCTTACCAGATTGTAACCAGTTCACATCCTATAAACAACTGCTCACAGCTGGTGCCAGAGTCTTACACGGGCAGGCTAACCCTTCCGAAGCACTAACAGCTGAAGATTATCGAGAAGCCGAACTAGCCCTTCTTCAACAGGCACAAAGCCAAAGTTTTCCAGTTGAGATGACTCATCTTAAGTCAGGTAAACCTCTACCAATGAGTAGTCGTCTCCTGTGCCTTGCGCCAGAGTATGATAGTACAACACACCTTGTCAGAGTTGGTGGTCGTCTCAGGCGAACAGAGCAGCTAGACGAATCCGCTATTCACCCCATAGTTTTGGACCCTAAGCATCCCCTGAGCAGACTGATTATCCAGGACTTCGATGAAACTCTACACCATCCAGGAGCAGAGAGGGTGTTTGCAGAAGTGCGTCGTAAGTACTGGATATTAAAAGGTAGAGAAGCTATTCGGCAGCACCAGAGAACATGCTTGGGTTGTAGACAGTTGAGAGGCCAGCCCAGCATTCCCCGGATGGCTGATCTACCTCCTGCGAGACTACGTTTGCTGCAACCGGCCTTTTACTCCACTGGAGTGGATTGTTTTGGCCCTTACCTCATCAAGATTGGGCGCAGACATGAGAAAAGGTGGGGGGTCATTTTTAAATGTCTGACAACGCGAGCTGTATACCTTGACCTGCTCTACCAGATGGACACAGATTCATTCTTAATGGCCCTCCGAAGATTCATCTCCCGCAGAGGCAAGCCATTTGAAATCATATCAGACCATGGTACAAATTTCAAAGGTGGCGAGAGAGCATTACAAGAGGATTTCGCTGAGCTCCATCCTTCCTTGCAGGAGCAATTAGCCAGCCACCAGATCAGTTTCAAGTTTAACCCCCCTGGTGCTCCCCACTTCGGAGGTTGTTGGGAAAGAGAGATAAGATCCCTGAAGTCTGCCCTCTGTTCTACTATAGGGGGACAAATTGTGACAGAAGAAGTCCTACGTACTGTGCTTGTTGAGATTGAAGGCATTCTCAATTCAAAGCCACTCGGATATACATCCTCAGACGTAGCAGACCCTGACCCAGTTACTCCCAACATGCTGCTCATGGGGCGGCCGGACGCATCTTTACCTCAAGTAATATACCCCGAATCAGAATTGCTGAGCAAACGGAGGTGGAGACACAGTCAGCTTCTAGCAGACAACTTCTGGAGACGCTTCCTCCGTAACTATCTTCCAGAATGCCAAGTCCGCCAGAAGTGGCGCAAAGAGGCAGAGAACCTGCAGCCTGGCACTGTTGTAATGATTGTTGATCATCAATTACCCCGAGCACTATGGCCAGTTGGACAAGTGACAAAAGTCTTTCCAGGAGAGGATGGGAGAACCCGAGCTGCCGAAGTGGAAGTCAAAGGGAAATCCTATATACGTCCCATCACCCGTCTCATCAGCCTCCCAGCTCTACTGGACTGAGTACACCTTGGTACTATCCCTTACCTGGTATACCTTTTCTAATTTACACATTTACACTGCAAATGTGGGGGCGGCTGTTGAAAAGGCCAGCGATGCATATATTGAGACATTAGCGCCCCCTTGTGACTTTAAGACGCATTACTCTGATGACTCAGTAATTTTCCTTTTAACGGGTCAATATTGACCGGAAGCAGTTCGGAGAGCATGTATAGAGACTTTGCTAGTGTCCCGCTGTTACTGTTGTTGTTGCAGAGTGCGTTCATATACAAGTGAGTGATTTGTTTTATGTTATTCATTATCTTTAAAGAGCTGCGATTTGAATGTGAGATTGATTGTATCTGCGTTAGTTAGTTATAATCGCGTATGTACGCAACACGCATTGTCGATTGCATCATCCATATACGGCGCTAGTGAAAGCATACACAGACAGTTATATATTGATATTTACGTATTATATTGTAATTATGTGTCCCTTTGGGTCGTTTTGGGTATGTGTATGTTCTTATTTACTTTGAAAGGGAGATTGTTCATATTAATGAAACCATATGTATCGATTCCAGTCAGCTCCCGTGTCAGAGAACGTGATGCCATTTTTCTTAAGTGCTAATATAGTCTCTACATGTCTGAATCGATTGCTATGTGTATATTATATACATAATGTATGTATAATTGACAGATTGTGTTCATTCTTGTTATTACTGTTCATGACTAATTTAGTATTATTATTTTCTGTTTGTTTTAGAACCACTCATACTACGTTACACTCCAAACTACTCTGTCATACCCTCTACTACTTGTACTGCAATTGTTCACTCAACTCAATTCTACGACTGTAACTGTCTCTACAAGCCTCAATCCATTAAAGTGTACTTCGTCTCTGACCGGACGACTTATGTCTGCTCAATATCCACCAGCACCACACTAGTCTACCCAACAGGCTGAATAACTGGCAAGAAGTATGATGACGCACGAGCTAGTCTGCAGGTAGAGATGGAGGCGGCAAGAGAAAAGGTGAAGACTGGGGAGTGGAAGCTGTGTGAGTGTGGGAGACATTTGCCAAAATAATGAAAGATGATGACCAAAGTGCTGGTTTTGTCATGTGTACTTCTTGCGACGCTATTTACACATTTGATATAGCCACAAAACTGGCACGACCAACCAGGCATGGTGCCAGGATTTCAGTTTTGGATAAGCCAGACCAATTGTGGGTGGGCCTTAAATTAAAAACGTCAAATAAAAAAATAAATAACGTTATCCAATCACTGCTTAACTTAATAAAAAAAATATTGACTAATATAGCTGTTATTATCTGTATACATAATATAGATTTTAATAGCTTGATGCTCTTTAAATATTTTGTTGCATTGTTAAAAGTTTCGGTGCATAGGACGGACCTATCCGCGATCGCTCTCCATGGTTCTGACCAAAGAAGAGCGCTTTGGAATCTCCATTACGCATCATACCTGGGCTGCATTTTCCGAAAATATTGTCTATTAGCGCGCTACGAAGACTCTTAAGCCGGTCGCACACCGGACGCGCAGCTCAGCGCAGCGCAGCGCAGCGCCACGTCTTTTAAATTCGAACACATTATTTTCTATGAGAGTACACACACCGGCGGCGTCTGTCCGCGGCGCCCAGCAACGGCTCAGGACCGTGTTCAAAACCCTGCCGCGCCACACAGCGCCATTTACATAGTTTTATATTAAATTTATATTTATGTGTCTCAAATCGTAGTTAATGTATATACGGACTTAACCCCGTGCTGCAATATACATTTAGTTTTATATTTATTTACAGAAATCAGAAAATTGCTGATGCTAACGGATTTTCAGGTGACAGTTGTCCTAGACGTGGCGCTGCGCGGCGCTGAGCTGCGCGTCCGGTGTGCGGCCGGCTTCAAGGTATAACTTAAAGGAACACTCCACCGTTTTTTGAAATAGGGCTTATTCACCTTCTTTCCTACATTTAGATAGGTGGGCAAATGCATTTTTGTCTCAGTGCATGCATTGTTTTAGTTTGACAGGGTCGGTGCTAGCTTAGCTTAGCATAATTAATGGAATCCTTTGTTGCCAGCTAGCATGGCCTGAGTAAAAGTGATATAAAAAAAAAAAAAAAAACACCTAATTATTTATTGTGGCCTGCGTATTCACAACGAGTACAAATAGCGATGCAGATTAACACTAGGCGATTTCCTAGGCAGATATTGACTTATATATTAAGGACTATATTAGGGGGAAGCACAGGCGAAGCACTGCTACTTGGGTGTGATATCTCTGCGCCCAAGTAGCAGTGCTTCGCCTGTGCTTCCCCCTAATATAGTCCCAAGTCAATATCTGCATAGGAAATCGCCTAGTGTTAATCTGCATCGCTATTTGTACTTGTTGTGAATACGCAGGCCACAAGAAATAATTAGGTGGGTTTTTTTATTTTTTATATCACTTTTACTCAGGACATGCTAGCTGGCAACAAAGGATTCCATTCATTGTGCTAAGCTAAGCTAGCACCGACCCTGTCAAACTAAAACAATGCATGCACTGAGACAAAAATGCATTTGCCCACCTATCTAAATGTAGGAAAGAAGGTGAATAAGCCCTATTTCAAAAAACGGGGGAGTGTTCCTTTAACTAAAGGTATACTACCACTAATGTATAGGCTATCATTGCTAGGCGTCTTCAGGGCTATCATCATCCACTCGCGAGGCAGAGCCGCTGAGAGACAGAGGCGCTGGCGCCCTCCTACGGCGCTGATTTTGGTTAAACATGATTTTGACGACGTTTTGTTTTATTGAAAACTCTTTTTAAAAGATTTTCGTTTTGTATAAATTGTATCTTAATTTTGATCAATGTTTTATCAATCAATTGTCTACTTTTAAACGAAAATATTCAAACCAAAATAAATAGGCTACTCTCTGATTATGTAATCCAAATGAAATGTGCATTTCTCTCTGGCGTTCATGGCGAGTCCGAATTGTCAACTTCATCTTTGCAGCGACACAGAAAACACCAGTTTATTACTTAACAATTAAATGTCTCCTTGCTAATTTAGACACATTCATAATCATTACTTTAACCGGTTCTTTGTGGCAAGCTTTATGTGTGCGGTCATAACGCTTATTATTCATAGGCTATAGCCTATTTAAGTAGGCTAATTAAATTAATATAAAGGGGCGATTTGTCCACGAATGGCTTAAATTAACAACTACTAGTCGACTAGAAAAAAAAAAAAAAATAGTCGGAGGCAGCCCTTATTCCACATATTTTCGAACCAGCAGGCCATTCTGGGTTGAGCGAGCGACCCTGCGGAATGAGTGAGCGGAGCAGAATAGGTTCAGCTCTCCGCTCACGAGCTCGGAACAAACCCGAACCTCACTGTCTGCTGAACTTGCACAGAAACATCAAAATAGACATGGCCAGCTTTTTAAAATTGTTGTTAAAACTAAACATTTAGACTATTTACAAATTATGATCTTATTGACGATTTTTTATAATTCTTGACAAAATTAGAATAGCCTAGGCTATTATTTTTTTTCCCAACGACGCAACGATGAGCATTTACTACTTTTAAAAAATGCGGGTCAGGAAGCGGGTCGGGTACAATATTTTCTTTTTCTTTTTTTTGCGGTCCGAGTTGCGGGCGGGTTAGTTTAAAACGTCGGGTTGTTTATACATTGACCCGCGCATCACTGATAGGCATAGCATCACTGCTGGCGGGAGGGGCCCCGTCGCCTTCTTTGCGGGGGGGCCTCAGAGATGTGCGGTACGCCACTGCTATCAAGTACTATTAAAGTGCTATCAAGGATGACACCCAGACTCTTAACTTGAGAAGATGGGGAGATTATAATATATTATAGAAAGTGAAAAGCTGTTGGATTTGGCCAAATTAGATTTAGTGCCAACAAGAAGAACTTCAGTTTTATCAGTACTTAGGTTGAAAAAGTTGTGTGAAAACCAGTATTTTCTCTAGACAGTCCAAGAGGGAAGAAGAAAGAAGAAGAGAATTTGGCTTGGAGGAGAAATAAAGCTGGGTGTCATTCATATAGCAGTGAAAACTAATACCATATTTCCTAAAAATGGTAGGAGGATGATAAATGAAAAAGGGCCCTAAAACAGAGCCTCGAGGAACACCAGTGGAAACAGACGAGGATCTGAAATTTTTATTGCTAAATTGAATGCACTCAGAGAAATAAGACCTAAACCAGGTGAGAGGGACACCACAGTGATACCTTGAGAATAGTCTATCTAAAAGAAATGAATGGGAAATTGTATCGAAGGCCGCATTTAGATCAAGTATAGATATAAGAGTCCAGAATCAGCTGCCATCAGCAAATCATTAACAACTTTTACCATGGCAGTCTCTGTACTATGCAATGGACGAAAACCAGACAGACAGGACAAAACACATGCACAGAAAGTATTTAAAGGAAGGGGGAAATTTATTTAAAAGACATTCAGTTAGAATGACATTAGAGTAACTCTATTGAAAGAGGACAATACGTTTTATATATACGTGACCTTAAACAGACTAACATACTGTACATTCTGCATAACAGATAAAAGATAATGTTAACTTTAGAAGAAAATAAAATCTTGTATATAATCTTAGAGATGTAGTCATTTTATTAAAGAAAGAAAAACTTAAGAGTAAACTGCAACTCCTTGCTTAAAAAAACATACTGTATATATTTCTTTTTAATAAAAGTTGAAGCAACATGAGCATTTTTTTATGGATGTAAATATATTTAAGAGACCTATAACACTAATTTATAACATTAACAAGCAATATTTACACATGAAATAATGATGTTGTTTTGATAAACAGATAATATTCAGACCAACAGCAGTTTAATTTTTGCTTTGCCAAGGTCAAAACAGAAGTAGCAATTGTGTCTCTGAACAATATACAATATTAGTGTTTCTTCAAATGAATCTGTGTTACTGAATAAATCATTTGAGTGAATTATTCAATGACTGAAAAATATGTTTATGAATTGATACGATAGATCAGATTCAGTCATCACACTCAACCAAAACAAAAGCAGAGAGCAAGAGCTATAGAGGGGTCACAATCTGGTGTCGCTCTTTAATTTCTCTCACTGCTCCTTGAGCAACTGTTTTTAGCAAAGCAAGATATATGTGTCCTTGTCTCTTGAACACAGTCAGCGAAGTTGGTAAACATTTTTTATTATTTAGCCGATCAAAGATACAATTTGCCGACGAATGCATTGATTTGTCTGAAAGAGGCAATGTGTGTCCAAATGTAACCTTTAACCAAATGTTAAATGTCTACAAGGTATGACAACTGCGCTATCCACTGGGGGTCGTCCAGGTACCGCGCAAGGTTTGAATTTAGCATTAACAAGAAACGTCTTCACCTCTGAACGCAATTTGTAGAGGCGATGTAAAATGATTAGCTGGGATAGAGCGGGGTTTTTTTATGTGCATACTTGAAAAGCAATACAATAAACAGAGTACCCAAATAATGCCCTGTCTGTTTTTTTCTTTCCCCCATGTTGAGAACCACTGCCCTACAGTAAAACACATTTTTCCTCATACTTCTTTTTCAGCTGAATAATCTCTCTTTGGTGTCTCTCTTCTATGTCTTTCATTTTTTCTTTTAGATCTTTCTCTTTATGCTGTGAGAGTTCACCCAGTACACTGTACTCTTCGTCATACTTTAACTTCAGCTCCTGCATCTCTGTATCATGCTTTACCATGAGAGCATAAAAGTCTTTTTTATATTTCTCTCTGAATTCATTGAATTCTTCTGCTTGTTTTCTAGCCTCATCTTCATAAGTTCTCTTCATTTCTTTTATTTTCTGTTTATACTCTTCCTCCATCTCTTTTCGTTCTCTCTCCTCCTGTTCTCGTCTGGCTTTATCTTCTCTCTTTCTCTTTTCCTCCTCATCTTTACGCTCTCGTTCAAATGCCTCTTTCAGCTTTTTCAGTTTCTCTCTCTCTTCTTCCCTTCTCTTCTCCTCCTCTCTCACTCTTTTATCCCACTCCTCCTTCCATGTTTTTTCCCATTTTTCTTTTTGTTTTCTCATCTCTAGTTTACTGTTCTCATACTCTCTCTCTATTCTCTCTCTTTCTTTATGCTCCTTGTCAATCCTCTCATTCTCCTTTTCTTCTCTTTTTCTTTTTTCCTGTTCAAATTCTCCAATCATTGTTTTTTCTTTCAGCTCCCATTCACTCCTCTCCTCTTTAAGTCTTTTCTGGTATTCTTCTTCATGTTCTCTCTTCAGGCTCTCTTTGTGAAGTTCCTCCATTTCTCTCCTCTCTTTCTCATACTTCTCTCTATATTCATCGTCTCTCTTTTGTTGCTCATTCTCTAATTTTATCCGTTTTGCTTCAATTGCTTGGCGTTCCCTTTCCCATTGTTCTTGTTTACTCTCCTCTTCAATTCTTCTTTGCTCTTCAGCTTCATGTCTTTCTTTCTTCTCCTTTTTTTCTTGTTCATCTCTTCTCTTAAGTTCATTTTGCAAGAACTCTTCCTTGATTCTGAGTTCTTCCTCTTTTATCTTCCTCTCTCTCTCCATTAGTTCTTTCTGTTTGTCCATTTTTCTCTCTATTTCAGCAATCTCCTGCGTGTACTTTTCATGCAGACGTTTTCTCTCTCTCTCCATTTCCTTCTCTTTTTCTTTTAATATTCTTTCTGTTTCCTGTTTTATGGCAGCTTCTGCTTCTTTGAACATCTCATTCGTGTAACATCCTCCTCCATTCTTTTCAACCATTCTGTTGATTTTTTCCAGTAATTCAATGACTTGTTTAGAATCATATTGATTTGTGTTGTCAATCACATGATATCTTTCTCCACAATCGCTGATTAACCTCTTCATGTCTGAATCAGCTTCTTCCAGGTAACTCTTAACTGTCTGAGATTTCAGCTTATCACCATGGGTGAATATTATAATGCTGAAAATTCCAGCATTTTTTCCAAAGGTTTCCTTGATCATACTTAGAGTTTTTGTTTCTTCCTCTGTGAATCTTCCGATACTAAGCACCAGCAGGAACACATGAGGTCCAGGAGAGAGAAGACTGATGCACTTCAGAATCTCTTCCTTCACAACATCATTTGAGACATGTTTGTCAAACAGGCCTGGAGTATCAACAACAGCTACTGGAGTCCCATTAACAATCCCCTCTTCCTTCTGACACGAGGATGTCACTGATTTCAGACTACAATCTGATTTAAAGACTGTTTTGTTGAGAATAGTGTTTCCTGTAGCACTTTTCCCATTTCCGGTTTTCCCAACAAGTACAATCTTTACACAGTTTGTACTTGTTATCTGACTCTCATTTTCAGCTGAGGAAGAGAGAGTAAGAAAAAAATATATTATTAACATTGTTTTTGTTGTTTACATCATATTATTACTGTCATGATCATGTTTAGCGTTACAAACTGCTTGAAGACTTGGGTTAAAGATCCAAACGCAGGTTAATCCATAAATCAGGCAAATGGTCAAAACACAGAGCATATTTAAAATAGACAACAGGGCAGAGGCACAGGCAAACAGGGACATCCACGAAATTAGGCCCAAGATGTAACCATATTTTTTACAGTAAAATACTGGCAACCACAGCTGCTGTTTTTTTACAGTAAATTTCACTTTTTTTTTTTTTTTTTTTTTTACAGTTTTGTAACAGAGGCTTGGGCTCAACTGTTAAATTGTCACCTTGAGATTTGAATCTGTGGTGGAAGAAGATTCTGCACCAAGAAACTGTAACCCACCCAATTAAATGAGGCTGTGTTCCTATGTATTTTTATGTATTTTTTTATTTTATATTTTTCCTTGCCTAATGCATGAAATGTTCAGACATATGTTATATTATCATTTTATTTTTATTTATAATTTTGTTTTCGCTGAAGGACGAAAATGATAAGAATTGCGTCGATAGATGCTGACATCACATTCGCTCCAGCTCATTGAAGAGAGAGATGTGAGCCTTTAAAATCAATTGGTTGAGGCAGTCTTTAATGATTCTGATTCAATATGGAATGCTGCTCCCAATTATATTTTTTCTAAAGTTGGTGGTCTCCCCTTTCTGTTAGTATGTAATTATAATATCTCTAAATTGCCTGTCAAATTGTCAAATTTCCATAAGCAGTTGCTTGTATTCCTGTCACCCCACGAGACTTTGCCATAGTGATGGATGCCATCCCTAGTGGAGCTTTTGCACTTTTAAAAAACTCAGCTGATTCTTTACTCTCTTCTACCTCTTGGATACATCCTTGCGAGACAGCAATAGGGAAGATCTGTTTTTTTATCTAGTCCCTCTCTTAGGAATAGAAAGATTAGACAACTTTTTCAGAATTACAGTGAGGAAAATAAGTATTTGAACACCCTGCTATTTTGCAAGTTCTCCCACTTGGAAATCATGGAGGGGTCTGAAATTGTCATCGTAGGTGCATGTCCACTGTGAGAGACATAATCTATAAAAAAAAATCCAGAAATCACAATGTATGATTTTTTAACTATTTATTTGTATGATACAGCTGCAAATAAGTATTTGAACACCTGCGAAAATCAATGTTAATATTTGGTACAGTAGCCTTTGTTTGCAATTACAGAGGTCAAACGTTTCCTGTAGTTTTTCACCAGGTTTGCACACACTGCAGGAGGGATTTTGGCCCACTCCTCCACACAGATCTTCTCTAGATCAGTCAGGTTTCTGGGCTGTCGCTGAGAAACACGGAGTTTGAGCTCCCTCCAAAGATTCTCTATTGGGTTTAGGTCTGGAGACTGGCTAGGCCACGCCAGAACCTTGATATGCTTCTTACAGAGCCACTCCTTGGTTATCCTGGCTGTGTGCTTCGGGTCATTGTCATGTTGGAAGACCCAGCCTCGACCCATCTTCAATGCTCTAACTGAGGGAAGGAGGTTGTTCCCCAAAATCTCGCAATACATGGCCCCGGTCATCCTCTCCTTAATACAGTGCAGTCGCCCTGTCCCATGAGCTGAAAAACACCCCCAAAGCATGATGCTACCACCCCCATGCTTCACAGTAGGGATGGTGTTCTTGGGATGGTACTCATCATTCTTCTTCCTCCAAACACGTTTAGTGGAATTATGACCAAAAAGTTCTATTTTGGTCTCATCTGACCACATGACTTTCTCCCATGACTCCTCTGGATCATCCAAATGGTCATTGGCAAACTTAAGACGGGCCTTGACATGTGCTGGTTTAAGCAGGGGAACCTTCCGTGCCATGCATGATTTCAAACCATGACGTCTTAGTGTATTATCAACAGTAACCTTGGAAACGGTGGTCCCAGCTCTTTTCAGGTCATTGACCAGCTCCTCCCGTGTAGTTCTGGGCTGATTTCTCACCTTTCTTAGGATCATTGAGACCCCATGTGGTGAGATCTTGCATGGAGCCCCAGTCCGAGGGAGATTGACAGTCATGTTTAGCTTCTTCCATTATCTAATGATTGCTCCAACAGTGGACCTTTTTTCACCAAGCTGCTTGGCAATTTCCCCATAGCCCTTTCCAGCCTTGTGGAGGTGTACAATTTTGTCTCTAGTGTCTTTGGACAGCTCTTTGGTCTTGGCCATGTTAGTAGTTGGATTCTTACTGATTGTATGGGGTGGACAGGTGTCTTTATGCAGCTAACGACCTCAAACAGGTGCATCTAATTTAGGATAATAAATGGAGTTGTGGTGGACATTTTAAAGGCAGACTAAAAGGTCTTTGAGGGTCAGAATTCTAGCTGATAGACAGGTGTTCAAATACTTATTTGCAGCTGTATCATACAAATAAATAGTTAAAAAATCATATATTGTGATTTATGGATTTTTTTTTTTTAGATTATGTCTCTCACAGTGGACATGCACCTACGATGACAATTTCAGACCCCTCCATGATTTCCAAGTGGGAGAACTTGCAAAATAGCAGGGTGTTCAAATACTTATTTTCCTCACTGTATATTATTACTGTCCCTTCTGTAATATCATATTGGAGTAATTGCTTTAATGATATTCCTTGGAAGAAAGTGTGGTCTCTATCCAACAAATATTTAATCACTAATAAGGTATCATTGAAGTTGTTCCATCGATTTTACCCAGTCAATCTTTATATCAAAAAAAGCTTCCTGAGTTGGATCCCCTTTACTCCTTCTGTGGAGTGGAAGACGAGTCTGTTTTGGGATTGTGTTCATGTAGCTACTTTTTGGAAGTGTACGTGCTTCTTTATTAGTAAATTTTTCTTTGTTGTTTACGGATGTCTTATTTGGATTTTTTTAACTCTGACAAGAATCTAAAAGACAAGTACTTTCTTATAAATCTCTTTATTTTTCTAGCCAAGTTTTTTATACACAAGTGTAAATTTTTGTCAAACCTCTTTTTGTTATTTTTTGCAAAGACCTGAAATGTTATTTGGGTACTATCTCTTCTTCCAACAATGCCAAAGCTTTAAAGTCTGTTACATTGTGCACAAAGTATACTGTAATATTTATGCTTTTTAAAATGAAAACAAAAAGGGAATTATATTCTCTCTCTTGAATTTATTTTAAATTATATGTTACAGTATACCCCTGGCTCAATTTATTATTATTATTATTATAATTTTTGTCTGTTTATTTAACTTGCTTTTTATTTAACTTGCTTGCACTGGCTTTTTGTCTACTCTTTATAATTATATTATTGTTGGTTAATTCTGTTTAATTCAGTTTTTTTAATGTATTTGCGGTTATATCTGTTCAATAATAAAAATAAAAAAAATGTGTTAGATCCGCACAGTGAGGGAGAACTGCGCTGGATTCCACTGTGGAGGATTTGCGTCATCTGGCGACTCTGCCTTCACGAGGAAAAAAAAGGATTTGTTCATCGTTCATTCCTGCAAAGATTGTGAGACTGTAGTAGGCATTCACATTCGAACGAACTGAACTGAGTTACACTTCCACATGAATTGAACCGAGTCATATTTACACGAACTGAACTGAGTCCATTACCTTCACACAAACTGAACCGAGTCAGTTACCTTCACACAAACTGAACCAAGTCAATTACAGTCACACAAACTGAACCGAGTCAGTTACAGTCACACAAACGCCTCGGTTACGACTGTAACCTCGGTTCCCTGAAGAGGGAACGAGCGTTGCGTCAAGTTTGACGCTATGGGAACGCTTTGCGTGATGATGTCTTGAAGCACATGTAAAATCAGTCCAATGGTGTGGCGGAACGTCAGAGTCGGGTGACGTCACGTACCAGGAAGCTATAAAAGCCGGCCCGAAACAGAAAACGAAAGCTTCGTAAAGTCTGAAGTCGTGCTGACAGGCATGAAGGAGATATGGCAAGGTGACGCAACGCTCATTCCCTCTTCAGGGAACCGAGGTTACAGTCGTAACCGAGGCGTTCCCTTTCAAGGGTTAGGGTTAGGGTTAGAGTCCAAATCCAAAGAGTAGAACCTGGCGAAGGTGTGCGGTGAGGACCAGCCTGCCGCATCACAAACGTCCTGTAAGGAAACTCCTGATATAAGGGCCTTGGAGGCTGCCATACTCCTAGTAGAGTGCAAGCGAAATAGCCTCAACCACCCATAAGCAAGCGAAATAGCCTCAACCACCCATTTGCTCATTCTTTGCTTAGACACGGGAGATCCCTTGTTAGGGGACCCAAAGCATACAAACAGTTGATCACTTTTACGCCACAGGGCAGCTCTGTGGACATAAGCGTCTAACGCCCGAACTGGGAAAAGCAAATTATTCGCCTCCTGGTCCGTATTTCGAAAGGGAGGAGGACAGAAGGCCTGCAGTACAATAGGTCTAGCCACATTAGTGGGGACCTTGGGGATATAACCCGGTCTCAGATGTAGAAAAGCTTTAACCATACCCGGTGCAAACTCTAAGCATGACGGAGCAACCGACAATGCTTGAAGATCCCCTATTCTCTTGAGAGAAGAAATAGCAAGAAGGAACAGAGCTTTCAGAGTTAAGAACTTCTCAGGAACCTCCTCAATGGGCTCAAAGGGGGCCAGGGAAAGGCCTTGCAGCGCAATGGACAAATCCCAAGGTGGCACCCTAGAGCGAACTGCAGGCCTCAGCCTCCAAGTGCCACGAAGGAAACGAGATACCAAGGGGTCTTTCCCCACAGACATTCCACCCAAAGGAATGTGGTAAGCACCTATGGCCGCCACATAAACCTTTAAAGTGGACGGGGTCAGACCTGCAGTGAACCAGTCCTGCAGGAACTCCAGCACTGTACCAATTGGGCAGTTAACTGGGTCCAACCGATGGTCACTACACCAAGAAGTGAAAACTCTCCACTTCAGGGCATAAAGTTTCCTCGTGGAGGGAGCTCTGGACTGTAGAATGGTCTCAACAACCTCAGTTGAGAGACCTGACTCTATGAGCTGGGCCCCCTCAGAGGCCAAGCCCACAGGTTCCACAGTTCCGGTCGGGGGTGTAAAATCGAGCCCCTTGCTTGGGAGAGAAGGTCCCTCCTGACAGGTAGCTCCAAAGGAGGCCCGTCGAGGAGGGACACAAGGTCGGGAAACCATACTCTGCCCGGCCAGCGCGGGGCTATAAGAAGCAGGCAAACCCGCTCCCTGCGAACTCTCTCCAGAACTCCCGGGAGCAGAGCAACTGGGGGAAAGGCGTACAGACGTAGCCTTGGCCATGTCTGTACCATAGCATCCAGTCCCAGAGGAGCTGGGTGCGTGAGGGGGAACCAAAGTGGACAGTGAGACGTCTCTCGAGACGCAAACAGATCCACTTAAGCTTGGCCAAACTCCCTCCATATCAGCTCCACCACCTTGGGGTGGAGCCTCCATTCCCCGGGCCTCGGCCCCTGTCTCGACAGAGCGTCTGCTCCTATATTCTGGACCCCGGGGATGTAAGCTGCCCTGAGAGACAACAGCTTCCCCTGGGACCACAAGAGGATATGGCGGGCCAGATTGCATAATGGGCGCGAGCGCACACCCCCTTGGTGATTGATATAGGCGACTACCGACGTGTTGTCCATATGTACTAGCACATGGTGTCCCCTGAGATCTGTGATAAAGCTCCTCAGAGCCCGGAAGACAGCTAACATCTCTAGGCGATTGATATGCCAGGAACGATGATGGTCTTCCCACAGACCCTGAGATGAGCGACCCTCTAGGATCGCTCCCCAGCCCGTGAGGGAAGCATCCGTCATTAGCAGTTTGCGACGACAAGGAGCTCCCAACACTGGGCCCTGGGACAGGAACCAAGGTTTCTTCCACATAACCAAGGCACGTAGGCATCGCTGCGTGACCTTGATTGTGCGAAATGGGTTGCCCCTCGGGGAAAACCCCCTGGTCCTGAGCCACCACTGTAGGGGCCTCATGTGCATTAGTCCAAAAGGTATCACGTTGGAAGCTGCTGCCATGAGACCCAACAGTCTCTGGAACTGTTTGACAGTGAGTAGCTGGCCTAGCTTTACACTTTTCACAGCTGCAAGGATGGACTCTATACGTGGCGGTGACAGGCGCGCCTGCATTGACACTGAATCCCAAACCACGCCTAGGAAAGTGGTCCTCTGGAGTGGAGAAAGCACACTCTTCTTGGCGTTCAGCCGTAACCCCAACTCCTTCATATGGGCGAGAACAACATCTCGATGTTGAACCGCCATCTGATGCGACTGAGCTAAAATCAACCAATCGTCGATGTAGTTCATGATGCGAATACCCTGAAGGCGCAGGGGCACCAGAGCTGCATCCACGCATTTGGTGAAAGTGCGGGGTGATAAAGCCAGGCCGAATGAAAGAACTCGATATTGGTATGCTTTGCCCCCGAAAGCAAACCTCAGGAACTTCCAATGACACGGACGGATGGAAATATGGAAATATGCATCCTTGAGGTCTATCGTGACAAACCAGTCCTCAGACCTGATCTGTGGCACGATTTGTCTCAATGTTAACATTTTGAACTTGAGCTGCATGACTGACTCGTTCAGAACTCTAAGATCTAAAATGGGACACAATCCCCCGTCCTTTTTTGGAACTATGAAGTACCGACTGTAAAACCCGGTCTCCCTGTTGGAGGGAGGTACATATTCTATGGCCCCTTTCTCTAACAGAGTGTTCACTTCCTGTTCCATGACCAGAACCTGCTCGGGGCCCACCACTGTGGGCAGGACCCCCATAAACCGAGGTGGGCGTTTCTTGAATTGTATTTGATACCCTTTTTCTACGGTCTGCAGGACCCAACGAGAAACATTTGACAGTAGCTTCCACGCTGTCAAAGATTCTACAAGAGGTACCAGCCTCTCGAGACTGGTTTCTGGATTTTGTTGCTGTTGAGTAATCGGTTCGTCGCCCTGTAACGGCGCACCGGCAGGGAACGACTGAACAGACTGCTCTAACACCCTCCTCAGAGGGGGCGGGCATCCCGAGGCCACTACGTTTCCGGGTGGTCCTTGAGATATGTGCTCACCGGAGACCGCTGCGCCCTGAAACACAGGAGGCGGCAGGGTTGGCAGAACGGTCCCCTGAGGGCACCGAAGAGAGACGGGCACCGTAAAAAGAGGTGTTGACCGCTCTACTTCGGGGGGGGACTACCCTCATTTGTCCTGAGCCCTCGGACGTCAGGACCTTTTCCCAGCAGCCTTCTTGGCGGTAATAATGGTCCGCAGATCCGTTTTACCCCTCGAAGACTGCTGGGTTTGAGAGCGCCCTCCGCGTCCCCGAGATTTTTGTGGGGGAGCACGGGAGGAAACGCTCTGTTTCTGAGTGGCACGATGCTCAGCGCTCTTTTTAGAGGAGTGAGGCTGCTCCCGCTCAGCAGCCTCATAGAAAGAACGGCGGGGGAGAAGTTTCTGAAGTGCAGCTGCCTGTTTTGAAGCTTCTCGTGATTTTGCTACAGCACTATTAACTGCATCTCCAAATAAACCTGCAGTGGAAACCGGTGCATCCAAAAGAACATGTTTTTCTTTGTCCTTTATATCACTTAGATTGAGCCACAGATGCCTCTCAGTGGCCACCAGGGCTGCCATAGAGCGGCCGATGGATTTAGCCGTCTCCTTGGTGGCCCTGAGAGACAAATCTGTGGCTCTACGCAGTTCAGATACAGTGTCGGGACCAATACCCCCGCCCTCCTCTAAATCACCCAATAATTCTGCCTGGTATGCTTGCATTAATGACATAGTGTGCAAACACGCTGCAGCTTGGCCGACGGCGGCATAAGCTTTATGAACCAGGGAAGAAGTGAATTTTACTGGTTTGGATGGTAATGCAGGAGCCTTCAGAGAAGATGTCGTTGCTGGAGAGACCAGAGCCCTGGGGAACGCGATCCTGGTTAAATAAAGCCAGGCAGGATCTGAGCGTACGCATAGGGAGCGCGTCGCAATGCTCACAGCCAGCACCCTCGAGTGCTGACTGGGCATGCTCTTCACCCAAACAGACAACACAAAGAGTGTGAGTGTCCCCACCCGTTAAATAACGCGGGCAGGGGTGAACACACACTCTAAACTGCTGCTGCTTACTCGCCATACTGAATATATATATATATATGAAACAATATAGACAGACAACACCAAATAACGTGGACAAATTCACACAGAGCGCAACTGAAGACTCAGAAAGCTTTCATTTTCTGTTTCGGGCCGGCTTTTATAGCTTCCTGGTACGTGACGTCACCCGCCTCTGACGTTCCGCCACACCATTGGACTGATTTTACATGTGCTTCAAGACGTCATCACGCAAAGCGTTCCCATAGCGTCAAACTCGACGCAACGCGAGTTCCCTTGAAAGGGAACTGAACTGAGTCAACTGCAATGCACTCAGACTTCAGTGTTATACATACAGGTTGATTCTTTATTTTTTCTTTATTTTTTCCCCCTTTGATTGTCATTATGAATTATATATTTTGTTTTCAAGTGGTGATTTGTAAAGGGGCAAAGATTGTCTTGTGATGTGTGCAAAGTGATACGTGAGTGTTGAATTGAAGTGAGAGAAATTTCAGTGAATATAGTTATTGTTCAGTGAACTGATTGTTTCATTCATTCATTCATTCATTCATTTTATTTTATTCATTAGTACAATTATTTTTTATTTTACAATTATTAGCACTGTAGATAACCGTTTAAATGAGTGCAGACATGCATTAATGCAAGGTATGAGTTGTGAGTAGCCTATATGTATTTGGTGAGCTCAGACCCCTAGATATTTTTCCTCCTTTTTTTTTTTTTTTGAATCCTACTAATGGTTTACAAAACAACATGATGGAAGATCATGAGTCTCATGATAATGGTAAGCTAAATAGAAAATATATACTGTTTAGGGACCGTTCGGTATTTATGGAAGGGGCCACCGGAGGAAAATAGGGGAGGGTCATGTCTTTTTATTCTTTGTTGAGGGGAGGGTCATCCAACTTTTTTTAGTCTAGGGGGGAGGGTCACCCAACTTTTATATTCATTAAAACAGCAACATTTTAAAGTGGCTTGTTTGGTGCTATTTTTTTTTTTCCATTTATTCCATGTTGATCTCGCGTTATCAGCCCCCCTTCCATATCAGATGGGTCTGACCCAACAAAAATCCAGTTTGGCGCTGTTTGACAGTGCGCGTGCACTTCAGTTCGCGCTTAGAAAAAGTGCATCATGTCAGAACAGAATGCCAAAGAAATGTTTACCCGGCAAAGCTTTAAAGCACGAGCAAATATTGAACTTTTGTTAAGTGCACAGTGTCCTGTGAGTGTAACTCTACCGCTGCATTAACATGTGATCATGTGAACGTACGTCGAATTTAACAGTATTGAGACTGAGGCGCCAGATCTGCAGCTGATAGAATGTGGGCTGTATAGCGCGATACTACCATATTTTAGTCTCCATTCTTATTTTGTTTCCACGATGTGTAAGATGTAGGGCTACCACATCTTTAAATTACTATTAGTATTATTTAAGTTAACATAAAATACATAGACCTACACCACAAAAACTAGTTGAGGATAAATTCGTTAAAATTGGGCGATTCCAGTGTTATGGACGTGACATTTGCAGTCAAAACTTAAAATAAAAATTCTCAGAAAATGCATTTAATACCAATATTTTGAAACGTCTGAAAGGAGTCAAGACATTAGAAAAATATCAGTCTACACATGCGTTTTATATTTAATATGAGTGAAATACACATGTGGCAAAATATTTTTTAGTAATTCTATAAATTACACTGTGCAAACCAAAGATATATACCCACCGGATGAATAAAGATCGGCCTCCACAGAACATAAAATATTATATTATTTTTATTTTATTTTTCGTGTTCGCATTTATGTGAAAAAAATAAATAATAATGTTACGGACGTGACAGTTCTCCATTACGGGGATGACTGCTCTAGCGACTTTAAAAATTTCACAGAAACCTCAAACAGAAAGCACAAAGCCTTTCTTTAAAGTGAATTTCGTTTTTTTATTAATTTTATCTTAATTTTAATCAATGTTTCATCTGGATTTAATAAATAAGAAGTAGTCTAAATATAGTAGAAAATAGATAATCATGACACGGAGGCGCGGGCGAGTGAACTGGACTCTTGTCTCATAAATGAACCGAAACTCAGCGTAAGGTAGGGCCTACTATGCTACTTGCCTCACAGACCTGAGAAATATCTAGAAAGCTTGAAATGTCTAATTTTACACAGAACAATTCAAAACTAAAGAAAACAGACTGCTTTCTGCTTATGAAATGTGCATCTCTCTCTGGCGCGTTCTGAGAAGATCGCGACGCATCGTCAACTTCATCTTTGCAGTAGACACAGAAAACACTTGTTTATTAATAAACAATTAAAATGCCTCCTAGCTATATTTGACATATTAATAATCATTACTTTTGCCGGTTCTTTGTGACAGCTTTTAGGTGCTTTATTCGCAGCGCCACCCACATGTTGAACGAGTCACACCGCATCAGCACCGAAAACATGATTTTTTTTCAAATCTAAAATCAAAAATCGTGATACGAACCGAATCGTAGGTTTGGTCTATCCTTACAGCCCTAGTAAGATGAGAAAGCAAGAGTTTATGGTTTAAAAAACAAACAAACAATGGCTATCTGAACATCTTTGCCACGCGCAAACCAGTAGAATTAGGCTAATCAATAAATTATCGGGGAGGGTCATGCCTTTTTTCACAATCATTTTGGAGGGTCATAGAAAAATTTATTGCTGGCGAAGGGAGGGTCATGTATTTTTTGACAACAGATCTCAAAACTCCTCCGGTGGCCCCTTAAATAAATAACGAACAGTCCCTTAGATATTATTTACATATTAAGGTATAAGGTTTGTCTTACCTGTTTGTTTGATCATTTTTAACTCTCTGTTTTCTTCCTCCATTTCCTTAATTCTGTCCTCCAGTTGAATCCTCTTCTCCATCTGTGCTTCCTGATATGTAGCATATGAGTAGCTAGTATTCCTCCTAGTAATCAAATTGAGCAGTTCTGAGAGCTGCTCACAGTCAAGTCTGTGCTTTATACTAAGTGTGTGGTATTTGTTCCCACATTTCTGAAGAATTTGTTGAATATCTCTGCTTCCATGTATGAAATCACTGATGATTTTGTCCTTCCTGTCACCCTCCCATATGAACACGATCATTAGATGATCCCAGAACTTCCCGTCAGCTGTGTCAAATATGCAACTGAGTACTTTAATTTCCCCTTTATCATCATCAGTGAGAGGACTGACAGGAAGGACCAGGAGAAATGTTTGTATGTTAAATGAACATAGAGACAGAGCACAGTATGCCTTATGCAGCACATCCTTCTGAGACAGAGACGTATTGTATAGCTCCGGCATTTCAACCAGGGTGACCTGATATCCAGATGAAGGTGTGTAGCATACACCTTCTTTCTTCACACATTGATGGATGGTTTCAGATTGATTCACAACTGGTAGTAGTGTGTTTGCTGTGAAAGTCTTTTCAGCGCTGCCCCTTCCAAACATCACCAGATTGAGATTTTGATAAAAAGAAATTTGCACTGAAACAAACAAGTAAAACATGTGTTACTATAGTTTAAAAACATTCAATATTTTTTTCTTGGTTATATTATTTGGAAATATTATAGGCATTATAATACAAATATTATAATATTGGAAATATTATAAAGAAATCATCTTTTTTTAGATTTCTTTCATACTTCTTAACAACATGAAAAATATTTGTTTTAAAGATTATCAGTGTTCTGTTAAAGTATTTGAAACAACAGCATTATATTTCGGATTGGGGTGTTTGATTAATGATCAGATTGCTTATTGGATTCACTGTAAAATTTACGGTTCTTTTTCACTTCCAAAATGTGTAAATAGCCTCTGTGCACAAGCGTAGTGACGAACTTCCGCTGTCGCCAGAAGTCGGCATCTGTTTCCGGTTTTATTGCGCATCGCTCAAAATGTCCATTTTGTGCAGCGAAATTGAAGCTCAAATGGCTGTTAGTGACTTGAAGCAGAGCAAAGTGGCACACAGCAGTGCTCCTTACGTAGCCTACCCATGTTAACAGGTTAGAGCTTTCACACTGCACGCGGTTGCAGTCTAGCGATCCGTTCCAGGTGCGGCAAGTATACAGAAGTGCAGAGATCGTTTCCACACCGAGTCTATTTTTGCTGTGCTGCAAACTCTGAATTAAAGTGACAGCGCATGTTTCGTGGTCAAAATGAACAAAGATTGATCTGAAAATGTAGTAATTTCACCATAAATGCGTTTAATTAAATAAAATGTAGTAATCTCACCATAAATGCATTTAATTATACTACTATTTTTCACAGTCATCTTTTTACTACAATTTACTTCAACAAGGCGACATAATGAACAACACTCGTCTCATTCGTGGAGGTGGAAAAACAAGTGCTTTGTGACATGCAAGATTTATTAAAATTTAAATGCAAAAGAAAAGGCATGAGAGTCGGCTGTTTTTGTCAATTTTAAGTTAAGTATTTGACCACTTGCTTGAGCAACTTAATATAAGTAATGCATGGAATAATAGCCCTACGTTGTTTAAATTGTGTTTAAACGTGCATGCGTCCATTAAAGAGTGTATATGTGTACAAAGAGAATCGCAATGCTGACAACACTTTTTTTTAAATAAAATTTGCAGCATAACTTCTGGATTTTAAATAAAAATAGTGAGTATGTGTTTGTGGTACAGCCGTGGATCAGTTATTCACTGCAAACGCATCATATGTGAAAGCATAGCGCGTGCTATATGCAAACGGAGTATGTGTGAAACGGGCGTTAGATCCACCTACAGTTCTTAGAAACTTAGATGTGTCACGCACATTATATCTCTTTTTTTCGTACAACAGCAGCACTCATCTTGTTTGTTTATAGCGGATGCTGATGAAGACAGTCGTAAACCGGAAACTGATATGCCGACTTCTGACAATAGCGGAAGTTCGTCACTACGCTTGTGCACGTAGCCTGTTTAATGGTATTTTTCTGTAAAAGTACACTTAATGTCTGGTTAGATCAGTTACAGTAATTCTCTGTATATAGAACAGAAACTTACTGTTAACCGATTTAACAGGTTTTTACCATAGAATTTTTACACCCTTTAACCATTAAAATAATATAATTTTTTCAGTGTTTTATGATATTGTTTTGTTGTTTATTGGGCCTACTTTGGGTTTTATACAAATTGCTTTTCTAGCAATAAAGTTTGTAAGATAAATCTTAAACACTTTTCATCTCATGTATTATAAATCCTGTGTAGCAGAAAGACAAAACAATTGTTTCAATACAAAGTCCTATAGTGTAGTATGAATATTGTGTTGTGATTCAAGGATTGGTAGCATGACTGTGATTACTTACTGTCTGCATCCGTTGCGCTCTGATGTGAGGAGGGTTTCAGCTTTGAAAAAAAAAGTTTGATCTTAGGTACTAGAGGAGAAAATACAGAATCATCAGATTAATGTTTATGATATCAAAATCATGAATTTGAGCTTTGTTTATATTGCCTTTTTATGTATATTTAACATGAAGCTTTATTTAATACCTTGCCATAACACCTACCAGTCTTATTTAAGGAACTTAACCTCTGACTTTTTCCTCTCTGTTCCACTGTTTCCATCTCTTCACTCTCATGACGTGGCTGTTCAAGTGATATTGATGGCATATCTGGTGGTGACTCATAAATTTCTGGGGTGAAATGCCTTCCATTATTCTTTTTATCCAAAGTCTTGATTTTTTCAAAAACCTCAACCTGAGAATAGCTGATTTTGTCATTAAAATGGTAGTACTCCCATCCTTCTCGCTGTAAGCTGTGAACAGTTTCATTCTCCTTAGCACTGCTGAAGTTCATCTGAATCAACACTATGGTATGTTTCATGGTATCATCTGACATGTTTTTCATAAACTCCATTATATCTCTGTTCTTCTCCGTGAGATGTGGATGCAGAATTGGCAGAAGCACATGTGGACCTGGAGCGGACATTTCCTCACAACATTTCAGTGCCTGAGAAATCTGGGCTACAGGAACCTGTCTGTCAAAGAGATTTGGTGTGGTGATCACTGATATGCGCCGAGTCTCAAAGCATCCCCTGGCTCTTTCAGGACACTGCTGAAGGCAAGGAGGAACTTTGATGTCAAATGCTTTTCTTCCCAAGAGAAAATTTCCAATTGAGCTTTTTTCTTCCCAGTTCTCTCCCAATATCCAAATTCTTAGTTCAGACACTAGAATTAAAGGAATCAAGCATAGAGTTAGTTCTGGCAGGTCATGTCAGTCAAGCTTGGATCAGCTGACTCTCAGCCTATCACAGCATCCCTAAGGTCCATCTGTATTATTTATCTGCTTTATTGCAATGCTCAGGAGTTAATTTCCCTCCTCCATCCCTAGCTCCTCCTCTCATCCACAGTTGGGACTTGCACAGTAAATTCCCAGGTGTTGAATTAACACTGCTCTGTGTTCTTATGGGAACCATGCAGCAGGGTGTTAAAGTTAATTAGATACTTAAGTGATTAATTGAGTGATGATTGTTTGATTATTGAAGACACCTGATGATAACCAGCAGAATCACTGAAGAAAAGAAACACAAGAACTACAAATGACTTCAACCACAGCTTTATATGAAATCAGCTGAAAATACATTACATCTCTCTTATTACAAACCAGACTCACTTTATTTCTGTTATTTGTCTACAGAAGTTATTTTGAGAATTAACAGATGTTTAGATGTCGATGTTTCATTGAAAATGTTGGTCACCATTATGATGATCAGTGTTTCATTTAGTAGGGCAGTTTTACTCTTTGTCAGTTCTTGGTGTATCTAAAAAAATGTATTCAGAATGTCTAATCTGTGGCAAGAAAGTTTTGTTTGTCAAAGAGTAAAACTGCCCAAACTAAAGAAAATACAGATTTTTAACCAAACATTTAAAACGTCAATCAAACTACGGTCTGGTTAGTAATAAGCAGGCCCACACGGAATCCATGCCCACTGACTCCCGCAGAAACCTCTGCATATTTCTGCAGATTGACAAGTAAACTACAACCTGCGCGTGCGCAATTGTGAGGGGAAGTAGGCTGTGCTGATTGATGTTTACATTTTTTAATGAGCGAATTAATATTTAAAATGTCTAAAATAAAACTGAACGCGGTGGAATTAAAGGAGCCGTATGTAAGATTGTGGCCAAAACTGGTACTGCAATCACTGTATCCCCTCCCCCTCCCCCCTGACTCGAGGTTGCCAGATATGCTGCAGGATCCAGCAGGAACGTAGGCTGCTACAAGGAGCTGCAGCTGTGGTAACTAGAGCAGAGCTGGCAACCCGGATGCCGAAACACTACTGACTTCGTTATTGGTAGATAGGTGGAGGGTGGCGCTTCAGGCCAAAACACAAGATGACAACATCAACATCAGTTGAGGGCTGCAACTTCACTTTTTAAATGACAATATCCTGGCCGTACTACTGTTGTCAGTGATATAAGTATTTGAAATGAACATGATTTCTTAATGTCTAGTGACATATCAGGGCCATTTTACGATTAATTGAAATACATTTCTTACATACAGCTCCTTTAAGGAAACGTCATTTGTCTGCAAAAATCACGGCACAGGACAGAGCAAAAGAATTTGAGAACGATTTTTTTTTATGAGGATGGGGGTGTTATGTTTTGTAAAGTCTGTCAACACTCCGTTGATTACCTGAGGCGAAAGACGGCATGGAGCATCTCAAATCCGCTCGCCACAAAAATAGAAAGGGGAGTGCTCTTGATAAGTTTTATTTAAAGTTCTATTTACTTTGTGTTGAAAAATAATGAAAAGTGTCATTATCCAATACACAACCTAAATTTATCATGATGAGAACAGTGCTGGGTGGTGTGTATGATATATATTTGCTAATATTTGCTACTGCAATACCAGCGCAAAGCTGAAATAACTACTGTCTGAAATATTCACTTCCGATTATAATATCAAATCGCTATATTGACTAGTGTCTGTGAATATTAAAGACTGCTATTAAAGTCTGTTCTGCGATTTGTGTACTACACGTTCATCCAGCATTTCATCGTCAGATACACTCAGAAACCCGTCAAAATAAAAGTTCGGTTTAATATGAAGAAATTATCACAGAAATACTACTATTGTACAATCAAACGTACTTCTCAAAGTAATAATAATAACAATAGGCTAAACGTATTGCACCCTTATACATTGTATTACGGTACTGACTACCTGTATTGTTTTTATTTGGAGGTATACGGTTATGTATGTGATGACGTTATGTTTTTACATCACAAGCTTCTAAGTTGAGAGAGCAGTGAACTGATGTTATGTTCAAGTGAAGCTTGCTAAATAAAAATCCTGCCAAGAGGATCAACAGCACTGAGCAGCGTTTCGTTTGTTTTTCCTGCACGCGAGTGAGGGTTAATTGTGCACTCGGATGCTCAACACTAATAATAATATATTTATTTATTATAAATTTTTTAAGTAATATCAAACCATTTCACATTATTTTATTTAACCAGTAAACCTCTGTTGTGCAGCACTTTTATCAGTTTGATTACAAACCTTTTGAAAATAAATTTGTATTTATGCTATGTTTTTATAATAGATGTACTCCTGGCATAAAAATAAGCCAATATAAAGGCTTAGTAAAAAATAAAAATAAACTAACACCAGTTTCTTAAAAATACCGTAATACAGTTTGTCATCATACAACCCAGCACTACAATATTAACACATTGTATAGTGCTTTCATTTAATGCAATATATATTGCTATAAACAACAATATATCTAATTGTGCATATGTGTGTGTGTGTGTGTGTGTGTGTGTATATATATATATATATACAGTATATATATATATATACAGTATATATATATATATATATATATATATATATATATATATATATATATATATATATAAAAGAGTTCAGATGCAAAAGCCTCTAAGTGCCATCTGAAATTTTTTTCTAGAATGATCATTTTTAGAAAGCTTGTATATTTAGTAATTTCACTTAAATGACAATTAATAGGTAATTTGCATTGTCATTTAAGTGAAATTATTGAACTTAAATATACGACCTTTATAAAAATGATCATTCTAGAAGAAAATTTCAGATGGCACTTAGAGGCTTTTGCATCTGAACTCTTTTATATATATATATTTAAGTGAACACACCTATGCTGAATAAAAAGAGGAATAAAAAATCATCTTTTGGAAATTGATCTTAATGCCTCAATTTAAAAAATTAGGAAAACTCCAACCTTTAAGGACACCAGTTTTCTTTGTGAATGAATAATGTATCGTAAATAAATAAATGTTCTTCTTTAAAATACAGGGTGCATAAGTCTGGACACCCCTATGTTAAATTCCCATAGAGGCAGGCAGATTTTTATTTTTAAAGGCCAGTTACTTCATGGATCCAGGATACTATGCATCCTGATAAACTTCCCTTGGCCTTTGGAATTAAAATAGCCGCACATCATCACATACCTTAATGGTCTGTACAATCTAATTAAGCTTACAGTGCTTTCAGGTAAAAGCCCAGGTCATAGTTTATCTTACAGCAACATATGTGCTTTATATGGGTCAATGTGGGTACATTTTCTGTCCGATTGCATTTTTTCAGGCAAAAATGGGTTTAAATGCATAAAAAGATACTGTATATTTGTAGCACCTCTCCCATGTATGTACTCACTTTAACTTTTCAAAAACCTTTACTTATTTGTTATTTTTTTTGTTATTTAAAGTGTCAAAACATCATGTGGTGTGACCGTCCGGCCATAACTTCTGTTTTGAAAACGTCTTTGAAATTACTCTGAATTTATTCAAATTTATTTTCTGCACTATTTGGCATGATTTCAAAAATGTTTTGTAATCCTTTAAAAAAAATTCTATTTCCATCATAATATACAAACAAACTTTGTCCGATGATGTCCATTTTATGAAATACCATGTGGTGCGACCATCAAGGAACTACCATTTTGGGACTTTTATGTTGAAAACTATTCAAACACAGGAAGTTACATAATAAACCAATTTACCAAGGACCCATGGAAGCAGCAAGCAGGTTTGTAATTCTCTCAAATTGGAAAAAAAATAAACCTTTGTAATGGTTGGTATGTAGTTCCCACATTTGGATGTCATGTGGTATGACCTAAAAAAAATGTAATATTAAAGTTATTTCTACAAATATATATTTTTATTATAAATTTCATAGTGACCTTTTTTGGCAAGCTAGCTTGTTTTGTTTTGTTTAGGTGGCCAATTCTGTGCCTGTAAATTTTGACTGAAGTTGAAAATATCATGTGGTGCGACCAAATATCATGTGGTGCGACCACTGCAGACTGTTTTTTATGATAGATATATATCCTAGATTGGCAGTTTTATGCTTTTATATTTAATTGACGTTTTATATAAAAAAAGAACTTTACATTAGTATCATTTGGAATAGATTTTTATGCAATTTGGGATATATTTTTATATATTTCAGACAGTTTATGTTTACTCTTTGTACAATATGAGAAAAATGCAACAAAAAAACTAGAGCATATAATTTCAGTTTACTAATAATGCATTTATTAGTAGTGCATTTATTATTGCCTATTTATTTGTTTAAAACTATTTTAATCTATTTTACCAGATGCCACTGCCATGCGAAAAAAAGCTGACCCTGCAGCAAGAGCAGAGTACCTTGATAGGAGAAGAGTGAAATATTATTACAGTTTAAAATAGCTGTTTTCTATGTGAATATATAGTAAACTGTAATTTATTCCTGTGATCAAAGCTAAATTTAATCTTCAGCATCTTTAATCCAGTCTTCAGTGTCACATGATCCTTCAGAAATTATTCTAATATGTAACCCTAGACCACAAAACCACTCAATGAGTCAGTGTCACATGGGTACATTTTTTGAAATTGAGATTTATACATCATATGAAAGCTGAATAAATAAGCTTTCTATTGATGTATGATTTGTTAAGATAGAACAATATTTGGCCGATACAACTGAAAATCTGGAATCTGAGGGTGCTACAAAATCAAAACATTGAGAGAATCGCCTTAAAACCATTTACTGTATGTTTGCGATATTGCTATATTCACTCACAAAAATAAATGTTTATAAATGTATTGTAGGACATTTACAAAATATAAAACATGATCTTTATTTAATATCCTAATGATTTTTGGAATAAAAGAAAAATAGGTAATATTGACCCATACAATGTATTGTTGGCTATTGCCACAAATACCCTGTGCGACTTGTGACTGGTTTTGTGATCCAGGGTCACTAATGATTTGCTGCTCAAGAAATATGACATACATTTTATATGTCAGGATTATTTGATGAATAGAAAGTTCAAAAGAACAGCATTTATTTGAAATAGAATCTTTCGTAACATTATAGCCTGCGCCTGAATGTGACACTGAATGTGTCCATTAATAAAAGTATTAATTATTTAAAAAAAAAACTATTGACCCCAAATGTTACCTGTATACAATACTTTTATGAAATAAATTATATCTATAACATTATTATTTGTTAGAAAGAAATTCTAAGTCAAGTTAAATTAAAGGTGCATTAAAGGGATAGTTCACTTTGAAATTAAATTTTGGTATGTTTTAGCTTACCTGAAGGGCATCCAAGATGTATGTGTCTTTTTTTCCGCAGTAGTTTCAATTTTTATATTTTTAGGTCAAACCGTTCTTGTCTGACAGTCATATAATGCAGGTCGATGGTCCCTGTCTCAAAACACAAGCACAGAGTCCAAATTAAAACAATTCCCCATCGTCCAAATTAAACAATTCCCCATCGTAAGTACACATTGATGGCCTAAGACACGAAACGAGCGGTTTTTGTGAGAAACCGAACAGTATTTATATCGTTTTTACCTCTTATAACACAACCATGTCGAAGTGATCTGAAGTCGCGGGCGCTTCCTGCTGTGTGACGTGTGCGCAGACTGGTGCATAGATGTATATACACTAGATGTCGCATTAAAGACATTCGTTCCAATGAACTGCCGTAGCCAAGGCGAAATCTAGTATATATATCTATGCACCAGTCTGCGCACACGTCACACAGCAGGAAGCGCCCGCGACTTCAGATCACTTCGACGTGGTTGTGTTATAAGAGGTAAAAACGATATAAATACTGTTCGGTTTCTCACACAAACCGCTCGTTTCGTGTCTTAGGCCATCAATGTGTACTTACGATGGGGAATTGTTTAATTTGGACGATGGGGAATTGTTTTAATTTGGACTCTGTGCTTGTGTTTTGAGACAGGGACCATCGACCTGCATTATATGACTGTCAGACAAGAACGGTTTGACCTAAAATATCAAAATTGAAACTACTGCGGAAAAAAAGACACCTACATCTTGGATGCCCTTCAGGTAAGCTAAAACATACCAAAATTTAATTTCAAAGTGAACTATCCCTTTAAGCATCTTTCTGAGTTTTTGCAGAACTATGCCACCTCTGGCGGCAAGCGAAACTGCAGCCAGAGATGTGCACGCGTCGCTCATGGACCACACGCACACGCACGCTTGCACGAGCACGAGCTATTCATAACCAAAGGAGCATCAGCTGCAAATCTTTTGTTTACAATCATAATGTCTTCAGAGGTAAGAAAGTTATAAATCTGCAAGTCATTTTAAATATGTGAAAGGAAAGGCAATTGAGTAAATTACACACTTATGTGTGAGGGAAAAACGGGGGTAGTAGAAAACTTCGTTTTTTATTTCCATCTATCTCCATGTTGAACAATGTTATGTGTTTACTGTATCCACTTATGATTGTATTATTATGGAAACACGTTCATGAACAATATAAGTTGTTACTTTGTAAAAGCTCAAAGCTACACAGTCGGTCAAAAAAGTACACTCAATTGTCTCAAGGTAATAAACAATTAAATGGCACTATGACGTAAAAGCCAAACAGGCTAATCCGCCGAAGATTTGCGGGGGTTTAGCCTGTTTTATTGATCTGCTAAGTAGCATATTCCAATAGCAATACATCCTAATTAAGCAGTAATTTGCTCAACATTTGTGTCTAATTATCTAACTTATATATCAGCCTTCCCTATGTTTACTCTCGTCTTATTCCGACGCCTGTCTGAGTCCAATTTGGCCCTTTTGGTTGCACTAGACAAAAGTTTTCTTTTTTTTTATCTTACGTGGAGTTTGCATGGTGTTTGAAATGAACAATAAGCAGGTCTCTTACAATCCATCTTCTACGGAGAATGCCGGCGAATACACAAACCTGCCAGACATAGCTATGTGAGCGTGCCGTGAACGTGCATGACGTCACGCCCAGTCTAAAATTCCGGCCCGAATCCCTCTTATTTATTTTACTTTACAGGATTATAGAGACAATCTCAGTAATCAGAGAAGGGCTCATTCAGTCCATCAGGCAATTGTTTAAGCATGTATGGATTAGAAAACGGGTATTTTTAACATGAAAAGTTGCTTAATGCACCTTTAAATGGTGCACTTATGTTTGTGAAAAAAAAATTCTGTTCAGGAAAATTCTGTGAAATTTGTATAAAATCTGGTTTAAATCTATTTTTTTTTAAATAAAATGTATTGTTCATTGATCTCTTTAAATAGATTTTAACTATATAAGGTCTTCGTGTCATTTGGAGCGACCAATTATCATGTGGTGCGACCAATAAAAGCAATCACTGTATTAAATTTAAAATAAAATATCTTATTTCTGTGGCTGAAATATGAATCACTGATACAGTATGCTTTAGTAAATTATATTTTTAAAACATTTCTATCAGTTTTATGTGATTTACAGGAAAAATAAGTCTGTTAACTAGATTTAAGAAGCAACTCAGAAATTATAGAACAAAAATGAGATCATTATTTACAAAAACTCACGGCCGCACCACATGACATTTTTTAAGCCTACGGACAATTCATCTAGATGAAAAAACACTAAAATCACTTAAATTAAATTTTTTAAATGAATTTAAGTGTACACAACATCCTTAATGTTTGAACAATTGCAACAGGTATTATTATTTTTTGTATTTTAAAATTGGCCAGTCGAAAATCCTTATACGTCATTGACCCATATACAGAGTTGGAGCAACCAGAGAAAAACTAATATTAAAAAGTAAAGGGTCAAGAGCCCAACTCAAGCAAACACTGATCACCATAATGGTGATATGAAACAAAACATTCCATAAAACATTACCATCTAAACTTCTGTTAAATCTAAATAAGAACATAGATGTATGACAGAAATAAAGTAAAACTGGTTAATAAGTGCAATAATGTGTAATGGCTCGAAGTCAGTTGTAGTTCCAGTGTTTCTCTTTCCTTCAGTGATTCTGCTTATTAACATTAGGTGTCACCACTAATGGCCAATCATCACTTAATTATCTCATTAACTTCAACACTGCTTCAGTGGGGTAATTTTTAACACCCAGTAGTTGGACATATATGTACACAGAGGAGTGTTAATTTAACACTGGGGATTTTGCTGTGAAAATGTCAATCTTCTCTGACGATAGTGGTCCTGACAGAAGTATTGCAAAGTAAATATCTGTGTCATGACAGAGTGTCAAAACAACAGACATAATTGTAAAAAGGTTTTATAAGAAGGCATTATATGGACTTTATCTTTGCACTTACTGTTTGGAGGATCACTCATGCTGTTTCTTCTCTGTGTTGGTCTTCCCTCCTCCATGTACGATGTAGCTGTTGATTAATTGCAAGATGAGTTTCAAAAACTGCTTACATTGAAAAAATATCAACCTTTTGAACCTTCCCTGCATTGCACATTTTGGATGTCAGACGAATTAACTCATCTGCTGATTGGTAGAGCACTCCATGACCAATAAGCGAAACACCCAATATGTGCAGTGCTGGTGAGGCTTCAGGAGGGAGTTGAAAGACCCTGTTTTATATTTTTTTAATGAGATCAGATAAAAAATATATTTTAAAGCTGTGGTCATAGGGCTGTGGATATAGTTAAAAAAATGATCACAATATAATGTTTCATATCGTTCGGTATCGATATTATTGACATTTTTAATAACCTTTTTTTAAGACAAGTAGAAAAGAATTTAAACCTGTTTTTTTAATATATTTCTTATTATTTATCCACATTATTAAGGCAAACAACAAATTAGGCTATATTAGTTTTAGCAGTCAAAAACAAAAATAAAATGTAAACAAAAATATCTTAATATAATGTATTATATTAAGATAAAAAAGTAAGTGTTAAATAAACTCTTGAACTTAAATAAAATGTTACAAAATGTGTGCAATGTAAAAGTGTAAATGTGGAAAAATCGAGGCAAACTTTGAAGTAGATCAACATGTAAGGGTGTAACGGTTCACAAAATTCGCGCCGCGTTAACCAATCAGGAGCCTGCCTGCTTGCTGCTGTCACGTGGTGAACTGACAGTTTAATGTTATTTTATGTTTGGCCTCAATAAATTATTTTGTAATATGACTAAAATGCAGAACAAAGCAAATCTTTCACATACAAACTCGATTTCTATATGAGAGATAGCCTACTCATTTTGTATTGAATGCTATTTATTCCATATCTATTCTAGATTATATGAAACTTTATTAATCTAATGTAAAGAAAACAAACACAATATAAAAACTTTTCAAAAAAAAATCACAGGACAGGTTTCACTTTTGGAGGCTGGCTCCATTTATTATCAAAACAAAAATAAATGACAGATTATAGGTGCGGGTGAGGGTGAACCTCGCGCCGGGCTGTACAGCGCGGGCTCGTCAGGCAGCGACCACTCGAGGCCGAGGCTTTATACGGCCTACGCTGTCCTCGTCAGCGTCCTCACCGTTAGGTCCACCAAACCTACCTCTTGAAGCAAATTGTGAAACTCCTGAAACCCTCCGGAGGTTTTGGTGGACCCGAGTACTGCGACGATGTCCTCTACGCAGCTGTTTCTGCTCTCCAGAGCATATCCCAGATAGCACACGTCTATTTGATGTGATGTTTACATCTGGAAGACGTATTTTTAAGAGCGTTTGCTCATCTGCAATACGTCTATAGGACGTTTCCTGTCAGATGTCAAATAGACGTTTAGAAGATGTCAGTTTAACATACATTCTAAATCATTACATCTTAAAGACATCTTCTAAACGTCTATTTGACATCTGACAGGAAACGTCCTATAGACGTATTGCAGATGAGCAAACGCTCTTAAAAATACGTCTTCCAGATGTAAACATCACATCAAATAGACGTGTGCTATCTGAGTATACGAGCGGTGACTCTCTCGATTAATGCTATTGCTAATGCTCGATAAACATCTAAAAAAGATGGCCGCCAACAGGTTTCGAAACTTTCGCCCCCGGACTTCGTCTTTGACGCGCATGACGCGCGTAAATTTCGCTTCAAACTTTTGATTTTACGCGCGTCAATTTCGCTCTTGACGCGAATGCACACAAAGTGGTCACGCGTGTAACTAGACGCGGCAGGCGCGAATTTTGACGCATATTCGCGTTTGGTGTGAACGCAGCGTTAGAGGCAGCTAACCCTACCCTCATCCTTAAACCTACCCATCCCCTCGCTGCCTGGAAGGCGCCGTTGGGGGCATAAAACACCAAACACATTAAAGGTGTCCGTTATTAACGGATCAAACAGCGCTGACGAGTAAACAGGAGAAACGTTGTGTCATGAATTAACTAGTCATAGGCTTTAATTCCACAGATCAGCAACATTCACCATTTTGATCAAGATCGGCTCGCACTGACATTGATGGTCCAAACTGATAAACGGTCCATGTCATGAAGCAAATATGAGAAGCGCAGTTTCGTTCCGCTTTATTTGCGTTTGTCATTTGATGTTGGGCAACGTTGTGGTGGTCGCGCGAGCGATGCGCGCGCATTTTAATGAAAATATCGAGCATTAATATCGAACGTTTTTTACATCGTTACCGACAATGGTGTAACGTTGATAAATACCGATACCGTTTTATCGCCCTGCCCTACATGGCCATGTTATAATGTGCATTGCTTTGTAACATTTCATTTAATCTCTAATGGCTAAATAACAAAACCACATAAAACAACCTCATGTTTGTACAGGACTCACATTTTGTGCCAAGCTCTCTGCCAATAGAAGCACAATGCTAAGAAAGTGTAGCCTACTGTTTTCATGTAGTTTGGAATACCAAATGTGAACACTGGCCACATGTAACAGATATGCAATACAGTTACAAAAGTTACAATGTAGTAAAACATGTTTTAAAATCTGTTACACCATTGCCTTAAATGCTTATTTAGAACATGTTGGATCATACTCACAATGTTGAGCCGCCATTTCAAAGTTCCATGCTTGCATATAAAAGTGAAAGTGACACACTTCCTGACACACTTTTTTTTTTAAAGGCGCAACATTGCACAGCAGGGAGTGTCATGTGTTCCTACTTTCTGCACTGTTTATGTCATAGAAAACTATTTAGATTATAACATTCTGATATTGTATTTCCTTTTATGTCTTCATCTCATACACATTTCAGACTCACAATTCCACTAGAAAAGATTATTTAATCCAAGTTAATTCAACAGAATGAATGAGGAAAAGCTTTTTGTTACGATACTTAGACTCAGAGACAGAGTAGCCTAGCTAATGAGACAGAGTGTTTATTTGCAGCAGAGAGCAAACAGGTAAGTAGGGCTAATCAGAGCGAAGATACTTGAGTTGGATGGAGATGGATAAATCAGTTATTAATAATAACTGAATTGTTCTTGCTTACAGATACAAGGATTCATAGAAGACCGGACAAAAGGATGGCTGAAGCACACACCTCGCTGACTGGTAGGCCTACGTATGGAAATACACACAGGAATGAGGAGCTGACGGCTCAAGGGAGCCAGGAAGGATCGGCCTCGTCCACTGTGGCCGACTGGCCGGGGAGCAATATTGTTTTTGTTTCACTGCACACGCGCGCGTGCGCGCGCGCGCACACACACACACACCTCGGGCTGTTGTGGGAGTCTGAGGCGTATTTTGCTGTCAGTGTTACAGCGCCATCTTGTGACGGACACACGGCCTTGTTAGTCAGATCCACAACTGACAGAAACGCGAGCGCTCTCTAATTCAACCCCATCTTCTGTCTTGGAAGAATATTTTAATTAACAACCATAAAATATAATTTTTTTCTTGGGCTAGTCTTAAATGTTTCCATGTGCACCTGATTTCTCCGGCACAATTCTGAACGAATATAGAGGAAAGATCAAATGGATAACATTAAATTTAGGCTAGTAGACCTATAGCCTATCGATTTATTCAACATCTTCACTCTTCAGCACTTAAATGAACAATCGTTCCCTGCGCGTGAACATGAATCTGTTCCTGGAGCTGAATTAGTTACGAACTCACTGGAAACGACTCAGGATCGACTAAACTGAGGATTGACTGTTAAAATGAGCTGTGATCACCGTTAGACATACAGAAGAGGAAGATAAGTTTAAACAGGAACTCGGGTCTGAAACGCTGCCAGCTTTACTTCTGTATCTGACTGAACATCTTTATGTGTGTGAACAGGCTAAATCATTCAAGCCGAACGCACATGTTTGTGTTAATGAATTTAGGTCAGTCAATGTCCAGAAATTAACCTACAAACTGTTGTCTTTTACTTCGGCCAGTCCTGATTTAACAGTTCTCTGATTTACATCCAAAAGACATTGATACTCAAAACATTTTTTGGATGTGTACTAATGATTTTCAGTAAAGACTAATGCAAACTTGATTTGTCCACTGCACCCATTTAAGATTCTATGTTAATACAACTTGACCTGTTTAGTTTCACCCTGTGTAAAAAACTAAAATGGATTAGTGGAACCGGTTTCCATGCAATTTTCTAGTAAAGTCAACTAATTTGGGTTAAGAGTGTATGGGCCCTATCTTGCACCCAGCGCAATTGACTTTGTACACCGACGCATGTATCATTCCTATTTTGCACCCGCGCAAAGCGCGCTTTTCCCTCCACAGAAGCACGTCGTTAAACTAGGGAATGAACTTGCGCTCATTGGGCGGTTCAGCGCAAAAAAGGAGGTGTGTTCCGGCGCAAACGTTCCTTCATGCTATTTTGCAGGTTTAGAAAACAATTGCGCCACTAACCAGGAAAAAATTGTTTAAAGTCAGTGGCGCGTTGCGCATGTTATTCATAAGCTATTTTAAGGGTGCATGCTTGGCCATAATCAATGTAGCGTGTGCACAACGCGCACTTTGATTCCCTCATCTACACAGAATCAGCAGTTTTCATTTTTGCAAATCATACATTATTACGATAGATAGATAGATAGATAGATAGATAGATAGATAGATAGATAGATAGATAGATAGATAGATAGATAGATAGATAGACAATTTATTATAAAAGCATACATCTAGCTTACACATTTACCCAAATTATCATACGCCTTTTTAATCGAAGTTAATTTGGGTGGGTTTCTCCATCCCCAACATCCCTGACGAGAGCGTTGCTCTCCTTGGCTGTGAACCGCTCCTGGCGCGCCCCTGGCAAATCCGCCGTTATGATAGGAATCCGCTTTAGAACAAGCGCGCCTGCTCTTAAAGGGAATGTGAGATGACGCTCTGATTGGTTTATTTCACGTTACGCCCAAACCACACCTATGAATAATGAAGCTACTTCAGACCAACCCCTTTTAGATTTGCGCCTGGCGCAAGAGTCATTTATCCCGCCGGGAAAATAGCAACAGCGCCAAGACCTGCCCACAGAGTTACTTGCGCTTTGCGCTTTGACACTTGCGTTTCAGATCGTTAAAATAGGGCCCCATGTGTTCAATGGCTACTAAAATAATTTTGTTTTTCCTTGGCATAATGAAGTTACCCAGCTAACAAAAAAAGTTCTAGGAACGAACGTTATTTCTTAATGTTCTCTGTTTTTCTTGGTTATGCGAACGTTAAAGGATAACTGTCACCAAAATTCAATCTAGGGTCTTTTTGTTAATCTGCCTGAGGCAAAGTTTCGATTAAAAGCATAATTAGAATGCAAACGCCACTTTTAAGTTTGACCGTATTTTTGTTTTCGGTCAAAATGCCTTCATCAGGTTTGCAGCAGTTTTGGTAATTCTTTAGTTAGGGAAACTTTTGTTTTGAATGAAAAATAATCAAATTTACCATAATCTAACTTGAAAATATATTAGTTTCCTAGTTTTAAAGAATTTGCGTCATAAATCCACCATCATTAGATCTTTATTCCACTCATTTTACAGATGAAAGATAGTTTGCAAAATATTCTGTTGTCATGATTTCAGTGAGTAAAAGTGTCATTAAAGAATCACTATTTAACTGAACTTTAGAGGTTCTCCAACTCTTTAGGGGAACTAAATCTTGACTTAAAACTAAAACTTAACTTGATCTGGGATCCAGTTTCTCATGGACATCACACCCAGATCTCCCATCCGTCTGTAAACACTCATTCCTGATTCTGAAAAGAGATTTTTTATGAGCAGATTTACAGGCTGCAATCTGTCAGCTTTTATAACACACAATCTATATCTGCCACACATTTGGTTTCATGCTTTACAGCCCCGAAGGACCTTTGGCCCATCCAAGGTCCTCCAGAACAGTTACGAACTGCTCAGACCTTCCAGCACATTCTGTGAGCAGCAGAAATAGCTCTCTCTCTCTCTCTCTCTCTCTCTCTCTCTCTCTCTCTCTCTCTCTCTCTCTCTCTCTCTCTCTCTCTCTCTCTCTATATATATATATATATATATATATATATATATATATATATATATATATATATATATATCATATATATATATATATATATATATACATACTCTAAAAAATGCTGGGTGGTTTAACCCAAATTTGGGTCAAATATGAGCAAACCTAACCGTTGGGTTAAAAATGGAATTAAAAAATTGTAACCAAAACATCTGGTTTTGTACATATTTGACCCAAATTTGGGTTAGAACAACCCTGCATATTTGAGAGTGCAGAAACCACTTGTCGGCTGTTTGAAATCAGGAGGGTTGAAGTATATATGGGATGTTTGTGTGATGCTTTATGTGTGATCAGAGATGTTTGGATTGAATTCAAAGTATGCCGGTGCTGATGGACCTTCTTGAAGTTCATTGGTCAGTAGACGTCATCTCTGATCACACATAAAGCAGAAACTAGATCGATGAAGGTTTTTCCCTCAGACCAGGTTGTTCATTAACACGCAGAGACACACCTGAGCGCGCATTTCCTCTTTAGGTTCCTGTAAAAACACAAATGCAGAAAAGTCTCTCTGCAGTCGGTGTATGATGTCTTTTCAGAGACATCATGTGGACCATGTTGTTGTTGTTGTTGATCGGACCTTTCTGATGGGATTAATCAGGAATTAGGGGCTTGAGGAATGACTGCGACAGGCATCTTTTGAAGGACACTGGCACTCACTGCAGACGGGATGTTGGGTTTGTTCTGGTTCTGGTTCGGCTCTGTGCTCTGCGTCTCTGGGTTTGATGTGTTAAGATGCAGAAACTCCTCCGTCACGTTAAACGTGGTTCTGCTGGAGGATGAAGATTCGCCCTGGAGCCTGAAGTTCGTGAAGGACGTGGTGGAAATGGCCGTCGAAGCGGAGAACAAACAAAACCAGGACGCAGGTGAGGCAGCCGTACATTCAAAGAAAGTTAAGTTCTGAAAAATTAGAAATAAATGACAAGTGATTAATCAATTTATTACATTTTCCATTTGATAAAGAATAGAAAAGAGGACAGTGGGGTTGTTCTATAAGCAAAGACAGAGGCAATAACACATCGAACTATATTTCAGGATAGTAAGTGAAACTATGGTAGAAAACATTTATTGCACAAGATCATTGACATATGAGGTCTTGAAAACATCAAGTGATTCAGTAGACCAGGTTTTGGCTCGGTTAATCTATGTTACTGGGTAAGTTGAACCAATACTGGTTAAAGTAAACTGGATAAGTAGAACAAACTGAAACAATAGGCAACATAATGCATCTGCTCTGAATAATGATCTGAAACAGGGCCGTGCACAGACATTTTGAGGGGCAGTGGCTTAAACCAAAAAAGGGGGCACTATAAGGAGTTTGAATGAGGCAGTATCATCTTAATATATAAAAATAAAAACAACTCTTTTATATGGGCAATAAGATTACAATTAGGATTTAGTGCAAAATCAATTTATGTTGTTAACTTCCAATTAAATAATTCAATGTCAATGCCAGTTTAACTGTCTGATGCTCAGTGCTCTCACTCGAGCTGCCTCATCCTATGGAAGTAGTATAGACATTTAATTTAATATTATACAGTTAAAGTATAAATTGAAATGATATACAGGTTACAACAGTTATAAAGTCACACCGGGGAAGAAATGCGCATTTGACTTAATTCTCTTATACCACTCGATGGCACAAATTCTGCTCAGCACTTTTTTTCATAAACGCTTTTGATGATGGACTTGGAAATTTGGCTGATCATTGACTTGATCAAAGTTGATTCTGTGCTAATTTAATCTACTATTTTATATATATTTTTTTAATGTTTTAGACTTAGCCTATGTAGCAATTTAAATACAAAGATCTCAAGAATCTTGTTTCTGTATTTTTAAAATGAAAATTATGACAGATAGCCTATATTTATTGAACAAACATTTATTATTTAATTTATCAAAATAACTCCAAAAATTGTATAAACTTTGCTAAAGTGATTGGTTTGAACAAGTATCAACTTAGACATTATTAAAAGCATATTAATTTAGCTTAAGTATTTTTATCAATACTGTGTGTCTTACCGTGCTGGTTTTACCCCGTGTGTACCTCCTTGCCACCTCATAAATTAATAAGATTTTTAAACAAACCACCTTTCTGATTTATTTTCACACAAAATCTGTTGCTCCATCAATTTTCAAACATATATTGTTCTGCAATCATACACTGGGAGTAGTGAAAATTAGAATTCTTGTTCAATCAAATTATTTAACCTGATCTAATCTAATATAAATAACACTAATAAATAAATCACGAATAAATAAATAACATTTTCTGTTGTTTGCAGATTTTGTAGACAAAAAAACAATGCCTCACAAAATTAGAAGAACAGAGTGAGAAAGAGCAAAGACAAAGCCTATTCAACATTGCAAACATTTAATCAAAGTTCTAGAAAGCCAGAGGGTAAATCATTATGTATAGAATATTTAGCAGACAGTTTTTCACACTTTAACTCCTGTAAATATATTTCCCATTATAATCAGTTGCCTTTGATATATTAGTATCTATCTATAACATACATCATATTTATAATATTTTAATGATACCATATTAACATTATACACAATAAAAAGGTAATATACCATATATTATCTAAATGTGTTCTAATCTAAATGAATAGTACTTTAGTATAGTAGGTTACAACAAGGTGGCTAACGGCACGAAACACATTTGCTTTTCTTCCAAGAACATGGATGTTGCACGAGTTGTTAGCACTATTTGAAGACCAGGAGCAAAACATTTTGCGACAGAAATACAAAAACATATTACCAAAATACTAATTTTGTGGATCGACTACTGTCTGTAATGTGGATTGTAATTTGTAATCGACCTGTGAATGGGACAACATTCTATTCTGAAACTGTCGTCTGAGAGCGGGCACATGCTTGTCTAGGAGTGACGCTGCGGAGCGAGCAGGAAAACACGGAGCGGATTAGCGGAATCAGTGGATCTTTAGCGGAGCGATAACAGAACGTTTTGATGGGAATCTTCTGGAGGGTTAGGGCGGTGGGCGAGAGGGGCACCTCAGCTGATGAGGGCAGAAGGGCAGTGGCTCTAGCCACCGGGCCACCCCCCTGTGCACGGCCCTGATCTGAAACATGCTTTACCTAAGTCTAGCATCAAAACATGGAAGTGCTTTATTTTACAGTCCTGTTCAGCATGTACTTATTCTATCAATTATAATAACTGTGTAATAACTAGGTACTAACCTTGAACCTACCCCTAAACCTAACCTTAACCCATGTAGTTACCTTATATTACCTGTACTTTCTTGGGTAAGTTCTGTAAGTACACATACTGTAAAATAAAGTGTAACCTAAAACATTGTCTTTATTCTAAACTATAATATTTTCAAAACTTTAAATGATTGGATTGGACAATATCAGCTTTGATATGACCAATACTTCCAATACCAACTTTAAGAAACTGATGCTTTTGATTAAAATAATGTTAATATTTGCTAATATTCATATTATTTTATATTTTTGTCAATATGATAACTTCATCAAGAGTAACTTGACAGCTTCTCCCAACCTGCACTCTTAAAAATAAAGGTTTCAAAAGGAGTTTTTCCACAGCAATACCAAAAAAGAACCATTTAGATTTTCCAAAACAACCTTTTAGTGAACAGTTTTTAAAAAGAACCATTTTTCTCTTAGTGAACATTTTAATAATCCTTTTTGGAATTGAAAAGTTCCATGGATGTTCTTAATGGAACCATCAATGCCAATAAAGAACATTTATTTTTAAGAATGATAATAGTTTCAAAACTTTAAATTGACAGTATCAGCCTTGATATGACCTGCTTCCAAAACTGACCTCATAAAACTAATGCCGATGATTAAAATTGCTAATATTTGTCAATAAAATAACTTATGGGGTATATTTAGAAAAGAATAATTTGACAGCTTCTCCAAAAAAAACAAAAAAAACACAACCTTTTGGTGAACAGTTCTTAAAAAGAACCGTTTTTTTCTTAGTGTAAAGAACATTTTAATAATCCTTTTATGCAATGGAAAAGTTCCATGGATGTTCTTAATGGAACCATCAATGCCAATAAAGAACATTTATTTTAAGAGTGCACTAGTTGAGTGCCCAGTAAAAAAAACACAGTCTTTTAAAGACCCTGTTAACAGAGGTATGAAGTCATTCAGAATGAGAAGAAAACAAACACCAGAGTCGGGTTGAGCTGATGTTGAATAAGTTAACGACGAGTAAAGTTAACGATGGTGGTGATTTTGTTCTGGTAGGCCTGGACTTCCAGATCAAGGTTCAGTTCAGCGGATTCAACACGACACATTACCGGCGCAGGGGTTGCGGCAGCAGTACGTGTGAAGCCGTGGAGATCCTCAAATCCCTGCATGTGAGTTCTGCTTCGCTGCTGTCTGCTCGGAGGACGTTTGAAGGGCGTTCAGGGTTGTTAACCCCGTCTGTCCTCGGGCACGCTGAAACATTATGGTGGAGATTTAAACCAGTGTGGATGAAACCCTGCAGCGCTGAGTAGCGGTTAACTGTAACGCTGTTTCCCGTTTGTTTTGTCCGTTAGAACACCAGTGAACTCGGATGTGTGATGTTGGGTCCGTCTTGCACTTTCGCCACTTTTCAGCTGGTTGAGTAAGTTCATCAATGACTGATTTGTAACTGTTATCCCAGTGATTACACTCTTGTGAAGTAGGCTAACAGTATTTTTACTTAATAAAGACCGGTTTCCACCAAGAAATATAACCATGTTTTAAGAGTTTAATGGTTAACTTTAAGAGAATAGCGAGTCCACACCACCATAACGATGAAGACACAGAGGAAGCACATTGATGGAATCAATTTCAGAGCGATTTTGTTCAGCTGATATACAATAAAAACATTGACGGCCAATCAGAATCCATCCGACATTAAAGCAGCGCATGCTTTAATATCTGATGGGTTAAAAAACAGAACATTATTACATCTGTCAGTGAAGACACTAATCATCATTATAGCTTGGTGTGAATGTGTCTTAACCCAAAACTACTTTAAATGTAACTTTTTTATATAGCAAATCATGTATTGAACTGTATATTAAACACAAAACAGAGTGAAATATAAGTATTAAGTCATGGCACCAAATGAATGACCCGTCTGTCTGTCAGTCAGAATGTGGGTCTGACGCTGACTATCCCCATCATCTCTGCTGGGAGTTTCGGTCTTTCCTGCGACTACAAGGAGAAACTCACCCGGCTGCTTCCTCCGGCACGCAAAATCTCTCAATTCTTTGTCCACTTCTGGGACACGAACTTCCCCAACTTGAAACCACAGTGGAAAACAGCATACATCTATAAAAAACCCAACAACACAGAGGAATGCTTCTGGTATGCTCAATAACACACATAAACGACAACACACGCAAACACACACACACTGAGATGTCCGTCTGTCTGTCCGTCCATCAGGTACATCAATGCTCTGGAGGCTGAATCCGCTTTCTTCGCCTCCAACGTATCCAGAGAAATGCTATGGACTCCAGAGGAACTGAAAGGCAAACTGAAAGCTAAAGACCGACACAGCAACAGTGAGTTAACATCACATGACCTGTCTGTCTGTCTGTCTGTCTGTCTATCACCCACTAACCCATCCATCCATTCATTCATATACCCACCTACCTATCTGCTTACCCATCTATCTATTTACTAGTGTTGGGTCCGAGTCCACCTTTGTTGAGTCCGAGTCGAGTCCAAGTCCAAAGAGGGCCGAGTCGGACTTGAGTCCGAATCCTTAACATCCGAGTCCTTAACATCCGAGTCCAAGTCGAGTCTGGCCGAGTCCACAAAGATTTAAATGATTTGAAATTGACCTTTCACAAAGACCCGCCTCTCTTAGTTACTGTTGCTACGTCCAACAAGCCATTCCACTCTCACTCCACACATCATGTTCTCACACAGTGAAAAACATATTGCGGCGCAAAGAGGACACTGACAAGACTGACAACAGACAAGACAGAGCAGGCTAGTTTTGGTACGAAATAAAGTCTCAGCTTTCAAATTTTGTAATTGTTATGAAATTCAAACAATAAATACTGTTTTGTGGCGGTGTAATGTGTAGGGCCTCAGCACAAATTAAACATGAATGAACATCAGAACTGCAAAAAGAAATCAATACACACCATTTTTCAAGTTCAAGTCCACTGACTTTAATCTACTAACTACTTTGGTTTGTTTGTCTGATAAATGGCGGATATCTGCATTATGATTGGTCAGATCACCTGTCAGTCAAATTCCGGTGAAAGGTCTCAACACTGAGCTCTTAAATTAATATTTTAACCCTTACAAAATGATTGCAATGTATAGTTGCAGCCATACGTTTACCTACTGTACATCTTTCAGATGTACATCTTCTTTCAGAATCTGCAGGGTAATGCTCAAGAATGCAACATGATGCATTTAGAGCCAGGGGTAAACTTTTGAGCAACATGATGGTGATGTTTAAATTGTTCTTATTTTGGTTTGCATGCTAATATCTTATTTATCCTCTGAAGGGCTAAATTAATTAATGCATTTTTGAAACAAAATTAGAACAATTTACACCAATGATCCAGTTCAAAAGTTTACACCCCCGGCTCTTAACGGATGCTTCCTTGAGCAACAGGAGGATTTTTCTGAAGACCATTGCGCAAGGGACTCATGAACAAACATTACAAAAAATAAATAAATAAGTAATACAAGTAATACAATAATACAAGCCTGTGTAAATAGTCTTGTATTTTGTCTTGTGGACTAGGCTATTAAACATCTGTTATGTGAAAAAGCTTTTTCAGCTAAATAGAAACAATGTTTTTATGATCCTTCTTATTAAAAACTAAATAATTTTTTTTTTTTTTGAGATTCTGCAAGGTGTATGTGAACTTGACTAGTAAGTGTAAATGTAACGAAAATCATAACATTATCAGACACCAAAATGTTGCTATGGTTATCATGTTCTCATGTTGCTATGGTTACTATGTCAATCATGGCAATTTCATGACTCACAGGACTAAAATTTAGTGGATTCACTCCCACATTTAAATGCAGTTATCACTCTTTATAATTTACAGTGTGAAAGTAACCACTGGTCCTCTAGAAGCATGAAAACAAAACTATTATTTAGATTGTCAATAGCGCTACCTTTAAGCCATGACTTACTTACGGCGTTCTGCACTCTCACTAAAACTCTCGTCATAAACACTGAAGTTGTCCGTACTGCAGTGAATCTCTTATTTACATCGCGTCTAGACTTTGTTGTTTATGAGGGGATTTGCGAAAGGATAAAGCTTGCGCTGATTCTGAACATTTTGAGCGAATTCTCTATGGAAGTAAAATAATGCCAAATGTTTTTGAAACAAAAAAGCCTGTTGAATTGCACTACTTGAAAAAAAAAAAAAAAGGCATTGCATTAACCATGCTTGCATTTTAATGCATTGCATTTTTAGGGCTTGCATTTTTATGGGCTGAAATTCAACATGGTTGAATATTTAAGCTGTGAATGTAAAAACATTTCAAACACATTTTCATTTTTAAAAATCCAATAATCCATATTCACCATTCATATTTCACTTCCAAAATATTCAAACTGTTTAAAAATACAACCTATAATATTCAACAGGCAGTTTTCGGTCCATTTTATTTCGCTTTGCAAATTCGCTTCCACAAATTCAGTGGTTCAAATTCGACAGTAAATTCAACATTGACATCCAGGAACTGCAGGAAAAGCAGTAGATAACCGAGCACACTCTTCATCTGCTGTTAGTCAACCTCACCAGCAGGGGGTGCAAGCGTGTGTTGTTGACGAAGACAGAGCAACAGTTAGAACAAGCCATTCATTCAGTGCAATTCAACAGGCTTTTTTGTTTCAAGAACATTTGGCATTATTTTACTTCCATAATTCTCCGCATGGTGACTCTAAAATGCATCTGTTTCGCTACTGCGTTCATGTGCTTAATATACATGTCTGTGTTTGGCTACTATGCTCAACGCTGAAACAACACAAATAGTTTTGTATGCTGGCATGAAGAATGTCACCATTGTTGTGTTTCATATACCGAATGTTGATGTCTGTGAGTGTATAAATGACTCAAAGCAAGTTTGCAACTCAAAGCAACAGAACTATAACAAATTCAGTGATTTATATTTAAGCTCACAGAAATCAACATTCAGCAGCTGAAACAATAATGTTACAAATCATCTTTTTCAATAGTGTTTCAATTCGTTAAGTCATCAATTACAGAAAAAGCAGTCATTTGTCTGTTATTATAACAGACATGTTGATCTGTTTTATCAATGCAGAAATGTTCTCCATGAACACCTGCAATTGCTGATAAAGCACAAAGTTAAAGATAGTCAAGGGTCAAGAGCCCAACTAAATCAAACACTGACCTCCATGATGGTGACCTCAAACGAAACATTTTCAATCAGACATCAACATCTAAACCTCTGTTAATTCTCAATAAGTTCTTCTGTAGACGTGTGACAGAAATAAAGTCAGTCTGGTTAGTAATAAGTGAAGCTGGTAATGCTGTTTGTGGAGTTGTTTAATCAGATCTTCAGAGAGTTAATGTCTTTTATCTTCAGTTCATCTAAGGCTGTGTCTGAAGAAAGTTGTAGTTTGTGTTCTTATTACTCTTTAGAAAGATGATTGAAAGAATGTTACAGGAACATCACACTAACCTTTAAATAACATTCTAGTAACATTCAGGAAACTGGATATTTTTATGTTCTTGAAATGTTAGAAATCAACATTCCTAGAATGTTGAATTTTAAATCAAAATTAAGTTGAAAGAACGTTTGAGGAACATTATACTTTTAAAACACACAAGAAAACTGGACATTTTTCACGTTCCCAGAACCAACACTGAATATTTGGAGAACGTTCTTATAACAGAAGTCTGTTAGCTGGGCCCGTACCTACCCATCTATCTGTTTACCCATCTATCTATTCACCTACCTGCTTACCCATCCATCCATCCATCAATCTATCATCAAAGTACATATTTATAAACATTCATTTGGTCTCTGTTGTTACAGCAGTATAAACTCTTTGCGTCCGTGTTTTGTTTTGCAGTTTTTGTCCTGTGTGGGACTCCAGACGACATTCTCCACATTAAGAACACCACCAAAAGTTCTCCAAACGTGGTCTTCGTCCTGATCGACCTGTACAAGTGAGTCTGTGATTCCCATTATCCCGTTTCAGATCACATGACTGTCACTCGCGCTGACTGTGACGTGTCTTTCAGTGAGGGTTATCACACCAACGAGTCCAGCTTCGATCACATGAAGGACGTGCTGGTGGTCACCATGCACAGCTTCAGGAGCTACTCCAACCACACGGCCTGGAAGTCCAACGGAACGGTAGAGCAGTCTGTATTTCTCTCGTTCGTTGTCTTTCCGTCGTGGTTCATGTTAAGGCTTCAGGAAACAGAGAAAGCAAATGATTAACTGTGTGTGAAAATGACCAAATATGTAGTAAAGAACAGAACAGACTGTGTAAGAAACTGTATCCCACAATGCAACGCGCTCAACCTGGCTTTCCACTTCCAATATGATAAATTCACATGACAATAATGTAGCATACTGGGTTTTTTTTGTTTTTTTTTAAATGTGTCATTAGTTTACTTGGTTACTTGAGTTGTTTAAATGTACTTTTTTAAAATAAAACCCCTGGAGGTTGGTGAGGGAACTATGGAAGCTTGTTTCCACCACGTAATAATAAATAAATAAAAAAAAGAACAAGGTCATTACGACTTTTTATCTCACTGTTTTGACTTTTGTTTTTTCAAAAATTCAGAGAAAAAAGTCAATTAAAAAAATATAAACTCTGCAATATAAAAAATAAATTAACAGCTTATAAAGTCAGCTCAGAGTTATAAAGTCAGAAATGCGTGATACAAAGTCGCAATTATCTTTAAAAAATGTTGTTATATGGCAGAAACAAGCTTCCATAGGGAACTATAATTAATAATAATAATTATTAATTAATTAATCAATTAATTAATCAACAATTATTAATCAAATAATTAATTGATTTTTAAATGATAAGAATGTAAATTTACAATGAATAAATATTTTATTTAATATATATTAAAAACAATATCTACTGTATTAAAAACTACATATATACATATATAACATTCCAGAAGTACAACATATATATATATATATATATATATATATATATATATATAATTCTCCGCATGGTGACTCTAAAACGCATCTGATTCGTTACTGTGTTCATGTGCTTAATATACATGTCTGTGATTGGCTGCTATGCTCAACGCTGAAACAACACAAATAGTTTTGTTTAGTTTTTGAATAATATTGTGTACTTTAGTGCCCAGACTCGACTGTCCTTTCGACATATATATATATATATATATATATATATATATATATATATATATATATATATATATATATATATAGGGTTTATAATATGATCAAGAGCTAACATTTCTGTAAAAATAAAATTTATTTTTTTATTTTTTTAAATATAAACAATCAAAATATTAAATGTATTCTATATTTTATTCGCTTAGCTGCATGTCATTCAACCATAAACAACATGTGAATATGCAAATATGTTTTGTTTTTTTATTATTCAAACATTAACTAAAAATTTCAGAAGTACAACAAATTTCAAGTAAATATTTTAGCTATAATGAAAAAAAAGTTTGGGAGTTTCTGGAATATTGCATACTCCTTAACATTTTTTACTCCTTTACAGCTGTATATCGACTACTATTAAGGAGTAAAAAATACACACCATCACAGGCACAAATCTGTTTACGGTTCTGAAACAAGCCGGCAGATACTGTGCAGAAAACTAGTATCTGAACACAACGTTAAAAAATAGTTTGCCAAAGTTGTCAGGATGGTGACACTCTTTCTCCACGCGTGCTTTCAATGCCAATGTTACCCTGAATGAATCAGTGGTTTCTTACTGGTGACGTGTCTCTCATGACGTGTCTGTCCTCCCATCCTGCAGGCACTGAACGATTATGTGGTGGGTTACCATGATGCCGTGGTTCTCTTCGGTAAAATGATGAGAGACAATCTGCTGGCGATAAAGAAACAGGGTGAGAGCAGCGGCATCATTGAACATCTCTTCAGGAACATGACATTTGATGGTAAGAGCTGAAAAAACAACACCACACTGGATCAGAACTCATTGTTTTGTAAGTTAATATGATGATAGATATTGATGTAATATTGATGTGTGTGTGTGTGTGTTCAGGTGTGGGTGGACACTATGAATTAGATGGCAGTGGAGACAGAGACTTCAATCTGTCTGTGGTTTACACATCCACCTCAAACAAGGTGAGTCTTCTGGAGTCATGAAGATAGAATAATGTATTATAAGGCTGTTTCATTTTCCTTTCAATTCAATGGCTCATTCACTCACACTAACACACAAAAAGATGCTAATTTGTGTCGCCACATTCTGGCGTAAACATCAAGCGTAGCGTTAGTTCTGGCAGGTCACGTTAGTCAAGCTCGCATCAGCTGACCCTCAGCTGATCCACATCTACCTATAGGAATACGACGCCTATCACCATATTCATATATAAGCTCCTTCAGTATTATCAGCAGCTATCGCGTTTCTCAGGAGCTAATTACCCTCCTCCATCCCCAGCTCCTCCTCTCGCCCAGTCAGGATTTGACATTCTGATTCCCCTTGAATCAGAATAATTATCGAATAATGTTGTGCTTTAAAATCTTGAATTAAATATATTTGCAAATTTTCATGTTGGTTCTGTTCTGTTTACCCCAAGGGGGGTTATCGCTGCTCTCCCTGCTCTTATCCATGCTAGGCTGCATGGATGCGCAGGGAGTTCTCGCCCAGAACGGAACCATACCGCCAATCCTAACTGTATGCTAATTGTCAATCATATTTGACGGTAGTGGTCCTGACAGAAATGAAGAAATGGCCACTGAACGAATGTGAGCGATTCTTTTGCGTCAACAGATTCAAAAGACTTGAGTCACTAAGGATGAATCAAAGCACTACCTCTTTTTTTTCTTATTAGTTTTCAATGATTCACTCATAACAAACAAAAGATGCTCATTTGTGTCGCGATACACTGGCATAAATATGAAATATGAAGAAATGGTGACTGAACAGATTCAAAAGACTTGAGTCACTACAAATGAATCAATACACTACCTATTATTATTCTTATTCAGTTGGAGACACTTTCAAGTCTTAATGCACTTTTGCACTTGTTTATAGCCGCTATCCGTGACAGAACACCGAACCTAAGCAGTATTTTTTGTGGCGTTTTTCCCTCTCTTTTTTTAACTCCTCCCTGTCACCATGGGCATTCCTGCTGTTGGCTGGTTATGCCTGGAGATTAGATTAGATTAGATTAGATTAGATTAGATTAGATTAGATTAGATTAGATTAGATTAGATTAGATTAGATTAGATTAGAAAATTTAACTGATTTGCCACCATTGCACAATACAAAAAACACAAATAGACAATTAAACATTAAAAACAACCACAGTCAATACCTACAAAGAATTACACAACTTCATTAAAGCCCATTCTCACACCAGTCATTTTTTGGAGTTGGTGTCCCAAACTCACTATCCAGACAGCTCGCTTTGTGTGTTTTACATCTCAAACCTCAGCAAGCGGTCAAAGGCAGGCCTGTCAGGAAAGTTCCTCATTACAACTTCGCCGCATTCGTGGAGTGAGTGCTGGTCAACAACGACTCGCCGTTCACCATCTGCCCCGTGGAGGATGACACCAGCCCCACTCCAGACCACTACCAAGAGCCCAGTCAGCCGTCACCCTGCCCGACGGAGCTACAGCAGAACTCCACCGCAGACAACGAGCCAGTACATCAAGCTGAGCCGCACCCTTCCCCGGAGCATGAACCCATGGACACCTCTGACTTTTCCGCCGCTCTGAATGAGTTAAACCTGGACTATTTTTTTGGGATTTCTCTGAGGAAATAATTGCCCTAAATCTCCCTTCCCCACTGGTTCCGCCCAGCCCTGTGTTTACTGTTTACTTGCTGGTTCCACCCAGACCTAAATCTCCCTTCCCCACTGGTTCCGCCCAGCCCTGTGTTTACTGTTTACTTGCTGGTTCCACCCAGACCTAAATCTCCCTTCTCAACTGGTTCTGCCCAGCCCTGTGTTTACTGTTTCCTTGCTGGTTCCACCCAGACCTAAATCTCCCTTCCCCACTGGTTCTGCCCAGCCCTGTGTTTACTGTTTCCCTGCTGGTTCCACCCAGCCCTGTGTTTACTGTTTCCTTGCTGGTTCCACCCAAACCTAAATCTCCATTCCCCACTGGTTCTGCCCAGCCCTGTGTTTACTGTTTCCTTGCTGGTTCCACCCAAACCTAAATCTCCCTTCCCCACTGGTTCTGCCCAGCCCTGTGTTTACTGTTTCCCTGCTGGTTCCACCCAGCCCTGTGTTTACTGTTTCCTTGCTGGTTCCACCCAAACCTAAATCTCCCTTCCCCACTGGTTCTGCCCAGCCCTGTGTTTACTGTTTCCCTGCTGGTTCTGCCCAGCCCTGTGTTTACTGTTTCCCTGTTGGTTCGGCCCAGCCTTAAATATCCTGTGTCCCCTCTGATTTTGCCCAGCCTTGAATCTCATGTGTCCCCGCTGATTTTGCCCAGCCTTGAATCTCCTGTGTCCCCGCTGATTTTGTCCAGCCTTGATTCTCCTGTGTCCCCGCTGATTCTGCCCAGCCTTGAATCTCCTGTGTCCCCATTGATTCTGCCCAGCCTTGAAACTCTTGTGTCCCCGCTGATTCTGCCCAGCCTTGAATCTCCTGTGTCCATGCTGATTCTGCCCAGCCTTGAATCTCCTGTGTCCCCGCTGATTTTTCCCAGCCTTGAATCTCCTGTGTCCCCGCTGATTTTGTCCAGCCTTGAATCTCCTGTGTCCCCTCTGATTCTGCCCAGCCTTGAATCTCCTGTGTCCATGCTGATTCTGCCCAGCCTTGAATCTCCTGTGTCCCCGCTGATTTTTCCCAGCCTTGAATCTCCTGTGTCCCCGCTGATTCTGCCCAGCCTTGAATCTCCTGTGTCCCCGCTGATTCTGCCCAGCCTTGAATCTCCTGTGTCCCTGCTGATTCTGCCCAGCCTTGAATCTCCTGTGTCCCCGCTGATTCTGCCCAGCCTTGAATCTCCTGTGTCCCCTCTGATTTTGCCCAGCCTTGAATCTCATGTGTCCCCGCTGATTTTGCCCAGCCTTGAATCTCCTGTGTCCCCGCTGATTTTGTCCAGCCTTGATTCTCCTGTGTCCCCTCTGATTCTGCCCAGCCTTGAATCTCCTGTGTCCATGCTGATTCTGCCCAGCCTTGAATCTCCTGTGTCCCCGCTGATTTTTCCCAGCCTTGAATCTCCTGTGTCCCCGCTGATTCTGCCCAGCCTTGAATCTCCTGTGTCCCCGCTGATTCTGCCCAGCCTTGAATCTCATGTGTCCCCGCTGATTTTGCCCAGCCTTGAATCTCCTGTGTCCCCTCTGATTCTGCCCAGCCTTGAATCTCCTGTGTCCCCTCTGATTTTGCCCAGCCTTGATTCTCCTGTGTCCCCGCTGATTTTGCCCAGCCTTGAATCTCATGTGTCCCCGCTGATTTTGCCCAGCCTTGAATCTCCTGTGTCCCCGCTGATTTTGTCCAGCCTTGATTCTCCTGTGTCCCCTCTGATTCTGCCCAGCCTTGATTCTCCTGTGTCCCCTCTGATTTTGCCCAGCCTTGAATCTCATGTGTCCCCGCTGATTTTGCCCAGCCTTGAATCTCCTGTGTCCCCGCTGATTTTGCCCAGCCTTGAATCTCCTGTGTCCCCGCTGATTCTGCCCAGCCTTGAATCTCCTGTGTCCCCGCTGATTCTGCCCAGCCTTGAATCTCATGTGTCCCCGCTGATTTTGCCCAGCCTTGAATCTCCTGTGTCCCCTCTGATTCTGCCCAGCCTTGAATCTCCTGTGTCCCCTCTGATTTTGCCCAGCCTTGATTCTCCTGTGTCCCCTCTGATTTTGCCCAACCTTGAATCTCATGTGTCCCCGCTGATTTTGCCCAGCCTTGAATCTCCTGTGTCCCCGCTGATTTTGTCCAGCCTTGATTCTCCTGTGTCCCCTCTGATTCTGCTCAGCCTTGAATCTCCTGTGTCCCCGCTGATTCTGCCCAGCCTTGAATCTCCTGTGTCCCCGCTGATTCTGCCCAGCCTTGAATCTCCTGTGTCCCCGCTGATTTTGTCCAGCCTTGATTCTCCTGTGTCCCCTCTGATTCTGCCCAGCCTTGAATCTCCTGTGTCCATGCTGATTCTGCCCAGCCTTGAATCTCCTGTGTCCCCGCTGATTCTGCCCAGCCTTGAATCTCCTGTGTCCCCTCTGATTTTGCCCAGCCTTGAATCTCATGTGTCCCCGCTGATTTTGCCCAGCCTTGATTCTCCTGTGTCCCCTCTGATTCTGCCCAGCCTTGAATCTCCTGTGTCCATGCTGATTCTGCCCAGCCTTGAATCTCCTGTGTCCCCGCTGATTTTTCCCAGCCTTGAATCTCCTGTGTCCCCGCTGATTCTGCCCAGCCTTGAATCTCCTGTGTCCCCGCTGATTCTGCCCAGCCTTGAATCTCATGTGTCCCCGCTGATTTTGCCCAGCCTTGAATCTCCTGTGTCCCCTCTGATTCTGCCCAGCCTTGAATCTCCTGTGTCCCCTCTGATTTTGCCCAGCCTTGATTCTCCTGTGTCCCCGCTGATTTTGCCCAGCCTTGAATCTCCTGTGTCCATGCTGATTCTGCCCAGCCTTGAATCTCCTGTGTCCCCGCTGATTTTTCCCAGCCTTGAATCTCCTGTGTCCCCTCTGATTCTGCTCAGCCTTGAATCTCCTGTGTCCCCGCTGATTCTGCCCAGCCTTGAATCTCCTGTGTCCCCGCTGATTCTGCCCAGCCTTGAATCTCCTGTGTCCCCGCTGATTTTGCCCAGCCTTGAATCTCCTGTGTCCCCGCTGATTTTGCCCAGCCTTGAATCTCCTGTGTCCCCACTGATTTTGCCCAGCCTTGAATTTCCTGTGTCCCCGCTGATTTTGTCCAGCCGTGAATCTCCTGTGTCCCCGCTGATTCTGCCCAGCCTTGAATCTCCTGTGTCCCCTTTGATTCTGCCCAGCCTTGAATCTCTTGTGTCCCCTTTGATTCTGCCCAGCCTTGAATCTCCTGTGTCCCCTCTGATTCTGCCCAGCCTTGAATCTCCTGTGTCCCCGCTGATTTTGCCCAGCCTTGAATCTCCTGTGTCCCCGCTGATTTTGCCCAGCCTTGAATCTCCTGTGTCCCCGCTGATTCTGCCCAGCCTTGAATCTCCTGTGTCCCCTCTGATTCTGCCCAGCCTTGAATCTCCTGTGTCCCCGCTGATTTTGCCCAGCCTTGAATCTCCTGTGTCCCCGCTGATTTTGCCCAGCCTTGAATCTCCTGTGTCCCCGCTGATTTTGCCCAGCCTTGAATCTCCTGTGTCCCCACTGATTTTGCCCAGCCTTGAATTTCCTGTGTCCCCGCTGATTCTGCCCAGCCTTGAATCTCCTGTGTCCCCTTTGATTCTGCCCAGCCTTGAATCTCCTGTGTCCCCGCTGATTTTGCCCAGCCTTGAATCTCCTGTGTCCCCGCTGATTTTGCCCAGCCTTGAATCTCCTGTGTCCCCACTGATTTTGCCCAGCCTTGAATTTCCTGTGTCCCCGCTGATTTTGTCCAGCCGTGAATCTCCTGTGTCCCCGCTGATTCTGCCCAGCCTTGAATCTCTTGTGTCCCCTTTGATTCTGCCCAGCCTTGAATCTCTTGTGTCCCCTTTGATTCTGCCCAGCCTTGAATCTCCTGTGTCCCCGCTGATTTTGCCCAGCCTTGAATCTCCTGTGTCCCCGCTGATTCTGCCCAGCCTTGAATCTCCTGTGTCCCCTCTGATTCTGCCCAGCCTTGAATCTCCTGTGTCCCTGCTGATTCTGCCCAGCCTTGATTCTCCTGTGTCCCCGCTGATTTTGCCCAGCCTTGAATCTCCTGTGTCCCCGCTGATTCTGCCCAGCCTTGAATCTCCTGTGTCCCCTCTGATTCTGCCCAGCCTTGAATCTCCTGTGTCCCCGCTGATTTTGCCCAGCCTTGAATCTCCTGTGTCCCCGCTGATTTTGCCCAGCCTTGAATCTCCTGTGTCCCCGCTGATTTTGCCCAGCCTTGAATCTCCTGTGTCCCCACTGATTTTGCCCAGCCTTGAATTTCCTGTGTCCCCGCTGATTTTGTCCAGCCTTGAATCTCCTGTGTCCCCGCTGATTCTGCCCAGCCTTGAATCTCCTGTGTCCCCTTTGATTCTGCCCAGCCTTGAATCTCCTGTGTCCCCTTTGATTCTGCCCAGCCTTGAATCTCCTGTGTCCCCTCTGATTCTGCCCAGCCTTGATTCTCCTGTGTCCCCGCTGATTTTGCCCAGCCTTGAATCTCCTGTGTCCCCGCTGATTCTGCCCAGCCTTGAATCTCCTGTGTCCCCTCTGATTCTGCCCAGCCTTGAATCTCCTGTGTCCCCGCTGATTTTGCCCAGCCTTGAATCTCCTGTGTCCCCGCTGATTTTGCCCAGCCTTGAATCTCCTGTGTCCCCGCTGATTTTGCCCAGCCTTGAATCTCCTGTGTCCCCTCTGATTCTGCCCAGCCTTGAATCTCCTGTGTCCATGCTGATTCTGCCCAGCCTTGAATCTCCTGTGTCCCCGCTGATTTTGCCCAGCCTTGAATCTCCTGTGTCCCCTCTGATTCTGCTCAGCCTTGAATCTCCTGTGTCCCCGCTGATTCTGCCCAGCCTTGAATCTCCTGTGTCCCCTCTGATTCTGCCCAGCCTTGATTCTCCTGTGTCCCCTCTGATTCTGCCCAGCCTTGATTCTCCTATGTCCCCTCTGATTCTGCCCAGCCTTGAATCTCCTGTGTCCCCTCTGATTCTGCCCAGCCTTGATTCTTCTGTGTCCCAGCCACAGAGCCCCAGACTCCACCCCTGTCCTCCGACCCATTGGCTCCACTTGCCTCAATGCTCCCTCAGCTCCACCTTGGCCCATCATCCCACCAGTTCTACCAGGCTCCCCCGTCCCCTCATCTCCACCTTGGTCAGGTGCCCCCCTGGTTCCACCAGAGGCCTCCTGGCTTCTGGCTGCACCTCTGCTCTCCATCCCTGTGACTCCACTGGGCTCTGCCTTCCCTCCTGCTACACCATTGTCCTCGGTCCTCTGGCTCCATCACGATCTTCCGGGTCCCTGCCTCTGCCTGAGTATCAAGAGCTGTCAGTTCCACCTTGGCCCCTCCAAACCTGCATTGTCACCTTGCGATCTCTTGTGTCCGGGTCTCGCAAGAGATCACATCCCTGGTCCCTCCACCCAGGCCTCCACCATGGCTCCTACCTTCTGCAACCCCATCTTGGCTGTGGCATTGGTCCCTATATGGCTGCTACTGCTCCTGGCTCACCCCGGCTCTTCCCTCCTTCCCGCCACTCCCCCATGGACTGTTTACCTGCCCTGACTGTTTTTGTCCCTCTTCCATGTCCTCCTCCATAGCCCCCGCTCTACCTCCTCAGTTGGACCTTGTACGGCCCACCTTTCCAGAGGGGGGCGCACTGTCAGGGTTCTGTTCTGTTCTATGTGTTTTGAATCTGTTTTCCCTGTGCCTGACATTTGACCCAGTTTCCCAGTGGATCTGATTAATTATTCCCTTCACCTGTTCTATTTATTATCTCATTAGTTCCCCTTATTATTTAAGCCCAGTGTTCCCTGCGTAGTCCCATTGTTCGGTGACGTCAAGGTTATGTGGTTGTGTTTCCTCGTTATTCTCCTGTATTCGTTGGACTGTTGGATTAAAGACTATTTTGTCTGAATCTTCATCTTCTTGCACTTTTTTATAGCAGCCACTCGTGACGCCGGCCAACGTTTAAAATTAAAAAGTTGCCAGCCACCATCAGCGTTTTTGATCCTTTTCACAAAACTTTCATGGTCCTGAGAAAAGCTGAGAAAAATCGATTTTCTACTACAAATTTCATAAACGATAAAAGCATTGCTTATGCACGTTGTAGTTTCTTTTCGTTTTTCGTCTGTGTTTTGATCAGGAGATTCAGTACTCTGTCAGAAGATGCGTAATAGCGCCCGCTACCGTATAACAGTGAAAACACATAAAGCCTGGAAATTCCGTTTCACATTACATCACATTACATAAGTAAAATGGGTTTTGTGTTGTTCACCTCTTTCTTTCTAGCTTTGAAAAGTATGCTTTCTCATTTAATAAAGAAATGTAAAATTTGCATATATATTTAAAAATATTTAATTTTATGATTTAATGATGATTGATTTAATTATATAATTTATCATAAATAAAATTCTATATAGAATTTTTCCATATGAGTTTGAGTTGATGTAAAGTTTATAATTAATCAAATCATAAAAATGTGTAAAACTACAAATTATTTAAATTTATATATATATATATATATATATATATATTTTTTTTTTTTAACCTCCTACTAATAAACATATATCTGGTGTTTGTCTTCAGTATAGGACGCTGTTTGTCTTCAACACGTCTCTGAACGTCACGGAGTTGAATCACACGAAACCTGAACTGTACTGGGACGGATCACGGCTGCCCAGCGACAAACCCGTTCACGGTAACCGGCTCGTATTAGTTTATAAAGTGTCATGTGACAGATGACATCACGCTAGCATGTGTTTCTCAGGTCTGCAGATTCAGAACATTGTCATGATCGTCCTCGGGCTCAGTGTGGTGATCGCCACGGCCATCGCTTTCATCTTGTACAGGTACAATGAGATTTTTGCGACTTTTTATCTTACAATTCTGAATAACTCGTAATTCTGATTTATTTTATTTTATTTTTTTATTACATAAACTCACAATTAAAAAAGGTAATTGCGATTTATTTTATCTTATAATTCTGATTTTTTCCCTCACAATTCTGTGTTTAGCCAATAGTTTTTGGTTTACAGTCGTAAACATAATTTTCTAGTTACATTCCATGGCGGAAACTAACTTGAGATGAGATTGTAACTAGAAAATGAAACAAATCATGTTCGCGGCTGTATACCAAATATTATTGGCTATTTATTTGAACGTGTCCCATCTAGATTTCCAGTTTAAAAAGGAAATACGTCACAAAAAGAGAAAAGAAAATATTCGCCATCTTAAAAGAAATCAAAGCATATTTTAGGACCATTTAGATATTTATTTGTTAAGATGATGTTTTTTAGTGGCAAACATTAAAGGGATAGTTCACCCAAAAATGCCTATGATTTACTCACCCTGAAGCCATCCTATACGTGTATATGACATTCTTCTTTCAGACGAATACAATCGGAGTTATATAATAAAATGTCCTGGCTCTTCCAACTCTAATAATGGGAGTCAATGGGTATATGTTTTTGGAAGTCCATCAGAGCCTATCCATCCATGATAAAAGTGCTCCACATGGCTCATGGGAGCCAGAAGCTATTTATTTTAGTTGATCTGAGCCGTTTGGGACACTTTTATGATGGATATGATGCACTTGTATGGACTTTGTATGGACCCCAATTCACTGCCATCATAAAGCTTGGAAGAGCCAGGACATTTTATAATATACTTCTGATTGCATTCGTCTGAAAGAAGAATGTCATATACACGTAGGATGACTTCAGGGTGAGTAAATCATGGGATAATTTTCATTTTTCTGTGAACTATCCCTTTAAGAAATGTGGATGTTTTACTTTTGAGTTTGTTTGTAAATCTCATTAAGTTGATTCCCTGTCTCATTACTGTCATATACTTATGAATATACCATTTTGTTTATATACAGTATATATATATATACATATATATATATATATATATATATATATATATATATATATATATATATATATATATATATATATAGAGAGAGAGAGAGAGAGAGAGAGAGAGAGAGAGAGAGCAATTATTAGAAATTAGAAAAATGCATTCAATGCAGTTAATTCGCTTTTTATCATCTCATGAACCTAAAAAGAAAACTAATAATTTCATATATTTTATATTTAATGTGTTGACCTGTAAATGTCATAATCATGAACATTAATAATATGTACAGAATGTGTGTGCAATATACGTTTATAAATAAAATATATATATATATAAACCACAAATATATCAAATGAAAAAACAAATACAGAATCATTATTTTTATCACATTACAGTAAGAAAAATATATTATTTAATTGCCTATTATTATAATGAAAATAATGCAAAAAATTACCCTATGCAACAAATCTTAAACAAATCTTAAACTCCGGCTGGAGTTTCTCCAGCGTGATTTGTTGATAAAATCAATCAGATACTGTATCTCTCAGGAAGAAGACAACTTGTCTTTGAGTTCAGACAGCATGTGACAGCTTTTTGTTTATTTGTTTATTTATAGAGAAATGTCTCATATGTTTGTGTTTTCAGGCAGAACAGGCGAGTGCGTATCAATCAGAAGAAATGGTCTCACATCAACCCGTCGGCCATCACGCCACTGGACGACAAAGAGAGAAACCACTTCAGTCTGAGAGTAAAACCATCCTTCTGTCTGTCGTTACACATGTAGATGATCTGTCTTCCTCTGAGTGTGTGACGCTGTCTCTGTGTGTGTTGTAGATCGATGAGGATAAGAAGGGTGACAACAGCGTTGAGATACAACACAAAGGTCGATACGACAAAAAGGTCTGTGTGTCCCATCACGTGTGTGTGTGTGTGTGTGTATTGTGTGTGTTATGAATGTTTACATGTGTGTGTGTGTTTCTGCAGCCCGTCTTTCTGAAGGAGCTGAGAAACACTGACGGAAGCTTCTCTGAGGATCAGCGAATCGAGCTCAACGCTGTAAAAACCTCTTCATCTCATGAAACCTGTCAAATTCTTCATTCTTCTTTTTTAAATTTTTTTTTATAGCAATTAAATACACTTTACCCCAAATTCTCAATAATGGAATGCAACAAAATTATATATTATTTATATATATATATATATATATATATATATATATATATATATATATATATATATATATATATATATATATATATATATATATATTATATATTTAGTATGTATTCAGCATGATACACATTGTTTGCAGTGATTTAAATGTATGCTGATTTGAATAAAAATAAATTACTGCATTACAGTAACAAGAATCTAATTAGAATTAGAGAAAAAAACATCCTGAAAGTGTAATGAAAATTACAGAACAATGCAAACAAAATGTTATTTGTGTTAAAAACAAGCTTCATTTTCTTGATTCAGAATGTAATTTCTTTACATAATATATACAATTTCTTTAAACTTAAAAAAATAATAATTATGCTAATTCATATAAGAATACAAATTACTGCACTAGAATATTGAGTAATGATTATTAATTGAGTAATGAGTAATAATTATTTTTATTCATATATTGAATTACATTTTATTTTAATATTTTCTGTTCTAGTTTTAGTTTTAGTGATTGTTTTGTGTTTTTGTCATTTTTATCAGTTTTCTTGGTAACACTTTATTTTACAGTGTCCTTGTCACATGTTACGTCATGTACACTGTAAAAATTAATACGCTATATCTACTATACTATATAAAATTGTGGCAACAGATTACAAGCAATATTATTAATTAAATTTAACAAATTAGAATTGAGTAATAATTAATCAAATTAATTCCTTAAAAGTTAACCATTTAAAATGAGTAAAATTTACAACAATTTTTTTTTAAACAAAAATATCTGAATAACAGACAGACGTCAAAGATGAATTAAGAACTCTTTATTTTTTATTGGCAACATTGAAGACACCTGATGTTAACAAGCAGAATCACTGAAGGAGAAAACCATAATTTTAAGTCGCCATTATGATGATCACTGTTTGTTTTAGTTGGGCTCTTGACCCTTAAATCATTGACTTTAGATTTTGTTTGGCTGCTGTACATGAGTTATAACAGCCAGATAAACACATAGAAAAGGTGATCTGATGGTGCTGGTTGTGTTTTAACATAATCATTATTTCACAATCATTTGACCTGAATCACTGAACTCATATAAAGCCCAATTTCTGAGTTAGGTTTACTTCATTAATTATTGTTTAATTAATTATTATTATTATTATTATCATTGTAACAACAGTAAATTATGCATAATTACATGCAACCAACTCTCAACCTAATCCTAACCCTATGTATTTGCTTAGTATACATCAGTACTTATCAGTACTTAAATTTATAATTACACTGTAACAATGACACCTTCAAATAAAGTGTAACCATTTTTTAAAAATATATCTGTAAAATTAATTTTTTCTTTCTCTGTGAAGGTGAAATGTGTCATGAACATGTTTCTGTGAGACTGACCTGGTTATTGTGTGTTCTCTCTCTCTCTCTCTGTCAGCTGTTGCGTATCGATTACTATAACCTGACCAAGTTCTACGGGACAGTGAAGTTCGACTGTGGCGTGTTCGGGGTGTTTGAGTTCTGCGAGAGAGGATCACTGCGGGTAAAAGCGCCTCACACTCATAAATCACAGGACAAACAATCCCATCATCATCATCATCATCACATGACTCTTGTGTGTGTGTTTGTTCCGTCAGTGTGTGCTGAACGATAATATCTCGTATCCCGACAAGAGCTTTATGGATCTGGAGTTCAAGATCTCCGTCATGTACGACATCGCAAAGGTGAGTGTGTGTGTATGTGTGTGTGTGTGTGAGAGAGAGTGTTTTTCATTATGTACACACAGTAGACGCCATTTTTTACTGCTCGGTCTATTAAAATGTACTTGTACACTCGTTGATGGTTTTATGATGGATCACAGATGGAAACATAAACCTCCTCACGTCATGAATGACATCTGCTGGAAACACAAGTGCAGATCTGTATGTGTGTGCGTGTGTGTGAGAGAGAGAGTGTGTGTGTGTGTAAACAAGAGTGCAGATCTGAGCTGAATGGCCTAGAAAGGTCACGCATGTCATTTCTGTTTCCAGACATACCGTAATATACTGTATATATGTATATATATATATATATATATATATATATATATATATATATATATATATATATATATATATATATATATATATATATATGTATGTGTGTGCTATTTAGAGTACAAATCAGTGTGAGCGTCTCAAAGTTCTGTATAAGGAATCAGTATTTTTTAATTTTCAGAAATATATTAATGATTATAGGACGTATAATCAAAGTTTGGAATCAGTTGTTATTTTTGTGCTTCTGTTTTGACCTTTGCCCTCTGCTGACATCATCACGTGTGTGTGGCATCAGGGCATGTCGTACCTGCACTCCAGTAACGTCGGCGTTCACGGCCGGCTGAAATCCACCAACTGTGTGGTGGACAATCGCATGGTGGTGAAGATCACAGACTTCGGCTGCAACACCATCCTCACGCCCGGGAAAGGTCCGCCACATCACTTCCTGTTCCTCTACTGACACAATACACATGCATATAACAATATACAGTCACATTAAAGAGGACCTATTCTGCTTTTTTCACATGTTCATCTCTCTTTAGTGTGTAATGTTGCTGTTTGAGCATGAAAAAGCTCTGAGTTCTCTATATCAGTGTCAGTGTTTCTGAACTCCCTGAAACGCCTCCAATGTAATCTTGAGTTTTTTCCGGGAACGAACACGTCACAATATTCCTCATTTAAATAATTCATACGCAGAATAAAGGGACGGGCCTGGTTGAGTTAGTTAGTAGTGTGTTAAACTGGCGGTTATGGTAATTAGGTGCAGCACATTTCCCAAACACACTCGAAGCGCTACTTTTCAGAAGGAGGGGCTTCATAGAGATAGGAACTAACCAGAGCGTTACTGACAGACTGGGAAGAGACGAGCTGCAACAATGGAGAATATGGGGAAAATAATCAACATTCAAGCAGGAAAACCTGTTCTAGTAGAGACCAAAAACAACATCAAGACCATGTAAAAGGGCAGAATATGGGCTCTTAACATAAAGCTGCTGTTCAGACCGTTTGTGGAGTGTCAGTTTAACATTCAGAGTCTCTTTAAGTCATTGAAAACATGTCAAGAAAATAACTAAAGTGTTTCTCTGTGTCAGACCTGTGGACGGCGCCGGAGCACATGCGTGTTCAGGGAATCTCTCAGAAGGGCGACGTCTACAGTTTTGCAATCATCTCGCAGGAGATCATACTGAGGAAGAGCCCGTTTCACACCAGCTGCTGCTCCGATATGGCAGGTACAAACACACATCAGAGAGAGTTAGATTACCTCATACATGTGGAGAATAAATATTGTGCATTTAGCAGATGCTTGTGTGCAAAGCGACTTAATTTGTAGTTTGTGCGTTCCCTGGGAATCGAACCCATGATTGCCGCGTTGTTCTAGTTAAAAAAGCTTATAATAATAAGTAATAATAAGTATATATATATATACACACATATACATACATATAATATTTTACATATGTTAATTTAAGTATACTTATTTTTATTAAAATATTTCAATTAGTTTATATATAATAAATTAATAAACGTTTAAACTAATAAATTGTTAAACTTAAAATCTCAGGGTGACTTCAAGAAAATATTTTAGGTCAAAGGGGTTCGGCTAATAAAAACATTTGGGAATCCCTGATCTAAAGGAATATTTGATGAGCTCATCTGATCTAAAAAACACATCTGTTTCTCACTCTTTCTTTCTGTGTGCTGTTCATCTTATTTCTTCTAGAGAAAATCTATCGCGTTCAATGTCCGCGGGGCCCGAACGTCTTCCGACCGGATCTGAGTTTTGAGTCCGTTGGAGAAACTGAAGCAGAGGTACCCTTACCAGAGACTGTACAGTACATACTACAAAAACAACAAAAAAAACTTTCACTTGTGTTACTAAGAATGAGAGAAACTGAAACACCCAAATATTGCAGCTCTAGCAAAGGAAGCCCCGCCTTCTAAATAAAACAGGCAATCGTGTCACTGCGGCTGCCGGCTGTTGTTCAAAGCACCGGTTACTATGGCAACAGTTCGTTTTTGTTCTTCACTTAGGGGAAAAAAGAAGTTTGAAAAATACCCAGACGCCGTCCACACTGCTGACAGCGACGTCTAGATGAATATATATTAACAAAAAATCTCAATAACAAAATAAATTAAATTAAATTAAATTAAATTAAATTAAATTCACATTTATTTGTATAGCGCTTTTCACAATACACATTGTTTCAAAGCAGCTTTACAGAAAATGCATGATCCATATTTCAATTAAGAGTGATATGTTATCACAGGTGACTGTCTAAGTTATGTATTTCAGAAATGTACATATACAAAATCACAGTAAAAAATTTATTAATTTAAACACAACTAAATAAACACAAAATTACAGCAGTGAGAAAACAGCAGTTAAGAAAGCTTCTGATCATTGCGATGTGGATATGTCTGTACCAGCTCTGCAATTCAGCACTTCAGTCACATTTATTTATGTACAGCACTTTATACAATAGATTGCTTTAAAGCAGCAGCTTTACAGTATTAAATATGAAAAAAACTGTCAGTGTCTCTGTCGATTAGAATTACAAGCTCATTTTCTACTATAAAGCAGCTCTCCAGTATGTTCATGTTTTTATACACGATGGACAGAACAGAAGAAAAGAACAGAAAAGATTTACACCTCAAAGAAGGCGGAGCCTCAGAGCCACACCCTCCTATTACATCATCACCACTGACCAATGGGAGTTTAAAGCCGTTTACCAGCCGGAGCAAACTTTTCCGGAAAGTTCACTTTGGCGAATTGTTTCGAACTCCTCAAACTAACTGCAAAAGAAAATAGTTTTGGCCTGATTTTGTTTGAAATGATGTCACACCAGCTTGAAGTATATCCGAGCCTGTAGGACTGCATGCGCATATTGGCTGGACGAAGCTTAAATAAAAGTTTTTAATGCTATTTGTGTGCAAGAAACAACATTTATGAAATAGTTAATGTCAGATTTTATTGCTGATTTGAACCATGTTGTTGAAATGTGAAATATAGGTGTATTTAAATGTAAACGGCACTTATTTTTGTAGCTGTTCGTGCTGATCAAGAGCTGCTGGGAGGAGGATCCAGAGAAGCGTCCGGACTTCAAGCGGATCGAGGGCGCTCTGGGGAAGATCTTCAGGTGCGTGGGTGACGCCGCTCGAATTTCAGCCAAGTTGTGAGCACATACTGACGTGCTGGTGTGTGTTTCTACAGTAACCTTCATAACCAGGCCAATGCCAGCTACATGGACAACCTGATCCGCCGGCTGCAGATGTACTCCAGGAACCTGGAGCACCTGGTGGAGGAGAGAACGGCCCTGTACAAGGCCGAGAGAGACCGAGCCGATCAGCTCAACTTCATGCTGCTGCCGGGGTCAGACACACACACACACACACACACACACACACACACACACACACACACACACACACACACACACACACACACACACACACACACACACACACACTTCATGTACAGCTAAGTCCCACTGAGAACACCCTAGCAACTGCTTAGCAACACCCTTGCAACCACCCAGAAGATCCTTGCAACTGCCTAGCAACACATTAGCAATCATCCAGGATATTCTAGCAACTGCCTAGCAATCACAAAACAATGTCATATCAAAGTCAAAGCGATGCCCTAGTAACTGCCTAGCAACACCCCAGTAACCACCCAGAACACCCTAGCAACTGCATAGCAAACACATAGCAATGCCCTTGCAACTGCCTAGCAACCACATACTGATGTCGTAGGAACTGCCTAGCAATCACAAAGCAATGTCATATTAAAGTCAAAACGATGCCCTAGTAACTGCTTAGCAACACCCCAGTAACTACCCAGAACACCCTAGCAACTGCCCAGCAACCACATTCTGATGCCGTATAGGAACTGCCTAGCAACATGCTAGCTTCCACACAGGACATCCTAGCAACTACTGAGCAATCACATAGCGTTGTCCTAGCAATTGCCTTGTAACACCCTAGCAACCACCCATGACACACTAGCAACTGCCTAGCAAAAAAATAGCAATGTCCTAACAACTGCCCAGCAACCTCATAGCAATGTCCTAGAAACTGCCAAGAAACTACATAGAAATACCCTAGCAACCACATAGCAATACCCTAGCAATTTCCTAGCAAAGTCATAGCGATGCCCTAGTAACTGCCTAGCAACCACATAGCTATGCACTAGCAGCTACTTAGGACTCTCTAGCTAACACATAGCAGCTGGACGAGCAGCAGAAGTGACCCTGACGTGATAAAGCGCCTGAAACCTGAGTGTGTGTGTTCTGAGTGTCAGACTGTCTCTCACACAGGCCGGTGGTGCGCTCTCTGAAGGAGACGGGTCGCGTGGAGCCCGAGCTGTACGACGAGGTCACCATCTACTTCAGCGACATCGTGGGCTTCACCACCCTCTGCCACCACAGCACGCCCATGGAGGTGGTGGACATGCTCAACGACATCTACAAGAACTTCGACAGCATCCTCGACCACCACGACGTCTACAAGGTGCTCTGAGGGAACGTCTAGCAGACAGTCAACCACTTTTAATGATTTATTATTTAAATAAATATACAGTCAAACCAAACTTTATTCAGGCACCTTCAACATTTCTCACATTATCACAGTTAATTTCACTATAGTTTAGAAAATGGTAATAAAATATGACAAGAACTCAGTTATCAATCAAGTGATATTTCACTGGTTTTGTCCATCCTTCTGTTAGAGTGTCTCACACATGAATTAGGTTGAATATCTGTCAGATGTTAAATTTAACTACACAATTAGATAATACCAATTTAGCTCAACAAATTACCAAAAAAATGCTTCATTTTGTTCAGTCTGTGGTGTAAAAAGGTTGCATTAGCAATATGCAACCATAAAAACATGGTCCGGTCAAAGTGTCTGAATAATGTTGGTATTCACTTTATGAAGAATTTTTGGGTATAATATGTCACAGTTTACTTTATTTTGCTATCCTCACTTACATTAATGAACTATAGTGCCTTACACTAGTAAAAAAAATATAAAAAATTATATCTGGTGTCTGAATCATTTTTGGTTTGACTGTATATTTGAATGATTTGAAAAATATTTTTGTTTTAATATAATAATAAAAATAATAAAAAACCTGAAAGGCAGAATGTGATGAAATATTCGTGTTCAGGTGGAGACTATCGGTGACGCGTACATGGTGGCGTCTGGTCTGCCGAAACGCAACGGGAACAGACACGCGGTGGACATCTGTCTCATGGCTCTGGACATCCTGGAGTTCATGGGGACGTTCCAGCTCAGACACCTGCCGGGAATCCCACTGTGGATCCGTATCGGGATCCATTCAGGTACAGACACACCGGAAGAAGAAAACTGAGATGATGCTATTCGGGAAACTTACTAGAAATCATTCCTGCAACATCTTGTGGCAGCGACACCTACTGATCAAAATGCATAAATCAGCCAAAAATCATTCAAATATCAAGTTCTGTCCATTTGGATGTCAAGCTCACATCCATGATTATAATGCACGGTTAGTGTAATAACTAACTTACTCTTACTAGTCGTGTGTGTGTGTGTGTGTGTGTGTGTGTGTGTGTGTGTGTAGGTCCATGTGCGGCAGGTGTGGTGGGTAATAAGATGCCACGTTACTGTCTGTTTGGAGATACGGTCAACACGGCGTCACGTATGGAGTCTACGGGCCTGCGTAAGACACAAACACACACATTCACATATACTCACATACAACAACACACTCTTCAGTGAAGCAGCTGATGTGTTTTCCAGCTCTGAGGATTCACGTGAGTGAGTCGACCATCCAGATCCTGCACCGAACCGATTGTCAGTTTGAGTGCGAGCGCCGAGGCGAAACACACCTGAAGGTGAGGAGAGATGTCAGCCAATCATGGGCTCTAATTTAATCTTTTAGCCAATGGAAGGCTCTCATTTCAGCTTTCATCCAATTGCAGGCTCTTATTTCATCTCCTGTCCAATCACAGGCTCTTATTTCATCTCCTGTCCAATCGCTGGCTCTTATTTCAGCTTCCGTCTAATCACAGGCTCTTATTTCAACTCCTGTCTAATCACAGGCTCTTATTTCAGCTTCCGTCTAATTCCAGGCTCTTATTTCAACTCCTGTCTAATCACTGGCTTTTATTTCAGATTCTGTCCAATCACAGGCTCTTATTTCATCTCCTGTCCAATCAAAGGCTCTTATTTCAGCTTCCGTCTAATCCCAGGCTCTTATTTCAACTCCTGTCTAATCGCTGGCTTTTATTTCAGATTCTGTCCAATCACAGGCTCTTATTTCATCTCCTGTCTAATCACAGGCTCTTATTTCATCTCCTGTCCAATCACAGGCTCTTATTTCAGCTTCCGTCCAATCGCAGGCTCTTATTTCAGCTCCTATCCAATCACAGGCTCTTATTTCAGCTCCTATCCAATCACAGGCTCTTATTTCATCTCCTGTCCAATCACAGGCTCTTATTTCAGCTCCTGTCTAATCGCAGGCTCTTATTTCAGCTTTCGTCCAATCACAGGCTCTTATTTCATCTCCTGTCCAATCACAGGCTCTTATTTCAGCTCCTGTCTAATCGCAGGCTCTTATTTCAGCTTTCGTCCAATCACAGGCTCTTATTTCAGCTTTCGTCCAATCACAGGCTCTTATTTCAGCTTTCGTCCAATCACAGGCTCTAATTTCAGCTCCTGTCCAATCACAGGCTCTTATTTCAGCTCCTGTCCAAGCAGGCTCTTATTTCAGCTTCCGTCCAATCGCAGGCTCTTATTTCATCTCCTGTCCAATTGCAGGCTCTTATTTCATCTCCTGTCCAATCTCAGACTCTTATTTCATCTCCTGTCCAATCACAGGCTCTTATTTCAGCTTTCATCCAATCGCAGGCTCTTATTTCATCTCCTGTCCAATCGCAGGCTCTTATTTCATCTTCAGACCAGTCACAGGCTCTTATTTCAGCTCCTGTCTAATCGCAGGCTCTTATTTCAGCTTTCATCCAATCACAGGCTCTTATTTCAGCTCCTATCCAATCACAGGCTCTTATTTCATCTTCAGAACAATCACAGGCTCTTATTTCATCTCCTATCCAATCACAGGCTCTTATTTCATCTTCAGAACAATCACAGGCTCTTATTTCATCTGCTGCCCAATCGCAGGCTCTTATTTCATCTTCAGACCAATCACAGGCTCTTATTTCAGCTTCCGTCCAATTGCAGGCTCTTATTTCAAGTTCCAGCCAATTGTAGACTGTTAAAGAAGAGTTCACAGTCACAGCAGAGACTCACAACATGTGTGTGTGTGTGTGTGTGTGTGTGTGTGTGTGTGTGTGTGTGTGTGTGTGTGTGTGTGTGTGTGTGTGTGTGTGTGTGTGTGTGTGTGTTTCAGGGAAAAGGGAAGGAGATGACTTACTGGTTGACTGGAGTCACCGGGCAGAAATACAACCTGCCGACACCACCAACAGCGTAAGACCACCAACACTTTTGTCCTGTAATCATAAAATACTCCCAGAATACACCAGAAAAACATTTACACATGAAGAATGTATGATCAGAACGACATATGGCCACAATTCACAGCAACTTCAGTTGGGAGTGTGATGTTGCTTTTATACAACAGTTCAGTAAACAAGACGTCGAGTTACTTACATTTCACTGGCTGACAGACTGATCCACCAATCAGATTCCAGGACAGATTCCTGCTGTATAACAGGGTTTTCAAACTTGTTAATGCCAAAGACCCCCACATATTTTGATCCCCTTGCAAGGAACCCGCTTACTAAATGTAAACTACAAAATAATTGTCTTTTTGTAGTTAAACTGTATATTCTACCCTCTATTAGACTCATGTTAGATGTATAAACCTGAAGAGAAACACATTTATTTTTAAAGTGCCTTTCACAAAATATATTGTAGTTTTTAAAAAGATTGAACTTCATTCTATAAAATAATTTTCTTTTCTCTCAAATTCTTGTTTTGTTTTTGAAAACCCCTGCTGATTAAGATAATCAACATCACTGATGCTCACACACACACACGTTGAATCTTTCTGCGTGTGTCTTTTGATCCGCAGAGAGAACTTCCAGCGTCTGCAACAGGATCTGGCTGAGAGGATCGTCTCCACGCTGGAAACACGCGGGAACGAGCGGCGGAAAACACTCTCTACACGCCAGCGGCGAACACACACACACACTCACAGCAGCGACGGCCAGCCCGAATACCTGCACCTGACCGACCCAACACACCTGTAGAGAACACACACATACACACACAGCAGCGACGGCCAGCCCGAATACCTGAACCTGACCGACCCAACACACCTGTAGAGAACACACACACACACACACACACACACAGCAGCGACGGCCAGCCCGAATACCTGCACCTGACTGACCCCACAACACACCTGTAGAGAACACACACACACACACACAGCAGCGACGGCCAGCCCGAATACCTGCACCTGACCGACCCCACAACACACCTGTAGAGAACACACACACACACACACCTGTATGTATTTAACTATATGAAGTGTTGCTCATTGTGTTTCAGTGTTCATAAAAAAAAAAACCTTTGATTTATTTAATCATTTAATCATTCTAAATGGCTGATTTTAAAATGAATGATGTAATGTACAATATGACTTCATAATTGTTTCTTACTCATATAGACAATACGAGAACAAACTGTGTTTTATTTAGATGGTTTTATTAACCAAACTTGCTTATTAATAAACAAACAGAGGGGGAAAAAAACATGCGTCTTTTTTATGCATTTAGCAGACAGTACAACTTACACTAGAGGAACATAAGCAATGAGTCACAGAGCCAAATAAATGTTTATGAACAAATATGACTCTCATCAGTGTGCTGGAAATCTCCCAAAACATACACAGATGAAAATATTCATCTTTAAAAAAAGTGACGATGAATCGGTTCTCTGAAGCCTGACGAGACCTTACAGCTGCACACTGAGATCCAGGTTTGATTTTACGTGTTGTGCAGTTTGATGTGAATATGAATACAAACTGGATTATATCAAGATGATTTTCCCATTATTTACTATCAGAATTCAGAATCAGAGTTCTGCTGTTCCTCGTCAGACTTCGACAGGTTGTCCAGTTTTGGCAGTGACGAGGGCGGAGTCTCCCAGTTCTGTGGCAGGAAGTGGAAGTCCGTGCTCCGCCCACCCGTTGCACAGGCCCCGCCCACAGGCCCCCGCGCTGACTGGCACTTCCTGTGTCTGGCCGTTGAGATGCTGCCAGGGGGCTTCCTCTTCCTGTTCTACAGTTGTTGTGGTGTGAGGTGTAGTGTCCTTTTCACCTGCTGGACAGAAAAACAATACTGACTAGTGAGTGAGTAGAACAAACAGCTGATTTATACTGTGGCCACTAATGCTAACTAGATTTCCCCAAGAAAGTCCTCACTATTACAATACTTGAGTGTTGTGGTTGCTGGGGTGTTGCTATGCAGTTATAAAGTGTTCCAAGTGGTTTTTGGTATGTTGTCATGTAGTTCCAATGTGTTACGAGTGTTTTTTAATGTCTTGAAATGCATTTCTAAAGTGTTCTGGGTATTTTTTTTTAGTGTTGCTATGCAGTTCTGAAGTGTTCCGAGTGTTTTTTGGCATGTTGCTATGCAGTTCTAAAGTGTTCTGAGTGTTTTTTAATGTGTTGTCATGCAGTTCTAAAGTGTTCAGAGTGTTTTTATGTGTTGTCATGCAGTTCTAAAGTTTTTTGGGTGTTTTTTTTAGTGTTGCTATGCAGTTCTGAAGTGTTCCGAGTGGTTTTGGTATGTTGCTATGCAGTTCTAAATTGTTCCGAGGGTTTTTTGGCATGTTGCTATGCAGTTCTAAAGTGTTCCATGTGTTTTTTAATGTGTTGTCATGCAGTTCTAAAGTGTTCTGAGTGTTTTTTATTGTGTTGTCATGCAGTTCTAAAGTGTTCTGAGTGTTTTTTGGCATGTTGCTATGCAGTTCTAAAGTGTTCTGAGTGTTTTTTAATGTGTTGTCATGCAGTTCTAAAGTGTTCCGAGTGTTTTTTAATGTGTTGTCATGCAGTTCTAAAGTGTTCCGAGTGTTTTTTAATGTGTTGTCATGCAGTTCTAAAGTGTTCTGAGTGTTTTTTAATGTGTTGTCATGCAGTTCTAAAGTGTTCCGAGTGTTTTTTAATGTGTTGAAATGCATTTCTAAAGTGTTCCAAGTGTTTTTTAATATGTTGTCATGCAGTTCTAAAGTGTTCTGAGTGTTTTTTAATGTGTTGAAATGCATTTCTAAAGTGTTCTGGGTGTTTTTTTTTTTAGTGTTGCTATGCAGTTCTGAAGTGTTCCGAGTGGTTTTGGTGTGTTGCTATGCAGTTCTAAATTGTTCCGAGGTTTTTTTGGCATGTTGCTATGCAGTTCTAAAGTGTTCTGAGTGTTTTTTTAATGTGTCGTCATGCCGTTCTTAAGTGTTCCGAGTGTTTTTTAATGTGTTGAAATGCATTTCTAAAGTGTTCCGAGTGTTTTTTGGCATGTTGCTATGCAGTTCTAAATTGTTCCGAGGGTTTTTATGTGTTGTCATGCAGTTCTAAAGTGTTCCGAGTGGTTTTTTTAATGTGTTGAAATGCATTTCTAAAGTGTTCCGAGTGTTTTTTTTAATGAGTTGAAATGCATTTCTAAAGTGTTCTGGGTGTTTTTTTTAGTGTTGCTATGCAGTTCTAAAGTGTTCCGAGTTTTTTTTGGCATGTTGCTATGCAGTTCTAAAGTGTTCAGAGTGTTTTTTAATGTGTTGAAATGCATTTCTAAAGTGTTCCGAGTGTTTTTTAATGTGTTGAAATGCATTTCTAAAGTGTTCCGAGTGTTTTTTGGCATGTTGCTATGCAGTTCTAAAGTGTTCGGAGTGTTTTTTAATGTGTTGAAATGCATTTCTAAAGTGTTACAAGTGTTTTTTAATGTGTTGTCATGCAGTTCTAAAGTGTTCTGAGTGTTTTTTAATGTGTTGAAATGCATTTCTAAAGTGTTCTGGGTGTTTTTTTTTTAGTGTTGCTGTGCAGTTCTGAAGTGTTCCGAGTGGTTTTGGTATGTTGTTATGCAGTTCTAAAGTGTTCTGAGTGTTTTTTTAATGTGTCGTCATGCCGTTCTTAAGTGTTCCGAGTGTTTTTTAATGTGTTGAAATGCATTTCTAAAGTGTTCCGAGTGTTTTTTGGCATGTTGCTATGCAGTTCTAAATTGTTCCGAGGGTTTTTATGTGTTGTCATGCAGTTCTAAAGTGTTCCGAGTGGTTTTTTTAATGTGTTGAAATGCATTTCTAAAGTGTTCTGGGTGTTTTTTTTTTTAAGTGTTGCTATGCAGTTCTGAAGTGTTCCGAGTGGTTTTGGTGTGTTGCTATGCAGTTCTAAAGTGTTCTGAGTGTTTTTTAATGTGTTGTCATGCCGTTCTTAAGTGTTCTGAGTGTTTTTTAATGTGTTGAAATGCAGTTCTAAAGTGTTCGGAGTGTTTTTTAATGTGTTGAAATGCATTTCTAAAGTGTTACAAGTGTTTTTTAATGTGTTGTCATGCAGTTCTAAAGTGTTCTGAGTGTTTTTTAATGTGTTGAAATGCATTTCTAAAGTGTTCCGAGTGTTTTTTGGCATGTTGCTATGCAGTTCTAAAGTGTTCTGATTGTTTTTTAATGTGTTGTCATGCCGTTCTTAAGTGTTCCGAGTGTTTTTTTAATGTGTTGAAATGCATTTCTAAAGTGTTCTGAGTGTTTTTTGGCATGTTGCTATGCAGTTCTAAAGTGTTCGGAGTGTTTTTAATGTGTTGTCATGCAGTTCTAAATTGTTCCGAGGGTTTTTATGTGTTGTCATGCAGTTCTAAAGTGTTCCGAGTGGTTTTTTTATGTGTTGAAATGCATTTCTAAAGTGTTCTGGGTGTTTTTTTTAGTGTTGCTATGCAGTTCTAAAGTGTTCAGAGTGTTTTTTGGCATGTTGCTATGCAGTTCTAAAGTGTTCCGAGTGTTTTTTAATGTGTTGTCTTGTCATGCAGTTCTAAAGTGTTCTGAGTGTTTTTTTTTAATGTGTTGAAATGCAGTTCTAAAGTGTTCAGTGTGTTTTTTAATGTGTTTTGTCATTCAGTTCTAAAGTGTTCAGAATGTTTTTTAATGTGTTGTTTTAATGTTGTTAAAGTCTGCGTGAACCGGAAGTTGCAAACGACTTTTCTCCAGTGCTGTGACGTAATTCCCAGTGAAAAGGAATATTGAACAGAGGGCAGGGTTTTACTCTAGCGCTCCTCCTCTCCATCTCTGCTCAATACAGACTAAACGGTTTGAGGGGAGTGGTTAACGGTTTCCCAAACCAAGCCGTCAAACCTACGTCATCAGAGAAGGAACGCCATTCCAGACCGGAAGTAACTTTTCAGACTTTGATTAAAGATTACGACGGCAAACAATTTTTTTCTGTGTATTAACTTGCACGGATTCATTTTTCACCACAAGACTAGTAATATGCGCTAACAAAGTAAATAGGGTCAATTTTGATTTCAGTTGGACTTTAAGGTGTTCTAGTGTTACAGGTTTCATCACTATCAGCACTAGTAGCCTAATAGTGTTGTGACTAAGTAAACAGTACTAAAAGTGGTTATTTGTCATCTTTCAGTGTTATTTCTCAGAGGGATAAAGGTTTGCATAACACTCAGACAGGTTCTGTTTCACAGGGTTAAACTGCTGTGTTCTTATGAATCATGGTGCATTATGATTCAGAAAACACAATAGATTTCACACCTGATCTCATGATGACGGTGTGCTCTGAGATCACACAAAAGCAGGAACGTAAGGTTGGCCTTGACACGATGGAGCGAACTGCATCAGATAAGAGGTTGAGACTAAGACGAAAGGGATTCTACAGTTGTGATTCACTCATATTCGCCCTCAGCACTGAATCATTATAATCACATATAAACACTGAACTCTCTGACTTCTCGCACGAGTCTGAAAATGCTGGGGTTAAATTTAGCTCACGGGTGTCGTTGGGTTCTTCCACTGGTTTAAGAGTTGCGTTCTGCGTCCTGAGGTAACGGATGCATGCGTGTGTGTGAGTGTGTGTGTGAGTGATGAAGACGTGAGACATGGGACAGTCCCTGAAGACCCCTCACCACCCTCCTGACCCCACGAGAGGAACAGAAACTCACTGAAGTGTGCGCGTGAGGTTTCGTTGGGTAGAAACTCCTTTATTGGACCTCTTGGGCCGTTCACACAGAACACACTTTTGCATTCCATCGTGCTGTTTTTCCATTGTTTTTACATCTTTTTCTACTTTAACCTCTTTTAACTTGAGAGCTGCGTTTTTAGAGCGCCTTGTCAACCATTAACTGCTATTAACTAAGTGCTGTCTGCGTGTTGGTCAAAAATGTTTTACATTTTTTATTTTTAATGAAATATTGTAGGCCCTACTATATTTTAGTTTGATAATGTTTTATATTTAATATTTTGTATTTTTAGGGGATGTGATTGTACTAAAATCATATTTATGCAGTAGTTATAATCCATGTATTCCCTTTTTGAGCATAGACCTGAAAATGACATTTCCAGCTTAAACTTGTAAATCTTGAATGCTTTGGAGGCAGACAAAGACGACAACTCGCAGATTGCTAAAAAAGTGAAAAAATAATATATATATATATTTTTATTATTACATTTATTGCAAAGAAAAATCTAAACAAGTTGCGCTCCAAATTTTAGGTTGATATCTCAAAAAATGAGCTTTCAGTGAGATTTTGTTTGCGCGCAGTACCAAATGCTTCCACTAAATGAAATTCATCATTCATTCATTTCCAATGCACTCATTTTTAATTGTGAACAATATAAGCGTGACTATTGTTTTCAGGACCATTTAATCTTTTTGAATCATGTCAACATTTTTTTGTCTGTGTGTTCACACAGCAAGTGCCGAAACCTTTACCAAGTTTCGTACCATTCAGATAAAGTAAAATAATAATAATAATAATAAATAAAACAAATTCGGTCAAAAATAACCAAAGAGCAGCAGAGGGTTAAAGACATCCGTCTAGCGCTTTTACATATAAAAACATCAACAACAAAAAAAGTATCGCTGTGGAATGGAAAAATTGAACTTGAAGGTTGGTTCATAAGTATTTGACTGAATTCAAAAGCAATTTTTGCCAATTCAGAATGATTCACTTAAAATCGTGGATGTTTTATTACTTTCTCTAATTACTTTCTTTATTTCACCAAAAGTTATTTGAAAAGGCAACATTAAATATATATACAGTTGAGGTCACAAGTTCACCCTTGCATAATCTACAAAATGTTAATCATTTTGAAAAGAAGAGGAAACATAAAATGCATGTTTTTTTATGCAGCCTAGTACATAAAAAAAAACAAAAAAAAAACATGCATTTTATGATCCCTCCTCTTGTTCATGAATTGGGACGGCGCACAAACAAATTAACACTGAAAGCACATTTTTGAGATATAAACCTCAAATTTGGAACAAAGCTTGTTTAGATATGGCATTCATAAAATTGTGTTTTTGGGCATTTTATATAACAATAAATATAAAATTATATACTTTTTTCTCATTCACTTTTTAAAAAACTTTTTTTCAATTTAAAATTCAGCCTGCGCTCCAAAGCATTCAAGATGTACAAGTTTAAGCTGGAAATGTAATTTTCAGGTCTGTGCTCAAAAAGTGAATAAATGGATTATAACTACTGTTTGTTTGTTAAGAGCCCAACTAATGGTAACACCGATCAGCGTTATGGTGACTTCAAATGAAACACAGCGTTAAACCTTTGTGAATTCGCAATAAAAACTTTTGTAGACGTTGTGGAGTTGTTTAATCCTCCTCTGCTGAGATCTTCAGAGATTTAATGTCTTCTTTTATCTTCAGTTGATTTCATCTAAGACTGTGGTTTGAAGTCAGTTGTAGTTCTTGTTCAATTCAGCTGTTATTTCTCTTTGAAGTCGGATGGATTCTGATTGGCTGTCAGTGTTTTAATCGTTCATCAGCTGCAGAAGTCAGTTATAGTTGTTGTTGTGAATGGGACTTTAGTACCTGTGTTCTGTGAGGTCCTGGTGTGATGTTTGTAGATGATGAACCAGAGGAGCAGCACCAGAACCGAGCCGCTGGCGAGCAGCCCGACACAGATCCACACGCCGGGGCTGATGGCGAGCCAGGACTGATGTTGACCCGGACCCGGACCTCTGGTGCTCAACACGGGTGGAGGAACCGCTACACACACACACACACACACACACACACATACACATCTCAACATCCACGAGCAGCCAAGAAGAAGATTATACAGCAGCAGATTCACTCACCTGACGTCAGTCCCAGGGATTCAAGAGAGATGCATTGTCTGAGCAGAGAATCCCAGCGTGACCCAGAAACACATGATCTCTTATCCATCACTGCTGATATAAAACTGAGGAGAACAGAGAGATCATGAGAGGTGAAGGAGAGCGGCGCAGCAACGTTTCACTTCTTCATTTGAGATGTCGGAGAGAATGAATCACTGATCGAGTCTCTAGAGACAAAAAGACCAGCAGAAGAGAGAGACGGAGAGAAACGAGAGGAAACCCAACTTTATTTTTAACCACATGTTGTTTTCTGCAGTTCTTCATAACTGAAAAAACCAAACATTGTATATAAACTGTGGCTCCCAAAAGTATCTGTTCACTTTTAAATGTCTAAATTTGATTCGTCAGATCAAGTGTCTTTATTTTCAGGAGCCTCAAAATTACTGTAGATTAAAAAGTCATGATTATGAGCTAAAATGACAATGAAATTGAACATAAAATGACAATCAAAATATGAGATAAAAGTCAAGACTGACAATGTCTTATGATATAAAACGTTGAGATTATGAGGAAAGGGTGAAATTGAGACATGAAAAAGTAAAAATCATGAGATAAAAAAGGACAAAATGCCAAATATGCAGTAAGTTAAAATTGTCAAGTCAAAATTTATGTAAAATGACAAGGGTGTCATTTGACAAGTCAAAATATAAGATATAAGTCAAAATTGACCAAATGTCTTAATTATGGTATAAAAAGTTGAGATCATGAGAAATAGTCAAAATATGAGAAAAAATTCAAAATTGACAAAAATGTTATAGCTGTGAAATAAAAGGTAAAAACTTTAGAAAAGGTTACAAAATGGTAGAAATGATGACAAAAGGTAGAAATGATGACAAAATTGACAATGTCATCATGAATGTGCGAAATTATGACAAAGACAAAATGATCTTCATCTTAAGAACTAAATCTGTTTTATCAAACAAATGTCTGTCTGTTTTGATTGTAAATTGTTTGTGCATCTTTGCTATACATGATACTTGATGTAATATTTTGTATCTCATATAATGACATTCGTAAGACTTTTTACGTATTCAGATACTGGGTGTTCACTACTGTGTGGTGTAGTTGCTATAGTTCACTTAAAAAATGTACATTTTCTCATTTTCCTGATTTCCTTCTGCAAAACAATTTATGTTGGAGTAACAACTTTGGACCCCATTGACTTTCATTGTATGGGTAAAAAGAGGCCTTTTTCAAAATATCTACCCTTGCGTGTGTAAAACTGTTCAGCCTTTAAAACACGAGTTTAACTTGCGTTTTCGATTTCCTCACCACAAAAACACACATTTTCCTTTTGCCTTTAATGTTTAAAAAACGAGAGAGAGAGAGAGAGAGAGAGAGAGAGAGAGAGAGAGAGAGAGAGAGAGAGAGAGAGAGAGAGAGAGAGAGAGAGAGAGAGAGAGAGAGAGAGAGAGAGAGAGAGAGAGAGAGAGAGAGAGAGAGAGAGAGAGAGAGAGAGAGAGAGAGGAAACCCCAACAAGAGACGGAGAAACAGATGAATTTGATCTAATACATTGAGCGGTTCGCGGGTGGTTGAATATGATTTCACTTTTCTAACTTTAGTTAGTGTGTAATGTTGCTATTTGAGCATAAACAACATCTGAAAAGTTACAATGCTCAAAGTTCAAAGCAAAGGGAGATTTTTTTACTTTTAAAGAAATCATTTCTTAAGGACTACAACAAACGGCTGGTAGAGACTACATTCCTCCCGGGTTAGTGACGACATCAACCATATAATTTACATAAACCCCTCCCCCTGAACACGATTTATAGATTATCAAGACAGAATATGCTAATCAATGACTAGAAAATAACTACACATAAGCTACATAAATTCATCAACTAACATTTAGTAATGTTACATGTTGTCACTTCTTCTTGAGTCTCTCCATCTTTCTGACTTCGGTTTGAACATAAAAGGCTAAAAGTTTTTGAAATTTCCATTGCATGTCTGTGTGAGGTAAAAGGACACAAGCTGTTGAAGCTCCGCCCCCTGTGCTGGGAGCAGCAGCTCATTTGCATTTAAAGGAACAGACACAAAAAAGGTGCATTTTTGCTCACCCTCAAAAAGTGACAACTTTAACATGCTATATAAAAATATCTGTGAGGTATTTTGAGCTAAAACTTCACATTCACACTCTGGGGACATCAGAGACTTATTTTACATCTTGTGAAAAGGGCATTATACCACCCCTTTAAACATATTAGAAATAAGACAAAACAAGACTTTCAAATGAGCTAAAAATATTATTAAATCTAATTTAATTAAATATACGATTTAATTCATTCCCTCAAGAACTATCACTTTTATTTCAGGAACAGGATTCACATGGTCTTGGAGAACCTGGATATATGAGGGAATATCATAAGTGTGATGATTTTTAGACCTGGAAAAGTCATGGAAAATAAATATAATATTTCAATAAAAAAAATAAAAATAAAAAATAAAAAAAATAAAATCATTAAGAATCAATGAAATTAATGAAATCTTTTTTTTTTTTTTAAGAATGCAAATAAAATCTTTAAAAAGTCTTCGAAATAAATATCTTTTAAAAATAGGAAGGAAATCAAGAAGATAGAAAACTTCAGTCTTTAAGAATCAATGAAATATGGAAATCAAAATCTTTAAAAATCATTGAATAATTTTTAAATATAATTTTTTTTTTAAATAAATTTTAAAGTCATGGAAGTTTCTAGAATACATTTTTATCTGTATTTTATATATTTTATAATTTTTTAATAATAATAATAAAAAAAAAAAAATCATGACTGTAAAAGTTACTTGTCGTAAAGAGTGTGAATCCTGAAAAACATGCAGTTCTCTAAACTTCTGAAATTACAGAAATTTAATAATTTTAATATATTGCCACTATTAGTTTCTGTAAAATGTGCAGCTGTATTGTTACATGGGAAGCACCAGAAATATCTTCCTTCAGCCTTTGAATATCATCTTGGACTGTCAGAAATGTGTAGAATTACTGTAATAATAAAACAGAAATGTAACCTCTACAAAGCAGCGCAGACTAGAGTTCAAACCTGTCTTTTCCTTCTCTGTGTAAATGTGTTAGTGACATGATCCACCAAACCTTCATTGCTCTCTCAGTGGTTTGTTGCATTCAAACTCTTTGATGATCCAAAGCTTCAATCGAACACGAGAAGAAACAAGTGAAACCCAACAGAAACACTCAACACTGAGAAATGAAGTGCATTTATTCATTGGTTGAATCAAAAGAGAAAAGCACAGATCAGAGTACAAACAATCATTCACACTGCAATACTAACAGAGGCACTTTAGACTGGCGTTCCCTGAGAGAAAACATCTTCACTGGAAGAGACGTCAACAAGACATCAGAATCGCTCAGACACTTTGTTTTTCTGCTCGTGTTGTTCGTCAGGACTCCATTCCAAACAAACCTTCCTCACTTTAGACATGCCATTAAACACACATTTCTGGCACATAAGAAAACAATCATGCTTCTCTAAAGTCATATTTATGACAAAAAAAATCTAAATTATGACATTACATACTAAAGTACAGTATATGAATTTCAACATTGTCAGAAATATGACTGATATGTATGACAAAATGTCAAAATTAAGACAATGTTGAAATTCATATACTCAAAATGTCAATAATGACAGACATGTCAAAAATGACAAAGTCCAAATTTGACATACTAAGTAATTTTTATGACATTAACAGTAAAGAAAAAAAAAGTAACATTTATGACAAGTCAAAAGAAAAACAACCATGCTTTGGTAAATATATGATGAAAAGTCGAAATTATGACACACTAAGTCATTGTTGACTTACAACCTCAATTTATATCATAATTATGACTATTTACGCCATCCTTTTGACTAATAAATATGACTTATTAGTATGTCATAATTTTGACTTTTCATCTCATAAGTATATGTCATAATTTATATTTTTTATGTCATAAATATGATTTAGTGTCATAATTTCAACTTATGCCCTAATCATGACTATCATAATTTAGATTTTTCATCTAAAAAATATGACTTAGTATGTCATTTCAACTTTATATCTCACAATAACTTTGTCATAATGTCGACTTTTCATCTCATGAATTTTGACTTTTCTTATGATAACTATTCTTCGGTAAATCATAATTATGACATAAGTAGTCGAAATTATGACAAGTCATTGTTGACTCACAAGCTCTTTAATCTGTCATAATTATGAATATTTATGCCATCATTTTGACTCATAAATATGAATTAGTATATCATAATTTTGAGTTTTCATCTTATGAATATGACTTTTTTTGTGATAACTATGATTAACCAAAGCATGATTTTCCCCCTTATGCAGCAGGAAAGGGCTCCCATAGTAATAAACACACAGAGTGCACTAAATCATTACGATTAACTTTCCTCAATCAAAAGAGGCGTAAACAGTCCTGGACTGATTGTCAAATGACGGCTGAGGAGTTTAGCGTTCAGAATTAAAGCTGATTGGACAGATTGAAGGGCTCAGACTGGTTTTAGCGACAGTGAACTCCCATGATCCTCAGGGGTGGAAGAGCTGCGGCTGCATGCTGACGAAGCTGAAGTTGTATCTGAGAGGAAGCCCCTGGTGTGTTGTGCTGTTGAAGGCGTCCCAGGAGAACACGGGGAGTCCTCCTTCAGTGGTGGGACCGTTCAGTGCCTCCGCCACGAACCCCTGAGCCATGAGCAGATCCGTCACCTGACCAGAGGACAACAGAGAGTCAGGAGCAGAGAATGCATGAGCTGATTGGCTGATGGAGCTGGTCAGCTGACCAGAGAAGCAGAGAACTCAATCTGATTGGCTGATAGAGTGGGTCAGCTGACCTTGGTGTCGTAACATCCTTCAGGACTGGCGTTATGCTCGCGCAGGTCGTTGCGACAGCAGATGGACTTACACGGGTCGCCCTGCGAGTACGGGTCATTCTTATAATCTGAGGACACATTCAGGATATCGTCATACAGTGACTGACAGGTACTCATTATAATATATGACTTTCACTGTGTGATATTTAAAGGCTAAATAATTTTCTTCTTTTAAATAAAACAAATGAAAGTTATTCTATTTTGACTTATTTCTATTGAAACTTAAATCAAACTGAAATAAACAATTATACTTTAAATGTATTTTATTGTTAACAATAAAATACCAGGATTAAAACATTAGCTTATTTCCTTTAGTAGATACGACCAGTGTTATTATCGTTAAACAAACACAAAAACATTAAAAAGTTTGCTACTTAAATAAACAAATAAATAAACAAATAAATAAATACACACTATATATATATATATATATATATATATATATATATATATATATATATATATATATATATATATATATATCTTGAATGCATTGTATTTCACTTGCCAAGGCAATTTATAATTTTCATTTAGTTTTTAAGTTGTAGCAAAATAAATAAAAATTAATAAACTATATAAACATTTAAAAAAAATGACAACACACACTTAGTAAAATTAACAAAAACTACAATGAAAATGGAAAATACAAAAAAAACCTAATTCTCTCTCTCTCTCTCTCTCTATTTTATTTCAGCTAGTTGCTAAAATATTTATATTTGAATTTAGTTTAACTAGAAGTGCTAAAAAAACTAAAACGGACATAATAATAAGTATATAGAACATTTTTAAAAATAATAATAAAAATGACTGCACCACACCATTACTAAAACTTTAACTACAATCAAAAATGAAAATATGGAAAAGACAAACAAAAAAAACAAACACAAAATATTAATAAAAACTACCATAGTATATCAATAAGGATACATACATATTTTTACAAATCTATAAGTGACATCATCAGGACTCAAAGTCAACACTTGCTAGACTCAGTGCGGTGTAACCGATTGGTTATGCGGGGGTTGCTATGGTTACCGTTGTATCTCATGATGTGCTTGAGGGTGGTCAGGTCGCTCACTGAAGACTGGTCGCGGCGGAAGATCTTGGCGCGAGGGCAAAGGTCATAGGAAAAGTCCTCGCCGTACTTCTTCCACATCTGCTCGTACCCGCTCAGATCGTAGACCTTACGGTGGAACGGCACGTTGTAGGACGGCCAGTAACCTGCAGGACGCACACGTTTAATGTTTCATTTCACGCCAGAATAACAATAAAAAGCAATGAAACTGAAGCCCGTGTGAGTCTGACCTCTGCGCAGTGTCTGCGTCTGGTCCGAATACTCCACCAGTCCCGGGATCTGCTCGACCACAGTCAGCGCCCCGTCATCCAGATGGCTGCCCAGACTCACTTTACTGGAGTCCACGACCATGTACTGGTTATTATATGTGCCTGACGGAGAGATTCAGCACTGGATCAGAGCGCTGATTCACTTTACACCAGTACAGCAAACTGAACACTCACTAAAGCCAAAAACGGGCTTCGTCACGTACATAAAACATCAGCTGACCAGTAGCTTTATTAGGAACTGCAACTTGTCACTTGGGTTAAAGAGTTAAATAGTAGAAATTATATTCTGACCATCATGGGCATAAGTAAAAAAAAAGAAAAAATAGTATCAAAAAATATTTTTTTTAAATTTAAAAATAAAACAGGTTTTTTTTAAAGAGTCGTTTTCGATGAAGCCACTCCTTCCGAAATACGAAATGTGCTGTGATTTGTTAGCTGGCCCTGTGTGTTGTGATTGGCAGCGCTTTCAGGAAATGTCCTGGCCCTCATTTAACTGCAAGTTCTTCTCTAGTGTAAACATTAAGGATGGCGTCAATTTTGAACCAATTCGAACCCGATTCAGACCCTGACAATGTTGACAAACAAGAGGATTGTGCAGAACAGATTTCACGCACAGACTTTTCACAGGACGGCAAGCACGGATTTCACAGGACGTTTCAGAGTGGTATGACTTTTGTACTTTTCTTATACATTACAGATTCAGTGCTATCCACTATTTACTTGTGATATTTGTTGGAAAACTAAGGTAATACAAACAGTAATCGATCACAAAACAATGGTTAATTTTCCTAAGGAGAAGTGAACTGTCTTACAAAAGCTACAGTAAACAAGCTGTTCTCCATAAAACGTGAAGTGCACAGATAAACATTGGGGTTATAATGTTCAGGAACAGTGTTTAAAATAAGTTAACCACTCTTAAGTTCGTCAGGCTTAGGAAGGTCAAACAAATGAGTTTTGTAAAAGTGGAAAAACAGCATCTATTTGACACTGCGGCAATACTGTCTTCTCTAATGTGATTTTGTGGGCGGAGATTATTTAAATGAGGAACATTATGACTTCACAAGATCCAGATAAATCATGTTGTAGTCCAAACGAGCCGTTCGTTGCAGTTCTTGAAAAGTGGATTCTGTTAAATAAAATATCTCCCTTTGGAGTGGACTTTGAGCTTTGTGACCTTGCAGATCTTTTTTTATACTCAAACATCAACATTACACACTGACTAAAGTTGAAAAAGAGAAAAAAACATAATACGACCCCTGTAAATAAAATAAAAAAACATAATTTTTACATTTATGTGTAATATTGTAAGATTGTTTCTGACCGGAGTTGTATCTGGAGAAGGTCTGCGCCCACTGCTCTCCGGTCTGTGCCAGTACGTGTGCCAGTCGAACCCTGTGCCAGGAGAACAGACTGGCAGGAGTGATGTAGGAGTACAGCGAAGTGTTGAAGACGTTATTCGTGGTCTGCGTCATCATCAAACCGCTGCCCAGCAGATAGAAATCATCCAGAGACACCAGGAACCCTGAACACACAGTCACCAGCATAAATAATAAATAAATATAAAAACTGGACAGTATATATGAAGAGTTCAGATGCAAAAGCCTCTAAGTGCCATCTGAAATTTTCTTCTAGAATGATCATTTTTATCAAGCTCGTATATTTAAGTTTATTAATTTCACTTAAATTACAATTAATAGGTAATTTTCATTGTCATTTAAGTGAAATTACTGAACTTAAACATACGAGCTTGATAAAAATGATCATTCTAGAAGAAAATTTCAGAAGGCACTTAGAGGCTTTTGCATCTGAACTCTTCATATATTGCCCACTCTACTTTTTTTTTCCTACTCAAACAAATCAATAAATGAACGAACAAATAAACCAATGAACAAATGAATCAAACCTTTGAACCAATGAATCAATAAACCAATGGTTCAATGAACCAACACATCTATTGCCTTGTCCAAAAACCCACACTTGCGGTCTTTGCACTTTACCATTGTCTACTTGCATGATGCATTTCCTATATTTGGCTCAAGTGTTAAAGTAGGCGTAAAGACTGCAAGTGTGTGTAGAACTTTTGATTACTCGATGGGACACTTTTAGTATTGCAACAAATGCAAGTGTTTACAGAGCTTTTATTTATTATATTTCCAATACGTTGCATTTTAAAATAAACTTTTACACTTAAATAAACAAACTTGTCTGTTCAGTAGTCGCTATGTAATTAACAAGACTTTACATTTGAAAATTGTGGCACTTCTAATTAAATGATGAAAACAGTTGCAAATGTTGTACAAAATAGGCCTACACATATCATCATTAATCTTTGCAGTGCACCAATAAAATGTGCTACACTTTTATGTTTTTACTACCGAATTATATGCATCTAATTATTTTATATTACAGTGGAATGTTTTCCTCGACATCTTGTGATTTCGGGGCACGAGTTCCCGAACATAATGCATGATGGGATACGCTTAGCTCCGAAGCAGTATTGGAGATAGTGTGGGTTTAGTTTGCATTAAGGGCTCTGCTACGTTGGCATTTTTAAGACATGGGACAGTCTTGCACACGCTCTCAAGTGGCCAAGACCCCAAAGTGTGGGTATTTGGATGGACAGAGCAAATAAACCAATAAACCTTTGAACAAATGAGTCAATGAACAAATGAGTCAATGAACCGAATGAACAAATGAGTCAATGAACCGAATGAACAAATGAGTCAATGAACAAATGAGTCAATGAACAAATGAATCAATGAACAAATGAATCAATGAACAAACAAATCAATGAACAAATTAATCAAATGAATCAATAGTCCATACCAGGGTAGCTGCTGAAGGACAGTTTCCCTGTGGCTGTGTGCGGTTCGCTCAGCTTGAAGTCCCAGTGTTTGTAGATGCGCATGGTGGCGGCGAACGTGTACCAGCTGGAGTGAGCGAACAACAGGTTCTCATAGCCGGGCAGCATCTGAAACACACGGCGAGTGTGAGAAAACATCACACCAGCTGGCTTCTGATGTCCTTCATGACCTTCACTGATGTTACCTTTATGAGCGCGGAGCAGTGGCCCATCGGAGGAGCTTTATACTGCCTCATGACGGGCATCTCACCGGGCACCAGCGCCGGGATCAGATCCAGCAGATCCCCCACCGCATTCAGGAACTGAATGGAGAACTGGGACAGAGGCTACAGAGAGAGACACACACACACACACGTAAACGTCTGATAAGAGACAACTGCCAAAACATACTTCAGCTTCAACAGATGCAAACATGCCATTCAGAAACAAGATGCGAATACGAACAAGCACTGACTAGTACTAATAAACCTCCAGTTAAATAAAACTGTTATACTTGTATTTCAATTTAAATGTTTGTCATTTTTAAGTAAGTAATAGAAAAGAAATACAGGAAACAGAGCTTAATAAAAAAAGATGTTTGCCATTTTCTAAAGTAAGAAATAAGACAAATACAGGAAATATAGCTAATAAAACTAAAATAAAAAGTATTTTTTTAGGTGTTTGCCATTTTCTAAAGAAATAGGAAAATTCAGGAAATAGAGCTTAAAACACAAAAATAATTAAAGTTAGAAAAAAAAAAAAAAACAGGAAGAGATTTAAAAAAAAAAAAAAAAAAAAAAAGCATTTGGATGTTTGTCATTTTCCCAAGTAAGAAATGGGGAAAATACAGGAACTAGAGCTTTAAACAAAAAAAATAAAACATTTTAAATGTTTGTCATTTAAGTGAGAAATGGGAAAAATACAGGAAATAGTTTGCATCTTTTTCCCTATTTCTAACTCAAATGAAATAAACATCTACAAAGTTATTATTTTTTTTGTTTTAAGCTCTAGTTCCTGTATTTTCCCCATTTCTTACTTGGGAAAATGACAAACTAAGTTTTTTTAAAACCATTCCCTGTTTTTTTTCCCCTTTTCTAACTTTAATTATTTTTGTGTTTTAAGCTCTAGTTCCTGTAGCCTATTATTATTTTTTTGTTCAAATTTCTTATTATTCTTACTTACTATTATTATTTTACATCTCTTACTTTGAAATATTACTTAAACATCTAAAAGTTTTGTTTTTGTTTTCTAGAGTAATTTTTAAAGAGCTAAACGCTGTTAATCTTCTGAGTTGAGTATGAGAGGATCAGTTCCTCGTCTCACCTTCCTGCCCTGTTGTTTGGCCCAGTCGGTCACTCCGGCCTGCAGCCCGTCCAGCTGCGCCAGGATCAGGCCCGTGTGAATCCACAGAGGATCAGTGGTGTTACGCGTCACCTGACGCCGAGTCCACTCGTCCTGCTTACTACAACACCACAGACAGAATCAACACACACCGTACGGAGCAAACACAGGACAGACACACACAGGGGAGAGCGGCACTCACGCCATGAAGCGCTTCACGGCCACCAGGGTTTTGGGATTCTGGATCAGCTGCGGGTACATGTTGGTGTAATGATCCAAAATCTGCCTAAAACAACAAAGTGTCATTCCAATTAATACCACTTTTTTACTCATATCAAACTATATTTTAGCTCAAATAAATCATACATCGAATTATTATTAATATTTTCAATGAATACTTTGATATAGTGTGAAAGAAGTCTTGCTGGGAACACTGATATTTTAATATTATAACTATAATATACTCATTTATTTATTTCAGAGTTAAATTTCTAGTAATTTTAGTAAATCTAGTGTGGTGCCATTTTTTTATATTTTTCTAAAATATCAATAGAGCTTTGTATTCATTTTATTTATTTTTTATTTTATTTTTGTTAGTTTTATTTTTATTTTGTTGTTTTGTGTTTTAATTATTATAAAGCTTTAATTTCTTTATTTGTAAGTTTAACTTTTTATTTATCTAGAAATGTTAGTGCTTCAACAGTCTGAATGTCACACTGAAAAAAGCACTTGATTAAACTTTTCTGCAAATGTAATTGAATTGAGTTTATTATTATTATTATTATTATTTTTAATTAGTTAAATGAATTTTCATTTTAGTTAAATGTATAGTAATTTTGTTATGCATTTTAGTCATTTTTATATTAATAATTTTGTTTTATTATATTAATATTAATATATTATATTTTTGTTATACTACAGGGCCGTTGAATGCTTGAATCTGATTGGTTGATGAACGTTCTAAGGTGTGCATTATTTTCAGGGAAACGCACGGCTAAAGTAGTTCCAGGCAGGTCTTGACCGCATTACAGTTCCATATCACTTCGCCTAGTTAACGGTAATAACGGAAAATAGGATACAATTCATAACAAGAAAAAGCATTTAGCCGCATGCGCTTGATCTGCAATTTTCAATGTCTAGCTTCACAATCAATGGAAACATGCAGTTTAATTTTAATAAATAAAGTATATTCCTATCTATAATCAATAGAAAATTAAACTGAATATATAGGCTAAAAAATGGATAGTCCTGCAGCACGGATTTTTTTATTGCAGATAATATAACAAATAAATAATTATTGATAGGCTTTACTTGTTAAAAGGCTTTTTGTTTCATTTATTTGGCTAGTCTACTGTCATCTGTAATAATAGAAGAAAAAAAAAGAATGAACTAATTAATTAAAACGAATTGAATTAATAAATAAATAATAATATTGACGCACATGCTTTTCTGTCTCATTATTGCAACATCTCTCTATAATAACTGCATAAAGCCGAGCCGGGGACACACTTTAAGGCCGGTTATGAATGTAATTTGATACTGACTGATCGATCATGCCCAAACGCGTGTTCAGCGCGTTCAGTCTGTGTTCGGTGTTTAAAATCTGCAGCAGTCGATGAAAACAGTCAGAGAATGTGTCAGCTAGTCGTGTGTGCCAGCATAGGGGCCGATCACACCTGACGCGTTTTTCTGGTTCGAAAACGCGAGGTGCACAGCACTTTACATTACACAGAACGAGCAGTGCGCTGCGTTTTTTATGTTGCTAGGCAACTAATGATACAGCTGTCCTGTCAGTCAAGTAAACGTCAAATCAGCCTTTTATAACCTTTATTTACTTTCTGTTAACATTGTGGTAGTTACGGTTCGTGAAGTCGTTAAGCTCCTGGTAACCCGCGAGAGCACCACAAGTTTATCCTCTATCATCGCACTCTACTGGCGTTCAAGCAACTGTCGCTTTCATCACTTAAACGGAAGGCCCGCCTCTCACTTCATTCGATTGGACAGTGGAAAAAAACGCGATGACGTCGAGCGCTTTTTCCGCTCGGAGTTGCTTTTTTTTCAACTTCAAAAACGCGAGGCGCAGCGGGCGGTAAAACGCGAGGCGCAGCAGGCGCATAAACAGCGCGCAGAACGCTCGCTGCCATAGGAAACCAATTGAAAACAGGCGCCTCTCACTGCAAAAAACGCGTCAGGTGTGATCGGTTACGGTGCGTTTCCACTGGCGCGTTGCGAGCGGAGCGGAGCGAGCGTTTTCAATTCATTCCTATGGAAGTCGAGCTTCACGCTCGCGCAGTGCATTTTGGGATTGCCAGCGGACCGGAGAAAGCGTTGAGAGCGACCAAGAGCGTCAAAAGGTTGGGCCGTTCTTGACTTTATGCAAAGATTAAGCGAAAAACGCGGTCGGCAGCCAATTGCTGTGAGGTTCGGGATGTGACGTCTGTTTTGAGAGTTTAAAAATATGCAAATTGTGACGGAGTATACTGCATTTAGTGCGTAAATCATTTTGTTTACAAATTAGACGCTTTGCAGTTGTTATATATGTTAAATATTTCATTTTGGATATGTTTATTGTAATTACATTGGCTGGTTTTATAAAAGTTTATACAATTGAAAGGATATCTTTGCTTGGGGCATTTGGAAACAAAGCAGGTCTATTTCTAAATGTAATCGCGTGAATCTCTAATGATTATACTGTGTGTGTGTTGTAAAAAACTTCGATTAAACACACTCGCAACAGACACACCCCAAAGCGGAGGCGTTATAGCGTTGCCAGCGGCACTGAGCGGAATTTTGCCGCTGTAGTGGAAACGCACCGTAAGTCTGCTATCAGTGGCTCAAACCTCCGTTACTAACTCTAAAATGACGTTTTGGAATTAGCAACGGAGGCATGGGATTAGATGCGTAAGAAATTACCGGTAGTCCTACATACTAGAGCGTTTTAATGACAAAAACTTTACAAACGTCTTGAAATACATAATCTGAACAATGTTTCGAGGTGTGGTAACTGTAGTATAAGCGGAATAATTGACTTCAGGCCGTTGAATTATTAGAAAAATAATGCACACACATTACCACCTCGGGTGTGCATTATTTTTCTAATAATTCAACGGCCTGTCGTCAATTATTCCTTACTTATATTCATATTATTTTTAAATATTACTATTCAGATTTTTATTTCAGTTTTGGTTCAGTTAGTTGCCATGGAAACACTTTTAATTTTCTATTTCATATTTAGATGTTCTTTTAGCTGTATTTTAATACACACAAACATTTTTAGTTAATGATAATGGTTGATAAACCTGTTAATGAACAACAGGTCAGCGCTGACTAAAGATTAACCCTAATCTTAATCCTGAATACAATCATTTCTACTCATTTCACAACCAAACAAATTTGCCAATCATCCGAGGACTCATTTACATATAAAGTCACATATTTACATATACTGACTTAATTTTATTGGAGCAGAAACTGTTTCTGAGGGTGAAATCCAACTAATGTAGGACTTTTTTTTAAATTAGGAAGCGATTTGCTTTGACTCAACCTCTAACTGAAGCATGCAGTTTAAGGCAGTCTAGTCTAGTACTTTATTTTATTTTTTAGTTGTCATGTTTGTAATTGTTGCTCTCCCCTCATTTATCATTTATATTATTGCCATTGTTGCTGTTATTTCTTATTTTAATATTGTTATTGTTGCTGCTACATGATGTATGGCGACCTTGGGTGATTTGAAAGGTGCCTTGAATAAAATGCATTATTATTATTATAAGGCTTGAAGCATTTCAGACACGTACGGCGCGGTGAGGAAACCCTCCAGGTATCCGGCCGTGAACATGGTGATGGCGTCGGTCTGCGGCGCCGCCCCGTATCCGGCCCGGATCTCCAGCACACCCCATCCCGATGACGACAGCGTGTCGTTATAGTAGCCGTAAGCGCTGCCCTGCGGGTCCAGAACGCCTTGCTTCAGCACAACGGCCTTATGGGTCGAATCCCAGTACGCCGTGGCCTTCAGCAGCTCTGGATCTCACACACACACACACACACACACACACACACACACACACACACACACACACACACACACACACACACACACACACACACACACACACACACACAACAACAACAGTATGACGTTAATATGAGCGAAATAACAACATTTATTTCCATCAAGAGGTGCATCAGTTTTTGGTCAAGATCTTGTATTGAGATTGCAAGAGTCCAGCACTCTGTAAAGTCTCCTCCAGCACATACCAAACACTTTCAATGAGTTTAAGCTCTGGACTTCATGTGTGAAAATTATACAACTATTTAAGCCTGATGAATCTTGACATGGTCATCCTGGAAGATGGCCATGATGTGTCTTCCTACATGGGTGTTAAAGAAATGAAAAGCTACACACTCCAAGAACTGGTGGCAAACATACAACATGATAGAAACATAATAACATAATAATCACTGCAATAATGATCCAATCATAGACTATTTGCCCATTTAAATTCAAACAGCGACATTTTTTTTTGTCCGAGCAGTGTGTGTGTGTGTGTGTGTGTGTGTGTGTGTGTGTGTGTGTGTGTGTGTGTGTGTGTATACATTTTATATATGTGACCCTGGATCACAAAACCAGTCTTATGTCGCACGGGTATATTTGTAGCCAACAAAACATTGTATGGGTTAAAATGATAGATTTTTCTTTTATTTCAAAAATCATTAGGATATTAAGTAAAGATCATGTTCCATGAAGATATTTTTGTAAATTTCCCACCTTAAATATATAAAACATTTATTTTTGTGAATGGATGCAGCACTATCGCCAATAGAAATGGACAACTTTAAAGGCGATTTTCTCAATATTTCAATTATTTTGCACCCTCAGATTCCAGATTTTCAAATAGTTGTATATCGGCCAAATATTGTCCTATCCTAACAAACCATACATCAATGGAAGGATTATGTATTCAGCTTTCAGATGATGTATAAATCTCAATTTTAAAAAAATTACACATAAGACTGGTTTTGTGGTCCAGGGTCACATATGTGTATTAGTGCTGGGCAATGATTAATCGAATCCAAAAGAAAAGTTTGTGTTGTTTACATGATATATGTGTACTGTGTGTAAATATATATACACATTTACACACAATTATACACACATATTAAGTAAAGACAAACTTTTATTTTGGATTTGATTAATCATTGCCCAGCACTAATACACACACACACATACACATACACCTATACATATTACACACACATGAAAACAAAGCAACAAACTAAGGTTCTGATTCTTCATGACTCTTTAGCCATGTGGGCGTCTGCTACTTCCTTAAAAATACTTTATGCTGTTTTTAACCATAAGAGGAACTTTATTTCAGGATATGAGATTAAAAATGGGATGAGACACCCTATTAACTAAGAATATAAATCTATATTCAATGAGTGAATTTAAAATAATAAAAAAACACTCAAAAATGTTTCAGCCTGACATCAATAAACTCCAATAATTCGGGATAATTTGCCTAAAACATTTTTAATCTGTTGATAGATGTGGGAGTATCAATCTTTCTACTTTCTTCCACAGAAAACAGTTTTTAAGTTATGAATTCAAAGACAGGTAATACATTTGTTTTTATTTTGTTAGATAATTTGTAAAGCTTTTTATGTTGTTAGATCAATTCGATACAAGCAAACATTTGCAAACTTAACCACTATGGTAAGCATTTGTTTCTCATATTCTCTCAAATCCAGGTTAAAATATTTCTTTAAATAAATAATACTTTAAACAAACCTTCTTAACTTACTACAATAACACGTTTCCCAACTCTCTTTGTTAAGTAACCATAAAGAAACAGGAGACACGGATCTCAGTTTTCAGATTGAGTTTTATAGGATCATGTGATTCTCCAGTGTGTCCATGATCAGTGTAATAGACAAACCTGCAGCTTCAGCCAATTCCTCTTTAACCCACTTAAAACACACTTGACTTGAACTCTTATGAGCGAAACAAAAGCACGTGTGTTTTTCTCAGAGATTTACACGATATAGTCGTATAAATATGTAAAAAACATGGTAACATATAAACACACTGTCGTGGAAAACGAGCTCTATGAAAGTCAAGGTTAAATACTAGAGTTACTTACTGTCGCTTCTCGATGTTGCTGCAAAACAAGCGAGAATTAAAACGCAAATGCGGTGTGTCTTGTTTGTGTCCATGTTCAGTCAGTCGCAGCCCAGAAACTGAAAATAAAGTGGGAATTCCCTCAGTAAACAGCTTCCTTGTGGCAAAACAACATTAATAAATCTGACTCTATCGTCAGACGAGATAATATAAAACTACGTTTAACTAAGAAGCGACTGGCACTATGAACGACACAATGAACGCCGAGAAGAAGAAAAACAGTCTTCACCCCAGATGGGACTCGAACCCACAATCCCTGGCTTAGGAGGCCAGTGCCTTATCCATTAGGCCACTGGGGCGGATGATACACAGCCGGAGGCGGAGACGCTTATAAAGGCGTCCAATCGGACGCCAGCGAGGCATCATGTGACCGCTGCTGACGGTCGATGCGGAAGCGAAGTCGCTAGGAAAATCGTTAAGAATTAATAAAGCTTAACTGAGGAGTTAATTATTTTCTCGTTATAATAAATTACATGTTATTGAACTACCAATGAGATGTTAAAATGAAGATAAGTGTAAATAAATAAAACAGTTTGATGAACACTTTTGGGAAGTTAAGATGATGCTAACCGTCTGTAAACATTTTGTTTTTATACGCTAATTATTAAACTTTCAGTTATGCTTAATGGTTGTTCAACTTATCATATATTTCAACTAACGTTACCTGTTGAAAAATGTTCAAATCAGCTGAACTGACCAGTCTTCACTAGTTAAAACCTTTTAACAGCATAAAGAAAATAAAACCTGCTAATACATTGGAATTAAAGTGGTTCAAAAAGGGCTAAGATGTTGTTTTTATTATTACCCAGACACATTTTTTTTATTTTAAATTGAAAACCCAAACTGTATTAATATACATTTAAATCTCAAATCAAAGCCTTATAAAATCAAATACAGCTCATTTGACACATGCAATGTTTTACACACATTTTAGCTTGTTAATTACATAACCAATATTGTCAATGAGATTAAAAAGACATTAAACAATAATTGTGTTCTAATTCGATATTTGTTATGAATGTATTGATATTTTGTCAGCAGGATTTTATACATTTATCTGTTAACCTTCTCTAAGTAACTACCGGATCAACTGTAAATCTAGTGAAATCATGGTGTAAAATAATGAACTGCACACGTTTGCCTGGCTAATTTTACAGTTTTAGGAAGGCCTGTTTAATAACTAATATTTGAAGTTATTTATAAGTGCTTTTTTAAACCCAAAGTTGTACATTTTAATTGTAAAACCTTTGATTCAGACACAATTTAAAGAGATTTAGTCCAGATGAAAAGCCAGCTGTCGGTTTTGAGCTTCTGCCCGTCACGCCAATGTGAATCATTCAGAGGAAAGGAGATGGAAAGCACCACAAATATTCCTGAAACTCAGGCGTTTAATGACAAAGCCCATAAAACAAGTCTGATGTATGTTTTTACTCACACATAACAGGTTTCAAGCATTTTATTCATCAAACTAGTTTAAATAATTGCTTTTCTTACCTTTAAGACATTTAAATCTTTCTAGGACATACATAAACCACAGTTACACAGTTGAATTCAACTAAATAAACCCCAAACACCCAAAGCAAACAAAAAAGACCAACAAAAAACAGTAAAATGTTCAGATCATTGGAGCTTTAAGACATTCATCCAGTGTTTCAGAGGCAAAAAAAGCAAGAGAAACTCACATAAGTTGTGCAAAAACACATTTAACAACTGAACTTTAGGTCTCGTTCATTTGAAATGTTTCGAAACAAAAGAGTGCAAAGATTAAAAAAAGAAAAAAAAAGAATGTTTGTTTGAAAGTTTAAATTCCACCACCATAGCAACCAAAGTAACATTCTGTTCTAAAAGTAAGTAACATGGCAACCAGGCGCTTTAGTGATTCCGTTTCTGTCTGATCAGTGTTTTGAATGAAAGTAGTTCATCATTATAGAAATGTAATATTAAGTATCCTATATAAATATGTAATATATAATATGTTTTATTATATCCTTCACTCACTCACTCACTCACTCACTCTCTCACTCGTCGTCGACGAGTTTCTCGGCACCGTTCTCAGTCTGCCGATCGTCTTCCTCTCCTCCTCTGCTGGTCTCCTCCTCTTCCTCCTCCTCATCCTCATAGGAGAGGCTCTGTCCGCCGTAGTTGATGGTGGTCCGGGACAGATCCACCTCGATGGGGAACACGTCGGCCTCTTTCAGCACGCCGTAGCAGTCGTCGTAGTAGCGGGACATGCCCGAGACGAAGCGCTGCAGCTGGAACACGATGTCCTGGACTGAAGGGGGAACGTAAAGGGTTAAACCGCAGTCAAACAGATCCTGCGCCGTATTCTGATGCGTATCGAGTAGGGCTGCACGATTAATTGCACGTGATTTGGCAAAGGCTGCGATTATTTGAATGCGCAGTTTGTCAGTACAGCGGATGATCGATAGTAAACGCTCCATCTGAACACCAGAGGGCGTCTCTCTCACACAGACACGCACACACACACACACACACACACACATCATATTCCATCTGAACACCAGAGGGCGTCTCTCTCACACAGACACACACACACACACACACACACACACACATCATATCCATCTGAACACCAGAGGATGTCTCTCTCACACACACACACACGCACACACACACACACAGACACAGACACACACACACAGCAGAAGTAGGATAACACACATCATTCCAGGAAACCCCTATCGCTGTATCTGAATAAACAGAAGATTGAAACACTTTGATTATACATGACTAATAAACACACGACTGCCTTATTGTGCGTAGGAATCATCATCTCACAGAAGGAGGAGCTCAACTGTCCTTATGAAGTGAGTTTGGAGTAAAAGCATGTTATTAAATTTTGTCTTTTGTTGAACAAGAGGTTCATAAATGCTTCTCATGTTTGGAAAGATGTTTGACGCGTGTTGCTTTTTCAAAAGCACGTTATAAGAGACTCAAACTCACAGTGCTTTCAGATGGAGCAGCGTTTACAGAGCAAATCAGTTTAAGTGCGATTACATGTAAATTGCAATTAATCATGCAGCCCTAGTCTCGAGCCACTCAACACACCGTGTTTCTGGTCCAGGAGTTCGATTTTCTCCAAGACATCCTTGCGCATCTTAGCGAAGCGCGCGCGAGCTTCCTGTCGACAGCGCAGGATCAAACGGTACTCGTAGTTTCCGGTGCTGACGCGGTACAATGGGTCGCCCAGCGCCTGACAACACACACACACACACACACACACACACACACACACACACACGGTGAAATAAGGGATTTTGCTAATATTTATTGCCACAATCTCGTTATTGGTTTTAATTTTGTAACATTTTTATCAGGCACACTGACAAAATCCAGCTTTATTTAACAACAATAATACAGAAAAAATTCCATATTACATAAATCTAAAAATCTTATGGAATTATTTCAATATTTAAAATAAGTGTATGTATGGTAATGTTTTTATATAAAACATTTTTGTTAATTTTTAAAAAATAATTTATCAGTAATAAAATAAAATGTGTGTATCTTCTTTAAATAATGCACTTTGGCATCAGAATTTTAAAAAATATATATATTTCTGTTCAGCGTGACTGTGTCAGGGTCAAAGTTCAACATTAAATTGAACTCCAAATCAGGTTATATTCAGTAAACAGGTTAAGGAAGTTTTAACATTAAAAATATGCTAAGCGTTAAATATTTTCAAGATAATTTCTCTCTTGTGAAGTAGAGAGTTTTGGTAAATAAAGAGAGTGAACTTACGATACAGCTGTACTCTTCATCATCCATCTCCTTCACCTTCAGACAGTACGACTGAAACACAAACACACACCAATAATCACCATAAAACACTTAAAAAACCTCATCTCTCTATTAATGAATCCTCTGGCTGGTTTCATACCAGATACTCAAACTTGACGTCCAGGTATTTGCGGATGGTGAGTTTGGTGTCTGGAATGGCTTTGTGGAGATACGTGTTCAGATCATGCAGCATCTGACAGACAGACAGACAGCATTATTAAAGGTGTTATCAAAAACATTGATCTTATTTAATGATTTCTTTTAAACATGATTTCTTTCATTATATTTTTTTGTTGTTCTATACCATATATTTTATTTATGTAAGTTACAGTTACTCTACATTCATCTAATCAAATGTAAAATAACACTGCACTTTATGAATAAAATATACATTTTAAATATAGTTACAAAAGTTATTCAATCAAGAACAGCGAGTGAATTTTCTCTTTGTCTTTTGTTTGATTAGTGTTATTAAAGGGTAACTAAACCCTAAACCAACTTTTTTTAGTTAATGATCTGTAAGAATGGGGCTTTATTAGTGCTGTTCATTGATTTGAGTAACTTTTTTGACATTTGGGTATAAAGTGTTTTAATTTTACAATATATGGTGTAAAAACGTCTGAGTGCTGCCCTCTTCAGGTTGAACGGTGGCTACTGTAGTTGAATTTTCCTATTGGATGTTGCGGTGGCAAGTGACGTAAGCGGTGGCAGGTGACGTAAGCAGGTTCCAGCTCACCACGCCCTTGGATGAGCTAGCGTAGATTTATCTGTATTTAGTACAGTGGTAGGTGTAGTGTTGCTAGTGGCAACAGCACTGCTGGACTGCATACCGGTAGCTTTCCAGCAGACTTGGAAATTAGGCGCCAGTGTTTGCATGCACTTGGCCTGAAAGACCGTGAGTGTGAAACCTGCATTTTACGCGGGATTGCTTCTCCAACGCAATAGAGGTGGAAATGGGCTTCTCCACACAGCTCGCGCTGAAAAGCGACGCAGTGCCAAACGCTGCTCCTCCTGCATGGACTCCACCACTGCAGCGGCGTCTTGATGTGAGTGATCATATATATTTTAATCACAATTTATGGTTAGGCTAAAGTTAATCCTCTGGGGTCGACAAACGCGTCGGCACATTTTTCTGGATTTTTTCACATAGCGGCAAAATATGAAAATGCCTATAGAGAGCGCGCGCTATTGACATCAACTTGATAAAACTCATCAGATGCATGTACTTTACGTCGTCTTGCGACCCTGTGAGCAAACTCTCCATTTTAGAGAGTCTGACAGCAGGTCTCAGTGCACGCCGCCCCACTCACGGTTCGTCCCCTCTATCTCCGCTGGGGTCTGCCCACTTTTCTAGCATTTTTCAAATATTGCCTGTGGGTGGAGTCAGGCTCTGACCAGGGGTTTAGTTACCCTTTAACGAGACGGCAGCAGGAATATTAGGCTACTGTCCCTTTAAGAGCTGCACGATATATGGTTACACGCGTGTGTGTTCAGCACAGTGAGTCGTCTCACGCTTGAATGGTTTAAAATCATATTAAAATGCACACAAAGAGCACACGATAAGAGCAATCAAGATTTAAATTTTATAATAAGTATCCAATTCCTGACCTCAGATATTCGATTCCTAACCCTAAATATGAAGTCGTTTCATATCTGATCTCTCACGGGTTTGATGGTCTTCAGCAGCTGGATGCCGAACTTCTCCATGTTTCGATGAGCTTCAGCGAACTTCACGAAGGCTTCGCTGGCGGCGGCCTGAGGCTCACGGACGCCGATGACGGAAAACACGTCGCCGAACGCTGAGAGAGAGAAATCAAACATTATAATTATATATATAAACGAATAGAGATGGAGATCGTGGAGTGTTTTTTGTTCATATTTGGTTATTACTACCAGACAGACCTAAAGTTACTGGTGCGCTGTGTTTCTAGAGACCATCTTTTTAATATCTGATCACAAACTGAACGCATTACCAGTCTATTTTTACAGCAAACCACTTTTCTTGTCTATAAAATGAACGTTCTGGAGCAGAGAGTGTTAAAGTGTATATAAAATGCAACTTTATGAACAAAATTAACGTTGTGTAACTAGAGACCATCTTTTGAACAAATTAGATGCATTCCTTGACAGCGAACCACTTTTCTTGTCTATAAAATAAAGAACTGTGTATATACATCACATTATGGACAAGATTAATGACCATGGTTTACGTGCATCATTTCTTACAGTTATTACTATGCGTGTTATTTATATTTTCCATCATGCAAACTCTTAATTTAAGCAAAACAATCTTCATATCATCTGTCTCTTATCAGCTTGTGATACTGTTCATTTGCATCAAGTTTCATTGTTCTTGCCTTTGACTATCTCTAAAGTCACATAAAACACAGATTTTGATTGAAACTGGTCTCTCTGTCACAGTAAACTGCTGTGTGTGTGTGAGTTTGTGATATCTGACCTCTGTGAGTGTGTGAGAGCTCATAGAAAGCCCTCAGGAGTCTCTTCGTGTGCTCCATCAGTCCTAAACACACACAAACACTTAGATTATTATTCCTGTATGAAACTCTCAGTCACTGGTTTAATGCAGGATTAGTGTGAATGAATGACCTTTATAAAGTTCAGCCGTTTTCTCCAGCTCCTCCAGCCTCTTCACCAGACCATCTGAAGCACACAAACACAGATTTCACACATTATTTCCACACATGGGAATTAAATGAAACCTCACAAGCAAACATCTGAGTGCATTACAGTACTGAAAATCATTCAATCCCTAAATTAAGGAGAATTTTTGGGGTTTAAATTTGTTTGTCATAAAAATAAAATCACAGTCCAAAATCTTAATGCTCTGAAAAACAAGCTTCATTTTGTTTATGAAAAACATTACTTTTATGACCTACACATTTAATTGTGTATAATAATAATACTCTACAGAAAACTAGGTCTCTTTAAAGATAACTTATTTTTTGAGGTCAGTTTTCTGTGGATTATTTTCTCAATTGTATTTTGTAGGTCATAAAATTAATGTTTCTGCTCTTTACAAAGTCTTGATGTTGTTTTTAGCTCTTCTAGAACATGTTTTCCTGCTTGAATGTTGATTATTTTCCCCATATTCTCCATTGTTGCGGCTCCTCTCTTCCCAGTCTGTCAGTAACGCTCTGGTTAGTTCCTGTCTCTATGAAGCCCCTCCTTCTGATAAGCACACTGTGCTCTGATTGGTCGGCTGGACCAGTGTGTTGTGATTGGTCGATTGCTTTGAGCATGTTTGGGAAATGTCCCGCCCCTAATTACCATAACCGCCAGTTTAACACACTACTAACTAACTCAACCAGGCCCCGCCCCTTTATTCTGTGTATGAATTATTTAAATGAGGAATATTGTGACGTGTTCGTTCAAAGAAACTCAGGGAGTTCAGAAACACTGACACTGATATAGAGAATAACTCAGAGCTTTTTCATGCTCAAACAGCAACATTACACACTAAAGACAGATGAACAAGTATGTCTCCCACCCTTGATGCTCCTAAATCAACCATTAAAGATAATTTTCATATTGTGGCTTTTGAGTCTAATGCAGGAGGGGAAGTAAATAAAGGGCTTGTTTTGATTTACAACATTTGAAGTAACTAGTATTTTTTTATTTCTGCAGTCATTATTGTACAGCACTAAAGTGTACACTAGTTATGTATAACATATGAGAGAGAGAGAGAGAGAGAGAGAGAGAGAGAGAGAGAGAGAGAGAGAGAGAGAGAGAAGAGAGAGAGAGAGAGAGAGAGAGAGAGAGAGAGAGAGAGAGAGAGAGAGAGAGAGAGAGAAAGAGAGAGAGAGAGAGAGTGAGAGAGAGACTGACCGTTGCACAGAATGGCTCTGCTGAGTCCCAGAGCGTCTGCGGTTCCTGAACTCATGTTCTCCACCAGACGATGCTTCACCTTCTTCAACACTGACACCCACATACAAACACACACACACACACACACACACACACACACACACACACACACACACACACACACATGAACTGATAAGTAAAACAGGCCTATATTAAAATTAAATTAGAAAAATCTAAATGGAACACAGAATTCTAGGAAAAAATAAAATGGAATTTTGGAAAAAATAAAAAAAGGATTTCATAGGCTCTAAAAGAGAAACAAACACATTTCTCCCTCCATTCAAACACAATGTCAGGGCTCGCAAAATTTCAAAATCGCTGGTAGCCCTTCGGGCAGGCACTCTTCAGATTTTGGTAGCCCGAAATGAATTTTACTAGCCCATATAAAAAGACAATTTTATTAATGTAGAAAATTGGTTAGGAGTCAAAACAATTTGATTTCTCTGATCTACATATGTGCATTTTAAGATGTTTTGAGGGCCAAAAAAATTGGATAACAATAGCTTTAAAACCATGTAAGTGGGCAGCTGATTATTTTTCTCTCCTCATCAGCATCACACTCCCATTCTCTTTGTTTTTCTCTTGCTCTGTCTCTTCCCCTCCTAAAGCTGAGCTTTGACTGATATAGGCTTTTCATTTTTGTCTGTCAGTGAAGTAAACTTAGGGTCAACTGATAGGTTGATTTATGAATCATTTTCTCAGACGCATTAATTTACTGAAAGCTACTAGGAAAGCTAGGTAGCCTAACTAAGTTTATTAAATTCATTCACAGTATGTACACATTCATTATTGATCTTATTCCTAATACAGGGCTTTATCAAATAGGTCCTACATTTAAGGTTATTAGGGGGTTCACATTTTTTATTTCTCTGATATGTCCATTTCAAGACGTTTGAAGGCCAAAAAAGGATAAGAAATAGCTTTAAAACAATGTCAGTGGGCAGTAGATTATGTGTCAATACCTGCTCTCACTTCTTATCCATCACTCTTTCTTTTTCTCTCAGTCTCCTCATCTTGCCCTGTCTCTTCCCTCCTAAAGCTGAACTTTTTTAGGAGAAGGCTTTACTGAAGGCTACAAATTGTATATTAATTCTCAACATGTACACATTCATTATTAATCTTGTGCCTAACATGAAAACGGCTTTGTTAATGCTCTGTTAATGTCCCCTCACAAATAATGACAGTAAACTAATTATTAGTCACGTTACATAGGCCTATTTTCAGTTCAAAATGGCGAAATTCGACAAAAGTATATTTGTTTGTCTGATTATTTTTGTCATTCGTTTTACATTTATGACCTAAAAAAGCTGTCAAATATGAAATGTTTAGTTTAGCTACTTACATCTTATCTCGCTCTTGGCCGTAAACCAAAGCGTCAGTCGCTCTGCTCAAATTCGCGCTCTGCAGCTTCTTGTGAACATAAAGCCCGCCTACTTTGATTTGATTGGTCATCTCAAATATTCTGACATTGACAGACCAATGAGACTCAGATGAACACACACGCACACACACACCTTTCTGACGTGCGCTCTCCTCTGCGCCGCTGCGGAGTGAAGATGAAGAACGCGCTGAATCTGATTATAACAAGACTGAAGCTAACACTATTTCAGATAGCCCGTCGGGCAGGCCGGTTATGCATTTTGGTAGCCCGACTGGAAAACACAATAGCCCCGGGACGTCGGGCAGGAGATTTTGCGAGCACTGAATGTATATTTATTGCTGCAAGTAAACCGTTTTTACCGATATCCAGAGATTTGCCCTGCTTGGGGTCGGCCTGCAGTTTATTGTACTGGATCACGACTTCACCCTGCAGATTTAAGACATTCATCAAGACAAAACAACATGTGATTTACTGACAGACAAAGACCATCACAGGTGAACAGCAGCAGTTAGAAACACACCTGAGGATTTCATTTGATGATATTCGGGTCAGTATTATGTCAGTCAATCTATGGATAATCATGGGCACTCTTGTGGTTCTTGTAATGCTCCGCAGTTTAATTTCAAGTCATATGACATGATTTCATAAACAAACATAATTCATCTTAAAAAAATCCACTATTAGTCACTTGGACTATTTTAAACCTGGTCTTTACTAACTTTCTGGGTCGGCAAGTTTCAATGTCATAGAAGCCTATGGAGGAGTGAGCCAGCTCTCAGATTTAATCAAAAATATCTTAATTTGAATTTTCATTTTTGGGTGAATTAAACCTTTAACACTGTAAAACATGATAGATTTTCACATATAAAGTATAAATTCACTTAATTAACATGCAATTTCTTAAAAAACAACAACAAATGAGCTGTAAATCTAATACTGAACATGAGTTAAACATTATATTTTATTAATCTTTCACTTTAGAAATGACATGTTTCAGTGAATCAAACTGACATTAACATTATTTAAAGTTATTTCAACCGTATTACGGCAAACCCAGAAGAGATTTCCAAAGACTGAATGAGTGAACTGATACTGAATGATTAATTCAAGATGTAACAATGTCAATAATCATTTCAAATCATCAAATAAGAGCAGTTTTTGATCGAGTGCTGTAGATGATAAAGACAAGAGCAAATCTCATCTGATTGATGGTTTATATCGTCTCCAAACATTAACTATACTATCGTCCATCTCTAAACGGCTCAATATGACTTTGAAACATAAGCATTGACATTATGATTATCCATGAAGCTTCTTTAAAACCACGTGTACTGTGAATTGAGGCGTTTCCAAACGCACCTGCACTGTCTGGATCATCTTGGCCACCTCCACTTTAGTCTTGCCTTTCACCGGCCTGCCGTTGACTCCAGTGATCTCGTCTCCTGCGGCCAGAGTCCCGTCCAGAGCGGCCGGGGTGTTATCAAACACCTGAACACACACACACACACGACCATAAGACATAACTCATACACCACACCTGCAAATTCATTAAAGGTACAAAGGAGGGTGGCCATCCTCCCCAGAAATAGTGATTTTAATATAAAAATGGAGCAGAGCTGGGTTGAAAATATCAACTTCTCGATTCTCATTTTAATGAACCGATATAGATTCTTTAATCTCAAGAATTTTCTCTCTTTTAGTCTGTGTTGTTTTTTAGTTGATGCACTAAACGTTATTTGTAGCTCCTGCCATCAAATAATGACAATAAACTTTGTGTTTTGATACTTTTGATCTGAAACAAAGTCTCGGCTTCCAAATGCTAACAGTCTCATCACAAAATGTCTCTTTAATGTGACGTGACTCAGTTCAAGCGCACGTGAACCGATCGTCTCTTCTTCTTTACTACCTGTTACAGCACCAAACAAACATGAATGAACATCAGAACAACTTACTGAAATGATCATGAATGAACGTGTTTCAACCGCAGAAAGACGTCAATAAAACAGCCGGAGAACAATAACGTCACGCATTTACCTCAGGAAAGCCATTCAATGACCATAAACTCAACAGATTCATTCAAAGAATAACTCAAGAGGAGAATTTTGATGCACTATATTCAACATTTATAATATTTTTACTTAAGCCGTTTTTCATGTATATTTGAATAAATCCATCATGAAAACAAGCGTTTATGACAGCCGCCATTTGAACGTTTGTATTTTTACTATTTTTATATTACTTTAACTTTATTATTATAAAAATTGCCTTATGTGCAATTTAAATGTATAAATCAGTTGTATATTTTATCTTTTAATATCATAGTAATGTACAGAGTTCCCTGTGAAGTTTACAGCATCAGAGACATTATTTTCCTTGAGAAAAATTTATGTACTGTACCTGATATATATATTTAAATGAAACAATACTGAATATAATGGAATCATGAAATTTGTGTCGATACCCAGCCCTAAAATAAAGCTTTCCGTTGCACTTTGACAAGAAAACAGATGCAAAGGACATTATTTAGACGTGGACCTCGTGCATTTGATTGAGTATCTCCAGAAATACATGCATATAGCCTACTCATCATATAGAGAACATTCCCACAGTCAGAGGACGTGAGAGTGGATGTGTGACCTGTAATTAATGTATATGTAATATATATGACCTGTACGATGTAGAGACACGGGCAGAACTGAGCGCCGCCGCCAATACTGATCCCAATCAGGTTCTGTGAGTCTTTCTTCAGAGTCACTGTCCCAGGAACTGTAGGAATCCCACTGGACACAGACACAACATCACACACACACGTGTGTGTTAAATACTCCGTCTTCATTTTATGCACTAGATCTGTTGATTCATCTTTTTATCTTTTCTGCTTGTAAAGAGTCCTTCCTCTTCTTTCTTTCAATTGCAATCACATACTATTTGATAACATGCAATGCAATGACATTTATGAGTGTGACTTACAGAAATATCTCTATTCTCTTGTAGAAACCTCACAGGATGTGACATCATATAACTTAATATTAATGAGCTCAAGGTTATTTAATAAATGCTGTCCCTGATACTCACAGTTTGTCCTCCTCCAGCTCATAGTCCATGTCTGTGAACATGATCAGCTCTGATAGTTTGAGTTCAATGAAGATCTGATGATCAAACTCTCTTCATTCATTCAGACGCTGAACTCTCCAACTGAAATACAACAGTATTGATAAAACTCACGGTGTAAATCATCAACTACTGTAACATCTAAGACATATTCAATAAGCTGCTCGTTATTATTGTTCTTGTTATTATTCCCGTTGTTATTATGAGTTGGCGACAGGTGTTTCCGCAAGTAATAAATTCAGGTGTCTCTCTTACCGCTCCGTCGATGAATATTTCAAGTTCAATGATGCTGTTAACATGTGAAAATATTGAAACAATGTTTTAGTGTCATTTAATGAAGATAATTCGATAAACATCCAGCTTTTTCATCTGAACACCAGTCTGCAGGATGTTTCTTCTTCTGCTGGTGTTTAATGTTGACTGGAAAAACCAATGTAAATGCGCATTTCCGCCTCCCACTGGACTGGAGTGTTTAGCGCAAAAATGTGTCAAATAATTGAATATATATATATATATATATATATATATATATATATATATATATATATATATATATATATATATATATATATATATATATATTACATGGAGTGAAATATTGTCAAATCCAAATAATCTTAAAGCACGAATTTCTATTTTATGAGCAAAGTATCTCTGCAGTGTCTGGATGACCACAGTTCTGTGATCAAATTACGTTATGTTTCATATCTATCATCATAGAGTAATATAATTTAGGTACTGTTGCACCACTTATTAATATTAATATATTATTATATAATACAATATAATAATACTATATTAATTTGAGATATTTAACATTAATTTGAGATACAATGACATAAATGCTATTTACATAATTTATTAAAAAAGCGCACGTTGTGATTGGTGAGCTCCTTTTCTTTCTATAGTTACGAGAAACGTCACAACTAACGTTACCGGTCAGGGTCAGGCGCCTCGCCAGCCAGTTGCGGGTATTGAATTTGATTGTGCAGGTACAAATTGGTTCGGGCGGGTGGACAAAACCACTAAAAACATCTTAATTTTATAATTTGCATGTACTTCATAAAATTATTCACCATTACGTGTGTTGATGTCGTTGACGAGCAAGCACTTTTAGCCTATCAGCGATCAGCAGCAGGCAGACGTGATCTGACCTTACAGTCTATGGATCTGACTGACGGATTTTAGCGGGAAACAAGCGATCAGTATGTCAAAGTTGTACATATACAGTAAGTTGTATCTAGTAAAAAGTGGAAGAGTGATCCTACTCCCAAAACGTGGATTACACCAGTGGGAGATGGACTCGAAGGAGAGCGCAGTCACAGTTGAATGATTTAATTGACATTGAAAATGGGTCGACTCCTGTCCATCGGCCTGAGGACATCTGCGACTTTTACACCGTCCAGACTGCACTCTAGCTGCTGAAAAAGGTTTGAATCATTGATTAATATGTTTTGACTGAGCTATTTTCTGTTTTATGTTCTACAGTGTGTAGTATAGGGTACAACGGGGCTTAAAGAAAAATGTGCTTTTCACTATTCCCATAGTGTATTATTACAGAGAAAAAACTTTGTATTTAACACTGACGGAGCAACAGATTTTGTGTGCAAATAAATCATAAAATGGCTTATTTTTTAAAAAAAAATCTTATAAATATACTCAATACTGTTGTATTTCAGTTGGAGAGTTCAGCATCTGAATGAATGAAGAGAGTTTGATCATCAGATCTTCATTGAACACAAACTATCAGAGCTAATAATGTTCAGAGACATGGACTATGAGCTGGAGGAGGACAAACTGTGAGTATCAGGGACGATATTCGATAAAAAAAAAAATTTCTTTATCAAAATAAACTGAAAATAGTGCTACAAACTTTGCTAAAGTGATTGTTTTGTGATTAACTTAGACATTATTAAAACATATTATTTTAGCTAAAGTATTTGTATCAATACTGTGTGTCTTTTGCCTCATGCTGGTTTTACTCCGTGTGTCTGTGGGTAATACTTTTAATTTTATTTTGTCATCATTAGTTCATTTTTAAGGAGGTACATGGTACTTATACACCTGGGTTGCCATGACAGTAAAATTATTTTGCATTCTTTTGGCAGTGAATGATTTAGGCTGGCTTTTGGGCTGGAAATCGTTGTCAACCTGATCTGGCAACACTGCAGCCAAAAAGGAAAGGAAAGGTAAACTGCTGCAGCAGAGCATGGAGCATCTGTTATCCGTGAGTAACGAATTTAAAGTATGTCTACTTGTCACGCAAAGCTATAATATGACCTCATTCTGTGTAGTGCTTGGTTTTCAAGTCACTGCTGACATTGTGATTTTTGGATCACACGTTACTTAAGGTGTGGTTATGAGTACATCAGATGCTTATTCTGTATTATCAGCACAAGGAAGACACAAGTGTAATAAAATAAATGTGTATTAACAAAAGATAAACAAGAATAACTAACAAAACTACTAAATGAATACCGTGGATGATAAAGAAATAAAATGCACAAGACATAAATTACAATTAGGCTGAGTGTGGCTATTGTAGTGATGGTGGCTCATTAACAACCATTTATTTTTACTTGTATATTTATTTTGATTTGTTTGAGCGCCAGCCAGGCATTTAATCCTGGCAATAAGTAAATTCCAGATATCTTATTAAAAACCACCAGCTACATATGAAGGACTTGAAAGAAAGGAGAATCAAATTAAACTTGTAGGAAACCAATCAATTAATTTGCAAATTTATTTTAGACAGTCAGCACAATGAGATACCCAACACAGCAAAACATGACACTCATATTCAATCATCACAGGTTAAGACAGTAACACACCTCCATGGAAACAAGACAGAAAGGGGAAAAACAAAACACAAACAACGAATAAGGAAGAGAAAGAAAAAAACAAAACAAAGCTACAAAACCATGATTTAAATAAGGAGGCAGAAATGGCATTTTGTCACTGGCAATCTCTACTCAATTTCTGAACTTGCTCACAGACAGACACAATCAATCTTATACACTCCTCAAAAAAAATAATAGGTAAAGAGAAGAACTGTCAGAGCAAACCCATCAACTTATGGAATTTACAACTCAGTTTCACAATTTTTTTGATATGCTCTCAAGCAACCAAGAAAGAGTACGAATGATTGCGTGTGTGTGTGTGTGGGGGTGCGTCAAGCTTGTACCCGGTGCCGCTGGTCTTCGTTTGGAGTATCAGGTAAGTAACAGGAGCTTCATTTGCAGCACAGTCCAGGAAAACAGTCGATGTGGAATAATCCACGGCACACACCTCTACCGGCAGCCGAAATAGAGAGCCTCCGCTTCACAGCTGCACTCTCGTTCACACCGACACGGCATCCATACCCAGGTAAGCATAAGCCACACCTCCTGGACACTGCACGCTTTATTCACTCTTCTCTCCCAACCAGACTCATTTCTCACACCGAAGCACGCAACTTCTCACACCTTCCTCTGACAGGCAGCACACATCTCCGTAGCAACAAGATTTCTCGCATCACCAGTTCACTTCCGCCATGCTCAACGAAACAATTCCCCTCTTTAAATAATTCGTCACAATTGATCAGCCTCTTCTAATTGGTCAACAGTGGAATACAAAAAATAATCAAGTGGCTACCGGATTCCGTTCTGCCACACTATGGACGAATTATGTTATCCTATGGAAAGATAAACTGTTGTTTCTCTGAAACTAATAAGGTGACCTTATAATGCATCAAACAAATAAATTAAAGATTATTTGTTATTAACCATCATCATATATATTACCTCTAATGTAAATTAGAAAATGCCAAGGTCTCTGGAAAGAGGCTTGGTTAAGTGATATTTACGGCAGTGTCGTGGTTGTGCTGGGTAACAATAATTTTAGGGTGTTTTCACACTTGAGTCCTCTTTAAAAGAACCAGACTCGCACTGCAAGTGAAAAAGGATCCAGTTCTCTTACATTGTCCCTGTCGCTGAAAGAGGACTCGGATCCTTTTTTGGTCCACTGTTGCTTTTTGGATCTAGGCTAGTCCAGTTCAGTGTTTGATGTCTGACCCTATGGCCTACAAAGTTTGATCCCATTCATTGCATGTGCCTCACTAACCAAGAATAATCAAGAAATGACATTGCTACAAATGCTGTTGAATGAGCTTAACTCTAAGTTGTTTATCTTTTGCACAAAAAGATAAATTGTTGCAGTACTACATCCATATTCTTGCACACATCAACCTTTGCAAACAACATTTAAACAACAGCCCTGAATTTTTTTGCCTTTTTGCCACGTTTGGGGCCCTTAACATGCTCAAAAACTCTTGAAATTTTGCACACACATCAGAACCTGCGGCCATCACGGCCGGGCTGAAGTTGGTACCGGGGCGTGGCAGGGGGGCTCGACAGCGCCCCCTGCAATGGGGTCCGAAACCTTGGTCCATAAATCAAACACGCTTGCATGTAATAATATGAAACTCAGTACACATATAGATCTCATCGGGCCGAACAACTTTTGTGCTCTAAGTTTTACAAAAGCCCAACAGGAAGTCAGTTATTATACGTTGTTTGGAAAACGCATACAATGGAATGTGAAACACTCCAAACTCGGTGTGAATAAAGTCAAGACATTGAGGATGAATTCTTGCAAACGGATTTTTGATATCTCGAACGGTTTGGCCGTGGCGAGGAAACGAATTTATGGCGAATAATGGGACACAGGAAGTGTGTTATAACTTCTGCATACATTAGCTGTGTCCCAATGTGAAGGCTGCATCCTTCGAAGGACTGAAGACTTCAAGGATGCAGCCTTTGCGTCCTCCGAAGGACGCACCATGTAGCCTCCGTAGGATTTCCTAATTGCGCAGCCAGGTGTTCCCGATTACCGCTCCAGGCGCCAAGCAACGGTGCGAGAGTATGCTGCCATCCTGACAATTCATTTGATATGCTATGGAGCCAGAATTGGCTATTGTCATTTTTATGTTTTATATTTTACTGGAAGACATGGTATTAAGGATGTTTCAGGTCATACTTTTGGCTTAGCCGAAGATTCAAATGTTCATTTATATCTTACCTTGATGTGATTTTGTAGGCTAGTGTATTCTTTTTATTATGCACATAAATGGACCATGGTAAATATATTTACACAGGTTTTTAACCCCATTTGAATATAAAACCCAGTTGAATATAAAAAGTCCAGTGCGAATGTTACTCCGCTCGTCATCGGCAGCTGTCAGTCACTGTTGCTAGGCGACAAGAACAATCATCCGTAGGCTAGACCGGTCCGAGCGCTTCAGATGCGCCCTTTGAAATGGGACGGAGCTGTAGTTAGCAACAATTTGTTAATATTGTGACAACAGGCCTACATTTTCTTACTTTAATTTTCAATTAACCAGTGGTGGTATGTAAGGAACTACATACTTCGTTAATACTCGAAGTAATTTTCCCCCGCGGGACAGCAACACTACAAAACTGTTATTTTACAACATGATGCATTGTTTTACATTAAACTACACAAAAGTATATAGTTTAAATGTATCAACCTTGAAAATATTCTGAAGTAAAATGCAACATGCAAGTAATAGAAATGCAGAATTCCTTTACTTTTACTCTTGATACCTTAAGTGCTTTAGAGTATGCAAGATAATGAAAAAAATAATAAAAAAAATTGCTTAACTAAGGTTTAAAATATATGACTAGTAGTTTTTTGCCAATGTGGTATTAGTGATTATTAAAAGTACTTTAGTGTAATAAAGTATCTCAATATTTATTCCATGAGTCAGCCCTGCAAACCTGTTGGTAGACAACTTAGTGGATAGTGTAAATATGCAGTCAAACACTCTGGAGAGCATCCCAGATGATGTCCCACCAGCAGGAGGCCTTACCAGGGTCTCTATTGTGGAGATCCATCCCGGTCCAGCAGCACACCAGGGTCTCCCACTCAGCTGAATAAAAGTCTACATAATTTTTCTTATTTTATGTACTGTAAATTTAAATGTTTATGTTGAATTTGATATGTTTAATGTATGTTGTAAATAGTTGGGGGGAAAAAAGGTATAGAAGAATTTGTTTCATGTAGAAATTATGACTATCATTACAAAAATAAACAATGTCCAGAGCAATGAATTCTCTTTTATTTACACATTTAAAGTTGCATAAAAATAAATAAATGTACAGATTTTTTTATATTTTTCCTTTTAAAAAATATAGGTGAAAAAAAGTTAAACAAGAATATATATATATATATATTTCTCAATAATTCTTTCAAGAAGAGAAAACAGCCTGTCCATCCTCTCCCTACTCTCCAGTGCTCTCCTCGCCTCTGCAGTCCCATGTCTTCTCTAATCAAGTCCAAAAACTCATCCTCTCTGTCTCGCCTTCTTCGTGGTGCTGGTGCGGGTGCTGGTGCTGGTCCTGCCTTCTCCTCTTCTTGGGCACCCACTGCTGAACTCGGCCCTGATCTGTCCTCAGGGATTGAGGCCATGAGGACAAACCAGGGCCAAGTTTCAGCAGTGGGTTTCCCACTCACACCCTCTCCTGTCCCAGGACACGTGCAATCTAAGGCAGAGCAAATTAACCATGGCTTGTTAACAACAACAGGACAATACAACAGCACAATACATTTCAGCAAAGATGTGTGTATTAATTTCTTATATATATATATATATATATATATATATATATATATATATATATATAATTATATACCCATATAAAAATGGGTCTGGGGAATGTAACTCCCATACAGGCACAAAATAATATATATATATAAATATTATTTTGTGCCTATATGGGAGTTACATACCCCAGACCCATTTTTCCCTGAATTGTTCTAAAAAAGCAGAAAAGGGTACTTAACACAGGGGTGCAATCTTAAGTGCATTGTGAACACTGCAAAATATGACACATCAAGACCAATTTAGACCAACATTAAAAACCAAATTTGGGGGTTGGTTGTTTTAGGCTTTAGGGTGAGTGATATTTCTTATAATACACAAGTGAGATAGACAAGTGCAAATATTACAAATAGGTCGTTAAACTAATAACTTTATTACCACACGTTTTGCCTAAAACAACCTGACAAATGAAGCCATGCAATGATGACGAAGGAGTTAAGATGAAGTTTATAATAAACTTTAACTGTGGTTTCGCTAGCTATTTGAGTAAATGAAAACATAACAGGCTACTTACATTTAAATGTGAATTTGCTGTCCACCACCGATCTCTCGGCCGCCGGCCTGTCGTCAACGGCGCGCAATGACTTATGGGGTAGGATAGGGTAGGATAGGCCGCTAAGTGTCCATTTATGTATCCTTCTTTTCACGGGGAAACGAAGGGCGCATTTGGCGTCGCTTTTGAATCAGGGTAGCCTTCGTCGCGGCGCGATGACGCAACCGTCCTTCGAACACGGCCTTCGGAGGATGCAGAATTGAATTGGGACAGCCTTCATCGAGCCGCGGTGACGCAATCGGCCTTCAAATGCTACCTTCCAAGGATGCAGCCTTTGAATTGGGACGTCCTTCATCGCGCCGCTGTGACGTTTCGTCTCGCCGCGGTGACGCAATCGGCCTTCAAATACGGCCTTCGAAGGACGCAGCCTTCACTTTGGGACACAGCTACTAACTGATCTTGATGAAACTTCCGCAGTGTGTTCGTTGTAAGAGGCCGATCACATGGATGTGACTATTGTGAGTCAAAGTTATAGCGCCACCAACTGGCTGCAGGAAGTTTGTCACTTTCAAAATGCTTTGAAGTCACTCTCTTATTTTTACCCGATTTGCTTCAAATTTTATGTGTATAATGTAGACACACGGCAGATGTAGAACTGTAAAAGGATTATTGATATCTTAGATACTGTTGCCAATCAAGAGCGGCGTGAAACAAGGGTGTGTCCTGGCCCCGACACTGTTCGGCATATTCTTCTCCCTGCTCCTGCGCTACGCATTTAGCGAGTCCGAAGATGGCATCTTCCTCCACACACGGAGTGACGGGAACCTCTTTAACCTCGCTCGCCTCAGAGCGAAGACCAAGGTGCGCGAGGTCCTCATACGGGAAATGCTCTTTGCCGATGATGCCACCCTCACTGCTCACACTGAAGCTGCCCTTCAGCGACTCATCACTCGTTTCGCTGAGGCATGCACAGAGTTTGGCCTTACCATCAGCCTCAAGAAGACCATCATCATGGGACAGGATGTCAGCACCACTCCCACAATCACCATTGGCGACCACATCCTGGAGGTGGTGGACAAGTTCACATACCTCGGCTCCACAGTCTCCAGCAACCTATCCTTTGACGGCGAGCTTAACGCAAGGATAGGCAAAGCAGCAACCGCCATGGCCCGCCTAGCGAAGCGTGTGTGGGACAACCCCATGTTGACCCTCAACACAAAGATGAAGGCGTACCAAGCGTGCGTGCTGAGCACCCTTCTGTACGGCAGTGAGGCTTGGACCCTGTTCACGCACCAAGAGCGAAGACTGAACGCCTTCCACATGCGCAACCTCAGACGACTCCTCGGCATCACCTGGCAGGATCGCGTCTCCAACGCAGGCGTTTTGGCCCAGGCAGGCATGTCAAGCATGTTCGCCATCCTCACCCAGAGGCGCCTGCGCTGGCTCGGACACGTATGCAGGATGGACGATGGCCGCATCCCAAAGGATATCCTCTATGGCGAGCTAGCCGCAGGAACACGGCCAAACGGATGACCTGCCCTGCGTTACAAGGATGTCTGCAAGAGGGATTTGAAGTCATGCAGCATCAACCCAGCAGATCTTGCGACAGCAACCTCCGACCGCTCTAGCTGGCGTGCAGATGTCAAAACTGGCGTTAAGCAGGCCGAGGAGAAGAGAGAGATCCAGCGTAGGGAAAGGAAGAGCTGTAAACAGCAGAAAACCCAGCCTGCGACTGCTTCCCCTACGGCCCCTACCAATGACCACACTTGTAGCAAGTGTGGTAGGAACTGCAGCTCCCGCATTGGCTTATTCAGCCACAGCCGGCGATGCAGCTCCACAACTCAGTAAACACTTCTCAACTAAGGTGCAGACTCCATTGTCTCTAGAGACAGAAGGATGCCAACAACAAGATACTGTTGCCATGGCAACGCATCAAACTTTAATATTTATTTCGGATGCTTTTGAGACTCTTAGCATGCTTCAAATTGGATGAAACTCGACAGACACATAACACTTATTAGCCAGTAGACATGTGAAAAGTTTCAGAAACGGGCGTGGTGAGGGGCTCAGTAGCGCCACCTTGAACGGGGTCTGAAAACTTGGTCCATATATCAAACACGCTTGCATGAATTAATATGAAACTCGGTACACATATAGATCTCATTGGGCCGAACAACTTTCCCTCGGTCAAGTTTTACGCCAGCCCAACAGGAAGTCAGCTATTATGGGTTGTTTGAAAAACGCATGCTGTGGAATTTGATGTCCTCTTCCTAGAGAATTCATCCAATCGCCTCCAAACTCGGTCCGCATGAAGTCAAGACATTGAGGATGCTAAATTGCAGACTGATTTTTGATATCTCCAATGGTTTGGCCGTGGCGAGGACACGAATTTATGGCGAGAAAAGAGAAACACAAAGTGTTATAACTTCTGCACACATTAACTGATCTTGATGAAACTTCAGCTGTGTGTTCGTGGTAAGAGGCCGATCAGATGGATGTAACTTTTGTGAGTCAAAGTTATAGCGCCACCAACTGGTAGCAGGAAGTGTGTCACTTTCAAAATGCTTTTGACAAAAGTGAGGGGGTTAATTTTATGTACAGTCACAAAAATCAGTACACATATTGGTCTCATCGAGCCGGACAATTTTCAAATTTTCAGTAATTAGCTCCGAGCAACAGGAAGTCAGATATTTTGGTTTGAATGTGGATTTCTTTGCAAAATCAGCCTCTGAATTTTTATCCACTCCTCTTAAGTGGTTTATTTTATTCCCACCAAACTTTTTCAACATGATGAAAATACATTAAAGATGCTAAATTGTAAACAGATAATAAATATCTCAAACGGTTTTGCTATGGCGAGGGATTAAAGTAATGTCAAAAAAGGAAACACTAAAAACCTCCTATCTTCTAAAAATGTAATTATACACCATTTATTTCTATATAAAATTATACAAATATCAGAACTAAACCCATTTTATTCTTTTTTTTTTTTTTCAATTTAATAATTGTTTAAGTTTAAAAACATCCAGAATGTTTTTTTAGTCCAAAAAATAATGTCATTCATAGTGCTATACTGCCCTCTTGTGTTCAAAGTCAGGTAGGCCTACTGTATCTATATATATCTATATTTTTATTTATTTATTTATTTTTTGTTACACATATATATATATATATATATATATATATATATATATATATATATATATATATATATAATGTATATATACACTCACCTAAAGGATTATTAGGAACACCATACTAATACTGTGTTTGACCCCCTTTCGCCTTCAGAACTGCCTTAATTCTACGTGGCATTGATTCAACAAGGTGCTGAAAGCATTCTTTAGAAATGTTGGCCCATATTGATAGGATAGCATCTTGCAGTTGATGGAGATTTGTGGGATGCACATCCAGGGCACGAAGCTCCCATTCCACCACATCCCAAAGATGCTCTATTGGGTTGAGATCTGGTGACTGTGGGGGCCATTTTAGTACAGTGAACTCATTGTCATGTTCAAGAAACCAATCTGAAATGATTCAAGCTTTGTGACATGGTGCATTATCCTGCTGGAAGTAGCCATCAGAGGATGGGTACATGGTGGTCATAAAGGGATGGACATGGTCAGAAACTATGCTCAGGTAGGCCGTGGCATTTAAACGATGCCCAATTGGCACTAAGGGGCCTAAAGTGTGCCAAGAAAACATCCCCCACACCATTACACCACCACCACCAGCCTGCACAGTGGTAACAAGGCATGATGGATCCATGTTCTCATTCTGTTTACGCCAAATTCTGACTCTACCATCTGAATGTCTCAACAGAAATCGAGACTCATCAGACCAGGCAACATTTTTCCAGTCAACTGTCCAATTTTGGTGAGCTCGTGCAAATTGTAGCCTCTTTTTCCTATTTGTAGTGGAGATGAGTGGTACTCGGTGGGGTCTTCTGCTGTTGTAGCCCATCCGCCTCAAGGTTGTGCGTGTTGTGGCTTCACAAATGCTTTGCTGCATACCTCGGTTGTAACGAGTGGTTATTTCAGTCAAAGTTGCTCTTCTATCAGCTTGAATCAGTCGGCCCATTCTCCTCTGACCTCTAGCATCAACAAGGCATTTTCGCCCACAGGACTGCCGCATACTGGATGTTTTTCCCTTTTCACACCATTCTTTGTAAACCCTAGAAATGATTGTGTGTGAAAATCCCAGTAACTGAGCAGATTGTGAAATACTCAGACCGGCCCGTCTGGCACCAACCACCATGCCACGCTCAAAATTGCTTAAATCACCTTTCTTTCCAATTCTGACATTCAGTTTGGAGTTCAGGAGATTGTCTTGACCAGGACCACACCCCTAAATGCATTGAAGCAACTGCCATGTGATTGGTTGATTAGATAATTGCATTAATGAGAAATTGAACTGGTGTTCCTAATAATCCTTTAGGTGAGTGTATATCTTTTTTTTTGTTACATATAGCTGTGAGCAGCAATTGAGGGCCCAAGCCGGTGACACCGCTACCCCGGTGGCTTTAGTGTAACTAAATATATTTAGTTTAGTGTAACTAAATATATTTTTGAATTGTTTTCCTTGAATCATGCGTTTTATTGCAAAAGGCAATGATAACATCAGCATAGAAAATAAACAATAGGAAAAATATAACTAGGGATGCACCGATACCAGTATCGGTATTGGGCCCGATACTGCACTCACGTACGTTCTCGTATTCATTAAAATGCTCTGGTACCACGCAGCATATGCAGTACAGTGCTTGTGACAAAGAAACACAGACAACAGAACAAACAAAGAGCACAATGGATATCAGAGAAGGATGTCTATGAAGTAAATGTCTCAAATTAATATAACACTGTTGTGCATGATGATGTGCAGCGGCACAGACCCGGGAGCTTGTGGAGGGCACATCCCTTTTTCACAGACACAGCTGGAAAGTTTATAGTTCAGCTAAATCGGATATGCAAGTAAAATACGATTTAGTTTATGCAAGTAACTGTTACGTGATTTATGTATAACGAGTAGTTCCTATATTATTACAGGACGTTTACAGGACACGATGTTTACTGTGTGCAAACTAGGCATGTGACGGTATAAAATTTTCATGTTGTGATAATTGCTGAAGCTTTTATTCAATATACAGTGTAACAGTGGCACACCCCAACAAGAGGAATGACACCAGGTAGAACTAGGTCTACCAAAAACATAATAATTTAAACCAGGATAACTAATAAGCCACCAGTTACACAAAAACAAATGTAAATTCATGGAACTCATTCACAAAAAACATTTTACACACACAAAAAAAATATTCAGTGTAAATATCCATGTATATTGTTCTTTTAACTAAACATAAAAAACAAACAAACAGCAAATTACAGTTTTCACACACAATAAAGTTTTGGTACGATAAACAAATCAACAAAGCCTTAGATGTAGTTTGTGTTGTGTACTGGTGTTGATTAATAGTTCATGATTTCAAAACTCTGTTTCTCAACAAAATATCAATGCAAAATATAACCATCTAACCTGGGGTAAGATATCACACTGATTAACACTCATGAACAGATTGTCACAAAGTCAATAAAAGTCATCATTCAGAATTTCTTTTCGGAGAATTATTGCAATGGTTTGTGCACTTGCTTTACCCATTGGGAACATTTTAACCCAATCAGAGAAATAGTCTACACAGACAAAATGTATTTGTGGTGGTGTGGGCTGCTTTTTGCAATGATCCCATGATGTCCATTCCTAACATTTCATTACGACCTGTGTTCTATTGTTGTTCTCGTGTGTTTGACATTTCATGCAACATTTGACATAGTTTTTTACATTCGTCCACATTCTAGGCCAGAAGACGACATTCTGTAGATCATAGGTTTTTCAAGATACCCCCTTGTCCACTCAAAGGAATTGAATGGTAATATTGAAGAATTGTAGGAATGAGGCTTTTGGGTAAGTACACTCTATTAGGGCTGAAACGATTCATCGAGTTACTCGATTAACTCGATTACAAAAATTCTTTGAGGCAAAAACTCTGCCTCGAAGCCTCGTTAAATTCCTATGACGCACACTATACGCGCAGGGATCTGATTGTTTCACACGGACCGTTGTTCAATGTTCAGGAAGCACACCATAGCGTGTGATACATTTTGAATTTAGTTGGCGCGATGGCGGAGAGTAAAGATGTCCATAAACGGCAGAGAATGTCTAAAGTTTGTGATCGCTTCCTTTCAGCGTCGCTGAAACAAGGTAACGATTCTGTCCCCCGCATTTGTTTTTGACCCAGCGCCAATATTTCCGCCCGTGCCTAAGCCTATACATTGATGTTCGCTGATTTTAATCCCATACTGTATTTGTAGTGATGTCGTGATGCGGTTTGACTAGATATGATGTTTAGCTTTGATGTTTTTAAGTAGTAAACATATTCACGTTCAATTGCAAGAGAGTATAGCCTAAAAAAATAAACCCTTCACACACACACACAAACACACACACACACACACACACACACACACACACACACACACACACACACACACACACACACACACACACACACACACACCCTCGTCTCTCTCACGCGCCAGTCAGACCAATTGCGGCAATGCATCACATATGCTTAAACTTTTATGTAGCCACGCAACAATAATTTCAGCATGCATTCACTGTATACACCGGGACGTGATGGAGGAACAAATATTGTATTGCAGTCTTTGCGAGACCTTGTTTGTAGGCTATGTCATGTCTGCCAAATAGTTACAGACAACAACAAAAAATGAAACTCCCCACCAGCCTGCTTCTCCAAATCCACTCCTACTTTTGGGGAAGACATAATCGGCTACCAAAGTAATTGAGCATAGAACATTTTCAATTAACAAGCAAATATAATACTACAAAACGTGCTAATATACATCAACTAGCCTAAATGTGAAAAACAAAATGCTGTTCTTTTTCTATTTAACAAAATGCATATTTGCAATAAAACATTCCCCTTTTCAAAGCTACACTTATTTTTTTTTATAAATTGTATACATTGTGTACCTGTTTGGCTTGATATTTTATATTCATTTCATTTATTTTTGTTCTCCGGTGGGTAATTTGCAGAAGGTGCAATCCTTTTTTTTGTAATGTTGTATTAAGAAGACAAAACCAAGGCCAAATGGCCTTTACTATTTAAGTTTGTATTCATAGTTTTACATGTTATACATATTTTACAGTAAGTTGACTTAACTGTATTGTTATATAATTGTTGGCACTGGCACTTACAAACACTAAATGGGTAAAAATTGCAATAAATAGGCTTAGTTTTGGAGCCAAATGTTGGAGTTGTAATGAATACCTCTGTTTTTTTTTGTTTGTTTTTTGAGAAATAAAAGCCAAATGGTTGATCATTTTACAGCCATATCATTTTCGTTATGCATTATTTGTTTTGGTTGTTTAAAAACACACGTTTTTATCCGATTAATCGATTAATCGATCGATTAAGTGCTAGATTAATCGATTACAAAAAGAATCGATAGCTGCAGCCCTACACTCTATATTGAACTTGTCCTTTTGACAGTTGAGTCTTAAGGTACAGTCCCCAATCTAATATTGTTCTGTTTTTTGCTATTGCTTTGAAGATCTTTTCAATTTCAGGGTCTTTATGTTGTTCTTCCAATAGGTCTACTGCAGTGATGGGGAAAGTCAGTCTTGTTCTTTTGGTTGGTGAACAAGTTGCATGCAGGTAAGTTGGACATTCTGGAAAGGGCATCTGGTGCTGCATTTACAGTAGTTTGCTTTTTTTTGTATTCAATGCCAAAGTCTAATTTTTGTAATCACAGGGCCCATCGAATGTGACATCTTGTAGTTTTAGTAGAGGACATTGCCCACTGAAGGGCAGAGTGATCAGTTACTACCATGAACATTCTATTGTCCAGATAATGTTGCCATTTCTCAAGTCAGACACTCTTTCTCTGTGACTGAGTAATTGTTTCTGCTGGGTTTAGGCTTCTCCATGCATAAGCTATGACTTCTTCCATCCCTTGTTCTTTTCTTTGGGTTAACACAGCTCCTAAGCCCGTGTCGCTAGAGTCTGTGTATACTGTGAAGGGATGTTGCAGATTTAGATGACCAAGGATGGGGGTGAAGACAGACTTGTCTTGAGCTGCTCAAACGCCCGTTGACATTGATCTGACCAATGAAATGTTTTCCACCTTTATTTGGGGCATAAATGGGTTCTGCAATTTGTGAAAAGTTCACTACAAATCAATGGTACCGTCCAGCTAGTTCAATAATCCGCTGTACCTCTTTGAGGTTGGTGGGTACTGGATAAGACTGAATGGCCTCAACTTTGCCATAATACCTTGAGTGTTTATTACATGGCCCAGGAATGAAATTTCTTGGAGGCAGAATTTACTTCTCCTTAAGTTGATGGTCAATCCCACTTATTGTAGCCGGTGAAAGACAGTCTGGAGGTCATGTAAATGCTGAGTTAGGTCTGATGAATAGATGATTATATCATCAATGTAGACAAAACAAAGTTTTCCTCACAATTCTCTTAAAATGGTCTTCATTCACCCTGGAAAGGTTGCTGGTGCGTTAAGCCAAAAAGGCATAACATTAAATTGAAAAAGTCCTGAAGGAGTGAGGAAGATGAAGGCAGTTTTTTGTTTACTTGAAGGGTCCATGGCCACTTGCCAATAACTGATGTTGAAGTCTACTGTGGAGAAAATCGCTGCCCCTGGGGTAAGCATCACTTTCTGTTATGGCATTCAACTTGCTGTAATCTACATAGAATCTAATGCTGCCATCAGTCCTGGGGACTAGAACGACTGGAGAGGCCCAACCCGTGCATGATGGTTCCACAATTCCTGTCTTAAGCATCTTTTCCAGTTGTTCTTTTACCAGAGCTTGCTTGACAGGCGACATGAGGTAAGTTCTCTGTTTAATGGGTACATGCTGGCTTGAGTAGATGCAATGTTGCAGAACATCAGTATGTCCCATTTAAAGTGTACACACTTGAGTTGAGTCTCCAGGACTCCCTTTAATTTGAAGTTTACCATCAGGAGGTAAGTGGGCATTGTTCACAACATTTTCAATCAGAGTTTTTAATGTGTTATCAAAGGGTGATAGGAGTGTGGGTTGAAGTGGAGCTATAGCACTTAGTAAGGACAGACTCTGCAGCTTTCTCGCTGTTTTTTTTCCTTTTTTTTGTCATTGTGGGCTACTTGCAGGCACAGTGGTGGCATTTCCAGGTTGAAAAAAAAAAGTGTTACTCTTCTGAATTTGACTTGGAAAAAGTATTATCCGTGGCATTTGCATGCCACAAAGTCCAATATTAATGTCAGTACTATAGTTGATATGATTCTTTTATCAGCATGCTCACCAATCTTTGTTTAATTTATTTATTTTTTCGATGCAAAAGTGACAGTGACCAGATACTGGCCCACATATGAACCTGGACCACAAACTCTCCCCTGACTCTACTCAAACTGTTTTTTTTTTTTTTTTTCCTGAGAGTGTTGTCTCAGTTTTGCTCAGGCAGCCAGGGCAAATGCAAAGGTCACAGATTAAAATGGACAAATGTGAGCATCAGTGAGCTGTACAGCTACATTGGACTGATATTCTACATGGACTGATATTCTACATGAACATGGTGAAGGTGTTCTGACTGAAAACAGGGAAGTTCTTTTCTCCAGAAACATCAAACATCTTGGAAATGCCAGGTATGTGATGTTCACTTATATGTTAGAACATGATTTGTTTCTAGGTATGAAAATCAAAATGTGCCTTTGACCTTCATTTATATTTGTTTTATATGGTTAACTATACTATAATACACATCATTATTCATGATCATTCACGTCTATTCGCATATGGCCTTACTAAACAAAAACTGTCTGACAAAATTTAAATCAATACATTGTTTTATGTGAATGAGTGGCCAAGATGATTTTCACATCGTTTTGAAGAAAAAACTCAAGGCTACAAGATCCAGTTTTTAAAAGTCTTGTGAACAAGAAAAGAAACAAAAAACAAAATGTTGTGCTTTTCGCAAAATAATGAAAATGAACATGATGTGCGTTCATGCCGTGTGAAGATCATTCTGAAACGCGACAGAAAATGAACTATAACTCAGCGAATACTTCCCACACAATTATTGTCTGTTTAATCCGTATGAAAGCAACTATAGGTACGGTTTCTCAAGCGTCTGCTAATTATTTCTAATATGACCACACCCACGTGCGTACGAGCGATTCACATGCTAATAGTCCATGTGACGGAATGCGAGCCTGTAAATGCCCTCATTACCTCAAAACAAAGCACCAGACTTCATCATTCCTCTGCTTTTCATCGAGTTTGGAAGACGCTGTGAGTTTACCTTGGATTTACCTCAGAAGAAGAATGCGATTTGAAGATAAGATTTTTAAGGTAAGAAATTAATTCCCACTCATACTGGTTAGCGTGTTACTGTTGCATAAACTGGCACCAGTTCAATTTGTACAATGTGAAGACTAAAATGTTGAAATATGAATTATAGACAGGTAGGCAACCTTTCAATGCTAAATAAATATACACGTACGACACAAGGATGTTTTTATGGTCTATAATATAAAATACAGCCCTACAAGTATATGCCTACAAGGCACAAACAAACCTGGTGTCCATTTTATATATATATATATATATATATATATATATATATATATATATATATAATTGTGCAGCCCTATAGTTTCTCCTCATATCAGCATGTTCACAGTTGTTTTGTTGTTGTTTTTGTACAGGGAACAGATGCCACTGATGAGTCCTGCTGACTTAAAAATTCACAGGAGTCTCTGTACATGAACATGGTAAAATGAAGCAAACACCTTGGAAATTACAGGTATGGTGATCAGGAACTGTTTCAGGAATGGCACAAGCCTTTTTAAAAATGGCGGGTGCTGGTGTTTTGCATGTGTTCGTCCAATCAGCGTACACTAACGTCACTGATAGTTCCTTTAGACCGTATATAGCCCCGCCCCTTTTCAGCGCTGCGCTTATTGTCTTTTGTCTTCTGGTTTGTATTTCCACAGCGATCTTAAGAATTTATGAATGAACTGCCCGTTTTAAAATCTTCTTTAGATCTTGTCTACTGACATATGTTAAGACATCTGCTTTAAACATTACAATGCCCGTGATAACTTTCGTTAACTCTACAATAAGTAAATCCACTTCACCAGCTAATTACTCTTCCACAGCTATGCCATAGAAATATACAGAGCTACCACTAAAACAGAAGTTCAAAGACAATATTCTAAAGATGGCTGCGCGCATGTTTCTCTGGCGCATAAGGTCTATAGTGCTGGTTTAGAACGACTCTGAAGTAGGAGCTAAATTAGTTTCTCCAAAAGGAGTTCCCAGAACAAAAATCACAATGATGACCAAGAATTCAGATGGTCTATAAAAGGCTGAAAGGAGAAGATGAAGGCAGATGCTGATTCTTTGGAATGGCTTCTCTGGTCTTAGATGCCATGCCATTGATGTCTCTGACAGACAACGCTTGTAAGCGATTTGCTTTTGATGTTGTTTTTTCTTGTTTTTTTTATATATTAGTACTTTTATATGTAACCTAATAAAACTATATTTAATTGAAACTAAGAAGCTTGCCTGCCAAAAGTCTTCGATTTCCAAAAAAGTAACCTGATCAGACTACGGAGAAGTCTTCTCACCTATGGATTGCAAGTATGAAAATTCAGATGCTTATGATTTAGGACACAGATTTGATTTACTTTACATAACCTGACAATAATCAAAATAAGGTAATAGGTGTCTAGAAATAAGCACCATAAAACAACATACATGAAGGTAAACAGTAATACATAGATTGTTTATTTTTGTCATGTATGTTTTTCTTGTACATAATAATCACAAACACATGCTTGTCTACAATTCACACACAATTAAACACAGTAGAAACTTAGATGGACAGACATAAAGCTGCACATTTGCAGGAATTGGACAGTATTGAAAGTACTATTGGGTATCATATTTGTATTTTTATAAGTTTGTGTCAGGCTTTAGAAAGTAATGTAAAAAGAAATTAGTAATATGAAATGAAAACAAACTCTAGAGACTAAAATAAACCCAGTACATTGTAAATTCACGACTCGCCTTCATTGAACTTGAACATAGTTAAACCTGTAAATGATCTTAATTAAACAATTAACTTTGCCAGCCCTAACATACCAAATATAAATAAAAAAACAACAAAATATAATCAAATCAACTATAACTACAATACATAAATCAAACTGAACAATGAAAACTAAACTGCATGTACATTTTCACATGTATTCATTAAGCAGATGCTTTTATCCAAAATGACATACTGTAAATAAGTAAAACAAGGATTCATCTTAGGGAGGCAATAACATGAGAAGTGCTAATAATATACATTTTCAAACATTGTCTAGGATAGTACAGGCTAGAGCAAGGAGGGAATTAAGAAATGGCGAAAGCAAAGAATAAGATACATTTTTTTTAAGTGTCAGCTGGATGCAGTGAAGTGCTCAAAATAAATTTGAAAGGACCAGTGAAGACTTTCGATTATTTTGTCACATTTAAGCATTTTGTTCCAACAACTATAGGTCTTAACCCTCTGAGGTCGACAAACGCGCCGGCGCGTTTTGCTGGATTTTCTCCACATTGTAGCACTATAAACTTAAATTTCTCCGTCATTTATGGTCATACAGAAAAAAGAAATATAAAAAAAGAATCTGTGATATTTCTACTTTTGTATGTGTCCACTTACAATCAAATCAAAACATTGTGCTTTTGTAAAATAAAGAAAATAAACAGGGTGTGCGTTCTGCCTCTCTGTCGCGGTGAACTTTTTTTTCTTGAGCACGTCTATAAACTGAAACAAAACTCTGCGAATACTTGTCACACATTTATGAGCCATAAACCTTTATAAACATATAAGTGTGTACTTTTAAATTATACGATTCAAAACGAAAACAAATATTCTCTGTTTAAGTAATTTGTATAAAACCAACAAGATGTCCAGATTCTCAAACGCTTGCTCATTACAGTTAATTTGGCCACGCCTACTCGCGCAAAAGAGATTCACATGCAAATCTCCACATGGAACGCGATCGCGCTCATTACCTCAACAACAAAACACTTCACTTCACTTTTCGTCGAGTTTGAAAGACGTGCCTGAGCTTACATTGGATTTACATCAGGAGAAGAAGAACGCGATTTGAAGACAAGAAAGATAAGGTAAGAAATTCTTACATATTAGTTTGCTATTGTTGCATAAATTTCACATTGCAGTTGAACTGTTGCTAGATGGTGAATATTATAATATTTAGACCCGTGTTTACTGTTACTGTGTTTGTGGATATCTGCTCAAACGTAGATATGTATATGGTAACCATAATGTTTTATATTTGAACGTTTGAATGTATCATATTTTGGATCGTGATCGCATTTGAATGCATCATATTTTGGATCGTGATCGCATTTGAATGTATCATATTTTGGATCGTGATCGCATTTGAATGTATCATATTTTGGATCGTGATCGCATTTGAATGTATCATATTTTGGATCGCGATCGCGTTTGAAAAACAAACAGCTTCATGTTTTTACTATTATCTCATTTCATATGGACCACGAATGGAAACATTTTAAGTAACATGATAATCAATATATTTTTCTCTAGCTTAGTTGTTACTTAAATCTTTTGGAAGATTTATACTGTTATAGGTTATTATTATTTTATCCAGCACTGCGCATAGCTTATGCCTACAAGGCACAACAAACCTGGTGTTCACTGTTCATTATATCTTGTTGGAAACATTTGTGTGTGTGTGTGTGTGTGTATTCTGTGAATTTTAAAAAAACAATTTTAACCAGAAAAATCTAAAATTTATTCCCAAAATCGTGCAGGCCTTTCTCTTGATATCAGTATGTTCACTTTTTTTTTCAGGGCCCAGATGACACTGAGGACTGCTGAATTCAAAATTCACACGAGTCTCTGTACATGGTAAAGTGAAAATCAAACACCTTGGAAATTAAAGGTATGTTTTTAGGAATGGCACAAAGGTCTCTGTCTTTGGATCATTGTTTTCAATAAGTGCTTTTTTGGCATGTGTTGTGTATCTTTGGACGATGCTGTGTTGTAAATAAATCCAAACAATTTAAAAGCCATTATTTTTTAAATCTCCTCATTTACAGTATTGTGCAAGGTTGCCCAGAATGACAGGGCCTGATAGCTCCTAATAGGGCAGTTAGAGGAGGTTCTTTGTCTTTCTCAGGTGAGAAAAGCTTACATATTAATGAGCTCTCGCATAAGGCTTTTTCACACAAAACACGTCGTAAATTTTTTAAATCAATATATTGTCTTATCTGAATGAGCAGTCAGGGTGATTTTCACATAGTTTTGCAGCAAATATTCTAGGCTACGTCATACAATTTTCAAAAGTCTTGTGAAGAAATAATCAGTATGGGTTTCATGGCCTTATTTCAGTGAGAATTTTTTTTTGTATTTTCACAAACCACGCATAAATGTCATTATCTCAAAACTACAAACTTTTACATACATGCTGTTGATATATTATTGTAGCAGAGTTTGTGCTGAATACAGTGTAATTAGACTTTAACCATGAAAATGTCACAAGAAACAGAAATAACCAGAAATGTCAGAGCATGTCAGAACACCTCCAGGGCCCAGAAAACAGCTCAGACCTCAGAGGGTTAATGAATTAATCAGTTTACCAATACATACAGTCTTTTGAAACATAATGCTATTAAATCTTTAAACTCTTCTCTCTAAAGTGTCCCCAGGTATCAAAGAGGTGTAGATGATTCAAGCTTCACTGAAATGATACAACTGTTCTGTAAGTCAAAGTACTAAAAAAAACTTATACTTGTTCAATCAAATGTATTTATCCAAACTCTCTAAAGCATCCTGTTTTGAGTATATTCTCCATTCATCTGGTATCACACCACTCCCCTCAAATGTTTTCATGTAGTATTTTTCCAGATCTTTCTGGAATCTGCAGACAAACCACTTCCAGTAGGGCAGTTCAGAGAGATCAGATGTGATGCTCCAGTCTGCATAAACTCCTCCTGCTGTTCTGTAATCTTTCCAGGGGACTTTTTCTTCTGATCCAATAGGATAAAAATACAGATTGCTGTTTCCTACTGCTGATGTGCAGATATGAGTAGACAAGTTACATGTATTGTCGTAATGAATTCCACTCAGTCCAATACTACGATGGAAAGCAACACTGTGATCTCCATGATGGTTTTCTATGGTGTTGGTGCAGACTGTTTTACAGAACGGACACTGAACCCAACAGCACTGACAGAAGTGATCAATCAGAATCTCATCTGGCCTGAACGTATAGTCCAGCTTTACTAGAAATGCCTCTGTGTTGAATTTACTGTAGATATCAGACATTATAGCTGGAAGTTCTTCTCTTATCACATCTTTGAGGAGGTTGCAATTATCAGCACCACTAAGTTTCACTCCACTGAGGTCTTTTTCAGAGAAGATCAGCACATCTGAGAGCTGCTGTGTGAAACTCTTCAACCACAAACCAACTTCTCCTCTGTTCACTTGAACATGTTCAGTAGATTCATGTGCTGCTTTTATTATCTTCTGCTGCAAGAGTTTAATGTTCTCCTTCATCTTGTGTAAAACACTGACATTGAACTTATCAGTGATGTACCGACTGACTTCATCTCTGATGAAACTCTTGAAATGATCTCTGGGATTATAAAAATAGTTCATGTATTTGTGACAATCCTCCTCTTCTGCCAGTGTCTTCAGGATGTGTTTCTCCAGTTTTGATCTATTTCCATTCAGTGATGAACAGTTTTTCATTATTTCATCTGTCAGATCTCTGGCAGTCTTCTTGTAGACACTCTGCTCAATGGGCTCTTTAAGTTTCTGACAGATGATCTCTCCAAAAATGGCAGCTGATGTTGCTCCATGACAGTATTTCTGGAAAATACTATAGTACTCTGCTCTCTTTTTCTCAACATATATTTCTGGATCATTGGCGTCTCTGAACATTCTGTGTTGGTCAGAGATCATCTGCTCTGCTCTGTTACAGATGGAATGTACTAAATCCATGAAGAATTCATTCTTGAACTCATATTCCACAGATCTTTTCTGATGTTCTGTTACTCTCATCTTGATGTAATCTGTGATTTGTTGAATGCAGCTGATGTTGTAGCCCATCTTTGAAATGTTAAATGACTGAATCATTTTGTCTGTCTGCTGAGCAACATCTGTGATGAAATTTCTTATTTCATCTTCTGGAGACAATGTTTGAGTGTATCTAGATGAGTTGATTACAGACTCTTTGAACTCCTTTTTGAAAAGAACATATTGAGTATAACTTGGCACAGAAAAAATATCCTTGCTCTCCATCCAGTGGCCTACAGGTGCACTTTCATAGATGTCACTGAGGAAGTGTTTTACATCTCTCATTATGTCATTGTCTTTTATTGGATGAGTGTCTCTGATGATCTTCTTCACACTGTGTTTCCAGAACAAATCAAATTCTTTCTTTAGTGTTTCTTCATCATTTGTTTTGTCTTTGAGTTTTAAGGCAAGTTCTTTGCTCTTTTCAAAGAGAGTGTTTTCATGATGTGTCTTCTGAGCATCAATCTTTTTCTTCAGGTCTCGCTGCTGAAGAATCTCGTTTAATTTCTTCTTTGTTTCTCTCACAATGTTTTCCTGAATCTCTTTGATTTTGATTTCAAATGATGATTTCCACTGAATCAGTATATCTGCATCTGTGTCTTTCTCAAAGAATTCAGACATTGATTTATCCACTTCTTCACTCGTCTTCTTCAGTTCTGTTTGAAGATCAGTTTCCTCAACCTCATGAATTGCTTCATTTTCTATTTTGTTGTGTATTTTGTTCTCAATTTCCATCATAGCACTGCGAAGACTCCAGGACCACTTGCTGTATCTTGTCTCCAGTTTCCTGTAGGCTGAAATCTCCAGCGAATTTCTGAAGCTGAAGACAAATCGTTCATTCAGCAAAGCCTCCCAGAGATCTTTAACACGATCTTTTAGGTCTATCAGCATCGTTCCATGTGACTTTGAGGCATGAGACACAATAGTTTTCTTTAGTTCTTGAATATTCTCACAGTAGTTTGGGTTTGGTGGTGCCATGGGTGGGTTTCCCTCCCAAAGATGAGCAAAATACTTCACATCATTCTGAACATCAAATTTAATGACATCACTGAAACATTCTGCATCACAGACTTCATCCTTTGCAGCAAGTTTTGTCATCTTATCCAGTGTCTGCAGCAGTCGTCTCCTTCCCTCCTCATTTTTCTCTCCAGCTGTGACGTCTGAGACATTCTGATGCACAAACACACAGCTGGGATTCAGTTTGACCACCTTCATCCTCAGGAAGGCCTGAACAACAATCTGAAGAATGTCCTGCATCTCAGATGGGTTTTCTCCAAAGATGTTGATCAAGGTCAGATTTCCAAGACCAACAACAAATGTTGCCAATTCATTGTCATGATGTCTTGTTGAACTTCCAGTCAGTTCTAGAGCTCGAAGACCCTCAGTGTCAACAACCAGAATATAGTCAAAGTTCATCTGTGTTTGCATCTCGTCTGAGACTTTGACCAGCTGCATGAAAGCTCCTCTGGTGCACCTGCCAGCACTGACGGCAAACTGGAGTCCAAACATGGCATTCAGCATGGTGGATTTCCCAGAGCTCTGAATCCCTAAAACTGACAGCACAAAGATTCTCTGGTCTCCCAGTTTCTGGATGAGTTTATCTAGAACAGCAGAGATCCATATCACAGGAACATGAGCAGCATCTCCATCCATCAGCTCCAGTGGAAATCCAGAGATCATCATCTTTGCTGCAAGACTCGGGAGAGAAGAGAAGTCAAACTGCAGATCTTTCTTGTTCTTTTTTACAGATGAACATGATTCATAGATCTGACCGATCTCCCTCATGATGTGCTCCAAACCAAAGGTTGCGGCTTGAAGTTCCTCAGATATTTTCTCAAGGTCAGTTTGTTCAAACTTGAGTTGTTCAGATTTATCATATTTGTGAGGAACAGAAATATTTTTTGAGGTTAGGAAGATTTCAAGCCATTTCAGAAAATACATCTTATTCTCAGCATGACATTGGATTTGTTTAAAAAACAACTGTATAAAAGTTGTCATGTCAGATTCATGCTGCTGGTGACGAATATTCTTCATTTCGGTTTTCTTTCTACTGATGTCCATTTCTGTCTCATATGCTCGAGGTCGATGTAGTTCTTTGTTCTTCTGACTCCACTGATGCCACAGTTTCCCCTGATGAGGCAGAAATGATTCCTTGATTTCTGTCAGATCTTTCTTCTCCAGTAAACTCATCATCTGCTGTGCTGCTTCTCTTCCTCTCCTGCAGCCTTCATCATCTTCCTCATCTACTCTGATGTCTGAGTGTTTGGACACATCTTCAAGTCTGAAAGTGGAAGATGATTCTGAGAGACAATCATTTATGGTTCTCCTGAGTTCTTCAGATACTTCTGACTGATTTCTGTCTTTCAAACCAATCTTGTATTTTCCTTTTATTGGCTCGGTTACAGCAGAATCATCCTCAGTAAAAAGACAAATAAATGGCTTTCTGTTCCTGTACAGGTTTTGGATTATTGTTGCACTCTTGTCATTGTTTTGCAGTCGTGGTAGAAGAACAACATTGACTGAGGCCATTTCAGTGAGGATCTGCAGCTGTGTCTCATGGTCTCCTGCATCACCGTGTAGATTACAGAACGCAACACAATCAGTGAATTTATCCGTGTTTTTCCCAGAGGGGCAGAACCAGGCGATCTCCACCACTCCATCCATCAGGACTCTGGTTCTGCTGCTGCCTGGGCAGTTCCTGTGGAAGAACGTGTTGTGTTTCTCATTGATCAGACTGTTCATCAGCTGAGACTTGGATGAAGACACAGAGCCAAACCTGAAGAAAAACACCATTGGAGTTTGTGCCTTGTAGACCGGATGGGTTTGACTAATGATCTCATTGTTGGTGTTTCTCATCTTCCAGCTCTTGTTGATTTGTCTGAATGTCCAGAGAGGAAACTCAATCTGTTGTGTGTCTGGATCAGGAACAAGCAGAGGCAAAGCGTACTGACACTGAGACAGTTTAGTGACCATCAGCTGCTTCAGGAAATCATCAGCACAATGAAACACGGCCATCTGAACATCCATGGGGTGAATAGGCTCAGATTGACTGATTCCTTTGTTATAAAAAGACATTGCTTTAAAGATATCACCCATATCTGCATATGAGTCATTGTCTCTTTGTTTTGTGTGATGCTGTTCATTGTTTTTCTCAACATTAATGTATCTTGCTCTGTAGTTCATCATCAGTAGTTTTTGCATGAAAGTCTGAATTAGCTCCTCTTCAGCACAAGATTCAGTGGATTTTAATGAATGTGCTGTTAACTGAAGAAAATCTGCAGTTCTCAGTTTATGATGCCTGCCTTTAAGATGAAGTCTATCTAAGAGATGCTTTGTTTTTCCATCAATTTCTTTTGCGTTGTCTTGTTCCAATCTTGTTTCATCTTCTAAAGCTATTACCTGTGAAAGAAACAGCCATTTATTTGGCACTTAGTAATGAAGGACATTGTTCACTTATGCAAGAATGCAAGTTATGATCTTGTCAATTAATCAATAAATCAGTTTTAATTAAGATAAAAAGTCACATTTTATATACAGGGTTCCCGCGGGGTCTTAAAAAGCCTTAAAAGCATTGAATTTATTAATTTGGAAATAATACCTTAAAAAGTCTTTAAAAAGTCTTGAATTTTGATGTCTGGGTCTTAAAAATTGTGCTGTATGTAACTTTTCCGTATTGTATTTTTCCTCAAAAGTTTCATTTGTCAACCACGATTATTTTGATTAAATAACGTAGTAAAGAGACGTAGTAAAGACAACATCTTCCTTGTTGCTGTGGAGAGTTCGTTGTATGGTTGCTTAGCAACGACAGACGCCACAGGAAAATCAGACCAAATGTTATTAATAATATTAGATAAGCGGATGTGCATTGTAAATGTCAGTAATTCATCTTTTTTGACTCATTCTTTTTATAAAAAAATATTTAAAGGCTGAAATATGTGAGGTTTATCTTTTTATAAAACCATTTTTGTAAAAACTTTATTTGAACTTGTACATATTAGTAGATAAAATGTTGCAAGACACTCCTTTAAAATCTGGCCATCATTTTTAATAGTATTTTGATGTTTATGTAAACAAATCTTGCATATTGATAATTTTATTTGTTATTTGCGGGGTTTCGACAAACTCGGTAAATTGATTTCATAATAATAGTGAAAATAAATGTTCATGCCATTTCATCTCTACTTATGATCAATTAAAATCAGCTATAATTATGTGTTTTTAGAGTATAATATGCAAACTACAATTTTCTAAAATAATCTCTGAGCCTGTTCAATCTCTATTAGGCTATTAATATGCTGCTTCGTAATGTAAATAAATATGAGATGAAATGTATTCTATTAGAGGGCAAGTTTGTTTTAGCCTATTTTAATTTTAGGCCTAAGGTTTTGGGCATTTGGCATGTTGTTGGGTGTGGAAGGTTACTAATGTGATTGCTTTGTCTGTAAATTAAATTAATGCTTTTTCAATTACTGAATTCTTTGAAATAAAAATATTTTTTTCAGAATTCTTTTAATTTTTTATTTTTTTGGTTATGCGCCGTGTAGGTCTTAAATTTCAATCTTTTTGGTCTTAAAATGTCTTAAAAAGGTCTTAAATTTGACTTACTGAAACCTGCAGGAACCCTGTATATATATTGAAAAAATATATTGTGCTATGTTATACCACATCTTGTCAAATTTGAAGGCTATCGAAAACAAATATATCCTATGGCTCAAAGTAAAATTAGGCCACCACCACATCTCTACAACATGTGGAATGTTTTATTTCTCCATTAAATGGTATGAAATTATATTGAATCAATATTAATATTGAAATTTAAAAATATAAAATACAAACAGTATTACTAAAAGATCTTTGGCCATATTGCCAAGCCCCACTGCAAATTGACCTGCTCTGAGACTGAATATCCTGTATAATAAGCACATGCTCAACAAGTTGGCAAAACAGTAATGCACTTCACTTTAATATATGCAGCCAATGCATCCTATGGTCATGTAAACACTGCAGTTCAATTTGGTCAGTACTTCACTTTAAATGCTTAATCCTGTTCTGGATTATTATTTTCAGTCTTAAATTTACAATGCCAGCATGGGATGTGAATTAGGTGTTCCCGGAAACATGTGTACATCACCTGTATGTCCACTTTACAACAGTGACTCATTTTAAATCAGCAACATCACAACTTGTGGATTTATTGTTTAAGTAACTTAATTTTATAAAATGTATGACACAATGTCACCTTTAATTTTGTCAATTTATGATAAAAATTAACATAAGTGTTTAATTGAGAGCTAAATCTAAATCTTTTTAATACTGTATTTGAAGTATCTACAGTATATGAAAACAATTAAAACTTGGATATCTGTGGGCCTAACTGGGTCACTTTCCATACCTTACTTTCAGAACATTATTAGTTATTTTACAGTTTTGCATCCCAAATGTTTGTTCTTCAATGTTTCATTTTGACTTTGTGCACATATTCTGTAGTTATATTTCAGCCAGCACATACCTTGTGTGTATCTTTCTCCATGCTTGTGGTGATTCGCTGCGTGTTCTCTTTCATGATTGTGATTCTATCTATTTAAACAAACGAAAGGGGAAAACTGAAATATTTGGTTCTCTGAAGTGGCAATTCCTCTGCTTGAATCACAACTCACTTTGATACTACCATATTATATTCAAGTGATAATGTGTGCGTATATACAGAAAACAAACTGATTTCTTACCACTTTCTTTTTCGCTCTTTTCGAAGTTTCGCCTTATTTCAGTGTAGCGCTGCTGTTTATTCTCATTAAACAGATGCTCAATCTTGTTCATCAGGTCTCTCATCTCTGATTGGTTGTTCATCATCTTGTTGCAGGTGTGAAATCTTCCTCCACATTTCTCAAGCAGTTGCTCCAGAACAGGGTCTTTTATAGTTTTAGACTTTTCTTGTTTCGTCTCGTAGGTGAAGAGAATGATCACAAACTGAAGAACTTTGTCACCAAACACTCTCTGAAGCCATTCGAGACACTTCTTATCAGCATCTGTTAACTGACCCAGTCTCACAACAAAGATGAAGGCATGGATTTCATTTTCATTCACTAGTTGATCAATGAGATGATCCACACAGTCCATGTTAAGTTCAGTCTCATGTCTGGCAGTCATGTTTATCACAGAGATGTAGTGTTCTGCTATTTCCCTTGGTAAAGGAATGATCCTGGATGTGTCTGTAGTTTTAAAACGGTACTCCTCTTCTCCAAGTAAAATGTTGTCATGTCGAAACTGGATTGATGCAGAGTTTCCAAATAGTGCAACAGTCAAAGGTGACTTCTTATGACCTGAAGTAGTAAAAAAAAAAAACACACACAATAAAATGCACCACAGAAAAAGATCAAGATTAATTTATTTGACTTATTTGTGCACATTCATTATAACCTTCAATTTGCAGGAGATCATTGGACAGGATGTGTGAAGTGTGTGATGTTTTTTAATCAACTTTTGTAATTTACTTCTATTTATCAGGAATCAGTAGATCACAATTACATAAAATATTTCCAGACTTACCTCTTTCTCTGTCTTGTTGCTCTGTGGAATTCTCTGAACCTTCAAATTCATCACAAATCAGATAGTGTCCACTGTTCATTTGTGCAAATTTCTCTAAATTCTCTTTAAGGTCGGCAGAAGGGCTGGTTTTTGTAAGTTTGTAATGTCTGTTTAAACATTTTTTAATAATTTCCTTTATAACGCCATTGACTTCGGCCGGCTCAACACTGTCTGATTCTTGTGTCGTGAGCACCATGGTGTATTCATAAACCTTGTTAGAGAAAGACTTGAGCACCTTCTCTACATGCTCTAGATCTTCTGTTGAACACTGATCATGTTGAAGGACCAGAACGATCACGTGAGGTCCTGGATCAGACAGATACAGGCACTTTCTTACTGTCTCTATGATCTGATTGTCTGAGAGATGTGGCTGGAGAAGGTGAGGAGCGTTGATGACTGTCTTGTGCATTTTCCTTTCTGTCTGCACTTGATCTGAAGGAGCTTTACTGTCAAACTTTTCATTCCCTAATATGAGTTTTCCCACGCGACTGTTTTCTGCCAAGTTCTTCCCCAGTAGAACAATCCTCAAATCACTCTCTGAAACACACACAGTGTTATGAAGAACCAGTACAAGCAATTAAATCTACAAACAGTTCAGAGTTTTATTTAAATACTTACTCATGGGACTCTGGGGTCTTGTGTGAAAAGTCTGAACGACAGCTGCAGGGCAAAAAAAGAAAAACATTACAATTAAGATTTCAACAGACTATTCGGTATACTGTGCTGTATATAAAAGTGCAGAATTTAGTAATGCAAAATGCATTATGTAGTCAAATTACAAAACCAAGTACTTGTAATTAAATTTCATTAATGCATTTATCAAATTACAGGTATGGATTATTTTGATTACATTGCTTTTCAGTCCATAGCAGTAACTTATTTATTGATTATGTCTCTAAATTTTAAAAGAGCCTGAAAAACCATCACAATCACACATGCAATTGGTGGTAATTCAAAATGATTTTCCACCTAAATTCAGATCCAGTGTCTTGAATTTGAGAAGTTCAAGTATGCAGTAAATGTTCATGCCCAAATATCACTGTGCCTTTGTCACATGTAAGACACTTAATTTGCACACACGTGAATGAAATAACACTTTTTTTGTATCTGTACTGTACTGTTTGGGATTGGGATGAGAATATTTAAAATTGTATTATTATTCAGAGACTTCTTAATTTTGAACTCACTGTGTCATTCACATCACATGCATTCATTGAAAGTAAGTCCTTGACTTGTACAGTACAATGTGTAAATCTACTGTAAATAATTTTAAGACTTATTAGTTTGCAGAGGCTCCCTATAGTCGGCAGCAGCCCCAGGTTGAAAATCACGGTCTTAGACCTCATTGACAAGCATAGGGTATTGAATGTCATTTATAAACATAATTACTGTAAAAATGGTATAATTTGTCATGATAATATTACATCTGCACTCAAAAAATGTAGTAGCCGCATTTGTTGGTGTAAAGAAAATTAATAATTTTTGTAGATCAATTTAAAACAAGGGTCTTCAACTGGAGGTCCGCAACGGTACTACAGGTTTGTTTGTATGGTTTAATGTCTGATAAACAAATCATTTTTTGTTAATTTTTTTTTTTAAATGGGTAAAAAAAACATCACAAAGTCAAATGTAAGTATAAGCACCCTTAAAAGAAAGCAAGAGCACCCTCAGTCGATACTATAATAATATCATATTGGCGAAACAGATATGGCAAATGCTCCAGTGCCTGTTTGTGTTTGTGATCTGGTGAATTTCAAATGTTCTTATTTACAACATATTTGTAGTATATTGAACAAATGATGAACAGTCATAGTTCATCAAAACTATAATATACTTTTATGTGACTGTCGAATCATTTACTTGACTTACTGTCAGGGAGATTCAAATCTGAACTACTGCCAACTGCAAAACATAAAGCACACACATATGAAAAAGAAGTAAAAGCAATTTAAATATATAAACTGTTCTTTTTCATTTAAATACTTTTAGGGCATCCATCCCTGCTCTTGCTCCTATCGAGGCATCTTTCCCCGGTCTTTCGAACACCCGCTGCAGAGACAAAATCATTACAACAAATGTAATATCTTGTTTACTGATTGTGGCCCTGTTTCTGTTCTGTTTCCATTTGCCTTAGTTCACTAGTTAGTCTCCTTGGTTGTTAAAACTATTAGGTTTCTATGTTGATTGTATTTGTAATTTTTCTAAATATTGTGTAAAGAAAACAAAAGAATACTCTAATATTATATACAAACAGGGTAATGAAAATACAGGTATTGCCAAGTACCAACAATGAAAGTATCGGTATGCACATCAATTACTATTGTGTGTATTTAGTCAAAAATCTGGCTTATGTTTTGCATGAAAAGGTAACTAAAATCAACATAAGTCAGGGTCTCTTCTCATCAGAGTGATAAACAATATGTGTGACTCAAATAACTAATATTTTTGCACTAGTACTTGTTAGACGATGATCAGGTAACCGTCTTTTAAGGTCAAGTACAAAATACATTCATATAACAGATGCTGGTTTGCAGAATGGCAGGGAAGACCTGTCCGTTTAAAGGGTATATTGAAGGCACGGCTTGAATACATGATTTATCACCTGTTTGTGGTAATGACAGTGAAATTTTGTTTGCTTTTTAATCAATTTTTTATTTATTTATTTTTAAACACTTTAAGTAGGATTTTTTTTTTCATTTACCAAACATTGAAACTACTGTTACTACAAAAACATTAAAGCACAATGAGTACATCTAATTTCCAGCTTAATATTCTGCATAACACTTTTGATCTATTGATTGTGTGATGGAGGAGTTGCATTCTTACATCAAAACAGAATTGTGTATATTGCTACCAATGAAGCAATAACTATATAATTTTCAATTTAGCTGGTAAATTATAATAAAATATACCAAAAATAGCAATAATTTTGTCATAAGTTTAAAAAAGAGGAATAAATGATGACCAGAAATGGACAATTTTCCAAATCTAAATCTTCCAAATTTTTCCAAAAATATTCTGTGGGCCCCTGAAACTCATGCACACAATTTCCTCCTGTCTGATACCCCTGATCAGTTTGGTTATTAAATGCAGTTGTCATTCCCATTAATAACCAAACTGTGTAAATGTGTACTTAGCACTTCAAAACCAGACTGACAACAATATTCTGTTGCTGAATGTGGCCAAGATCACATTAAGAAGACCAAGGTGAATGTTTCATGAAGACTTTGTGCACTCACATCTGCCTTCCCTGTCAGCCATTCTGAAGTCCACTGATGTCGTCAGTGTCTTTATTCAGCGCTGTAGTTCACACCGCCATCTGAGCTTCCTTGGGGGCCGTTTGTCCTGTGGACAATTTAATTAATTTAAATTATTTTCAGCTTTGAAAAATCAGTTGGTTCTAATAAAAATAAGAGAAGTGAGAAAATGAGAAGCACATAAATAGTTGTTTTGTAATACTTGTATATTAGTGTGACTTTGTCTAATTAGGTAATGTTGTTCCAATGCTATGTTTGTCTAAATCTCATAATCATTTGTTAACAAACAAGTGTTCATTACTTAAACGAGCTCATTGTATCTGCATTAAATTATTACATTGTTTAAATCTATGCATTTTTCCAAATATATGCATTTTTCCAAATCTATGCATTTAGCTAACTGTGATTTTGTATATGTAAATTTCTGAAATACTTAGCTTAGACAGTCACCTCTGATAACAGATCACTCTAAATTGTAACATGGACTCGTGCACTTTCTGTAAAGCTGCTTTGAAATGTGTATTGTGATAAGTGCTATACAAATAAAAGTGGATTGAGTTGAATTGAATTGAATTTCATGCTCTGATGAGCGGATACATTCTGGCCTATGCGAATTTTGGATGCAGCAAAGAAGTAAAGACAAGTGACATGTAAAACTGGTTTAAAGGTGGGGCATGTGAAGCAACTGTAGACATGTCAGACATTTGTTCCAACTACAACTGACTTTCACTGAGCGTGAAACCAGTTTACAGACCAGTTTGACATTTCCTTCATACAATTTTCATGTACAACATTTATTGTAAAGAATAACAGAGGTTTAGATGTTAATGTTTTATTGAAAACAATAGTTTAGTGTGAAGTCACCATTAAGGTGATCAGTGTGTGCTTAAGTTGGACTCTTGACACTTTTTAACATTCATTTCTTTCTGGCTGCTGAAACTGAGTTTGTAAAGCACATTTGTTGTGGCAAGAAATAGTCAGCTAATTTAAGGCAGCCAGTTTCTGCAAATTAAATGAGTTAACTTGTGTTTTAATTTAGTGTTTTTTTTGTTTGTTTGTTTTTTTTTTACAGTAAGGGTTAGTTAACCATAACCCTACTAAAATAGTACAGTAAATAACTGTAAAAGCAACAGTGAATTACTGTCAACCTTTTTTTTTTGTAGTATTTTACCATTCATTTACAGGACATTTTTTTTACAGTGTGGAGTAATGATCCTGAAAAGTCAGCTTTGCTTCACATGAATAAATTAACGTAAGAAATATTCAAATAGAAAAAAAAAAGTTATACTAAATTGGTACATTTCGCAACATTTCTGTTTTTACTGTTATTTTAATAAATAAATGCAGCCTTGGTGTGCATAAGAGACTTACAAAAAAAATCTTATATCACAAACACGAAGAGAAGCCCATTGAAGTTGACAAGTTGTAATTACAATAGGATTTTGCAAGCAAGGCAATGTTGAGATTGTCGTCATGTGGCCTCCAGGGGTCCGTTTGTTACATTATTCCCGTTTATTTCCATTATAACACGATTTCTAGTATTTGTACAGGCTTTACATTTTTATTTCCATGTTGTATTTAGCCATTTGTTCATTTTACCTTTGAAGCAGATTTGTTACGTGACACCATTAAAGTTTCTTAAGGGTCAAGAATATTTTTCTAATGGCACAGCAGACAGCATTATTTTTTGCTAAGTTATCTGCATCTCCTGCACTGCATGAAGCCACTCCCATTATAGCTGTTCAAATTAATGCAATGCTTAGACTAACTAAAAACATAAAAAAAAATAAAAAATTAGGTAATTATTCCCTTGTAAATAAATCTCTCAATGAGTCAAACTGTATATATTATGATATACTACACAATATTATAATATTATTTTCCAATTAATTTTTTAAGTTATCTTAAATTGTTATTCTCCCTTGTTCAATAGGGTATTCTTGTAAGAAAGAAGCAGTGGCTGTGAAATACTTTAAGTATCACATCTGCTTACAAAGATGCAATCTAATCCTGTTTACAATAAATAAACTGCAAGTTTGAGTTTATTGACCTATTGCTATGACATCAACGCTGGGATGAGCTTCGAAAAACCAAACAATCCTAAAGTCTGCACATTGAGAAACACATGAATGAAAACAAAAGTTTCAGCTCTCAGGCTCTCAGGTTCTGTGATTAATAAAGTAAAAAACAGGTATTTCATCATCATTTGAATTATTGATGTAATCTAAAACACCAAATCAACATGAGAGGAGAGAGCGCTGTATAAATTCCTTTAACAGCATCAATTTACAGTCAAATATTTTTCATTTGGTGTAGCCTAAGGTGGCTACATCCAAAAACAACTTTCTGGGCATAAAATGTAAAAATTGCAACACCTTGTAGTAATATCCCTTACATTTTTGATATTAAGTATATTTGTTTCGAAATGTTTATGGTTCACAACACTAAAAAGACAGACATATTTCTTTTATAAGTAAAAAACCAAGGTGATAATACCATTAAATATTGTAGTACGTGCATTTATAATTCTTACACTTTGCTATATATTTCCATAAAACAATCAATAAAAAAATGATATATATATATATATATATATATATATATATATATATATATATATATATATATATATATATAAATAAAAAGTAAAGTGATACCTGTGTGTTGAAGTGCTGTTTAATCTCTTTAAAAGGGAGAAGTTTCTGTGTGTGTGTTCACAGGGTTTTCCTGGCTCAAAATGAAGTGGAGGTGGTAAAATCCTGATCATGTACACACAAGCAAGTGTACCACACCTTCAACTGTCAAGATTCTGAGAGGGACCACACAGACACAGAATGATATTCATTAACAACAGAAGACACAGCACAAGATTTGGTGAGGTGGGAACACAGTCCAAACAAAAGGGCAGGGCACACAGCAGGAGAACAGGCTGGTCGGGGATGAGTTAGCTCCAGATGCCAAGGCAACAATGGAGTCAAGGCAGTGGCTCAAGGAACCAGAGGCTTGGCACTGGGAGATGTAAATGCAGAAACACCAGACTGGCTGCTAGGTCAGGAGAGTCAGCGAGCAGGGAGGTAATAGGAAGTAGGGCAGGGCAGGAACAAACATGAGACCCATACACACTAGGGTCGGGTAACGAATTATGTCATACTTTCGAGTACCGATTCACATTAAATCACATTTTCTGTGCCTGAGAACGCATCTGGGCGAGATAGTAAGGTACGTTAGAGAAAGTAAGAGACCATGTGATGTCACCCCTTTAACTTGTTCAAACACAACACACAGGGCAATGGCTACCCCGAAAATGTTATGAAGTGTGGTTACATTTCACAAAACTAGATGTAGACGACGCTATTTGCAATATTTTGAATATTAAATGCATGAATATTTAACGGAATTAACATAGCATACGTTTTCTCTGTCATTCTTTGGTTGCGCTGTAGTATACTGTATGATCACTATCATTCATTCAATTGCTATTAAATAATTTAAGTGACAAGACGCAAAAATCAGAACTTAAATCTGTACTGGCACGTGTCCGTGAATCTCCTCTCTGTGTGACACACACAGGACTCATGCACACAGAATGCCGCTTCAGACAGTCTCATAAGCCCTATTCGCTCAAGATTAGTATTATCCGTAGCCTGGCAAGCCAGACCTACATCAAGATGTTGGGTCTGGCAACTCACCATAGACGCGGCTCATTCCGAGGGGCGGGATAAACGGCTGTCTTTCAAATTCCCTCTGCATGCAATAGGACAGCGCTTCAACCAACCAGAGCGTTTTCCCAACAGCGGAGCTAGTTGATAGATTCAACATTTGCCATATCTGGCCGGCAAAACTACGAACACATCTTCCTTTTTTTAAAGAATGACTTAAGTGCTGTTCTATGCTCTTTTCTCAAAGAAAAACTTAACTCCAAGTCCTCCAGAGTCGCGGACAAAGCCGATTCAAAAGATGTTCGCCAGCAGCAGCCGTCATTCAGTGTTTTCAAGTCGCAGCCAGGTAACCGTCGCAACTCTGTCGTCATATGTTAAGCCCGCCCCGCCTACTCTATAAGCGACGTGATTGGCCTGACCCAATTTAGGTTTTTGCAGCTCGAAAGTCTATGGAGAGTTGCTAGACTGCCCTGGCTGCAAAATACATTTTGCTGCCGCTAGGGTGCGTCTAGATTTCTAGGCTATATTATCCGGGGACCTCGTATGATTTCGAAATTACCCACCCAGATCTGAATTTCGTGTGGCGCATTTGCACGGGATAAGCGAAGCCTGTGATTTTGCTTGGAAAATAGGCTATTGCTTGGAAATGTCTTGTTATTATAGGTCTAGCTGTATGATATACAGTATCATAAACAGAATAATGTTATTTATCACATGCTGCTATGTCATCCATCTCCATCTAATCATTAGGGGTTCAAGCACGAAGTGCTGAAACCCTATTGTAATTGTACTGATTTTTAGGGGTTCAAGCATGAAATGCTGAAACCCTATTGTAATTGTGCTGATTTTTATTATTAGGGGTTCAAGCACGAAGTGCTGAAACCCTATTGTGGTTGTGCTGATTTTTAGGGGTTCAAGCATGAAATGCTGAAACCCTATTGTAATTGTAAGGATTCGTAAAACGCATCGTGCAGGCCAAACCGTAAGGCCTAGAGACGTGAAACCTGGCCAGATGGTAGGCTTCAATTTAGCCTATAAATCCTAAATAAAAACTCAGAACTTCACAAAAATTGGTGAGCATATGTGACATAACATCATAAAGAAGTATGCAAAATTGTATGGAGATCGGACCATAGGTGGCGCTATATAACTGTTAAAAAGCTTAAAAACCATATATTTCCTATGGTATATTGCCTGTATTGGCTGTAAATGGTGTTTTCCATCTATTATGTCAGTGGTTACATGCTTGCTAAATAAAAGTTAATAACTTTTGATGCTTTTGTGCTTAAAGGCCTTAACCCTCTGGGGTCGACAAACGCGCCCCTGCGTTTTGCTGGATTTTCTTCACATTGTAGCACAATAAACTTAAATTACTCCGTCATTTATGGTCATACAGAAAAAAGAAATATAAAAAAAGAATCTGTGATATTTCTACTTTTGTATGTGTCCACTTACAATCAAATCAAAACATTGTGCTTTTGTAAAATAAAGAAAATAAATCACTTTATAAATCAATAAATCGCCCTCAGATCACTTGGATGTGGCTGTGTTACAAGAGGTAAAAACGATATAAATACTGTTCGTTTTCTCACACAAACCGCTCATTTCGTGTCTTAGGCCATCAATGTGTACTTACGATGGGGAATTGTTTAATTTGGACGATGGGGAATTGTTTTAATTTGGATTCTGTGCATGCTCTTTGAGATAGTGACCATAGACCTGCATGATATGACTGACAGACAAGAACGGTTTGACCTAAAAATATCAAAATTGAAACTACTGCAGTAAAAAAGACACCTACATCTTGGATGCCCTTGAGGTAAGCTAAACCATACCAAAATTTAATTTCAAAATGAACTGTCCCTTTCAGGGACAAGAGACCAACTAAAGCAAATACTGATCTCCATCATGGTGACAACAAACTTTATTTTGAACTAAATCTCTGTTAATTCTCAACAAGAACTTTTGTACATGTATGAAAGAAATAATGTTAAACTGGTTTGTAAACTGTTTTCACACTCAGTGTTGCTGGAAGTAAATTGTAGTTCTTGTGTTTCTCTTTTTTCTGTTCTTGTTTCTCTGTCCTTCAGTGATTCTGCTTATCAGGTGTTCATCAGTGTCTCAATTCACTCACTTCTTTTATTCACTCAGTCAAGTGGACTATATTAGTGAACTAATGTAGGGAATAGTGAATGAGGGTATAGGGTGTGATTGTGAAAACAGCCTCTGAGTGTCGACTTTGAGTATTGTTAATTCACAGTATATTCCTGTAGGCTATTTTTGTTTTCTACGGTACATTACTGTTTTAATGGAAAATGGTATGATATTGTCAGAATTTGGCCTTTTTTTACAGCAAGGGCTAACAGTGCAGTAACCACAAAACTTACCATGCTTTAAACCTCAGTAACCTTAGTTTTACTGTGATTGGTGTAGTAAAGGACAGTAATCACAAAACTTACCATGCTTTTACCACAGTATTGATAGTTTTAAAGTGATATTTGTTGTAAATGCATATTAACCACAACACTTACCATGCTTTCAATGCTTTATAATGTAACATCCAATATTTGTAAGGTAAATCAGGACTTTTTCCTTTAAATAATCATATATATTATACATAATGATATTTTCTTTTCTTTTTTTCAGCTGAAAAGACCAAAAGGGCCTTTCGGACTCAGTCAGCCCATTATTGTTTGATGACAAGTAAACGGATGAGACGGAAAGCTGCATTGGCAAATATTCGCAATGGTATGTATGTGTTGGTTTTAACCCTAAATCAAACATTTTATCAAGCATTTGTTAAACCTTTTCTCACAAAACCCATAGCCCAATCAGTACGAACATAGTCTGAAAGTCTTAATAATTCACAAGATTTAACAAGTTGTCAAATTCGTACGATACTCGTACACAATCCTGCAGCTTTTACTCCTAGTGCTGTCTTTGGCTACTGCCTCAATTCCTGTACATATTTATCGCGATATTTGTAAATCAGTTGCGCCCCTTCTTGGAAAGTAGTCGGATGTCCCGCACACTGTCAGAAAGTTTATATTAATTGCATTGTATTTATTACAATTATTACAAATTGGTACCTGTCTGTTCATGTTCCAATGATACATGATGTCTCTCCACACCTCATAACCTACCTCTGTTTGCAAGAGTGGAAAAGCTTATCTGACTTGTCACATGACATCAGATACTCGATTATTTTGTCATAATCAGATCAGTTACACTGCTGATAACTGTCCTGTTTGTATGTAAATCATGTTATTTTTAAACGAGTTCATATGATTATTGCTTGCTATTAAAGACATACTTTTATTCATAGAAATGCCCACATATCAGTGAACTTATTACATGAAAAATGCTTTTAACATTTAATTATGCAACACTCTTTACAGAAAAATATCCTACAGTTACGGATAAACTCACAACTTCATCATCAAGTGCTGTGCTGGGCACATTGGGCAACAAGTGTCCTCCAACGTATTCGATCCGTGGCCAAGTTCTCCACATCTTCCCATGGGACACTGGCATTCTTCAGGTCTTCGTGAAACATCTGTCACCATGTCTTCCTTGGCCTTCCCTGTCTCCTGCATCCTCCTGGTGGTGTCCACTTCATCACTGTGTTTGGGTGTTGTTGTTTGGGCATGCGTAGGATGTGTCCAGCGAGGTGCACCCTTTGCTCTGTCTCAGTTTCTGAAAGTCTTCATGTGGAGTCCCACTCCTCCTCAGGATCTCTTTGATAAATGCAGAACCAATATTGAAAATAGTGATTTATCTTTTTCCATATTGTTAAAGCATTTTGTTTTCTCTTTTCAACTTCATAAACTGTACTTGATTTCTGCCTAATGCCTTTATCAAAAAAGTGATCATCAGGTGTTTTGCTAAAGGACATATTCATTGCATAGTTACAATAAAAGTGACCAATAATCACAAGGATATAGAATGTAAAATGTTGTGCTTACGTTTTTGCCTATTTGTTCTTTAAAGCGAAGAAACAAATGTATTTTCACATAACAAAGTTGAATCTCATCTCTTGGTTTGTAAACATATAACTTCATCATAGCAATTTTTTTAACATTACTGTATGTGTCACTATAATAGATTGCCCCTGTATCTGGATATTTTTAATTAACTGATTTTTATACTGTTGTGCAGTAGTTTTGGCGCTACATTTGTCTTTAAACAGTTTGGCATTAAATATTGGAATATGCTTTCAAAATTGTGTGCATTCATTGTGCTTTTGTTACATTTATTTGAATATAAGTGATATACCTTTGACTATACATACACTGTAAATGTTAGAAGCACTTTAGTAGGCCTACATGTAATTATCTTTAATTAAAATACTGCAAAACTACCCTGCTGTACACTCAAAAAAATAATTATGTCTAAACATAAGATTTATGTATTTGAATTGCATATAGAATTTCCATCCATTTGGATTACATAGTTTTAACATAAACCAATTAACCCTCAGAGAGTCTTCGTTTAGCAGTCACACTCAGTGCCTTCCCGGTCAGAAGTGACCGGACACCTAAAAATGAAACTTCCTCCATCCCAGTAAAAACCAATGCAATTTATTTTTGTTCTATAATATTTATTCTTTTTAATTTAGTATTTTGAGACAATTTGATTGCACTTATTAATATTTATGCATTATTTATAGTCCATGTTTTGCCATTGAAAATAATGATTACATTTTTTTTTTTCAATTTTTTCAATTTTTTATTTTTATACAGTATTTTCGGTTAAAATAGAGACTAGGCTTTCAGAAAATAAATAAAATAAAAATAAAAAAATCAATTTATTAAACATAAAATGAATTAAATCATGTTATTGCATGGATTTACCACTAGATGCCTGTATAGCTCTAAATGGAGATGCTTGTGAATTCTAGTTGTTTTTGGACCAAATTACTTACTTTTAAGATGTGGATTTAATGTATTTTTTTTAGAAATTCTCAAAAAATACTTTTTGCCAAGGTTTATAACATTTTATTAATTATTATTTTAATAATTGTAATAATTATTATATTAATTATATATATATATATATATTAATTATAATTATTAATTATGTTATGTTTTTCACTCTTGATGTTTTAGAGTTTCACCCCTTCATTGCTGAGCACTTTTTTCTGCATCGTGGCTGATTTGTAGAGAATTTTTGTGTTTTTGTAAATTTCCCATTCATTTCCTATGGGTCGGTCATTTTTGACCGAAGACACTGAGTGTGACTATTTTTTTTACGACCACTTAGCATGCTCGGATCATGACCTCAATTTTTTTTTGTATTCACATACCTAATGCCATAAAAGTCACCAAGTATCATAACCTTCCGATGAAGCTGTGATTTTTAAAAATTCAAAACAGAAAAATATTCTGTCAGAAGTGACCGAGGACTCTCTGAGGGTTAATAATCTGAATGTGATTCATATTTTTAAGTCATATATAAATGAAACAGATACGATTTATGTAACTGTATTAATAAACTGAATATGATTCATAATTGTCAGTCATATGTAAATGAAACGGGTAAGATTTATGTAATAGTACACAGAAAAACGCCCATGTTAAATTAACACTGCTAAGTGTTCATATGTGTGCACACTACAGAGTTAAAGTACCACTGAAGCAGTGTTGAAGTTAATGAGATAATTAAGTGGTGATTGAGCATTAATTATGAACACCTGCTGTTAACAAGCAGAATCACTGAAGAACAGAGAAACAAAAGAACTACAACTGACTTCAGACACAGCCTTAGATGAAATCAACTGAAGAGAAAAGAAGACATTAAATCTGTGAAGATCTCAGCAGAGGAGGATTAAACAACTCCACAAACAGCATTACCAGCTTCACTTATTACTAACCAGACTGACTTTATTTCATTTCCGTTTGAATGAAATCAATAGTTGTATTTTAAAGTCACCATGATGGTGGTTAGCATTTGCTTTAGTTGTGCTCTTGACCCTTTAATATAACAGTTTCTCTGGCTGCTATAATTGTGTGTTTATAAAGAACATTTGTTGTAGCAAAAAAGCCAAGAGAAAATGAGATCAGGTGATGTTGGCTTTTTATTGATGATGATGATGATGATGACGACGACGATGAAGATGAAGATGTTATCATGTAATTGCGTGAATCCCTGATCTTATTCAGTGTCTAATGCTTTGATTATATAGGACTTTGTTTTAATATTGTTTTATTCATAATAGAAGTCATTCGATTCTACAGCATGAGCTCAAGTAGTGCTGTTTATCGAATAATATAGTTGGTTTTTAAAAACTATTTAGTGCACAAAAACCTTTAATCTATGGCATTTCTTAGACGCACACAGACATCAAGAAATAGCATATGAATCTCAGCAATGGTGACAATTAAACAGAATATCCAGATAATCAGATCAACTCCAGCTGCATAATTTATTAATGCCACAATGCATGCTGGGAGATAAGGGTGAGTTTTGATTGGTGGTACCCAGCATGCACTGCAGCATGAAGCATTTCATTGATTGTCACCATTGTTGAGAGTCATACACTGATTCTTGATGTCTAAGTAATAAAATAGAGGAAAAAGTTTAATGCACTAATGTTTTTAAAATCCTTTATATTATTTGACAAACAACATGCTCTCCTGCTATAAAATCAGATGGCTTCTATTATTAATATGACAATATTAAAAACACAAGTCCTATATAATTAAAGCATTAGACACCGAATAAGATCAGGGACTCAGACAATTACATGATGACATCGTCATCATCATCAATAAACTGCCAACATCTCCTGATCTCATTTTCTCATGGCTTTTTTGCCACAACAAATGTGCTTTATAAACACACAATTATAGCAACCAGAGAAAATGTTATATTAAAGAGTCAAGGGTCAAGAGCACAACTAAAGCAAACACTAACCACCATCATGGTGACTTTAAAATACAACTATTGATTTCATTAAAACGGAAATGAAATAAAGTCAGTCTGGTTAGTAATAAGTGAAGCTGGTAATGCTGTTTGTGGAGGTGTTTAATCCTCCTCTGCTGAGATCTTCACAGATTTAATGTCTTCTTTTATCTTCAGTTGATTTCATCTAAGACTGTGTCTGAAGTAGGGCTGGGCGATATATCGCACGATATTGTTATGCGCATCTCATCAGTAAAGCCGGTTCCTTGATTAGTAGTAAATCGCCTTCACCTGCTTTCAGATGGAGCGGCATTTAAATGAACACTCAAGAGTGTTAAAGTTAATGAGATAATTAAGTGATTAATTTAGTGGCTTGAGCATTATTGAAGACACCTGATGTTAACAAGCAGAATCACTGAAGGAGAAAATCACAAATTGTAAGCCACCGTTTTGGCGATCAGTGTTTGCTTTAGTTGGGCTCTTGATCCTTATACATTCACTTTAAATTTTGTTTGTCTTTTGTTATTGATTTATAACAGCCAAATGAACAAAGAAAAGTGTGATCTGATAGTGTTGGTTATGTTTTGACATAATCATGCTGTGATATGAAACTTATTGAGATAGTTTGGTTTAGCTTGTTAGCAGCAGCTTTGTGATAGAGGTGGGTGGATCGATCCTAAAATTTCGATACTGACGTGGTATCGAAAAGGATCGATCCTCACATAAAAATATCGATCCAAATGTGTGTTTTTTTTACCAGTAATTTTTATTAGTTTAGCACGCAATTCAGTGCGTAAAATAAGCTTCTAAGTGGAAAAATAAGCGAATGTTAGCGGATAATTGTGTAGGATAGAACTTTTTCTCCTAGTCATCTGGATACAAGACGAAACCAATCAATCACAGAGAGCGTTCGATGCTGGTGCTTCACTGAGCTCACAGGCACGTTTGGGAAACGAAGCCTTGCTTAGATGACAGAGAAACAATCGGGAGTTATTTTGCAATAAACAAAGCAAAAGTGTATATAAAGGTTCAAAATGTTGAGGACAGTAAGATTTTTTTTAATGAAATTAATATTTTTATTCAACAAGGATCGATGCATTAAATTGATCAAAAGTGACAGTTTTTCAAAAGGGTTTTTCACTGTTAAAAATCTACTTCATATAAATGCTGTTCTTTTAACTTGGTTCATCAAATAATTCTGCATCATGGTTTCCACAAAAAAATATGAAACTGTTTTCAACATTGATAATAAGAAATGTTTTCTGAGCTGTAAATCAGCATATTAAAATGAATTATCATCATAACTGGAGTAATGATGCCGAAAATTACGCTTTGATCAATTGAATAAATTACAGTTTAGTATGACATAGAAAACAGATAGCCTATGTTAAATTGTAATATTACAGTTTTTACTGTATTTTTGATCAAATAAATGCAGAAGAGAATTAAAAATCTTACAGACCCCAAACTTTTGAACAGTAGGCTAGTGTACAATAGTACTTTTACTATAATTAGGGTAGTTTTGTAAAAGTCACTGACTAATAATTACAGGCGAGTTGAGAGCACAAATCACAAAATATTTAGTAGTCATGAAAACGTTTTCAGATTTAGCATATTAATGATACATTCACCTCATAAATCATGACACACTGCTCTAGCACAGGAAAGTGCATACAAGTTCAAGTGCATGCTTTTAAAATTAAAAAGTATTGGTATCGATATCGGCGATACTGGCCCTGTATTTACTTGGTACACAGCAAAATCCCCAGTGTTAAATTAACACTCCTCAGTGTTTATATGTGTCCACACTACAGGGTGTTAAAAATTAACACTGAAGCAGTGTTGAAGTAGTGAGTTAATTAAGTTAACACTGAAGCAATGTTGAAGTTAATGCAATAATTAAGTGATTAATTAAGTGATGATTGGCCATTAGTGGTGACACCTGATGATAATAAGCAGACTCACTGAAGGAAAGAGAAACAAGAACTGAAAAGAGAAACACAAGAACTACTGACTTTGAACCATTATTGCACTTATTATTTTACCAGTTTGACTTTATTTCTGTCATACATCTACACACGGTCTTATTTAGATTTAACAGAAGTTTAGATGGTAATGTTTTATGGAATGTTTCGTTTCATGTCACCATTATGGTGACCAGTGGTTGCTTTAGTTGGGCTCTTGACCCTTTACTTTGTAACATTAGTATTTTTCTGGCTGCTCCAACTCTGTGCTTATAGAGCATCTGTGTGGTGGCAAGAGAAACTATGATTTGGGCTTTGTTTCCCGTAAGAATCACAAGTCTAATTTGATCGTACAGACCATATGTTGCAGTTGGCTGCGATCAAGTTAAGTTTAAGATGCTTTTGGAAATTCAGCCCTGGTTATGTTTCAATGATGAAATTACTAGTGACCTGATTTACTGATGGCACCCATCATTATAAACTGATTATCTAATTGTTTTATTATTTTTTCACTACAGTAGTTACTTCCAGCAATGTTTTAATGATCTGACAGTTTTAAAATCACACACTGACATCAAGAATCTACATATGAATCTCAACAATGGTGACAATCAAACAAATGCTTAATGTTGCAGTGCATGATGGGAGCCACCAATCAGAACGCATCAATGGCTGACATCATGCATTGCAGCATGAATAAATTATGCAGCTGAATTGTCCTGTAATTTTCATTGTTCTTTCTGTTGGCTTTTATTTTGCTATTGTTTTGTTCTGACTTTAGTAGCTTGTTTTGTGATGTTCAGAGTTGATCTGTTTGTCACTAGTTTGTTTATTGTCACCATTGTTGAGACTCATGCTGATTCTTGATGTCTGTGCGTTTAAACACAATAACTTCTTTGCTCAAAGTATTTTCAAAATTGTTCATATTGCTGTTGGATCTCAAACTGTAGAATCTCAGAGCTACAATCACCAATACTAAAACGAGACATCAAGCATATAGTCAAAAATTTAGACTGTCACATCAGTGAATCAGGACACTACATGATGATAATGTTTTTATCATCAAAACATATTATGAGCAGGTCATGTTTTCTCTTGCAGTAACAAATGTGCTTTATAAACACAGAGTTGTAGCAACCAGAGAAAAACTAATATTAAAAAATGAAAAGTGTCAAGAGCCCAACTAAAGCAAACACTGACCACCAAAATGGTAACTTGAAAAGAAAAATGGCATAAAACATTACCATCTAAACTTCTGTTGGCTCTCAAGAACTTTTGTCGATGTATGACAGAAATAAAGTCAAACTGGTAATAATAAGTGCAATAATGTGTAATGGCTCGAAGTCAGTAGTTCTTGTGTTTCTCTTTTTTCTGTTATTGTTTTTTCTCTTTCCTTCAGTGAGTCTGCTTATTATCATCAGGTGTCACCACTAATGGCCAATCATCACTTAATTAATCACTTAATTATCTCATTAACTTCAACACTGCTTCAGTGTTAACCTAATTATTTCATTTACTTCAACACTGTTCAGTGTTAATTTTTAACACCCTGTAGTGTGGACACATATAAACACTGAGGAGTGTTAATTTAACACTGGGGATTTTGCTGTGTATCGGATCGATACCAAAATTTGGAGTATCGCCCACCACTACTTTGTGAGTCTACAGCATGTGATTTTCAGTATATTTCTTATAACCCATAATATTTAATGAACATTGCTCTGATCAAAATACTTTCAAATTATTTTTTTTGAAGCACAGACATCAATAATCAGTCTGTGAATCTCAACATCATGCATTGCGGTATGAATAAATTATGATCTGAATTGCCTATGTAATTTACTTTTCATAATTGAATATTCTGCTCGTCACCATTGTTGAGATGCATAGACTGAATTTTGATGTCTGTGTGTGCCTAAAATAAAGATTTTTTATTTTTTTTAAACAACTTTTAAGAAATCTTTTATATTACATATAAAATTCTGGATATTTATGCAGAATCACAGTTATTCTGTGGTCAACAACATAAATTTAAGTCAGAAATAAGCAAATAAGGAGTTCAGTGATCAAGCTCAAATGATGATTGTCATAATATAACCAACACCATCAGATCACTTTATTCTTTGTTTCATACAACAGCCAAACAAAATCTAAAGTACACATAAAAGGGTCAAGAGCCCAACTAAAGCAAATACCCATCACAATAATGGTAACTTACAATTTGAGATTTTCTCCTTCAGTGATTCTGCTTGTTATCATCAGGTGTCTTCAATAATGTTCAATCATCACTAAATTAATCACTTAATTATCTCATTAACTTTAACACTCTTGAGTGTTCATATACACTCCCAGGAGTGTTAATTTAACACTGGAGTTTTTGCTGTGTACAAAGAGCCGTAGTTAACTGACAAGCTGAGCCATATCGCATTAATTATCGCTGGCGATACGTCCGTGATATTAATGCGATATGGCTCAGCTTGTCAGTTAACTACGGCTCTTTGTAGTAGGGCTGGGCGATTTAAATCGCGATATTGTTATGTGCATCTCGTCAGTAAAGCCGGTTCCTTGATTAGTAGTAAATCACCATCACCTGCTTTCAGATGGAGCGGCATTTACTACAAAGAACCGTAGTTAACTGACAAGCTGAGCCATATCGCATTAATATCGCGGACGTATCGCCAGCGATAATTAATGCGATATGGCTCAGCTTGTCAGTTAACTATGGCTCTTTATACACAGCAAAAACTCCAGTGTTAAATGAACACTCCTGGGAGTGTATGAGTCCACACTCAAGAGTGTTGAAGTTAATGAGATAATTTAGTGATGATTGAACATTATTGAAGACACCTGATGTTAACAAGCAGAATCACTGAAGGAGAAAATCACAAATTGTAAGTTACCGTTATGACGATCAATGGTTGCTTTAGTTGGACTCTTGACCCATATATTATTAACTTTAGATTTTGTTTGGCTGTTGTTTCTGAATTATAATCACCAGTTGAACAAAGAAAAAAGTGATCTGATGGTGTTGGTTATGTTATGACAATCATCATTTGAACTTGATCACTGAACTCATTAAAATCCTTCTTTCTGACTTAGATTTATGTTGTTGGTTAGTGAATCTGCATAAATGCCCAGAATTTTTGATATAATATAAAGGATTTCTTAAAAGTTGTTTAAATAAAAAATCTTTCTTTTAGGCACACACAGATGTCAAGATTCAGTCTATGCATCTCAACAATGGTGAGGAGCAGAATATTCAATTAGGAAAAGTAAATTACATAGACAATTCAGATCATAATTTATCATACACTGTAAAATCCGATTAGTTCAGCTTACTCACAAAAAGCATGCAAACCGATTGCACTTAAAAAACTAAGTAACGTGAAATAGGAATAGTATGTAGTACTAACAAGTGCATGTCTAGTAGTGTACACTTACAAGAGAGTTCCAGTAACTTAAAACTAATTTGTATAGTATACTTGATCATTTACTTTAGATGTACTCATTTATGCTAGTTGTGTTAACTCTGATGTTTTCTGCATACAACTTGGAATTACTGAGTTTACTTTACTTTAAAAGCAATCCAGTTTACTTGTTAAAACCATGCAAACCGATTGCACTTAAAATAGCAAGTAAGCTTTACTCCAATAACTTAAGTGCTATCAATCATCTATTATATATCATTGAGAATACTTTCACAATTTTACAAAGATAACATTTACAACTGGACAAATAAATTTAAGGCAATGATACAGTTCAAAGGTAAATTTATTGTATTTATTTTCTAAACAACTGACACAGGGGTGGTCCACACAAGTTTGCATTGGGGTATACAATTTATGTAAATAGTCACTTTAGGTTTTTACATAAAAAAAAAAAAAAAAAAAAAAAAAAAAAAAGGAAACACTTTATAATAAGGTTTATTAGTTAACATTAGGTAGTGTGTTAACTAACATGAACTAACCATGAGAAATACATATAAAAATAAATATATTTGAGACCATACCCTGACTCGGACCCGAACAGATTCTCAACAAACAGCTTTAACAATTCAATACATAACAATGACTCACTTTAATCAATAACACTTCGGAGACCAAACTTGGTATAGAAGTGCAAAAAAAGTGGCTACATTCATTAACGGTGGAATAGTATTTCATCGTTTAAGCCTAAACGATGAAAAAGCAATGTCTCTCAAACACATACATTAGAAATGAATACACTGACAGGTTCTTAAAGGGTTAGTTCACACAAAAATTTTAATTCTGTCAGTAATTACTCACCCTCATGTTGTTCCAACCCCGTAAGACTTTTGTTCGTCTTAGGAACACCAATGAAGATATTTTTGATGAAATCTGAGAGGTTTCTGTCCCTCCATAGACTGCAATGTCATTGCAACTTCCAAGGCCCAGAAAGGTAGTAAAGACATAGTTAAAATAGTCCACGTGACTACAGTACTTCAACCTTAATGTTATGAAGCAACAAGAATACTTTTTGTGTGTAAAACCCCCGCCATTACGACATTATTCAACAATCTCTTCTCTTCCACGTCATTCTCCAACACTGTTGACGTAGTGTAAACGTCCAGCGCTTCTGGGTTCTACGTCAGATTGAGGCTTATTATTGGCTGACGCTGGTCATGTCTGATGCTGGCCAATAATAAGCCTACGTTCTGACATAGAAACCAGCAGCGGGATAGGAGAAGCGTAGGAGAATGATGTGGAAGAGAAGAGATTGTTGAATAATGTCGTTATTTGGGGGGGGGGGGGGGGGATATTGAATATGCTTCAATATTAAGGTTCAATATTAAGGTTGAAGTTCTGTATACATGGACTATTGTAACAATGTTTTTTTTCTGGGCCTTGAAAGTTGCAATGACGTTGCAGTCATTGGGGGGTAGAAAGCTCTCAGATTTCATCAAAAATATATTTTTTTGTGTTTTGAAGATGAACGAAGGTCTTACATGTTTTGAACGACATGAAGGTGAGTAATTACTGACAGAATTTTCATTTTTGGGTGAACTAACCCTTTAACTTGCTCATGAACTAATGGGCTGACAATTTTAAACAAGTGGCTTAGTTAACCTTTTATTTTTCTATCAACTAATCTAATTCCACTGTCATAAACAAATGTAATCTAATGCCAAACATCATCAATCTTGCACATTTGATTACTCAACATGAGATTGTTCAGAGATTGCAGTTTTGGTGAGAGTTTTCGGTCTCAAAGCAAGCAACAATTTCTGAATGAAGTTAAAAGTATTTTTCATGTCTTTTGGGTAATCCAAATTTAAAGCATAAAACAGACCAAAATAGATGCAATTTCAGATTATCCATTACAATACCTTTTGCAACAATGATGGCAGTAGACACTGGGCAAAGGTAGAGTTTATTTAGAGAGGGAAGTTGACAGTCAGCACCCCAACAGATAGTTGTGCCCAGGCTTCATCAACATCACATACCTGAATGAAACCAAACAATAAAAATATTACAACAGAGAAAAGTGAAAAGGCATGATCTATAAATTATAAATAAAAAAATGATTTTCTTCAAAAACCTTAATTTCTTTTTGACTGAAGAAAGAAAGATATGGACATCTTGGATGACATGGGTGTGAGTAAATTATCAGGAAATTTTTATTTGAAAGTGAACTAATCCTTTAAGATTAGTCCACAGTTAAAGAATTTTTTAACAAAACCCCACAACACTTTAGACAACAGCTAGATAGATTGTAAGCAAAACCATGATAAACTCAGAATATTAATACAAAATTAAGGCTGCAGTAAACTCACCCCTGTATTAATTTGCTGCATAAGCTAATCTAATTTCTCTCCAATGCTTCTTGAAGACTTGAAGATTGTGACAAAGCGTGGTGTGTAGCGATCCACAGCACCATAAAAGTTACTCTGCAGATCTGTGGGGACTATCCTGTTAAACTCTGCAAACACCTACAACACAGGCAAAAAAAAGAAAAAAAGAAAGGCATGGGACAGTGTGGAAATCTTTCAATGAACAATTATTTTTGACTTTTCTGATCTTTATAAAAAATATCTTTCAATGCATGCGGTCAGGCCAACAGGACAATTCTAAAGCCAAACCTAAACAGAATGTGGTTTATAATGGTGGAAAAGGGTATGAATAAGTACTTACTTGTCTCTCTGTAAAAAGAGCTGGCCACTGCTCCATCTGCATCCACAACTTCACGTCTTTGCATTGAGAAGGTCTGGTCCATCTTTGATGCAGTGATAAAGTATAGTTGAGTAAAAAAAAAAAAAGTCAGTGTAAAAAAAAAAAAAAATCACTTTTACAGTACTTTCATTACAATCTGAATTTACTCAATTTAAAATAATAATAGTTTAATGCTGTTGTGGAATCACATACTGTCAAAAAGCATCACATACTTCATCTCTGCATAAGCTGCAGATTACATTTAACTGTACAGTAGATGTGCGCCATTTCACCAGATTTGGAACCTTAATAATTAAACCAATGCCAACAGAGGAGAATGCATCAGTGAAAATGGTAAAATAGAAAACCATAATTCTTACATTTGGGACAAATAAATCGCTTTTTTAGGCATTCCAGGAACTGTTATGGTACCTGATAGTTTTATGGCAAAAAAAAAAACAAAAAAGCAAAAAACAAAAACAAAAAAAAAACAGGTCAAACCATATTCTTCAAGCTCTAATTATCTCAATTATTTGGTAACGTTAGACATGAAGGAAATCAGTAGAAATTGGCGACAGACAGTAAAAAAAACAAAAAAAACATTCACACAAAAGTCGCATGCTTGATTACTCACCTTATTTTTATTCCAAAAACGTAGCGAAGCTCCAGATAAAAATGTAGGTAGTCTGTCAAAGTCTTTCCACATCTGCAAAATTGGCGCCGAAAATGAAATACGCACAGAATCTATTGCGCATGCTCTCACAAGTGCCGCTTCTTCTTCTTTGTTTTTTCTGCACATTAGGCATGCTTTAATTCACTGCTGCCTCTCACTGGTTTAGTAACGTCATTGCATCCTTTGTTGTTACTTGCTTATTTCAAGTAAGCGTCACTCAAACGATTGAGTAACTTGTTATTTTCACCCTGCAATTGACTGTAACTCAACAAAACCTAGTAAGAAGTATGTATTTTATATTACTGAGTAAAGTTTACTAAGTATATGTGAGTCAGGAAAGCTATTGGATTTTACAGTGTACCGCAATGCATGATGGGAGCCATTAATGAGTTGTGATTGGTGGCAGCCACTGCAACATGCTTTATTATTGTCACCATTGTTGAGATTCACAGGCTGATTATTGATGTCTGTGTTTTAAATGAATTTATCTGAATGTCTTTTGATCAGAACAATGTTTATTAAATATTTTGAATTATAAGTAAAGTACTGATAATCATAGGCTGAAGAATCACTAAACTGCTGCTAACAAGTTAAATCAAACTATCTCAATAAGTTTCCTTTTTCAGATCACAGCATGATTATGTTAAAGCATAACCAACACTATAAGGTAACATTTTGCTTTGTTCATTTAACTGTTATAAATCAATAACAGCAGACAAACAACAGTAAATATTGAAGTAAACAGATAATGGTCTAGAGCCCAACTAAAGCAAACACCCATCACCACAATGGTAACTTACAATTTGTGATTTTCTTCTTCAGTGATTCTGCTTGTTAACATCAGGTGTCTTCAATAATGCTCAATCATCACTAAATTAATCACTTAATTATCTCCTCAGCCCTAAATGCTGCTTCATCTGAAAGCAGGTGATGGTGATTTACTACTAATCAAGGAACCGGCTTTACTGATAAGATGCGCATAACAATATCGTGCGATATATCGCCCAGCCCTAGTCTGAAGTCAGTTGTAGATCTTGTGTTTCTCTGTTCTTCAGTGATTCTGCTTGTTAACAGCAGGTGTTCATAATTAATGCTCAATCACCACTTAATTATCTCATTAATGTAACGCAAAGAAGAGGGTCAGATTACCCGCTCTCTCTCTATAGATATTTAAAATTACTGAAATTACCAACAAACGGACTCTGTCCTTCTTGAACTGTCTACAAACAACAGATGGCATCTATCAGCTCAAGTAACTCATTGATTGCTGTCTATAGACACCTCTTTTATGAGTTTACACGGGAAGCCACGAGCGCAAGGCGCCACAATGTCTGAGATTACGCAGATCCCCTAGGGGTATTCTCAGTCACTGATTTATACGTCAGGAAACAACAAGACTTTGTCCGGCCAGATGTGCTGGCTAGTGATCTCATCAAACCAAACACACACACACACATATGCAAGAGAGCAAAAGTTCAGCGGCAACATGAACTCTCAGTCCTGGTCACACACACGCACACACACACAGAAACACACATTTATTCTACCACGCGTGATCAAAATCATTTGGTACAATGTTTAAAATGTATTTTCTTGATGTGTGCATGATCCCTTGTCCCAAATAGTATGCCTATATAACTTTATTGGTTTGTAATCAATGTGATGTGACTATAATCGTGTATTTGTGTGTAATTATGTCACAGCAGTGCCATTCATGGTATCGTCTTGTTCCAGATATCCCAACGGTCTCGAATGTTTAACGCAACATATCAGAGGATGCATTGTTTTATTAATACCAGTGATATTAATGTTACGAACGAATCTATCGTTCCAATTTCTAAGAGGAAGGGGGGTATAGATCTCGAAACGTCAGGAGGTGTGCCCGATCCGTTGTTAAAGACGGTTGGCCCACGTCCGTGAGAGGGCGTGAGTTTTGGCCCCTTCAAAATATCATGCTTCCCTTCTCTCACTCTCTTATCTTCTTCTCCTCTCATCGATCCCGCTGATCTCTCCTCTTCTTCCTCCGGTCCCTGGACCTCCTCCTCCTTCTCCACGTGCAGCGCTGCTCCAGCTGAACGGGCCTGGACTTGGCCTCTGGAACACATGACCCGCGTCATGTAAAAGCCTGCCGTCGCTGCAACAAAGACTTTAAACCTCTTCCATCCCGGGAGATGAATATTATTTTCCGGTAACGTTAAATTCAAGTGAGCCTTTACATCGTCTTGCGAAACGACCCAGAAGACGAAGCCAGACGCAAACCAGCCGGACACGCGCACGCGCGCGTCCCCTTTTCCAGCATCGCACTGAAAGAGTACAACAGCTCGCAAGTACTATCTATCAACCTAAAAGTTGATCTCCTGGTCTCTCTCTCTCTTAGGTCTGCGAATTAAGTTACCCTTCTTCCTCTTTCCCTTCTATCTTTCTTTCATTTCATGTTACTTCTGATCACGTATTTTTATTGTTTGGTTATCTGTTTGTTTGTTTGTTTATTGTGTGCATTTTTACGTACGTTTATGTTCGTAGATCATATAATCATAGTTTTGCATTTATTAAAATTCATAAATACTTTTCACTGCCTCTGTGTTTGAAACATCCACTTTTTAAGTCAATGAATCTAAAAAGATCTTAAGCTACAAGCTCGATATTAGACTACATTCAGTAGTTTTAATTAATAAACTCAGAAGGGTTTGATGTCCGTGGCCAGGAGATCAAACTTTCTTGGAGTTTGTAAAGAGATAACCCTTCTTAACTGTGATAATCTCACCTTTATTCGCTGGACGAATAACGATTAGATCAGTTACAGAACCAGTTAATCTCTATAATTGATAAAATAAATGTACATGCGACTTATGAATTATGACCATGAGTCATAATTATTAATATTTCCAAAATTCCCCATATTCTTGAGCTAATTCATATTTACCCCGAGTCGCAAACGCTACATTAACTTCAACACTGCTTCAGTGGTACTTTAACTCTGTAGTGTGCACACATATGAACACTGAGCAGTGTTAATTTAACATGGGTGTTTTTCTGTGTACTATTACATCAATCTTACCCGTTTCATTTACATATGACTGACAAATATGAATCATATTCAGTTTATTAATACAATTACATAAATCGTATCTGTTTCATTTATATATGACTTAAAAATATGAATCACATTCAGATTATTAATTGGTTTATGTTAAAACTATGTAATCCAAATGGATAGAAATTCTATATGCAATTCAAATACATAAATCTTATGTTTAGACATAATTATTTTTTTGAGTGTAGGCCATTGCTTAGAAAAAAGTTTCTCTTTCAATTTTATGCATCAGTTTAATCAAATAAGCTAATTTGTGTCATTGATCATGCACTCTAAAAAGAGATGTGTTAAAAAACAACACACATCATGTGTTGATGGTATTTGACACATGTTGTGTATATTTTAGCACACAATGTGTGTTAAAATGTAACTCTGGATAAAATAGCACTGGGTGGAGGAGAGTTTGTGTTTATGAAAAAATTATAGGTATATTTTATATGGTATCCCATAAAATGCTCTAAAATAAATAAAGCAATACATTCAAATAAATAAATTAAATCTGAATTCATGAAAACTTAAAGATTAACGGGTGTTTTTTTGCAGCCAATCACATCATGCCTCTTTCAGAGGTGGAAAGTCCAGGGTTCAGAAAGTAAAAGTCCTGCCATATGTTTATTCCACCCATGAACTCACACAGCAAAAACTCCAGTGTTAAATTAACTCTCCTGTGAGTTTATTTGGCTCCAGACTCAAGAGTGTTAAAGTTAATGAGATAATTTAGTGATTGATTGAGTGATGATTGACCATTATTGAAGACACCTGATTTTAACAATAGGGCTGGGCGATATATCGCATGACATTGATATGCGCATCTCGTCAGTAAAGCCGGTTCCTTGATTAGTAGTAAAGGAGTGTATATGTATGAGTCCACGTGTTGAAGTTAATGAGATAATTAAGTGATTAATTAAGTGACTATTGAGCATTATTGAAGACACCTGATGTTAACAAGCAGAATCACTGAATGAGAAAATCACAAATTGTAAGTTACCATTGTGGTGATGGGTGTTTGCTTTAGTTGGGCTCTTGACCATTATATGTTTACTTTAATCGTTACTGTTGTTTGTCTGCTATTATTAATGTATAACAGTTAAATGAACAAAGTAAAGTGTGATCTGATAGTGTTGGTTATGTTTTGACATAATCGTGCTGTGATCTGAAAAAGGAAACTTATTGAGATAGTTTGGTTTAACTTGTTAGCAGCAGCTTTGTGATTCTTCAGCCTATGATTATAATATAGTACTTATAATTCAAAATATTTAATGAACATTGTTCTGATCTAAAAACGTTTAGATAAATTAATTTAGAAACACAGACATCAATAATCAGCCTGTGAATCTCAACAATGGTGACAATAATAAAGCATGTTGCAGTGGCTGCCACCAATCACAACTCATTAATGGCTCCCATCATGCATTGCGGTATGAATAAATTATGATCTGAATTGTCTATGTAATTTACTTTTCCTAATTGAATATTCTGCTCATCACCATTGTTGAGATGCAAAGACTGAATCTTGATGTCTGTGTGTGCCTAAACAAATGATTTTTTTTTTTAAAACAACTTTTAAGAAATCCTTTATATTATATAAAAAATTCTGGGCATTTATGCAGATTCACAGTTATGCTGTAACCAACAACATAAATCAAAGTCAGAAAGAAGGATCTTAATGAGTTCAGTGATCAAGTTCAAATGATGAATGTCATAATATTACCAACACCATCAGATAACTTTTTTTTTGTTTAACTGGCAGTTATAACTCAGATACAGCAGCCAAACAAAATCTAAAAGTAATAATATAAGGGGTCAAGAGCCCAACTAAAGCAAACATTGATCGCCATAACGGTGGCTTAAAATTTGAGATTTTCTCCTTCAGTGATTCTGCTTGTTAACATCAGGTGTCTTCAATAATGTTCAATCATTACTAAATTAATCACTTAATTATCTCATTAACTTCAACACGTGGACTCATATACACTCCTTTTTTTTGCTGTGTACAAAGAGCCGTAGTTAACTGACAAGCTGAGCCATATCGCATTAATTATCGCTGGCGATACGTCCGCGATATTAATGCGATATGGCTCAGCTTGTCAGTTAACTACGGCTCTTTGTAGTAAATGCCACTCCATCTGAAAGCAGGTGATGGTGATTTACTACTAATCAAGAAGCCGGCTTTACTGATGAGATGCGCATAACAATATCGTGCGATATATCGCCCAGCCCTAGTTAACAAGCAGAATTACCAAAGAAGAAAATCTCTTTTTTAAGTTACCATTATGGTGATCAGTGTTGGCTTTAGTTGGGCTCTTGACCCTTAAACTAATATCCTTAGGTTTTGTTTGGTTGTTGTATCTGAGTTATAACTCTCAGATGAACAACTGAAAAGCTGATCAGGTGGTGTTGGTTATGTTGTGACATAATCATCATTTGACCTGAATCACAACACTTGTTTAGAGAGTTAGGTTTACCTTGTTGATTACAGCAGCCTGTGATTCTACAATATACTTTTTTCAGCATTTCCAATATAATCAAAAGGATTTCTTAAAAGCTGTTCTGATAAAAACACTTTGAAAGGGTATTTTGTTTGGACACACTGACATCAATAATCAGCCTGTGATTCTCAACAATGGTGACAATAATAAAGCATGTTGCAGTGCATTCTGGGTGCCACCAATCAAAACTCATTCATGGCTCCCATCATGCATTGCAGTATGAATAAATTATTATCTCAATTGTCTTAGTAATATTTTTTTTGTCACCATTGTTGAGATTCATACACCGAATCTTGATGTATGTGTTTCCTGAAAAAAAGATTTTTTTTTTTTTTATATATATCAGAACAACTTTTAAGAAATTATTTGGTTTATATTGTAAAATCTGGATCTTATTTTGTAGAATCACTGTGATGCTGTAATGACCAATATGCATTTAAATCAGAGATTAGGCTCTAAATGAGTTCAGTGATTCAGGTGAAATTATGATTATGTTAAAATATAACCAACACCACCTATTCACCTTTTCGCTTTGTTCATCTGACTATTATAACTCAGATACAGCAGTCAATTAAAACATAAAGTAAAACATGTAAGGGTCAAGAGCCCAACTAAAGCAAATACTGATCTCCATAATGGTGATTCATTTTTTTTATTTTTCTCATTCAGTGATTCTGCTTGTTAACGTCAAGTGTCTTCAATAATGGTTAATCATCACTTAATTAATCACTTAATTAGCTCATTAACATTTTACCACTTTAACACTCTTGAGTCTGGAGCCAAATAAACTCCCAGGAGAGTTAATTTAACACTGTTAAAGTTATTGTTTTTGCTGTGCAGCTGATCTCACTAATCTCGTCCTGAATTAGCAAATCCAGGTGATTGGAACAAAATACTGGGGAGGACTTTTACTTTCTGAACCTGGACTTTCCACCTCTGGCCTCTTTTTCAATGTCTTTTTCAAATGCTGCTTTCACTTGTTATTAATAACCAGATTGACTTTATTTCTGTCAGACTCTACAGAAGTTCTTATTGAGAATTAACAGGTTTTGGTGTTGACGATTCACTGAATGTTTCATTTAAAGTCACCAGAATCGTGATTAGTGTCAGCTTTATTTGGGCTCTTGACCCTTGACTCTTTAACATTAGCTTTCTCTGATTACTGTAAATGTGTATGTATTTTAGCACATTTGAAAGAGCAGAAATAAGCATGAGAAAAGTGTGCTCAGATGATAATATTATCATCATGAATATGTAAGGTTGTTATACTCAGAAGGAGTTTAATATTTGAAAGATAAGTATAATATATTAAAAATAATTTTTAAAAAGATTAACTTAATATTATTATTTATTAATAAACAGTTTGTACAAAACCTTACAGCCTATGGTTTCAAACAGACCTCAAGAATCAGCGTATGAATCTCAACAATGGTGACAAACAAAAAGCTTCATGCCGCAATGCATGCTGGGTGCCACTATAGTACAAATCTCATCCATGACTCCCAGCATGCATTGCGGCATGAAGCTTTTCCTTTGTCACCATTGTTGAGATTCATATGCTGATTCTTGATGTCTGTGTTTGACTAGTTTCTGCTGCAGATTAAAATTTTCAGAAAACATTTTTTTATTTTTTTTATTCTGCACTGCTGGATAGCATGATGTAATGCCACAAGATTGTTATAACTAACAGCACATAAATAAATTAAATGCAAACCATCCATATACTCATAAACTTGATCAGATCAGCACTTGCTGATTACAACATCATCAAGAAACACCTGATCATATTTTCTCTTGTCGTAACAAATGTATTTGATTAAAATACAGTTAAAGCAGCCAGAGAAAAACTAAAAGAAATTACAGGGTCAAGAGCTCAAATAAAGGAGCCATTAATCACGATTCTGGTGACTTCAAATAAAACATACAATGAAACATCAACATCTAAACCTCAGTTAATTCTCAATAAGAGCTTGTCTATGTAGATTCATGATGTCTAAACCATCCAAAGGGTCACATATCTGACACAAGTTGTGTAACTATAACACATTAGTGTGTAAAAGGTTTCAACACACTTCTGTGTAAGAGGAATAACACATTAGTTGTGTTAAAGGTAATACAAAATGTGTAGTCCTTATAAACACAGAGATGTGTTAAGAATCGACACAGGTTGTGTGTTAAATTTGACACAACATGTGTTGTCCCTGAGCACACACACTACATGTGTTTAAATCTACACAACATGTGTTGTCCCTGAGCACACACACTACATGTGTTAAAATCTACACAACATGTGTTGTCCCTGAGCACACACACTACATGTGTTTAAATCTACACAACATGTGTTGTCCCTGAGCACACACACTACATGTGTTAAAATCTACACAACATGTGTTGTCCCTGAGCACACACACTACACGTGTTAAAATCTACACAACATGTGTTGTCCCTGAGCACACACACTACATGTGTTAAAATCTACACAACATGTGTTGTCCCTGAGCACACACACTACATGTGTTAAAATCTACACAACATGTGTTCAAATCTACACAACATGTGTTGTCCCTGAGCACACACACTACATGTGTTAAAATCTACACAACATGTGTTGTCCCTGAGCACACACACTACATGTGTTAAAATCTACACAACATGTGTTGTCCCTGAGCACACACACTACACGTGTTAAAATCTACACAACATGTGTTGTCCCTGAGCACACACACTACACGTGTTAAAATCTACACAACATGTGTTGTCCCTGAGCACACACACTACACGTGTTAAAATCTACACAACATGTGTTGTCCCTGAGCACACACACTACATGTGTTAAAATCTACACAACATGTGTTGTCCCTGAGCACACACACTACATGTGTTAAAATCTACACAACATGTGTTCAAATCTACACAACATGTGTTGTCCCTGAGCACACACACTACATGTGTTAAAATCTACACAACATGTGTTGTCCCTGAGCACACACACTACATGTGTTTAAATCTACACAACATGTGTTGTCCCTGAGCACACACACTACATGTGTTTAAATCTACACAACATGTGTTGTCCCTGAGCACACACACTACATGTGTTAAAATCTACACAACATGTGTTGTCCCTGAGCACACACACTACACGTGTTAAAATCTACACAACATGTGTTGTCCCTGAGCACACACACTACATGTGTTAAAATCTACACAACATGTGTTGTCCCTGAGCACACACACTACATGTGTTAAAATCTACACAACATGTGTTCAAATCTACACAACATGTGTTGTCCCTGAGCACACACACTACATGTGTTAAAATCTACACAACATGTGTTGTCCTTGAGCACACACACTACATGTGTTAAAATCTACACAACATGTGTAATTTTTAACAACTCTTTTTACAGGTTGTGTTGTTTTCAACTCATCATTTTGAGTGCCGACACTCACCATCACTGTGAATGGTATGCAGTGTTTGCTATGTTCTCAAACAAACAGGCCAGTGTAAATACAAGTTATTTATATACAATATTTTGTCAGTTGCTTTATTTTAATTAAATTCAAAGTGCAAACTCTGTTAACTGTTATCTCTTCATGAACTTTTGTCAAAAGCAGCATTATCAGTTAGGGGTTGAAGTGTGAATAACTGAATAATGTCCAGTACAGTGAGTCTGTCCAGTCATTGAGCTTGAAACATTGTGTTGTATTTTGTGTGCACATGCATTCTGTACTCGACTATTGATTAAATGGTTAATATTTTAGCATCTGGCCCTTTCGCTTTATTTTTTAAAATGACACAATTTGTGTGTTAAAATGACTTACACAGTGAATGAGTTAAAATTAACACAAAACTAGTAGTCCTGGAGCTCACCCACACATGTGTCAAAATTTAACAGAGGTTGTGTCATTTTTAACACATTCTTTCTAAGAGTGTGTGAACTCGTTTTTGGATGGTAACCACACAAATGAGTCTTTTGTTTTATGAGGAGTCTTTTGTTTTATTATTAAATATGAGTTTTATAATTTAATTAGAAGGAATACATGTTTAACAGCCTAAATATAAAATATTTAAGGTATCTATCCCTGCAGCGGAACCAGAAGAGATCTGTCATCATTTACCATAAATGGGCATGTAAGTGTGACGCATCTGTTCAGCTGGGTTGTTATTGGCTGTGACTTTATCGCAGAACTTGCTGTGATTGGACAATAGTTTAAACCATATAAAACGGCGCTTCATGTTCCAAAGTATGTTTTGGTGTTATTATTACGTTAGTTATACATTAAGTTAACTATAAAGTGTCTCTATGTTGTGAGAAATTACTCCTTTACCGAGATCCTAACCCTAACCCTAAGCATGTCTGCACATTTCAATGAACTACAGCACAATGTTTCCTGTTACATTGATAGAATGACAGAGATATCTGGGTAATGTAGTTTAAAACGTTTAGTAATGAAACAATAAATGTTAGATAAATAATATCTTTAATGGATATCTACATTTGTTCATTGTGTAAACCTTTATGACATATATGAGGGACAGGCTGAAATTTGATATTTTACTGTGAGCACTTTAAAAATAACCTTTAAGCCAACTTTCCACATATGTCTGAAAACTGTGGCCAACATTATTTGTTAAACATAGCATAAGCAGTTGTCCTGCCGATTTTCTCTTTGATACACTAACCGGACTTTGAGTTACAGCCATTTGAAATGTGCATTTTTTTGCTCTTCTAGGGGGGCCGTTGCTGGGCCCCTGGGGGTGGAAGGGCAGTATAATTTACACAGATCTACACACACTATTCCTATTACACAAGGATAATGCACCATTCAGTAAAACAACAAAAAAACAGTGCCAGCATTTCCTTTTCACCCCCTCTGATTGCTGCTTATATGCCTGACATCAGTAATGTCTATGCTTTCATTTGAAATGCAGTAGTAGATGTACTAGAATGATCAACATGGATCATCTTCAATTATGCTTGAAGTGTTTATAGCAAGATAGCCCACTGCAGCCTCTTGTAATTCACAGTTTCCCTTTATTTCACTGAAAACTGACATACATGCAAGTATGTGCAACTTATGTTGCATTGTTTTCCTAAATATCATTAACCAGATAAAATGCTTTATGTCCTAAGAGAATCATGGTCATTAATTATATGTAGTTGTTTTTAAATTATGAACTAAACTAAAGAAATAAGAAATTAAAATTTCTCAAATAAAAATGTATATTTACTGTACCAAACACCACTTTCAATACACAATATTCACCATACTTTATTAAACAACACGTTATTGGAGGTCAAAGCATAAAGTTTCACTGTAAAACCTGATGAGTTAGTTCAACTCAAACCGTTTGAGGAAACCGATTGCCTTAAATCATTTAAGTTTATTAACTCAAACAATTTAAGCATAAAAAATATTTGATTTGTGTCCAAGTATTTAATAGTTAATAAAGTAATAGTTAAAAGTTAATAGTACTAAGTCCATTCAATTAATATAACTCAAATCTATGAAGTACACTGTAAACCCGAATAAGTTGGCAGAACAATCAATTGCCTCAATTTTTTTAGGTTCTGAAACTCAAAGTACATTAATTCATACAATTTATTTATAACTTTCATTTAATCTCAATGTGAACACTTTTATTAGTATAAACTTAGCTTTTAAAAGCTAATCTGCTAACATACTAATTTGCTAATATATTAACAATATACTATACAGAAGCACTTGCTGTATGAGCGCAACGATTTAAAGGGATTATTGCTCTCAAATCAAGCAGCATGCACCACTTGTCACCATGATGGTAACTATCCTACACTGTAAAAAAAATCGTAAAAAAAGGGTCAAATGACTGGCAGCTACGGATGCCAAACAAAAACCATAAAATTTAAGTAAAATATTCTAATTTAAATAAACTGAAAAACACAGTTATTTTACAGGTATTTTCTGCATTATTATGATCATATACCTTCATTGTAAAAAAATCTTTAAAAAAGGGTCAAATGACTGGCAGCTGCGGCTACCAAACAAAAAACATAAAATTAAAGTAAAATATGCTAATTTAAATAAAGTGTAAAAAACTTTAAAAGAAATTTGATGTCACCATGATTGACATCAGTGTCTGCTTTAGTTGGGCTCATGACCCTTGAGTTTTTAGCTTTAGTTTTCTCTGGTTGTTTTAACTGTGTATTTAATACACATTTGTTATAGCAATAAATGCAGAAGAAAATATCACATGATCTTGGTCAATTAATGGTGATGTTATAAACATCATATGGCAATCTGGCTCACTGATTTGTCAGTCAAATCTCTGAATATATTAGCTTAGATTGCATAATGTGTAGATGGATTTTAGCTTTAAACAAAGTCTGTAAGGCTATAACTTTTCTTATGACTCTTGAAATATTATGGAATCAGTATTATAACAATCTGAAATTTAAAAAAATATATGTTATACAGAAAAATTCTTAAAAAACATCAAGAATCAACATATGAATCTCAACAATGGTGACAACCAACAAAGCCTTTTTGTGACTTTATAGTAGTTCAGAGTTTATCAGATTTTTTTTTCATTGTCACCATTGTTGCGATTCATACGCTGATTCTTGATGTCTGAGTGAGTCTATATGATCCTGTCAAAATATTTTCTGTATAATGACTTAATAAAATCTGAGTATCACAGCACTGCAGGCTCTTTTATCATGCATAATTAACAACTAATATTTAACAACTTAATCAGTTATTACACTTCAGATGGTATCAATGAAGCAGGACACTACATGATGACTATTATCACCTCAAAGTGACCAACATTATCTGATCTGAGTTTCTCTTGGATTTCTGCAATAATAAACATGCATCAGAGACACACAGTTAAAGCAACCAGAGAGAAACTTAAGTTAAACATTACAAGGTCAAGAGCCCAACTAAAACAAACACTGATCTCCATCATGGTGACATCAAACTTTATTCTTTTCAATGAAGCTTCAACTTCCAAACCTCTGTTAATTCTCAATAAGAATGTTAGTATGAAAGAAATAAAGTCTGGATTGTAATAAGTGAAGATGCTGAGATCCTGAGAGATCTGGTAGTGTTTAACAGACAGTAACTGTGTAGTTGTTGATGCAATGACGTATAGTCACAACAAATCATGCATGTAATTAACTGCATGTTTTTTAGTAAAAAAAAACAGACAATAAATGTGAAATATCTGTGTTTCTGTTAAAAAAGATTAATTGAAGATTTCTGTAAAAGTATTTTGCACTTATTTAAATTAGGATATTTTACATTAATTTTACGGTTTTTGTATGGCAGCCATTGCTGACAGTCATTTGACTGTTTTTTTATGGGATTTTTTTTACAGTGAAGGTGTTTGATCATAATAATTCAGCAAATAGCTATAAAATAACAGTGTTTTTCTGTAAAACATTTAAGTTTTTTGCACTTAATTTAAATAAGGATATTTTGCTTTATTTTTACGGTTTTTGTTTGGCAGCCGCAGCTGACAGTCATTGACCCTTTTTTAAGATTTTATTTTTTACAGTGTAAAGCCAACATTAACAGAAATTCTTCTAAATTAGCATAACAAAACATTAATCACTACTAAATCTCACATTTAACATTAATCTTACACACACACACACAAAAATATGTAAAAAATGTAAATGTAATTATATTACACTTAATTTTAGCATTTACTCTCCCTTTCGAGTGCCATCGGCAAAGCATGCTGGGAAATAGACATCCCAGTCGTTTCAGTTAAACTTAAGTTTGTCTAAATTAAATTAAATAATTTCATAAAACTCAAAACAATGAAACAGTTCAGTTTACTTAAAATATATCAGTTCTGTGAACTTGAAAGAAAAAGAAAGTGCTAAATACTCAAACAAGTTAATTGGACTGAACTAATTAGTTGAATTTAAGTTTGTCCTACTTAACCCTCAGGGGACCACAGTGTTTTGGGGGCCTTTGAGATGTTCTGACATGCCTTGACATTTGTGCTTTTTTCAGTTATTTATAAACATGTTAATGGCAAAGGTGTAAATTCACTCTATATAGCACAAACAGGGCTACCATAATATGCGAGCAACGTGTATGTAGATGTTTGTATTTTTAAGAGAATAATGTTTATGCGTGGTTATTGGAAAAAATTAAAATGAAAGTTGCTGAATTAAGACCACAAAACACATATTAAATATGTGTCCACAAGACTTTTGACTAATGGATGTTGTCCCTTTGTATTCTAGCTTCAAAATTATGTGAAAATAGTTTTGCTTTATCGTTCACAAAAAAAAAAATACATTGATTTAAATGGTGTAAAACAGGTTTTGCTTGGAAAGCCAATATGCAAGGGGGAGGAGTAGTTTACACCTTAGATTGCATAATCTCTGCATAATCTCCCCACCCATTCTGCATAATGACTGCCTAATGAGCCATTCATTCAGGTGTGACACTGACTGAGCCACAATGCAACGACAAAAGATGTATTTAGAAGAAGACTTATATTGACCATTTAAGATTTCGCTTACATTTCTCTTGTAAATATGTTTTGCTATTTTATTAAAAATGTTACAATTACAACAATAATTACAATTTCAACAATATTTCAAGTGTACTCTTTCTTTGTAAAAAAAAAAAAAAGAAAAAAGATTATAGGCCTAAATTTTATCATATGTATTCATTAGTTTGAATATAGCCAACATTGGAACATCTAACATCTTAGTCTATGACTTTATTTTTGACAAAAATAGTATTTTTTTTTTTTTTGCAGTTTAATACGTTGCTTATACAAATACATTTTTTTCAACATATTCCAGTGGATTTTTACTCATCTCAGTAGGCTATAGCAAAGCAGTTTATTCTTTCACACACAGACACGCGATTCATATTCAGGCTAAACAGTCTTTACAAATATGTACCCTTCATTCATCTCACAGAAAGGCGAGTCATATTATAGAAATGCGATTCATCTTTTTGCGGTTTGCATAGGCCTACACTAACGTTATTCCATAACGTTATTCCACACGTGAGAAAAGAAAACAGCCTACCTCACTCCTCAGCGCAGCGGGATCTGCTCCTCATATCAGGAGATATTGCTCCTCATCAGCACTGTTCTGAGGAATCGTTTCTCCATAAGGTAGGCTATATTATGCCTCACTCGATCGCGACGCGCTGTGTTTACAGCTGATGGGCGTTTCACACCCCTCAGAATTTGCGTTTGAATAGCACGCGCTCTCCGGGGAGTGGTCACATTACTGTGAATGAACTCCTAATGAGCTCGACAGGAGTCGCTCTCTTTTTATACAGATTACAGAAACTGAGAATATTTGTTTTTTATATAAGTTACTTCTTTTAACAGATGCGATCTCAAGCTTTATGCCCGTGGGTCTGTTTGCCTGTTTGACTAAATTTTCGCGGAGTTATTGATCATTTTCGAACGCGTTTCAAATGGGAGTTCACGGACAGAGGGAAGGCAGAAATCGCATCATGTTAATTTTTCTTTATTTGTCAAAAAGCAAAACACTTTATTTTTATTGTGAGTATACAGAAAAAAAATAGAAACTGAACAGGATCGATTGATGTATTACACGAAAATGAAAGATCAAAATTAACAGAGCATTTGGTGTTTATTTTCATTGCTAAAAAAAAAAAACGAGCAAAACGCGCGGGCGCGTTTGTGGTCCCCTGAGGGTTAAACCAATTAATGATTTTGAGTGTTAGGTTTTACAGTGTGATAAAGTAGCATAAAGACAAATGAGATTCAAGATAAATAAAAATGTGTCTTCAAAAATACATTAACATCATATGAATCCATTCACAGCTGCTGAAGGCATAAAACGAGTGCCAGAGAATCATATTCAGTCACCTACAGAAAACAGATTTGATATTGTGTTGGAATATAATGATTCATTATCACAGCTAAACTGGTTTCCTGCTCTTCCCCGTACATGTCTCTATCATGTTCATGTTCTTCTTCCTCGTCTTAACAGTTTGTTCAGTTGTACCCTACAGTACAACTGATGAACAGAAGATGTGATCACTGATGTGGTGTAGCTTTTTCTCAACCAGAGGAAGTTTTTTTTTTTTGAAAATTTTCAGATGTGCTCGATTATTAACTCTCAACTTCAAAAAGTAGAATGCAAAGGGCCAGAGTTGCCTGTTCCTTATTTAAATTTACAAAGCAGCAGTCAGTACATTATATAATATACACATTGAAGTATTATATATATATATAATATAAATTGAATTTATTTATGATTTAACTTCTATTAACTAATTCAAATCAATATATGGTGTAACGACCCTTTGCGTTTAAAACAGCTTTTGTCAAGGTACACTTGCGCATAGTTTTTCAGGTAGCTTTGCAGGAAGGTTTGCAATGCATGTACTGACACACTACAGCAAAAGATATGAATAACTGACGTAAAACCATTTTTGGGGACATTTTTGGGGTGGGGATATTAACATGCCTAAGACTTTTTCACAGTACTGTATATATATATATATATATAATATATTGCAGCACATAATACAAGCTAAGTACTGAACAAAAACAGTTTTACCCATATCAACAGCAACCTATTTTAAAAGACCTTTAAGAAAGGCATGGTCTCTTATGAGCCTTTGCTAGTGATGCTAGATACTTTCAAGACAACATACTCTTCTGTCAATTGTTTCAAGAGCTTCACTTGGTCAAAAACCAAGTGATAACCTGTACAATGTAAAATTGTCAACATCAAATTATGTACTACATATTACAGCATTGTTTCAATACAAGACATACCAATGGACTCGCACACTTTTCTGTCTCCTTTGGCCACCAGATGTTCCTTCCTCACCCGAAACAAAGGACTTATTCGATTAGCTTGCGTTGATATAAGGACTGGTCTTCCTTCTCTGCTGTAAAACAAGAAAGTCTCGACTTACTCTATGTGCAATTACTATTGTTCTTGAAACATAAATTAAGACAATTATAAATAAGTTAATTTACCATATGATTCAGGAGAGAGAATTTGATGAGTAAATACTGATTGAAATATTCTAGAAACTTTACCTGGGAAGGGCTGATCATGACAAGATTCGCTGCGACTCACTAGTAGCTCTTGTGAGGGTTGGCTCTTAAAAGAGCTGTTGAGTTTCATATTGTAGAGTTTAAAAAAAGGACTAAGTAATCCTGCAAAACAGAAAGGAAGGCCATTTTAATACATTACTTGCAAATAGTCAGTTTCTATATAACTGTAGGATATTTGTCTGTAAAGAGTGTTGCATAATTAAATGTTAAAAGCATTTTTCATGTAATAAGTTCACTGATATGTGGGCATTTCTATGAATAAAAGTATGTCTTTAATAGCAAGCAATAATCATATGAACTCGTTTAAAAATAACATGATTTACATACAAACAGGACAGTTATCAGCAGTGTAACTGATCTGATTATGACAAAATAATCGAGTATCTGATGTCATGTGACAAGTCAGATAAGCTTTTCCACTCTTGCAAACAGAGGTAGGTTATGAGGTGTGGAGAGACATCATGTATCATTGGAACATGAACAGACAGGTACCAATTTGTAATAATTGTAATAAATACAATGCAATTAATATAAACTTTCTGACAGTGTGCGGGACATCCGACTACTTTCCAAGAAGGGGCGCAACTGATTTACAAATATCGCGATAAATATGTACAGGAATTGAGGCAGTAGCCAAAGACAGCACTAGGAGTAAAAGCTGCAGGATTGTGTACGAGTATCGTACGAATTTGACAACTTGTTAAATCTTGTGAATTATTAAGACTTTCAGACTATGTTCGTACTGATTGGGCTATGGGTTTTGTGAGAAAAGGTTTAACAAATGCTTGATAAAATGTTTGATTTAGGGTTAAAACCAACACATACATACCATTGCGAATATTTGCCAATGCAGCTTTCCGTCTCATCCGTTTACTTGTCATCAAACAATAATGGGCTGACTGAGTCCGAAAGGCCCTTTTGGTCTTTTCAGCTGAAAAAAAGAAAAGAAAATATCATTATGTATAATATATATGATTATTTAAAGGAAAAAGTCCTGATTTACCTTACAAATATTGGATGTTACATTATAAAGCATTGAAAGCATGGTAAGTGTTGTGGTTAATATGCATTTACAACAAATATCACTTTAAAACTATCAATACTGTGGTAAAAGCATGGTAAGTTTTGTGATTACTGTCCTTTACTACACCAATCACAGTAAAACTAAGGTTACTGAGGTTTAAAGCATGGTAAGTTTTGTGGTTACTGAGAAACTGTACATGCCGCTGCTTTCATATGGATTACTTAAAAAGAGAATATTTGTTTTTTATATATACATACTTTAAAAATAGAGACTCCAAGCGTTGTATAGACATGTGTTTCAAGTCTGTGTGACAAACATTCGCTGAGTTACAGGTCATTTTCTGTCGCGTTTCAGAATGAGTTTCTCATTGAGAGAGACGGCAGAACGCGCATCATGTTTATTTTCTTTATTTTACGAAAAACACAACATTTTGTTTTTATTATGAGTGTACACAAATAAAAGAAGACATTTAACAGTTTTAAATTATGTACAACACTTGCCTGTATGACAAAAATTAGTTATTTGAGTCAATAAGAACAAAAGTGAGCTGGTATCGCCGGCGATACCGCCGATCCCAGGGGGTTAAGCTGTTATCATTCACATCAACTGACCAAAAACATGAATTATAAATTCTACAAATAAATACTATTTTACAACTGTCCCCATGTTTTTGGTCAGTCCTACATAAAACTCTATATAAAATGTGTGAAATACGCCTTTAAGGGTATCACTCAGAGGAAGTGACATCATTTGACCCAGGTGAAGCTGACATTGACCAAGGCCGAATTCTGTCGTTGAATTGTATGATTTTAAGTAGGGCTGGGCGATTTAAATCGCGATATTGTTATGCGCATCTCGTCAGTAAAGCCGGTTCCTTGATTAGTAGTAAATCACCATCACCTGCTTTCAGATGAAGCGGCATTTAGGGCTGAGGAAATAATTAAGTGATTAATTTAGTGATGATTGAGCATTATTGAAGACACCTGATGTTAACAAGCAGAATCACTGAAGAAGAAAATCACAAATTGTAAGTTACCATTAAGGAGATGGGTGTTTGCTTTAGTTGGGCTCTAGACCATTATATGTTTACTTTAATATTTACTGTTGTTTGTCTGCTGTTATTGATTTATAACAGTTAAATGAACAAAGTAAAATGTTTTCTTATAATGTTGGTTATGTTTTGACATAATCATGCTGTGATCTGAAAAAGGAAACTTATTGAGATAGTTTGGTTTGGTTCTTCAGCATATGATTGTCAGTACTTTACTTATAATTCAAAATGTTTAATAAACAATGTCCTGATCAAAAGACATTCAGATAAATTCATTTAAAACACAGACATCAATAATCAGCCTGTGAATCTCAACAATGGTGACAATAATAAAGCATGTTGCAGTGGCTGCCACCAATCACAACTCATTAATGGCTCCCATCATGCATTGCGGTATGAATAAATTATGATCTGAATTGTCTATGTATTTACTTTTCTCCTTCAGTGATTCTGCTTGTTATCATCAGGTGTCTTCAATAATGTTCAATCATCACTAAATTAATCACTTAATTATCTCATTAACTTAAACACTCTTGAGTGTGGACTCATACACTCCCAGGAGTGTTAAATTAACACTGGAGTTTTTGCTGTGTACAAAGAGCCATAGTTAACTGACAAGCTGAGCCATATCGCATTAATTATCGCTGGCGATACGTCCGCGATATTAATGCGATATGGCTCAGCTTGTCAGTTAACTACGGCTCTTTGTAGTAAATGCTGCTCCATCTGAAAGCAGGTGATGGCGATTTACTACTAATCAAGGAACCGGCTTTACTGATGAGATGCGCATAACAATATCGCCATTTGAATCGGCCAGCCCTAATTTTAAGCTTGTTTTTGTATGTTTTTTTTTTTAGGAAGATGAGCTAAAGGGTCAGGCCCTGTCACAGGCCCTGTAATTAAAATGTTTTAAATCCAAAACATGTCTTAAAAGGCAGAGGTGGGTAATCCAGGGGCCAAAGAGTAAAAGTCCTGCCATATGTTTATTCCACCTATAAACTCAGTCAGCTGATTTCACTAATTAGTTCTCTCTCCTGTCTGAATTAGCAAATCCAGGTGATTGGAACAAAATACTGAGGAGGAATTTTACTTTCTGAAGCTGGACTTTGCACCTCTGCATAGCAATGTCACATGTCAGCCAAGAGCAAAGAAATAAACCAGAACTGGACCTTATCGTAGCCAAAAAAATCTGTGTATATTAAATATGGAGTAATTTCAGCCACAGCCTCAGATGAAATCAACTGAAGAGAAAATAAGACATTAAATCTCTGAAGATCTCAGCAGAGGAGGATTAAACAACTCAACAAACAGCATTAACAGCTTCACTTATTACTATTAAACCAGACTGACTTTATTTCTGTCAGACGTCTACAGAAGTTTTATTGAGAATTAACAGAGGTTTAACTCTAATGTGTTTCATTTGAAGTCACCATAACAGTGATTAGTGTTTCCATTAGTTGGGCTCTTAACTCTTATTGTTTTTTTTGGCTGCTAAGACAGTGTGTTTGTTAAACACATTTGCAGCAGCAAAGAAAGCTAAAGTGAAATAAGATCAGGTTATGATGGTTGTGAAGAGAAAGAAAAAAATCTACCCTCATGTTTCTTCAATTACTTTCAGTTCTCATTTTAAAGGTCTTGTGGCATACAAGACCTTTAAAATGAGAACTGAAAGTAATTGAAGGAACATGAGGGTAGATTTTTTTTCTTTCTCTTCCCTACAATCACATGAATGAACTCATGTGAACCATTGTGTGTGGCAGAAGAAGTGTCTGTCACCAAAAGGTAGACTTTCAAGGAGGGACATGTCAAAGATGAAGTGATTCCAAAAGATGACAAACATGAATCATTAGACAGTAAAGCTGAAAAAAAAAAAAAAAAACAGGATAACAAATTTGAATCAATATCCCAGCTAACAGACTTTTGTTATAAGAACGTTCTCCAAATACTCAGTGTTGGTTCTGGGAACGTGAAAAATGTCCAGTTTTCTTGACGTTAGAGGAACGTGTTTTAAAAGGTATAATGTTCCTCAAACGTTCTTTCAACTTAATTTTGATTTAAAATTCAACATTATAGGAACGTTGATTTCTAACATTCCAAGAACATAAAAATGTCCAGTTTCCTGAATGTTACTAGAATGTTATTTAAATGTTAGTGTGATGATAATAAGAACACAAATTACAACTTTATTCAGACACAGCCTTAGATGAACTGAAGATAAAAGACATTAACTCCCTGAAGATCTGATTAAACAACTCCGACTGTCTTTATTTCTGTCACGTCTACAGACGATCTTATTGAGAATTAACAGAGATTTAGTTGATGTCTTATTGAAAATGTTTAGTTTGAGGTCACCATCATGGAGATCAGTGTTTGCTTTAGTTGGGCTCTTTAGAACATTTCTGCATTGATAAAGTAGATCAACTTGTCTGCTTTAATAACAGATAAAGACTGCAGTTAGACAATTGCAATCACTGTAGTTTGAATTGATTGGTTCACTTTTGGAACTTAAAAGTAATTAGAGTAAAATCTTTTTTTTTTTTAAATCAAATTTTTAAAAAATCTTTTGTAACTGAAGAAATTTGTGTGAGATTGTCCAAAACTTTTTAAAAGTTAAAAAGGACACATTTAGACATCAGTACTCGTCATACAAACCTCAAAAATGGTGACAATAAAAAAATAATTCAGCTGCATAATTTATTCATGCTGGCATGAAGAATGTCACCATTGTTGCGCTTCATATACCGATTGTTGATGTCTGTGAGCGTGTAAAGGACTTATAGCAAGTTTGCAACTCAAAGCAACAGAATAACTAATTCAGTGTTTTATATTTAAGCTCACAGAAATCAACATTCAGCAGCTGAAAAAATGTTGCAAAATCAATAGTCTTTCAATTTGTTGAGTCACCTAGTACAGAAAAAGCAGTCATTTAACCGTTATTACAACAGACATGTTGATCTGCTTTATCAATGCAGAAAAGTTCTTCATGAACACCTGCAATTGCTGATAAAGCAGAAAGTTAAGGGTCAAGAGGCCAACTAAAGCAAACACTGATCTCCATGGTGGTAACCTCAAACGAAACATTTTCAATAAGACATCAACATCTAAACCTCTGTTAATTCTCAATAAGAACTTCTGTAGACGTGTGACAGAAATAAAGTCAGTCTGGTTAGTAATGGTAATGCTGTTTGTGAGGTTGTTTAATCAGATCTTCAGAGAGTTCATGTATTTTATCTTCAGATCATCTAAGGCTGTGTCTGAATAAAGTTGTAGTTTGTGTTCTTATTACTCTTTCGAAAGATGATTGAAAGAATGTTTCAGGAACATCACACTAACCTTTAAATAACATTCTAGTAACATTAAATAAACTGGATATTTTTATGTTCTTGGAATGTTAGAAATCAAAGTTCCTATAATGTTGAATTTTAAATCAAAATTAAGTTGAAAGAACGTTTGAGGAACATTATACCTTTTAAAACACGTTCATCTAACGTCAAGAAAACCGGACATTTTTCACGTTCCCAGAACCAACACTGAATATTTGGAGAACGTTCTTATAACAAAAGTCTGTTAGCTGGGAAATTAATTGTGAAGTAAAATACACTTATAAATCATAGCATATTTGTTTGTGTATTCAAGTGTTTTAGTACAAAGCGTGTTCTGTCTTGAGACTTTGAGCTTAAACAGATCTAAACATGATGATTAGGCAAGGCAAGTTTATTTATATAGCACATTTCATACACAATGGCAATTCAAAGTGCTTTACATAGAAGAAATTAAAATAATAAAAAGAAATAAGAATAATTAAAACAGTTTAGAGAAATAAAATACAGTACAGCGGCACAGTGCTCATTCAGTAAATGCATAGCTTAACAGAAGTGTTTTGAGTCTGGATTTGAATGTGACCTCTGTAGGAGCACATCTGGGCTGCGTTCAGCCCCGACAAAACGTTGCACAACGTTTTTTAAACAGAAACAGTGATGCGTTGAACACACTGTTCTGATGACGCAAGAGTTGCAACTATGGCAGCTGAGAAGGCCATTCTTTGTGAAGAGTCTGATGAAGTTGGTACACAGCAAAATCCCCAGTGTTAAATTAACACTCCTCAGTGTTTATATGTGTCCACACTACAGGGTGTTAAAAATTAACACTGAAGTAGTGTTGAAGTTAATGAGTTAATTAAGTTAACACTGAAGCAGTGGTGAAGTTAATGCAATAATTAAGTTAACACTGAAGCAGTGTTGAAGTTAATGCAATAATTAAGTGATTAATTAAGTGATGATTGGCTATTAGTGGTGACACCTGATGATAACAAGCAGACTCACTGAAGGAAAGAGAAACAATAACAGAAAAAAGAGAAACACAATAACTACAACTGACTTCGAGTCATTACACATTGTTGCACTTATTATTACCAGTTTGACTTTATTTCTGTCATACATCGACAAAAGTTCTTGAGAGTCAACAGAAGTTTAGACGGTAATATTTTATGGGATTTTTCTTTTCAAGTTACCATTTTGGTGGTCAGTGTTTGCTTTAGCTGGACTCTTGACACTTTTCATTTTTTAATATTAGTTTTTCTCTGGTTGCTACAACTCTGTGTTTATAAAGCACATTTGTTACTGCAAGAGAAAACATGACCTGCTCACAGTTTGTTTTGATGATAATGACATTATCATCATGTAGTGTCCTGATTCACTGATGTGAGAGTCTAAATTTTTGACTATATTCTTGATGTCTTTTTTAGTATTGGTGATTGTAGCTCTGAGATTCTACAGTTTGAGATCCAACAGCAATATCAAACATTTTGAAAATACTTTGAGCAAAGAAGTTATTGTGTTTAAACACACAGACATCAAGAATCAGCATATGAGTCTCAACAATGGTGACAATAAACAAACTAGTGACAAACAGATCAACTCTGAACATCACAAAACAAGCTTCTAAAGTCAGAACAAAACAATAGCAAAATAAAAGCCAACAGAAAAAACAATGAAAATTACAGGACAATTCAGCTGCATAATTTATTCATGCTGCAATGCATGATGTCAGCCATTGATGCGTTCTGATTGGTGGTTCCCATCATGCACTGCAACATTAAGCATTTGTTTGATTGTCACCATTGTTGAGATTCATATGTAGATTCTTGATGTCAGTGTGTGATTTTAAATCATTCAGATCTTTAAAACATTGCTGGAAGTAACTAGTGTAGAGAAAAATTAATAAAACAATTAGATAGCCAGTTTATAATGCTGGGTAACATTATTGAATCAGGTCACTAGTAATTTCACCATTGAAACATAAGCAGGGCTGAATTTCCAAAAGCATCTTAAGCCTAACTTGATCGCAGACCAACTGCAACAAAAGGTCTATACGATCAAATTAGGCTTGCAATGTTTTCAGGAAACACAGCCCAAATCATAGTTTCTCTTGCCACAACACATATGCTCTATAAGCACAGAGTTGTAGCAGCCAGAGAAAAACTAATGTTAAAAAGTAAAGGGTCAAGAGCCCAACTAAAGCAAACACTGACCACCATAATGGTGACATGAAACGAAACATTCCATAAAACATTACTATCTAAACTTCTGTTAAATCTAAATAAGACCGTGTGTAGGTGTATGACAGAAATAAAGTCAAACTGGTAAAATAATAAGTGCAATAATGGTTCAAAGTCAGTAGTTATTGTGTTTCTCTTTTTTCTGTTCTTGTTTCTCTTTCCTTCAGTGAGTCTGCTTGTTATCATCAGGTGTCACCACTAATGGCCAATCATCACTTAATTAATCACTTAATTATCTCATTAACTTCACCACTGCTTCAGTGTTAACTTAATTAACTCATTAACTTCAACACTGCTTCAGTGTTAATTTTTAACACCCTGTAGTGTGGACACATATAAACACTGAGGAGTGTTGATTTAACACTGGGGATTTTGCTGTGTATAAATATGTGTTTAATACTACAAAATATTCCCGATGTTACAGTTACTGCACTTGCCGCCCAGACCAAAAGAGAACATCCCAATCGAGTGAAGGGATGGCTGAAACTGAAATGGAAGCACACATCTTACCTAATTCAGACTAAAACACATCTATTTAGCCTCACATACTGACTTTATTTGTAGTTCATACTGTTTTAATACCCTGTATTTTCTTTCTCATTTTTAGGAAAAGCACTTAATTACCATTGTTTATTTCTATACCAAATGTCATACACTTGCAATGAAGCTAAAAATATAAACAACTACATCATTATGTTGATATCCTATATTTTTACAATAAAACTTACGACAAACATGTCTTCTAATATCCTCAGTTGTAGCATATACCGAGCTGCATCGAACATATTTGTAAATTACTTTTCTTGAACCCATTGTGTGAGTTCACTTTAATACCACGTGCTTTATATACATGTTGCTGCTGATTGGACTGCAGTTCTGACACACCCACCAAACAAGAGAAAACATATCTTAAACCCCGTTGCACACCGGTGCACGCCGTTTCCAGGAAACATGACGTTCAACCCGGAAACCGTAGCAAAACGTTGCGCACCGTTTTGAACTTGAACGTGCCCCTGATCTCTTCTGGAAGCTGGTTCCAGCTGCGGCTGGCATAATAGCTAAAAGCAGACTCGCTATGCTTAGAATGAACCCTTGGTATTTCTAGCTGATATGATCCTAATGATCTGAGTGATCTGTTGGGTTTATTTTCAGTGAGCATATCTGCAATGTATTAGGGCTGGGCGATATATCGCACGATATTGTTATGTGCATCTCATCAGTAAAGCCGGTTCCTTGATTATTAGTAAATCGCCATCACCTGCTTTCAGATGGAGCGGCATTTACTACAAAGAGCCGTAGTTAACTGACAAGCTGAGCCATATCGCATTAATATCGCGGACGTATCGCCAGCGATAATTAATGCGATATGGCTCAGCTTGTCAGTTAACTACGGCTCTTTGTAGGGCTGGGCGATTTAAATCGCGATATTGTTATGCGCATCTCGTCAGTAAAGCCGGTTCCTTGATTAGTAGTAAATCACCATCACCTGCTTTCAGATGGAGCGGCATTAAGGGCTGATGAGATAATTAAGTGATTCATTTAGTGATGATTGAGCATTATTGAAGACACCTGATGTTAACAAGCAGAATCACTGAAGAAGAAAATCACAAATTGTAAGTTACCATTAAGGTGATGGGTGTTTGCTTTAGTTGGGCTCTAGATCATTATATGTTTACTTTAATATTTACTGTTGTTTGTCTGCTGTTATTGATTTATAACAGTTAAATGAACAAAGTAAAATGTTATCTTATAGTGTTGGTTATGTTTTGACATAATCATACTGTGATCTGAAAAGTGAAACATATTAAGATAGTTTGGTTTAACTTGTTAGCAGCAGTTTAGTGATTCTTCAGCCTATGATTATCAGTACTTTACTTATAATTCAAAATATCTAATAAACATTGCTCTGATCAAAAAGACGTTCAGACATCAATAATCAGCCTGTGAATATCATCAATGGTGGTGACAATAATAAAGCATGTTGCAGTGGCTGCCACCAATCACAACTCATTAATGGCTCCCATCATGCATTGCGGTATGAATAAATTATGATCTGAATTGTCTATGTAATTTACTTTTCCTCATTGAATATTCTGCTCCTCACCATTGTTGAGATGCATAGACTGAATCTTGACATCTGTGTGTGCCTAAAAGAATGATTTTTTTTTTAAACAAGTTTTAAGAAATCCTTCATATTATATCAAAAATTCTGGCCATTTATTCAGATTCACAGTTATGAACATAAATCGAAGTCAGAAAGAAGGATCTTAATGAGTTCAGTGATCAAGTTCAAATGATGATTGTCATAATATAACCAACACAGATCACTTTTTATTCTTTGTTCAACTGGCAGTTTTAACTCAGATACAACCGCCAAACAAAATCTAAAGTACACATGAAAGGGTCAGAGCCCAACTAAAGCAAACACCCATCACAATAATGGTAACTTACAATTTGCGATTTTCTCCTTCAGCGATTCTACTTGTTAACATCAGGTGTCTTCAATAATGCTCAATCATCACTAAATTAATCACTTAATTATCTCATTAACTTAAACACTCTTGAGTGTGGACTCATACACTCCCAGGAGTGTTAATTTAACACTGGAGGTTTTGCTGTATACAAAGAGCCGTAGTTAACTGACAAGCTGAGCCATATCGCATTAAATATCGCTGGCGATACGTCCGCGATTTTAATGCGATATGGCTCAGCTTGTCAGTTAACTACGGCTCTTTGTAGTAAATGCCGCTTCATCTGAAAGCAGGTGATGGCGATTTACTACTAATCAAGGAACCGGCTTTACTGACGAGATGCGCATAACAATATCGCGATTTAAATCGCCCAGCCCTAGCTCTTTGTACACAGCAAAAAGTCCCGTGTTAAATTAACACTCCTGGGAGTGTATATGAACACTCAAGAGTGTTGAAGTTAATGAGATAATTAAGTGATTAATTTAGTGATGATTGATCATTATTGAAGACACCTGATGTTAACAAGCAGAATCACTGAAGGAGAAAATCTCAAATTGTAAGCCACCGTTATGGCGATCAGTGTTTGCTTTAGTTGGGCTCTTGACCCTTATATTATTAACTTTAGATTTTGTTTGGCTACTGTATCTGAGTTATAACTGCCAGATGAACAAAGATAAAAAGTGATCTGATGGTGTTGGTAATATCATGACAATCATCATTTGAACTTTTATGTTTTTGATTTATGTTGTTGTATACAGCATAACTGTGATTCTGCATAAATATCCAGAATTTTAGATATAATATAAAGGATTTCTTAAAAGTTGTTTAAAAAAAAAAAAACTTTCTTTTAGGCACACACAGAAGTCAAGATTCAGTCAATGCATCTCAACAATGGTGACGAGCAGAATATTCAATTAGAAAAAGTAAATTACATAGACAATTCAGATAATAATTTATTCATACCGCAATGCATGATGGGAGCCATAAATGAGTTGTGATTGGTGGCAGCCACTGCAACATGCTTTATTATTGTCACCATTGTTGAGATTCACAGGCTGATTATTGATGTCTGTGTTTCTAAATAAATTCACTTGAAAGTGTTTTGATCTGAACAATGTTTATTAAATATTTTGGATTATGTGAAAAATACTGATAATCATATGCTGTAGAATCACAGAGCTGCTGCTAACAAGTTAAACCAAACTATCTCAATAAGTTTCATTTTTCAGATCACAGTATGATTATGTCAAAACATAACCAACACTATCAGATCACACTTTTCTTTGTTCATTTGATTGTTATACATCAATAACAGCAGACAAACAAAATTTAAAGTAAGTATATAAGGGTCAAGAGCCCAACTAAAGCAAACACCCATCACCATAACGGTAGCTTACAATTTGTGATTTTCTCCTTCAGTGTTTCTGCTTGTTAACATCAGGTGTCTTCAATAATGCTCAATCATCACTCAATTAATCACTTAATTATCTCATTAACTTTAACACTCTTGAGTGTTAATTTAACACTGGAGTTTTTGCTGTGTAGTAAATGCCGCTCCATCTGAAAGCAGGTGAAGGTGATTTACTACTAATCAAGGAACCGGCTTTACTGACGAGATGCGCATAACAATCTCACGATATATATCGCCCAGCCCTATCATATACACTCCCGGGAGTGTTAATTTAACACTGGAGTTTTTGCTGTGTACAAAGAGCCGTAGTTAACTGACAAGCTGAGCCATATCGCATTAATTCTCGCTGGCGATACGTCCGGCTCTTTGTAGTAAATGCGCTCCATCTGAAAGCAGGTGATGGCGATTTACTATTAATCAAGGAACTGGCTTTACTGATGAGATGTGCATAACAATATTGTGCGATATATCGCCCAGCCCTACTCTTGAGTGTGGACTCATATACACTCCCAGCCCCAGGAGTGTTAATTTAACACCGCTCCATCTGAAAGCAGGTGATGGCAATTTACTACTAATCAAGGAACCGGCTTTACTGATGAGATGCGCCTAACAATATCGTGCGATATATCGCCCAGCCCTACAATGTATTGAGGTCCTAGATTAGTGCGTTGTGTAGTGCTGAGAGACATTCTTGAGGACTTTCCACCCGCATTATTAAGTGTAATGTTTCATTAACATTGTAAGTTTCTTTTAAAGATCTTTGTTTCCAGTAAGACAACACACAAAAAAAAAATGCTGTAAAATGTACAGCAACTCACCGGAAATTTTGGTTGCCAGTAAGACTTACAAGAGTACTGTAATATTACACAGCACACCTGTAAAAGCAGCAAAACAAAAGCAGCTGTGTACAGTTGTACAATGTACAGTTCTTTACTGTAATCTTTACAGTATGTTATTGTTATTCACTGAATTAAAACCTGAGATTTGAGAAAATCGATTGGTCAATTGCCATTAAATATTTAAACATGGCGGCGCGGTAGTACGCAGAGGCCACTTCGGTCCACTATTTGGTGCATGTTAAGTTTATGTTTTTTTTTTCTTTTTTTTCACAGATGCACATCGGAAGTACTTGTGTTCATGTCTATTATCGCCAAATCCTGTTGAACATTGGAGAACAAAGCTCAGGAGAAATAAACGACGAACTGCGAGACGAGCTACGAGACCTCAGGTTACTACGCGTGCTATAGGCCCGGGGACCGCGGTATTGCTTGAAGCTGCTGGCTGGAATAGAGGGTGCCGGAAAATGTGTGCGAGGCTGCGGAAGCGGGGTAAGCGGGCCGGCTTCCGTACTACACAGCAAAATCCCCAGTGTTAAATTAACACTCCTCAGTGTTTATATGTGTCCACACTACAGGGTGTTAAAAATTAACACTGAACAGTGTTGAAGTAAATGAAATAATTAGGTTAACACTGAAGCAGTGTTGAAGTTAATGAGATAATTAAGTGATTAATTAAGTGATGATTGGCCATTAGTGGTGACACCTGATGATAATAAGCAGACTCACTGAAGGAAAGAGAAAAAACAATAACAGAAAAAAGAGAAACACAAGAACTACTGACTTTGAGCCATTACACATTATTGCACTTATTATTACCAGTTTGACTTTATTTCTGTCATACATCGACAAAAGTTCTTGAGAGTCAACAGAAGTTTAGACGGTAATGTTTTATGGCATTTTTCTTTTCAAGTTACCATTTTGGTGGTCAGTGTTTGCTTTAGTTGGGCTCTTGACACTTTTCATTTTTTAATATTAGTTTTTCTCTGGTTGCTACAACTCTGTGTTTATAAAGCACATTTGTTACTGCAAGAGAAAACATGACCTGCTCATAATATGTTTTGATGATAAAAACATTATCATCATGTAGTGTCCTGATTCACTGATGTGACAGTCTAAATTTTTGACTATATGCTTGATGTCTCATTTTAGTATTGGTGATTGTAGCTCTGAGATTCTACAGTTTGAGATCCAACAGCAATATGAACAATTTTGAAAATACTTTGAGCAAAGAAGTTATTGTGTTTAAACGCACAGACATCAAGAATCAGCATATGAGTCTCAACAATGGTGACAATAAACAAACTAGTGACAAACAGATCAACTCTGAACATCACAAAACAAGCTACTAAAGTCAGAACAAAACAATAGCAAAATAAAAGCCAACAGAAAGAACAATGAAAATTACAGGACAATTCAGCTGCATAATTTATTCATGCTGCAATGCATGATGTCAGCCATTGATGCGTTCTGATTGGTGGCTCCCATCATGCACTGCAACATTAAGCATTTGTTTGATTGTCACCATTGTTGAGATTCATATGTAGATTCTTGATGTCAGTGTGTGATTTTAAAACTGCCAGATCATTAAAACATTGCTGGAAGTAACTACTGTAGTGAAAAAATAATAAAACAATTAGATAATCAGTTTATAATGATGGGTGCCATCAGTAAATCAGGTCACTAGTAATTTCATCATTGAAACATAACCAGGGCTGAATTTCCAAAAGCATCTTAAACTTAACTTGATCGCAGCCAACTGCAACATATGGTCTGTACGATCAAATTAGACTTGTGATTCTTACGGGAAACACAGCCCAAATCATAGTTTCTCTTGCCACCACACAGATGCTCTATAAGCACAGAGTTGGAGCAGCCAGAAAAATACTAATGTTACAAAGTAAAGGGTCAAGAGCCCAACTAAAGCAACCACTGGTCACCATAATGGTGACATGAAACGAAACATTCCATAAAACATTACCATCTAAACTTCTGTTAAATCTAAATAAGACCGTGTGTAGATGTATGACAGAAATAAAGTCAAACTGGTAAAATAATAAGTGCAATAATGGTTCAAAGTCAGTAGTTCTTGTGTTTCTCTTTTCAGTTCTTGTTTCTCTTTCCTTCAGTGAGTCTGCTTGTTATCATCAGGTGTCACCACTGATGGCCAATCATCACTTAATTAATCACTTAATTATTGCATTAACTTCAACACTGCTTCAGTGTTAACTTAATTAACTCACTACTTCAACACTGCTTCAGTGTTAATTTTTAACACCCTGTAGTGTGGACACATATAAACACTGAGGAGTGTTAATTTAACACTGGGGATTTTGCTGTGTAAAAGCTAATCCAAGCCGTCCAGCTCTACCATCAATTCTCCTCTCCAATGTTCGCTCTCTCGACAATAAAATGGATTTACTCCAACTACAGCTAACTTCCCAGCGTGAAATCAGGGACTGACTGAAACTTGGCTCAACGACGGCATTCCAGATGCAGCCATCCAGCTAGCCGGGCTAACTGCACATCACGCTGACAGGATAGCTGCACTGTCACAGATTTGTGGTAGCATCAGCCTCCTTAATTTACTAAAATAATGATTTCAGAATACTTCAGAATAAATCAAGATGTAACATTTATTTTGCCAGGCAAGGTTAAGCATCAATTAAAAGGATTAAACAGAATACATAATACATAACTGATCAGCATAAAATACAAACATAATTCAAAATGCAGTATCAAAAATAGTTTAAAAGAGTCAGCATACCTGGCAATAGAGACACACAGCAACAGTGTGGGAAGTTCTGTTTACAGATGCTTCCTTGAGTGGTTTGCCAATTCCCTTTAAATACCGAAGTGAAACAAAAGAACAATAAACATCTAGCACCCAAATATTTATTCAGCTTTTGCTGGACCCTTTCTCGTGCCCCAAGTGGTCACACCTGAGTTTGGGGTATAAACACAAATGGTTATCTATTATCTTTATTGGGGCATCTTCAGAAGAACAGGCATTGTTTTCTTTTTTCTGACTGTTCTGCTGCTACGGGAGTGAAACTTCTTACCATTCGCACCAGAAGTATTTATTTTGACCTCTCAAGCTTCATTAATAACTCCTTTCCAAAGGGGCGTCACCAACGGACGTCGCTCAAATGCCTCTGGGCGCAATTGGATAGACCTAAAACCAATCAGAGCGATCGTCATTGTGTAAAGCCATAATGCTGCGTCCCAATTCTAAGAAAAGGTATTTACTTTTGAATGTGTAGCAAAAAAGTAGGCAAGCTTTGGGACATACTACTTCGTCATCTTTATCGGACGGATCTGTTGCGTACATCCTGTCATGTAAACTGCCCTGTCAATCATCTTGTCACAGTTAAAATCCTCTATTAAATCTAATTTTATTTCCTACCGTTTCGGAGAGAAATGTAGTAGCACGTTCATCTGCCAGTGGGTCTTTCATGGAGACTGTCCTCATGTGTTTGCAATTTGAATATAATAATGCATTTAAAAGTTAATGCGCTTCACCAACAGACGTCGCTCAAATTCCTCTGGGCGCAATTGGATAGACCTAAAACCAATCAGAGCGATCGTCATCGTGTAAAGCCCACCCCAACGTTTCTGATTGGTGCCGCGATTTCGACGGATTAGAAATGGGCTTGAATGAGCTCTTTGCCAGACTACTTGCAGAGCAAATCTAAATTTGCCGGAAGTTGTCTGGGTTTTCCCAGGCTAGGGGAAGAGATGAGATCGGAGAAGTTGTGTTGTGCTCTCTGTCCCATAGATCTCTTCTTAAGATTAGTGAGTTTAATTGTTTTATTGCAGGTTCAAATTCTTGAATTCAGTCTTAGTAAAAGTTAGGGCTGGGCGATATATCGCACAATATTGTTATGCGCATCTCGTCAGTAAAGCCGGTTCCTTGATTAGTAGTAAATCGCCTTCACCTGCTTTCAGATGGAACGGCATTTACTACAAAGAGCCGTAGTTAACTGACAAGCTGAGCCATATCGCATCAATATCGCGGACGTATCGCCAGCGATATTTAATGCGATATGGCTCAGCTTGTCAGTTAACTACGGCTCTTTGTACACAGCAAAAACTCCAGTGTTAAATTAACACTCCTGGGAGTGTATATGAGTCCACACTCAAGAGTGTTAAAATTAATGAGATAATTAAGTGATTAATTTAGTGATGATTGAACATTATTGAAGACACCTGATGTTAACAAGCAGAATCACTGAAGGAGAAAATCACAAATTGCAAGCCACCGTTATGGAGAATAGTGTTTGCTTTAGTTGGACTCTTGACCCTTATATGTTTACTTTAGACTTTGTTTGACTGCTGTATCTGAGTTATAACCGCCAGATGAACAAAGAGAAAAGTGATCTGATGGTGTTGGTTATATTATGACAATCATCATTTGAACTTGATCACTGAACTCATTAAGATCCTTCTTTTTGACGTAGATTTATGTTGTTGATTACAGAATAATTGTGATTCTGCATAAATGCCCAGAATTTTTTATATAATATAAAGGATTTGTTAAAAGTTGTAAAAAAAAAACAACTTTCTTTTAGGCACACACAGACGTCAAGATTGAGTCTATGCATCTCAACAATGGTGATGAGCAGAATATTCAATTAGGAAAAGTAAATTACATAGACAATTCAGATCATAATTTATTCATACCAAAATGCATGATGGGAGCCATTAATGAGTTGTGATTGGTGGCAGCCACTGCAACATGGTTTATTATTGTCACCATTGTTGAGATTCACAGGCTGATTATTGATGTCTGTGTTTCTAAATAAATTCATTTGAAAGTCTTTTGATCAGAACAATGTTTATTAAATATTTTGGATTATATGAAAAAATACTGAAAATCATATGCTGTAGAATCACAGAGCTGTTGTAATCAACAAGTTAAACCAAGCTATCTCAAAAAGATTCATTTTTTGGATCACCACATCACCATCAGATCACATTTTTTCTTTGTTCATCTGACTGTTATAAATCAATAACAGCAGACAAGCAAATTCTGAAGTAAACATATAAGGGTCTGGTTTCAGAGAGGAGGGTCATTTCAACAGACACTTCCAACTCCGGTTGGGGAGCCCTGTACGAGGGCAGGCCTGCCTCCGGCCTCTGGTCGAGCTCGGAGAAACGCCTACACATTAACTGCCTCGAGATGAGGCTGTTTTTTTTCTAGCCCTAAAAACCTTCCTCCCATATCTGGTGGGACTCCACGTCTTGGTCCGCACTGACAACATGTCAGTAGTCTCCTACATAAATCGCCAGGGCGACCTCAGGTCTCGCAGCCTGTTCGCCATAGCCACACAGCTACTGCTATTGGCTCAAGCGAACCTGCGCTCACTCAGGGCAGCTCACGTGCCGGGCACGATGAACATAGGAGCAGGCATGCTTTCTCAGGGCAATGTTCCCCCAGAAGAATGGTCGCTTTACCCCCAGGCGGTTCTCCTGTTATGGGAGGTCTTTGGGAAGGCAGAAGTAGACCTCTTCGCCTCAGAAGACAACTGTCACTGCCCAATCTTCTTTTCAAAGAGCGGGGATGCGCTGGCCCACGTGTGGCCCGGCCTCCCCCTTTATGCGTTTCCTCCGGTCTCGATGCTCCCCCAGGCCATCGAACGGATCAGGAACACCAATTGCGCAGTCCTCCTTGTAGCCCCCCTCTTGCGAACCCAGATTTGGTTCCCAGAGCTGATGCAGCTGTCTGCGATAGCTCCATGGCCAATTCCGCTGAGGAGCGACCTCCTCACGCAGGCAAACAGGACTATCTGGCACAGGACATCTGTGCAGTGGCGTAGGCAGAATTTTAGTTTTGGTCGGGCTTGGGCAAAAGTGAACGGGCACTTTTATGTAAACTAACCCACTAAGCAAAATGATGTCCAAAAGACGTCTTTTCAACGTCTTTGTCACAAAAGTCGGACGTCGAAAAGACGTCCACTGAGGAGCCAGAATGAAAGTTTTTATGACGTCTTTTTTTGACGTGTTCTGCACGTCCGATATAGACGTTCATCGAACCTTCGTACAAGTTTAAAAACTAGTTCAGATGTGGCCATTGTGGACATATTTCAACATCATTTACAGTATGGTCTCATTTAGACATAATTCAAGGATTCAAGGATTCTTTATTGTCATTTCTACACATGTTGGTACATATGGAGGAACGAAAATGGTTTCTCTGGTCCCGTTTCAAGCCATAAGTAAAGAAAAAGACATGTATAAATATAAAGAATATATATAAAGTATAAATATAAAGAATAAAATTAGCTAACTATGCACTAAAAAAAATAAAAACTATAAAATTAACTAAGTGAGGTAGTGTACAAATGCAGTTAAGGTGACAGTGCAGTGCAAATGCAGTCAGGTGACTATTATTCACTATTTGGGGAGGGCTACAAAGATCCTCCAGCATTTGACAGTCTCACAGCCTCTGGGAAGAAGCTGTTCCTCAGTCTGGTGGTCCTGCTTTTGATGCTCCGCAGCCTCCTGCTTGAGGGGAGGGGAACAAACAGTGTGTGTGCAGGGTGTGTGCAGGGTGGGTGGGGTCTTTCCTGATGCAGGTTGCCCTTCTCCTGCATCTGGAGGTGTAGATATCCGTGGTGGTGGGTAGACTGTGTAATTACTTTGACTATTGCTGTCAGATGATCTTAGTGGTCGGCTTAGTGAGAATTAAAAGAGATGTATAAATAAGTGATAATTTTAATGCTTTTGGCACCAATATTGCAGTTCCACAAAGTTGGTGGTTATGAATGCCAAAGCATCTGACAACATTAGATGCTTGTTTTGTGATAATTTCATCATCATCAATAAGCTGAAAACAGCTGATCTTACTTATCATTGGCTTTCTCTGCCACAACAATTGTGTTTTACAAACACACTGTTAAAACAGTTAAATAAAAGTTAAAGTAAAAGGAACGGGGACCAAGAGCCCAACTAAAGCAAACACTGATCACCACAATGGTGACACTTCAAATTAAACAAATATCAACATCTAAACCTCTGTTAAATCTCACTAAGATCATCTGACAGCAATAGTCAAAGTAATTATGTCTAAATGAGACCATAAATGATGTTGAAATATGTCCACAATGGCCACATCTGAACTAGTTTTTAAACTTGTTTAGATGGTTTAGATGTTGATATTTGTTTAATTTGAAGTGTCACCATTGTGGTGATCAGTGTTTGCTTTAGTTGGGCTCTTGGTCCCCGTTAGTAATTAATAGTCAAAGTAATTATGTCTAAATGAGACCATACTGTAAATGATGTTGAAATATGTCCACAATGGCCACATCTGAACTAGTTTTTAAACTTGTACGAAGATTTGATGAACGTCTATATCGGACGTGCAGAACACGTCAAAAAAAGACGTCATAAAAACTTTCATTCTGGCTCCTCAGTGGACGTCTTTTCAACGTCCGACTCTTGTGACAAAGACGTTGGTTGAAAAGACATCTTTTGGACATCATTTTGCTTAGTGGGAATGGATGGACTCAATATTCAGGTTCATTTCAATCTTCTTTGATCTTATTGAAAAATTAACCATAAAGCACATTAGAACCCAGTAAACACAATAAGTTCCCCTATAACGTTAGTTTTTGGTTCCCATTTGGTTATTTTATTGAGATTTTTTAAAAGAAAATAAGTTTCTAGGAACGTTTATTATTTTGTTTCAGCCATAAAAAAACATTCCCAGAGCGTTGTGTAGCGACAATGAGGATGAACCAAACACAAACTAATCTTCTTCCAGAAGAAAGAGGAAGATTTGTTCAGAACGTCTCATGATCATCATCAATCTTTGCCACCAGTCTGGCTATTTAAAAGAGCCCCCCCCCCATCACTAACAAACTAACTGGTCAATGCTAGCTTTGTTGCCGAATACTGACTGGTTAAGAGACAGACAGAGACCAAGGTACCACACAGAGTCTTCACATTCCAGACTCAAATCACCAAACCCAGAGCCATAAATCACCCATCCCGGCGCCAGTAAGGCTACAATGAGAACTTTTTAGGGCCAAACTAACGGAAGAACTTGTCAATGTGAGGGTTTTTTTTAAAAGAATGATTGGTTCAGAGATGGCACAACTCAGTGCTCTGTCAAGATACCAGCAGATGTTGCTGGACCCCACGACATTCCTGACCCCTCCCCCGTTAAGACCTCTGAATGACCAAACCAGAGTTCTCTTACGAGAGGTTCTCTCGTATTGCGTAAGTAGCTTACGCTGCGGGAAAGTCTTCTTTCTCGAGATATGAAGCCAAAAATTATCCTTAATTTTTAATATCTTGTCAACGCAGTGCAGCAGCAGACAGACCTAGAGCGGGCGACCCGGCGCGCTCATTGGCTGCTCCGCGGCAACTGCATAAGCCTACCAGCGAGCCCGGCGTGACGTCATGCCCAATGAGGGCGCGCGCGCGCCCTCACGCGTCACAGCCGCCAAGGCGGGGGGTGGCAAGCGTATATAAGGGCTCGGAGGCTTATTTTCTCTGATTTTTGTCTCTTCAGCGAAGCTCTTCGCATCGCTGACTCTGAGGAAGCCGCCGTCGAATCAAGCGACTTGCAAGCCGAGGATTCTGTCTGAGGAAGCCGGCCGTCTTCGCCGCCTTCAGCCATCCCTGCCTGCTCCGCTATCCGGCATTATATCCTTTTCTAACATGCATTGTATTTCATGTAAGGCTCCGCTCAGCGACAGGGACCGCCATGTCATTTGCGCTCTCTGCCTGGGTCCGGACCACGCAGCCCTCGCTCTCTCTTCGGGCGGCTGTGAACTGTGCGAAGAACTGACGATGTCGACCCTGCGGGCTCGACTCGCCCTGTTCGACGTTCCCGCTATCTCTCCGTCTACCTCCACCGGGCCGCGTAAGAAGAAACGCCGCTCGCTGAGGCTTCCGGAACCTGCAGCTGCAGCTGAGCGCTCGACCGGAGTTTCTCCCGCAAGCCTCACCTTCTCCTTCACCCCCCCCCCCCTGCCTGACGCGCAGCCGCCGGCCTGTGCCCGCTCTGCCGTCACCCCGGGGGATGAAGCGGACGATGCTGCTTTAGCAGACAGCTGCTCCATCCTGGCTTCGGACAGTGAAGACTGGTCGGGCTCTCACCGCTCCTCCTCTTCATCACGTGAGTCTAGCCTGTCCCGCGCCGGTGTCGACGCGGAACTGCTTCGCCTCCTCACTAAAGCGGTCGACCAACTCGGGCTCGAATGGTCTCCACCGAAGGCGCCAGCGCCTAACAGACTTGACGGGTGTTTTCTGCCTAGCCGCCGCCAAGCACCTGCCTCTAGGTCAGCACCCTTCCTGCCCGAGCTTTCTAAATCCTGGAACGCTCCATTCTCCGCTAGACTCCGCTCACCCGCCTCTCCGACCCTCTCCCAAGTGGACGGGGCCGCCGAGAAGGGATACACACAAATCCCCCCGGTTGAGGAAGCCGTGGCAACGCACCTTTGCCCGCCATCCGCTAGATGGCGCTCGAAGTCTGCCTTGCCGTCTAAAGCCTGCAGGACCACATCAGCGCTCGTCGGCCGCGCCTTCTCCGCCGCCGGCCAAGCTGCTTCCGCCCTGCACTCCATGGCTGTGCTGCAGATCCTCCAAGCCGATCTCCTCCGTGAGCTGGACGAGAGAGGCCCGGATCAAGCCGTGCTGACGGACCTGCGCAGTGCAACGGATCTTTCACTTCGCGCCACTAAGTCCGCTGCACAAGCCATCGGAAGATCTATGGCCTCGCTCACCGTCACCGAGAGGCACCGCTACGCACCGCTCTCTCCATCCGGCCTTTTTGGCCCAGCGGTCAGCGGAATCGTGGATCGCTTCTCGGAGGTTCAGAAGGCGTCGGAGGCTATGAACCTCTTTCTGCCTCGACGCTCGAGCTCTTCTGCAGGCCGCTCTCAGCATCAGCCTCCTGCAAACAGCTCGTCACAGCGCTCTGCCCGCCCTCCGTCTTCGCAGCAACGCCAGGGCGGCCGCCCTAGGTCACGCTCAGCCAGCCGTCACAGACCGCCTCCCCCTCGGGGACCCCGGCCCAAGATTACGTTGAAGCCTGAGCCTGCGAAGTTCTCCTAACAGCCACAAGGAGGAAAAGATGGCTGAGTCCCGCTGCGGCCGGACCGCCATCAAAGCATCTAGCACTGTCAGTCCCCTCAAAAAAGGCTACTGCAGCGTTTTATATTGCAGCCAACGAGCCAGTGACACAACTCGCTCGCCTGCACACAAACGCCGTTTTTACGGCGACCCAGAGAAATCTCATAAAGAGTATTGTTTCGGGTTCTCCGGCTCACGCCGAAAGTGTCATGAGTGTAGAAAATGTGCCCACACCCCTGTGCTCACCACTACACACAAACACAATCTCCCCGGTAACGCTCACAGAGCGCACTCTCATAAAGCGGTCACACACCGCTCGAGTGTTAAGTGTAGAGAATGTGCCCACAAACCTGTGCCCACACCTACCCGTTGCCCGCTCTGCTACACAGTTACCCCGGGTTACAGATCTAACGAAGCTCCCAAACACTGGCCATGTTACAAATGTAAGTCTCGCGCCCGCTCACAAGCGCGCGCGCTTACTAACAAACACAATATCGCCTATGCCGCCTTCGCGCCACGGGTTTTCAGTAGCAAAGTGTGCCCCATCCTCTCTGATCGTGCCGTTATGCGCTGTACAGCCAGTCACCGCTGTTCACCAGCCCACATATTCGAGTACCAGCGGCGCGTGCGCCGCCCCGTCTTCTCTGATACAGGTTCCCCATCCCGCGCAACGCGGCGATCTGAACCCAGAGACCATTCGACCCCTAGCGAGGTGTGCGAAAGCATGGCAAGCTATACAGGGCGTGTCAGAATGGGTGCTGAATACTGTAATGCACGGCTATTCGCTTCAATTCGCTCGCCGTCCTCCGCGCTTTATAGCACGCACAGAGACGAGAGTGAACACAGAGGTGGCACATCTGCTTCAAGCAGAAATAACAAAGCTGCTGCACAAAGGGGCTATAGAACAGGTGCATCCTTCTCAGAGCGAGACGGGCTTCTACAGCCGCTATTTCCTCGTACCCAAGAAGGACGGAGCGCTGAGACCTATTTTAGATCTGAGACATTTGAACAAAGCTCTCATGAGACGGCCGTTCAAAATGATCACAACCACACAAATCCTCGCGCAAATTCGCCCGGGAGACTGGTTTATCTCTCTCGATCTGAAAGACGCATATTTTCAGATCCAGATAATACCCCGTCACAGGCCATTCTTGAGATTCGCCTTCGACGGTCGGGTATATCAGTACACCGTCCTGCCGTTCGGTCTATCTTTGGCACCCCGTACATTTACGAAGTGCATGGACGCGGCTCTCTCTCCCCTGAGAAGACAGGGGATGCGGATACTGAATTATCTGGACGACTGGCTAATTCTGGCACAGTCAGAAATAGAGCTTCTGTCTCACAGGACTGCGCTTCTCAGCCATCTGGAGAGCTTGGGTCTCTCGGTCAACTGGACCAAGAGCTCATTACTGCCCAGTCAGTCAATTTCCTTTCTCGGAATAGAACTGGACTCGGTGGCTATGACGGCCAGACTGTCGGAGCAGCGCGCGCGCCGCATTCGACGTCTCGCCGCGTCTTTCCAGACGGGCAGCCAGGCTCCGCTGAGATCATTCCAGCGAGTCCTGGGGCATATGGCCTCAGCTGCAGCGGTGCTCCAGCTGGGTTTACTGCACATGCGCCCGCTTCAACGCTGGTTGAAAGCGCGAGTACCTCACCGGGCCTGGACGGCCGGTGGCTTACGAGTCAGAGTGAATCACGGCTGTATTTCAGCCCTGCAGCCCTGGCTGGCAGCCGAATGGTACCGCACGGGAGTGACGATGGGAGTTATCTCACGCCGAAAAGTTGTCTCGACAGACGCGTCCAACCGAGGTTGGGGAGCGCTCTTCGAGGGCAGACCGGTCTATGGCCTCTGGTCAGACCAGGAGAGTCGCCTTCATATAAACTGTCTGGAGATGTTGGCGGTCGAGTACGCACTCAAGCGCTTTCTCCCATACCTGCAGGGCCACCATGTACTAGTCCGCACGGACAACATGTCAGTGGTGGCCTACGTGAACCGTCAGGGCGGTGTCAGATCCAAAAAGCTTTTCACCCTGGCGGAACGCCTCCTTGTATGGGCCCAGCACTCACCGCTCTATGCTTTTCCCCCGATCTCCCTGCTGCCACAGGTCATTGGGAGGATCAGGGAAGCGCGCCACACGGTGCTCCTCATAGCCCCGTATTGGGAGAATCAAACCTGGTTCCCGGAACTAATACGGCTGGCAGACACAGCCCCTTGGCCGATACCGGTGAGGAGAGACCTTCTCTCTCAAGCCCACGGCTCAATATTGCATCCTCATCCAGAGCGCTGGTCTCTGCATGCATGGATTCTCAACGGATACCCGTTGACTTGCCAATAGGGGTTGTGAACACGATCACACAGTCTAGAGCTCCCTCTACGAGGCGGCTCTACGCGTCTAAATGGTCTGTGTTTAGTAAATGGTGCACCGCCAAAGGGCTGAACCCACAAGCATGTGGGGCGTCGCGTGTGCTTTGTTTCCTCCAAGAGCTGCTGGACATGGGCAGGTCCCCCTCCACGCTCAAAGTTTATGTGGCGGCCATTTCAGCTTTCGCCGACTCGGCGCTGGGCCGCGCATTAGGGAGAAACGAGCTCATCATTCGCTTCCTTAGAGGAGCTAGAAGGATGAACCCCCCGCAACCCCCCTCGGTTCCTATTTGGGATCTTTCATTGGTCTTAGGGGCCCTGAAAGCACATCCCTTTGAACCCATGGATGCTGTGGATATGAAATACCTCACGCTCAAAACCGTTTTTCTGTTAGCTCTGTCTTCAGTCAAACGTGTGGGTGACCTTCATGCGTTATCTGTTAACGCTGCATGCCTCGAGTTTGGACCTAATGACTCTAAAGTCATCCTCAAACCAAGGCACGGTTATGTCCCTAAGGTTTTGGACACACCCTTCAGAGCACAGGTCATTTCTCTCTCAGCTCTGCCGACGACCGGCAGCGAGGAGGACAGTAATCTCCTCTGCCCTGTCAGAGCACTGAGAAAATACATTACGCGCTCCGCCGCTGTCAGGCGCTCGGAGCAGCTTTTTGTTTCGTTTGGTGGGCGCACCAAGGGTCTCGCCGCCTCGAAACACAGTCTGTCCAGATGGATAGTTGACGCTATTGCAGCCGCTTATGCGTCTAAAGACCTACAGTGCCCTTTGGGCATCAGAGCCCACTCTACTAGAGGCATGGCCTCGTCGTGGGCTTGGTCTAGCGGAATTTCCATTCATGACATTTGTACAGCGGCGGGCTGGGCCGCCCCCTCTACATTTGTTAGATTTTATAATCTGGAAGTCCCCGCTCTGCAGGCTAAACTTTTAGCTGTTTAAGTCTCGCGTAAGCCGGCCCACTTTGTGCTCTGGCTACTGCTGTTGATTTAACCCTTCTGGTTGAGCTATAGTATACAGAGTTGTTGGTCAGACCGGCAGTGCCGCTCTTTACCCTACTGTGTGCTTATGTACTTGCGTCAGCCTGGCTCACACTTGTGTTCCCCGGGCTTTCCCTGGGACTCATTCTGTGGATGCTGGGCGCGCACGGCGTTGACAAGGGAGTTCCCGCAGCGTAAGCTACTTACGCAATACGAGAGAACCTCTCGTAAGAGAACGTATCGGTTACCTAATGTAACCTCTGTTCTCTCTAGAAGAGGGAACGAGTATTGCGTAACCCGCCGTGCTCGCGCCACGAGCTCTCTCGCTTCATGCGACAAAAACCAGAGAAAATAAGCCTCCGAGCCCTTATATACGCTTGCCACCCCCCGCCTTGGCGGCTGTGACGCGTGAGGGCGCGCGCGCGCCCTCATTGGGCGTGACGTCACGCCGGGCTCGCTGGTAGGCTTATGCAGTTGCCGCGGAGCAGCCAATGAGCGCGCCGGGTCGCCCGCTCTAGGTCTGTCTGCTGCTGCACTGCGTTGACAAGATATTAAAAATTAAGGATAATTTTTGGCTTCATATCTCGAGAAAGAAGACTTTCCCGCAGCGTAAGCTACTTACGCAATACTCGTTCCCTCTTCTAGAGAGAACAGAGGTTACATTAGGTAACCGATACGTTCTCTTGTCTTAAAACCAGAAAACTGAGATTTTTCCTATAACAATACATAAAATCATCCAGAACAGTTTTCGATGGACTTATAATCAAACATCATGCAACTACATAATGCTGTGTTGTTTCTACCACTTAGATGCATGTTTTAATAAGATTATATCCCATGTAAGTCCTTTAATGGTTATAACTGTTAGATGTTTGAATGAAAGTGTGTTGTGTTTCATATCAGTATGATCGTATGCTCGTGATTCAAAAGATGGCTTGATTGAAATCTGTGTAAAATGTTTCGTATTCTTATAATAGTAATGATGCCTAAACTGTGGCCTCTGTACTCTCTGCTAGAGTCTGGAGAGTAAGGAGATCTCAGATAACGCATGATTTACGATGAGACAAATAAAGCCAGTGTCTAATTGGTCCGATCTCTTCAGGAGGTGGGACAAACCTTTGAGTTTAAAATCTTAGACCCGAAACAAAGTTTCTCTCTCTCTGTTCTCTCTCAAGAAAAAGCAACAATGTTTTAGAGCAGAACAAAAATGCAGTGGGAGATGAAGATCTAAATCAGATCGGTAACCATGTAGACGCGAAGAGACAACGAACCCAAATTAAGATCAGAAGAACGGGTTCAACAGCTTTATTCAAGCCATCTTACTACTCTCGTCTCAATTTTCTTTCTTTTCTGAGTTTTCTTTCTTTTCCGTTGGGAGTCTTGGGTTCTAAGTTAAGTTTTGCGGCAAAGTTTTGTTCCACGTTTCTTCTGCAAAGCCAGCTTCAAACAAAGACTTCCATCCACCCGCCAGTACACCACGTGATTGGCCGCCTCAGACATCAGGCACGAGGAGACCAGCCAACGAACGAACTCGAGGAAACCCCTTTGACGCTGACCAAAGGAATTCCCAAAAAGGAACGCAAAACGAGCAAGTAACCTCCAGACTCTTAAGCTGAACTGGTGTATTGATATAAATTTAATAACCTGTCTAAGAAACGATAAAAGGGTTAATTAATGATTGATGGTTCGTTCAGGTTATGTCTTATAAGTGCATAGAATCTTGAGATTTCATCATCTCACTCTTAAACTCATTCTTTCCAAACTCTTTCTTTCTTTCTTTCTTTCGGCAACTTGTATGAATGTGTGTGTATGCGTGTGTTTGTGTTAGATATTAGTTTATGTGTTAGCTTATAATCAATAAAGTATTGTTTGTATTTGAAAAGAGAAGTATTACTTGTGTTATGTGCTTACGAATTTATTGTCTTGAACTTCGATCTAAGTTACCTATGCTTTTACCCTTGATTATTTCTTAATTTATCGTTAGCTGGGGATTATTCTTTCTTGGCCAGGAAGATATTATATTTCCTAAAGTTAATAATTGTTTATGCTTTCTGTTCATTGGATGAACTGATAAGATGATCATACTATTGATTCTGCTACAGTAAATTCTGAAAATAATTAAATAATTAATTATTGATCATAATCCGTTATGAATAATAATTAATTAGATTTATACGGGCGTATAAACGCTACAGTTGCAAGGTGTTTATTTTTTAATAACCTAGAAATAACTTATACTGAACGTTCCCTAATACGGTGACGCACACTGTAAAAAAGAATACATTGATTTTATTAATATCTAATTAATAAAAATGAGGCAACAGATTGCAAGCAATATTATTAATTAAATTTAACAAATTAGAATTGAGTAATAATTAATCAAATTAATTCCTTAAAAGTTAACCATTTAAAATGAGTAAAATGTACAAAATATCTTTTATTGCCAACATTGAAGACACCTGGTGTTAACAAGCAGAATCACTGAAGGAGAAAACCATAATTAAAGTCACCATTGTGGAGATCAGTGTGTGTTTTAGTTGGGCTCTTGACCCTTAAATTATTAACTTTAAGTTTTGTTTGGCTGCTGTACATGAGTTATAACAGCCAGATGAACAAATAGAAAAGGTGATCTGATGGTATTGGTTGTGATTTAACATAATCATTATTTCACAATCATTAGCCCTGAATCACTAAACCTCATATAGAGTCCAATTTATGAGTTAAGTTAACTTTATTAATTACAGCTAGGGTTGCAAAGGGGCGGAAAATTTCCGGTAAATTTCCGGAAAGTTTCCGGTAAATTTCCATGGGAAATTAAGCTGGGGAATTTTGGAAATATTCATTACCACGGCAACCGCTTGCGCGTCCACTCTGAAAGTAACTGTACACATAAGAGACGGATAGATACATTATTTAAGGTTATTTCTATTCGTTAGAATACTGATATATGAACTTGTTCTCAAGTAAGCCCCGTTGCGAGCATGTGCGTCTCTCTAAACTTTCAGTGTGCTGCACTGCTGTAGTTGACTTCTGCGCCTTCCCCCCCGAAAATATCACATTAATTTTGAAAACGTAGGCTAATTCCTTTTGTGGATCCTCTTGGTCATTCTTCATGTTTCTTTGACAAATATCAGTGTCTCAGTCTCGCGCATGCTGCACGTGAGTTAACCACGCCTACTTATTTACATGTCGCGGTATACACGGAATAAAAAAATCTGTTACGGTTGACATTTTCTTCCGCGGTAACGATATATACCGTCATACCGCCCAGCCCTACTTATGTGGTAAATAAAGTTATGCTAGCTTATTTAGCATCTAACTTATCAGCTTGCTATCTACTAGATGAATACATTTGTATGTGATATTTGCAATTTAAACATTTAATAAAAATATTTCCCCATAATCTCATCAAAACTTACTTCACTTTGTTTAGTCCACAGGCTCAAATGTGTGCCTTCAATAGTCTTGTGCTTTGGGCTTCTGTACATGTGATGGAGGCATGCACAGTGCCAGTAGGGGGTGTGGTCTCAATAGCCATTCATTAAGCAGTGTGCTATGGTGTGATTGAGGAATGGCATGGATATTCAAGTGTATTTGAATGGCATCTTTTTGTTTTAGACAAGATTATGCTAAAATATACTTTCCTCAACTATATTTAAGTTCCCTATGAAGAGCCAACCCTCAACTTTGAAAATTCCCAGTTTATTCCCCTTTATTCCCATAAATTCCTGTTAATTCCCTTAAATTCCCATTAATTCCCATGGAAAGTTTCCATCTTTGAAAATTCCCAGAATTTTGCAACCCTAATTACAGCAGTATAATATTTTTAGCCTTTTCAATGAAATCCAAATGATCAAATCAATAATAAAAAATAAATAAATATATGTTGTTGTTTTTTTGTTTTTTTTTAGGCACAAACACACATCAAGATTTTGCGTATGAATCTCAGCAATGGGGACGAACAGATCACCTCTGAACATAAGCTCATTATTTATTCATGCAGCAATGCATGATGGGAGCCATGAATGAGTTTTGATTGGTGGAACCCAGAATGCACTGCAACATGCTTTATAAATGTCACCATTGTTGAGATTCACAGGCTGATTATTGATGTCTGTGTGTCTCCTTTTTATGTAAGAGAAACTTTTTAGAAATTATTTGCCTTACATTGTAAAAGTTAAAAAATATTATGCCGTACAAGGCCAGTGCTGCTATAATTAATATAGTTCACCTAACTCATAAATTGGACTCTATGAATTCAGTGATTCAGGTCAAATGATTGTGAAATAATGATTATGTTAAAACACAACCAACGCCATTACATCACCTTTTCTCTTTGTTCATCTGGCTGTTATAACTCATGTACAGCAGCTAAACAAAACTTAAAGTTAATAATTTAAGGTCAAGAGCCCAACTAAAACACACACTGATCTCCACAATGGTGACTTTAATTATGGTTTTCTCCTTCAGTGATTCTGCTTGTTAACATCAGGTGTCTTCAATGTTGGCAAAATATATTTTGTAAATTTTACTCATTTTAAATGGTTACCTTTAAAGGAATTCTTTTGATTAATTATTACTCAATTCTAATTTGTTAAATTTAATTAATAATATTGCTTGTAATCTGTTGCCTCATTTTTATTAATTAGATATCAATAAAATCAATGTATTCTTTTTTACAGTGTAGGCAAGGCAAGGCAAGGCAAGTTTATTTATATAGCACATTTCATACACAATGGCAATTCAAAGTGCTTTACATAGAAGAAATTAAAATAATAAAAGAAATAAGAATAATTAAAACAGTTTAGAAAAATAAAATAAAATGCAGTACAGTACAAACAGTCGGACGAACAGCGGCACAGTGCTCATTCAGTAAATGCACAGCTAAACAGAAGTGTTTTGAGTCTGGATTTGAATGTGACTACTGTAGGAGCACATCTGATCTCCTCTGGAAGCTGGTTCCAGCTGCGGCTGGCATAATAGCTAAAAGCGGACTCGCCATGCTTAGAGTGAACCCTTGGTATTTCTAGCTGATATGATCCTAGTGATCTGAGTGATCTGTTGGGTTTATATTCAGTGAGCATATCTGCAATGTATTGAGGTCCTAGGCCATTGAATGATTTATATACCAGTAATAATACTTTAAAATCAATCCTAAATGTAACTGGGAGCCAGTGTAAAGACCTGAGGACTGGTGTGATATGTTCATATTTTCTGGTTCTGCTCAGAATCCTGGCGGCAGCGTTCTGTATGAGCTGCAACTGTCTTATGGTCTTTTTGGGAAGGCCAGTGAGGAGTCCATTACAATAATCCACCCTGCTGGTGATGAAAGCATGCACAAGTTTCTCTAAGTCTTGTCTGGAAACAAAGCATCTAATTCTTGCAATATTTTTCAGGTGATAGTATGCTGATTTAGTTATTGCTTTGACATGGCTACTGAAACTAAGGTCTGACTCTAGGGACACACCGAGATTCCTTACTTGATTTTTAGTTGTTTGACCCCTAGAGTGAAGGTATGCATTCACCTTGAGAACTTCATCTTTGTTTCCAAACGCAATGACTTCAGTTTTGTCTTTGTTTAACTGAAGAAAGTTTTGACACATCCAACTGTTGACTTCGTCAATGCATTGGCACAGGGAGTCAATGGGGCTGTAATCGTTAGGCGATAGGGCTAAGTAGAGCTGTGTGTCGTCTGCATAGCTGTGGTAAGCAATTTGGTTCTTTCTCATTATTTGGCTCATTGGGAGCATATACAGGTTGAACAGGAGTGGTGCAAAAATTGAGCCTTGAGGGACTCCGCATGTCATGGATGTCCACTCAGACTTATGGTCACCTATACTCACATAATAACCTCTCCCATCTAAGTATGACCTGAACCATTTTAGGACTATCCCAGAAAGCCCCACCCAGTTTTCCAGCCTGTCAAGAAGTATGTTATGATCAACAGTGTCAAATGCAGCACTGAGGTCGAGTAGTACCAGCACTGATAATTTGCCTGAATCAGTATTTAAGCGAATATCGTTTATTATCTTTATGAGCGCTGTCTCTGTGCTGTGGTGCGGTCGGAAACCAGATTGAAAATTGTCAAAGTATCCATTCAAGCTCAAGAATTTGTTCAGCTGATTGAAGACAACTTTTTCAATGATCTTGCCTATGAAAGGAAGATTTGAGATCGGTCTATAGTTGCTTAATATGGTCTTATCCAGATTGCTCTTTTTCAGGAGGGGCTTGACAACTGCAGTTTTCAGGGAGTATGGAAAACTCCCAGAGAGAAGTGAGGCATTTACCACTTCTAGGAGATCTGCTTCTAAACTGTTTAACACACTTTTGAAAAATGATGTGGGAAGTGTGTCAAGAGCGCATGTTGATGTTTTAAGGTGCTGTACAGTTTCTTCCAAAATTTTGCCATTAATTTCTTTGAAATCAGACATAGTAACTACTTTCTCAGGTGGTTTGATCTGTCTGACCTCAGTGCAACTCAAGGATGTGCTGATCACCTTTCTGATATTACTGATTTTCTCAGAGAAGAAAGAAGCAAACTCACTGCACTTGTTCTCTGAGAGCATTTCACTGGGAATCTGGCTTGGAGGGTTTGTCAGTCTCTCTACAGTAGCAAAAAGAGTGCGTGTGTTGTTTAAATTACTGTTTATAATATTTGAGAAGAAAGTCTGTCTAGCTTTGCCTAGTTCCATATTGAAAGCATGAAGGCTGTCTTTGTAGATGTTATAATGGACTACAAGTTTAGTCTTCCGCCACATGCGCTCTGCTTTTCTGCATTGTCTTTTCATATTTTGCACTGCTGTTGAGTTTCTCCAAGGTGCTTTTTGTCTGCCACTCTTCTTCCTGACTTTAACAGGAGCAATATCATCAATTATACCTTTAACTTTTGAGTTAAAAGAATCAAGGAGAAAATCAACAGAGTCAGCAGATATACTTGGTGTTAAGGATATAGCCTTCATAAATAGTACACTGGTGTTCTCATTTAACCATCTCTTCTTGACAGACACAGATTTAGCTTCAATGGCAGGAGAGATCAATATATCAAAGAAAATACAGAAATGATCAGACAGTGCTACATCCTTAATAACAATCAATGAAATGTTTAGACCCTTACTGATAAGTAAATCTAGAGTGTGTCCACGATTGTGTGTGGGTCCATGTACATGCTGAGTCAGATCAAAAGTTTTTAAAACAGTTTTGATTTCTTTTGCCATATTGTTTTCTGCATTATCTATGTGAATGTTAAAATCTCCAGCAATGGCAAAACAGTCAAACTCTGAGGTAATTGCTGATAACAGTTCTGTAAAGTCCTCAGCAAAGGCTGGAGAGTATTTTGGAGGCCTGTAACTAATGATAAGTAAAATGCGTGGAGCACCTTTCAACACAATACCCAGATATTCGAAAGAAGGGTAATTCCCAAATGATATTTGCTTACATTGATAGATATCTTTAAAAAGAGCGGCTAGACCCCCACCTCTCTTAACAGCTCTGCAGACACTCATAAAAGTAAAGTTCGGAGGGGCTGTTTCATTGAGGACTGTTGCACTGTAGCTGTCTTCTAGCCAGATTTCATTTAGAAGCATAAAATCCAGGTTGTTTGTGGTTATTAAATCGTTGACTAGAAGTGATTTATTTTTAAGTGAACGAATGTTTAAAAGTGCTAACTTAACAGTCTTACTTTTTGTCCCCACATCAATCTTAGTTTGACGTGTAATAGGCACCAGATTAGTTAGGTTTGCTGCACGGCTATTGAAGGCCTTAGACTTTCTATCTTGTAATAGAGCAGCAATAGAGAAAGATACAGGCACACTGGGTTCCCGCTTGTTCTGTAAACATTTGAGAAAGTTACTGTTATCAGAGCGGGGACCCAAAACACATCACTGAGAGCTGGTATCAGTTGTTTTTGGTTCACCTCGAGCAGAAGGAGGATGGTGTGGGCCCTGGCGTTGTGGCAGAGGCCGAAGAGCTCTCACAGGAGGGGGAGGGCGAGCTGGGCCCGCAGGCTTTGGTGCGGGTGGTAATGGTGCCTGTCGTTTTTTGGTTGGTATCTGGGGGCTTGCAGCAAAAGAGTGGGATAGTCTGGTTCCAGCATACACCAGTTCTTCCATTTTCTGTGAGAAACACAGTAGTGGCGATGCTGGAGAGAGGGAGAAAGTGTCTGGTGAAAGGGGCTGTTGCTCTGGTGTTATAGGAGGCTGTGATATGCTGTCCTGGCTTCCCTGGCTGTTTTCCAGGAAGTCGTCCTTGGGTGCTGAATCTTCAAGCAGTTCTGATATGTCTCTCTGTGGGCAGGGCTCAGCTGAGATTGTGTCCGTGAGCACACTGTAAAAAAGAATACATTGATTTTATTAGTATCTAATTAATAAAAATGAGGCAACAGATTACAAGCAATATTATTAATTAAATTTAACAAATTAGAATTGAGTAATAATTAATCAAATGAATTCCTTAAAAGTTAACCATTTAAAATAAGTAAAATGTACAAAATATCTTTTATTGCCAACATTGAAGACACCTGGTGTTAACAAGCAGAATCACTGAAGGAGAAAACCATAATTAAAGTCACCATTGTGGAGTTTAGTGTGTGTTTTAGTTGGGCGCTTGACCCTTAAATTATTAACTTTAAGTTTTGTTCGGCTGCTGTACATGAGTTATAACAGCCAGATGAACAAATAGAAAAGGTGATCTGATGGTGTTGGTTGTGATTTAACATAATCATTATTTCACAATAATTAGACCTGAATCACTGAACCTCATATAGAGTCCAATTTATGAGTTAAGTTAACTTTATTAATTACAGCAGTATAATATTTTTAGCCTTTTCAATGAAATCCAAATGATCAAATCAATAATAATAATAAAAAAAAATAAAATAAAAAAAATATATATATATATATATTAGGCACAAACACACATCAAGATTTTGCGTATGAATCTCAGCAATGGTGACGAACAGATCACCTCTGATCATAAGCTCATTATTTATTCATGCAGCAATGCATGATGGGAGCCATGAATGAGTTTTGATTGGTGGCACCCAGAATGCACTGCAACATGCTTTATAAATGTCACCATTGTTGAGATTCACAGGCTGATTATTGATGTCTGTGTGTCTCCCTTTTATGTAAGAGAAACTTTTTAGAAATTATTTGCCTTACATTGTAAAAGTTAAAAAATATTATGCTGTACAAGGCCAGTGCTGCTATAGTCAGTAAAGTAAACCTAACTTATAAATTGCACTCTATGAGTTCAGTAATTCAGGTCAAATGATTGTGAAATAATGATTATGTTAAAACACAACCAACACCATCAGATCACCTTTTCTCTTTGTTCATCTGGCTGTTATAACTCATGTACAGCAGCCGAACAAAACTTAAAGTTAATAATTTAAGGTCAAGAGCCCAACTAAAACACACACTGATCTCCACAATGGTGACTTTAATTATGGTTTTCTCCTTCAGTGATTCTGCTTGTTAACACCAGGTGTCTTCAATGTTGGCAATAAAAGATATTTTGTAAATTTTACTCATTTTAAATGGTTACCTTTTAAGGAATTCATTTGATTAATTATTACTCAATTCTAATTTGTTAAATTTAATTAATAATATTGCTTGTAATCTGTTGCCTCATTTTTATTAATTAGATACTAATAAAATCAATGTATTCTTTTTTACAGTGCAGAGGTTGTTGTGGCGGAGTGGTGTTATCATTGTCCTTGTGTGATATGTCAACCGCATGTCCATTTTGCTGCTGAAGTGAAGTCCCGTGGTGATTCATACTGTGTCCATGTGTGTGTGTGCCGTTCAGATTGAGTGGATTGGCACAAACTGCAGAAGGATGATTGAGGGAGAAGTAGAAATTGTCCTTTAACACTTTTGAACCAAGTTTGTTTGTGTGATGGCCATCCCGATGAAAAAGTTGTCTCTGACTCCAGAAAAGATTGAAATTGTCAATGAAGTTTACTCCTTTTATATTGCAGGTTTTTTGCAGCCATGTATTTAGCCCAAGCAACCGTGAGAACCTGTTTGTTCCTCTTGCTGGGAGTGGTCCACTGATGAATGTTTGAACTTTCAGTCTTTTAAGTGTTTCAAAAAGTTCATGGAAATCCTTCTTAAGGAGTTCTGACTGCTCTTTATGGATATCATTCTTCCCCACATGTATGATGAGTCGATTTGCAGTCTTATGTTTCATCAGAATGTTCTGAAGTTCCCTGTTTACATCAGAAGTTGTTGCTTGTGGAAGGCAGCATGTAGTTGTATCCCTGCTGCTAATGTTTCTGATTATCGAGTCCCCCACTATCAGAGTCCTGGGCTCGGCTGCGCTCTGAGCTGAGTGCCGCTGTCTGCTCGACCTTGAGCGCCAGTTAGCATCAGTGTTAGCTACTGGCCCATTCAGTCTGTGTTCGATCATATTCATCACATTTGGGGATTCCTCATTTACATTCATTAGTACTTCAAATCTGTTCTCAAGATGTATAGGCGGTGGTAGAAGACCAATGTTTGCAATCCTTGTCAGAGCTGTATCTGGGGTAGAGGATGCTACTGCGGCAATATGTGATGCTCGTGACAATCTGATGTCTCGAGTGCCTTTGGGTCTAGCTCCCTGTTTGTGCCATCGATTAGTAAGTCGATCGGCTTGTTTCTCTACCTGTCGAGGAGCACTAGTTTCATGGGACTCACCGGTATGCTGAGGGTGTCCATGACGAAGCTCTGTTGTGTGCTCCGTCTGGTTTGGTGGTCCCGTAAATAACTTTGTTTCGAGAACTGCAATCCTTTGTAAAAGTCTGTGGCAGTTGGTGCAGCAAGTAGATTCTTGAACCTGAAGAGGCATTTTCTCTCTTATCCGTATGAATGTAGGCAGTTGTGTTTTCCTTTCCCGGAATGTAAGCTGGTCGGGTAAAAGAATTCTGCGTTTTTGTAGTAATCCAAACTTTGTTGTCTGAGCACTGTGCTGTTTGCTGAAGTTAAAATTAGATGATAAAAGGAAATAAAATATAAAATATAGGAGATAAAATGTAAAAGCGATAGAGCAAAGCGCGGAGCAGTAAGCAAGAGCGTCCGAACAGTAGCTGAGCAGGAAGTCTGATGTATAAACTTAGTGAACTGTAATATATACTAGTATACTTTAGTTTTGGCTGCAGTCAACTTTAGTGTATTGCTCAAAAATTATTCTAGCTGTTTGCTCAGTTTATTTAAATAAAATAAGCTGAAACAACACAAATCGTTAGTTTTTTTTTTTACTTAATTGTCATTTGCACCAAATTTTATTACATTAAATGAAATGACATTTGTAAAATGTTAAGTTAACTGAAGCTCTAGCTCCCAGCATGCTTTGCATAAGGACAGATCAGGAGAGTAAATGTTGAAATTGAGTGCTGTTTAATGCATTTTTTAGTAAAGTGAAAGACCTGTTAAATGTTCAGTTATATTTGACATTTAAAAAGTCAAAAAAAGAGAGGGAGCGTTTCAGAACTCCTGACCTGATATTTAGATATACTATTCTTCAATAAATATATTTGTTTGACAGGGAAGCTGTGCACAAACAGGAATATATATTATTTTTCAAAAATAAAAAAAAAGCACCCCAGAAAAAGGGCACTCTCTCTCCAGGAATAAAAAGGGCAGGTGCTCAAGCCCCCTTTGATGTCTATGTGTGCACGTGCCTGCTTGTGGTTAAGATGTGGGTGGTTACAACAAATAAATGTATGTTGTTCTCAATGACCTGAACCAATCAGTGAGTCATAAGTAGGGATGTCCCGATCCGATCACGTGATCGGAAATCGGGCCCGATCGCGTGTTTTCAGACTCGATCGGAATCGGACGTTACCTCCCGATCAGGACTCGGATATATATGTATTTATATTCTCATTATTTTTTAACACCTCTATTATGCGGTGACACAGAGTTACGGCGGTTTCACACTGCACGCGTTATTAGAGTGTAAGCAGCGCAGGAGCAGGGCGTATGGTGAGCAGGAGCAGGACACGCGCGTTTTGCTTTCATACTGGCAGCGTTTGTCACGCGCGGCTGAACCGTGGGTTGTGTACAGACAGAGTCTATAATGGATAAGTTGGCATTGCTTTTTTTCGTTTTCAAATACATTTAAGAGAAAAGACTTGTCAAGAAGCTTATTTTATTAATAATTTCATTTATATAACTTTTGGTTCATCTTTTTTTTTATTGTTATGGCAACAAGTTTGTTTTTGGACATTTGTTTTCTTTTTCAAATTGCTGTTGGTCATTTGATTGACTGTTTAAAACACAATAGATATCATCAATGCACTTTTTGGATAAAACTGCGGTGTATTTTGGCCATGATGTATTTTGGCAAAAATAGACTCGGCGCCGAAACGATCGCGGCACTCCTGCTCTGCTACGCACTGCCGCGCCACCTCTGCGTGCGGTGTGAATGCTCTAAAGCCTGGTTTAATCTGTTAACATGGGCGGCGAAAAAAATACGCGCTGCACGCTCTGTTTTAACAGTGCAGTGTGAAACCGGCGTAAGAGTTAGGAGTGCAGTTCCTAAAAGCACATTACTGGCTTTGCAAACACTGTAGCACTTTTATTTTTTATTTGTTTACATGCCTGCCGGATATTTTAAGTTGAGGTGCTATTTGTTTATATATTAGACTTTTTTTAATATTTACTGTTGCACTAAAGTCCAAAAGTGAAGAATTTATTTATTACTTGATTGTTCAAGCTACCTCACAGAAGTGCTCTGTTTGTTAACAGAGTTGTTGAATGTTAAAATAAGGTGAATTAAATAAAAAATAAGGATTTTTTTGCATTATAGAAGTATCGGATCGGGACTCGGTATCGGCAGATACTTAAAATCAAATGACTCGGACTCGGACTCGAGGGCAAAAAAACCTGATCGGGACATCCCTAGTCATAAGCAGAAGTGGATAAACTGAAGAGAAAAGAAGACATTAAATCTGTGAAGATCTCAGCAGAGGAGGATTAAACAACTCCACAAACAGCATTACCAGCTTCACGTAACTAACCAGACTGACTTTATTTCTGTCAGACGTCTACAGAAGTTTTATTGAGAATTAACAGGGGTTTAACTCTAATGTGTTTCATTTGAAGTCACCATAACAGTGATTATTATTTCCATTAGTTGGGCTCTTAACTCTTATTATATCTATACTGTAAACAATTTACTGTACATTTTACAGCAATTTACTGGCAATTTTGGTTGCCAGTAAATTTTACAACAATTTACTGGCAATTTTGGTTGCCAGTAAGCTTGTAAATTTTACAAGAGTACTGTAAAACATCAACTACAATTTAACAGTAAAAATACAGCACACCTGTAAAAGCAGCAAAACGAACAGCTGTGCATTTACAGTTCTTTACTGTAATCTTTACAGTATGAATTAAAACCTGTGTGAACTCATTTCATTTGAGGAAGCCAAATATCTTAAAATGGTCAATTGCTACTTCATATTAATACTGTGATTTAGTTCATTTGAGTCCACTCAAAAAATAATATTTCTAAAAAATAAAATAGATTTAAATTTAGTTGACAAAACATAAATTTAACTCAATCCTCTTACAGATAATTGTTAGTGAACAACAGCACACATACACGAGACAAATAACTTAACAAAAAGATCATCAATGCATCAGCAACTACAAAGTCACTGTCTTTAACCCTTGTGTGGTGTTCAATACCCTATAACCCCCGGGATCTTCCCGGTCAAAAATGACCGGACTATAAAAAATAGCTTATAAATCTCTCATTATACTATTTTTTTACCCAATATTGGATTCAATCTTTTTGTCCACTTGTTCTCTTTCAATTAGGACTGGTTTTATATTTCTATTTGCATCTAATTAATCGTAGGCCTCATTTATTTGACAGTATAGGGATCTCATTTTTGAGTAAAAAAAACATTATTTTTGAATAATTTTGGAAATATTAAATAAAATCTGAAGAAAATTGGCACTGTTTATCACACTAGTCTACTTTAATTTTTCACCAGGAATTTTGTTTTGAAAAACTTTTATTTTGTACAAAATGGCACATTGTCACATTGTGGTCTTCCCGGTCAAAAATGACCGGCCTACAAAAAATTGCTTATAAATCACTCGTTATGCAATATTATCACCCAATTTTGGATTCAATCTTTTTGTCAACTTGTTTTCTTTCAATTAGGACTGGTTTTATATTTCTATTTGCATCTGACTAATTGTAGGCCTCATTTATTTGACAGTAGGGATCTCATTTTTTGAGTAAAAAAAACATTATTTTTGAATAATTTTAGAAATATTAAATAAAATCTGAAGAAAATTGGCACTGTTTATCACACTAGTGTACTTTAATTTTTCACCAGGAATTTTGTTTTGAAAAACTTTTATTTTGTACAAAATGGCACATTGTCACACTTGTGGTCTTCCTGGTCAAAAATGACCGGCCTACAAAAAATAGCTTATAAATCACTTGTTATGTTGTATTATCACCCAATATTGGATTCAATCTTTTTGTCAACTTGTTCTCTTTCAATTAGGACTGGTTTTATATTTCTATTTGCATCTGATTAATCGTAGGCCTCATTTATTTGAGAGTAGGCATCTCATTTTTTTAGTAAAAAAAACATTATTTTGAATAATTTTGGAAATATTAAATAAAATCTGAAGAAAATTGGCACTGTTGATCACACTAGTCTACTTTAATTTTTCACCAGGAATTTTGTTTTGAAAAACTTTTATTTTGTACAAAATGGCACAGAGTTACTCTTGTGGTGTCCACTGGGCCATTGAGGGCCATTGTTTCAATGGGCCATTGAAAGTGAATGGGAGAGACATGTGTTAGAAGTCCATGAGGAATATCTTTAGATCTGAATGATGGATTATGGTAAATTTGGGCTCTTTTTAATCTTAACAATCTCATGTAAATAATGATGTGCCATTTTCCACAATTTATGCATGCTTCATTGAGCTGTGAGTTAAAACGCGTCATACGTGCTAGGCTACATCTATATTCAAGGCTCTGTGAGCGCCTGTGGGGGTTCGTGTGTTACAACTCCATTAGGAATATCTTTAGATCTGAGTGATGGATTATGCTGAGTTTGGGCTCATTTTTATTGTGATAGTCTACTGAAAATAATTATGTACATTTTTCTACGATCTGTGCATGCTTCGTGAAGTTATGAGCGAAAACCAAACGTGAGTGCTTCACGAGTATATACTTGGCTAGGTGCGTCTGTGGTATTTTTTGTGTTAGAACGCCATGAGGAATATCTTTAGATCTTATTGATGGAATATATTGAGTTTGGGCTATTTTTAATCGTGAGCTCCTGCTGTAAATAACGATGTGTCATTTTTCATGATTAATGTATGTTTCATGAAGATACGAGTAAAAAGGCCAAGTCTAAGCTACCTTGCTTGGCTATGTGAGTCTGTGTGTCTGTGGTATTTTTTGTGTTAGAACTCCATGAGGAATATCTTTAGTTATGAGTGATGGATTATGTTGAGTTTGGACTCATCCAACTTTTATAAATGTATTTGACATATTGCTGAATGTAGAACAAAAAAGTTGTTTATAAATTATGATTTTTTTCTTCTTCTATTTATCAGCAAATAATTCAGCACTACTTAGGAGTTTATCAAATTGGCTACATTCATTGTAAATTTCAGACTCTAAGCTTTCAAATGACACCTATTTTAAGTTGATCAAGGTAATAGTTTTTGAAAAATATTATGATTATTTATTTCGCAGCTAGGTGGCGCCTGCGGGGGGTACACTCTGCTTTAGAGTGATAACTCAGCTCTCGTTAGGAGTTGATCAAAGTGATTAGATTCATTAAAAAGCTGAGATTCTAAGCTTTAAAATGATACAGATTTTGTGTTGTTCCATTCATTGGTTGCATTGGTATCTCCCATTCACTTTCAATGACCCATTGAAACAATGGCCCACAATGGCCCTCAATGGCCCAGTGGAACACCACAAGTGTAACTCTGTGCCATATTGTACAACATAAAAGTTTTTCAAAACAAAATTCCTGGTGAAAAATTAAAGTACACTAGTGTGATCAACAGTGCCAATTTTCTTCAGATTTTCTTTTCTTTTTCCAAAATTATTCAAAAATAATGTTTTTTTTACTCAAAAATTGAGATGCCTACTCTCAAATAAATGAGGCCTACAATTAATCAGATGCAAATAGAAATATAAAACCAGTCCTAATTGAAAGAGAGCAAGTGGACAAAAATATTGAATCCAATATTGGGTGATAATATTGCATAACGAGTGATTTATAAGCAATTTTTTGTAGGCCGGTCATTTTTGACCGGGAAGACCACAAGTGTGACACTGTGCCATTTTGTACAAAATAAAAGTTTTTCAAACAAAATTCCTGGTGAAATATTAAAGTAGACTAGTGTGATCAACAGTGCCAATTTTCTTCAGATTTTATTTAATATTTCCAAAATTATTCAAAAATAATGTTTTTTTTACTCAAAAAATGAGATGCCTACTCTCAAATAAATGAGGCCTACAATTAATCAGATGCAAATAGAAATATAAAACCAGTCCTAATTGAAAGAGAACAAGTTGACAAAAAGATTGAATCCAATATTGGGTGAAAATATAGCATAACAAGTGATTTATAAGCAATTTTTTGTAGTCCGGTCATTTTTGACCGGGAAGACCACAAGTGTAACAAGGAAACAAAACCCCCCCTAAAAAAGTAAAAAAAATTGTCAAAAAACATTTGAGAAGTAGTTATACCATCTGTGAATCAAGTCACTAAGTTTCAGTCCAAAGCGTCAACATTAACTAGTATTTTTGGGTAAAAGAAAATTCTCTCCGGGTCAAAATGACCCGAACACCACACAAGGGTTAAATAAAGCAACATGCAGCATCAGTGTTTTTTTCTGCGCATCCTAGACTAAAGCACATGCTCTACTCTTCAACACAATGGTGACACACAAAACTCAACAGAAACCCTTTAAATCCCAACAGATCATTAAACACAAACATATCTCCACTATAGCATTATGCGCAAAAACACATAAAATAACACTTCATTTAAACATTTCCTCTCCTGAGCACTCATTCACATAAATATATTTACATTTCACATTTATGTTCACATAAATACATTACACACAGAAAATAACTTATTTTTAGTAGAATTTATAATAAACTAGAATACTTTATTATAAGAGACAAACTTTAAGTTGGCTTGAGAAAGCCTGACCAGACAGTTTGAAGAAGTTTAAAGTAGTTAGAAGTTTAAAGTTTGTTTAAATTTTGATTGATAAATTATTTACAAAGAAAGAATAGTTAATAAGAAAGATTAGTTAGAAAGAAAGAAAGATAAGTTAAAAAGAAAGATTAGTTAGAAAGATAGATTAGAAAGAAAAAATATAAATTAGAATGAAAGAAAGATTAGTTAGAAAAAAGAAAGAAAGAAAGAGAGAAAGAAAGAAAAATATTAGAAAGAAAGAAAGAAAGAAAGAAAGAAAGAAAGAAAGAAAAATATTAGAAAGAAAGAAAGAAAGAAAGAAAAAAGATTAGAAAGAAAGAAAGATTAGTTAGAAAGAAATAATTATTAGAAAGAAAGAAAGAAAGAAAGAAATAAAAAGATTAGAAAGGAAGAAAGAAAGATTAGTTAGAAAGAAAGAAAGATGGATTAGTTAGATACAAATAAATAGATTAGTAAGAAAGAAAGATAAGTTAGAAAGAAAGAAAGAAAGAAAGAAAGACAGAAAGAAAGAGAAAGAAAGAAAAAAGAAAGAATAGTTAGAAAGAAAGAAGTCAGAAAAAAGAAAAAAAGAAAGATTAGTTAGAAAGAAAGATTAGTCAGAAAGAAAGATTAGTTAGAAAGGAAGAAAGAAAGATATTTAGAAAAAAAGAGATTAGTTAGAAAGAAAGAAAGAAAGAAAGAAAAAGATTAGTTAGAAAGAAAGAAAGTTAGATTAGTTAGAAAGAAAGAAAGAAAGAAAGATGGATTAGTTAGAAAGAAAGATAGATTAGTTTGAAAGAAAGAAAGATTAGTTTGAAAGAAAGAAAGATGGATTAGTTCGAAAGAAAGAAAGATTAGTTCGAAAGAAAGATGGATTAGTTTGAAAGAAAGAAAGATTAGTTCGAAAGAAAGAAAGATGGATTAGTTAGAAAGAAAGATGGATTAGTTAGAAAGAAAGATAGATTAGTTAGAAAGAAAGAAACAAAGAGAGAGAGAAAGATTGATTAGTTAGAAAGAAAGATAGATTCGTTAGAAAGAAAGAGAAAAAAGATTAGTTAGAAAGAAAAAGAAGGATGGATTAGTTAGAAAGAAAGAAAGAAAGAAAGAAAGAAAGAAAGAAAGAAAGAAAGAAAGAAAGAAAGAAAATAGAAATAATTTGAAGGTAGATAGATAGATAGATAGATAGATAGATAGATAGATAGATAGATAGATAGATAGATAGATAAAGTGTATTAGTACATAGTATGGTGGTTTAAATGAGTCTAAAGAAAAAAGAAAGAAAAGAAAACCAATTGTTAAAGAAATAAAGAGTCAAGATCCCAACTAAAGAAAGCACTAATCACGATCATGGTAACTTCAAATGAAATATTGTCATGCATCATCAACATCTAAACCTTAGTTGTTTCTCATTAAAGGTGCTCTAAGCAATGCCACACGTTTTTTAGGCCAAAACATTTTTTGTCACATACAGCAAACATCTCCTCACTATCCGCTAGCTGCTTGTCCCCTGAACACACTGTAAAAAAACGCTGTCTCTCTAGACACCACAGGCTCCACAAACGGCAACAAAAACAAACTGGGCTCACCCGCACCACGAAACATAACAAACAGTGCTCCAGCCAATCACTGGCAAGAAGTATTTGAGGGTGGGGTCTGGGGGGTTGTGCGTGTACTAGGGCTGGGCGATATATCGCACGATATTGTTATGCGCCTCTCACCAGTAAAGCCGGTTCCTTGATTAGTAGTAAATCACCATCACCTGCTTTCAGATGGAGCGGCATTTACTACAAAGAGCCGTAGTTAACTGACAAGCTGAGCCACATCACATTAATATCGCGGACGTATCGCCAGCAATAATTAATGCGATATGGCTCAGTTTGTCAGTTAACTACGGCTCTTTGTACACAGCAAAAACTCCAGTGTTAAATTAACACTCCTGGGAGTGTATATGAGTCCACACTCAAGAGTGTTGAAGTTAATGAGATAATTAAGTGATTAATTTAGTGATGATTGAACATTATTGAAGACACCTGATGATAACAAGCAGAATCACTGAAGGAGAAAATCACAAATTGTAAACCACCGTTATGGTGATCAATGTTTGCTTTAGTTGCTTTAGTTTATTAAGTTTAGATTTTGTTTGGCTGCTGTATCTGAATTATAACCGCCAGTTGAACAAAGAAAAAAGTGATCTGATGGTGTTGGTAATATTATAACATTCATCATTTGAACTTTATCACTGAACTCATTAAGATCCTTCTTTCTGACTTCGATTATTGTTGTGGGTTACAGCATAACCGTGAATCTGCATAAATGCCCAGAATTTGATATAATATAAAGGATTTCTTAAAAGTTGTTTTAAAAAAAAAATCATTCTTTTAGGCACACACAGATGTCAAGATTCAGTCTATGCATCTCAACAGTGGTGACGAGCAGAATATTCAATTAGGAAAAGTAATTTACATAGGCAATTCATATCATAATTTATTCATACCGCAATGCATGATGGGAGCCATTAATGAGTTGTGATTGGTGGCAGCCACTGCAACATGCTTTATTATTGTCACCATTGTTGAGATTCACAGGCTGATTATTGATGTCTGTGTTTCTAAATAAATTCATTTGAAAGTCTTTAGATCAGAACAATGTTTATTAAATATTTTGAATCATAAGTAAAGTTAATAAAAATGATAATCATAGGCTGAAGAATCACAAAACTGCTGCTAACAAGTTAAACCAAACTATCTCAATAAGTTTAATTTTTCAGATCACAGCATGATTATGTCAAAACATAACCAACACTGTCAGATCACATTTTACTTTGTTCATTTAACTGTTATAAATATAACAGCAGACAAACAACAGTAAAAATTAAAGTAAACATATAAGGGTCTAGAGCCCAACTAAAGCAAACACCCATCACCATAACGGTGGCTTACAATTTGTGATTTTCTCCTTCAGTGATTCTGCTTGTTAACATCAGGTGTCTTCAATAATGCTCAATCATCACTAAATTAATCACTTAATTATCTCATTAACTTTAACACTCTTGAGTGTTAATTTAACACTCATATTTTAACACTTTACACTCTTGAGTGTGGACTCATATACACTCCCAGCCCCAGGAGTGTTAATTTAACACCGCTCCATCTGAAAGCAGGTGATGGCGATTTACTACTAATCAAGGAACCGGCTTTACTGATGAGATGAGCCAAACAATATTGTGCGATATATCGCCCAGCCCTAACAACATGTATGTTTCTAGCAGCGATCAATCTCTATTGTAATGATCAGGCAAATTCACAGTAGGGCGACAATTTTGATGTCTGTTATGAATTTGAATGTTCATTTATTTGTTTATTTGTCATTATTTGTTTAAAATTTGTTTACGACGCTGCCGTTGTTTATGCTCACTGGGAAACGCGACGCTAACATTATCTTGCTATTATTGCGTCCTTGTATGGGAGCTATAGTTATAATCTCAGGTGGCGAACCGATTTTAAGATAATGTTTCTCTTTTTCTGCATTCTGTTCTGCAATATATAAAACCCTTTATCTAACTTGGTGACATTACACGCTGAATGAAGTATCAGTAAAACTTAACTTTGTTTGTAGTGAGACTGACTACTTTGACTTTGACCGAGGGTCTAGCTAGCCTCCGTTTTGTTTGACAACAATTCGAATGTCAACAAGAAGTTACAACTCCCGGGATCGCTTAGAGCACCTTTAAGTCTGATTATGACAGAAATCAAGTCAGTCTTGTTTTCTCTTCAGTTGATTTAATCAACAGCTGTGGCTTAAGTCATTTGTTTACAGTAAATAAAGTACAATTCTGTGATTTGCTTTGTGTTATTTTATGTGTTTTTGCACATAATGCTATAGTGGAGATATGTTAGTGTTTAATGTTCTGTTGGGAACATTTACCATTTACCATTGTGCTGAAGAGTAGAGCCTGAGCTTCAGTCCAGGATGAGCAGAGAAACACTGATGTTTTGCTGCATGTTGCTTTATTTAAAGGCAGTAACTGTGTAGTTGTTGATGCATTGATGATGTTTTTAATTTCTTCAACTCATTCATGTGTGATGATGATCACTAGTAGGATTTAGTTAAATTGATGTTTCTAGTTAGCTCATAAAGTCTTTTTCTTAGTGGATTCAAATGAAATAATCTCACAGTATAAAAATTGAATGGCAATTGACCAATCAATTTCCTCAAATGAAATGAGTTATCTCAGGTTTTTATTCAGTACATTATTAATAACAGTAACATACTGTAAAGATTACATTAAAGAACTGTAAATGCATAATTTTGGTTAATTCTAAATAATTGCTTTTATTTTTGCTGTTGGTTTTTTGTTGTGAATTAATAGCTTTTCAACTTTTCAGTTTGACAACCACACTGTCACAGCAGCCAAAAAAGACTATAATAAGAGAAAAATATATAATAAGAGTTAAGAGCCCAACTAATGGAAACACTAATCACTGTTATGGTGATTTCAAATGAAACACATAGAGTTAAACCCCTGTTAATTCTCAATAAAACTTTTGTAGATGTCTGACAGAAATAAAGTCAGTCTGGTTAGTAATAAGTGAAGCTGGTAATGCTGTTTGTGGAGTTGTTTAATCCTCCTCTGCTGAGATCTTCACAGATTTAATGTCTTCTTTTCTCTTCAGTTGATTTCATCTGAGGCTGTGGCTGAAATTACTCCATATTTAATATACACAGCTTTTCTGGCTACAATAAGGGGTCCAGTTCTGGTTTATTTCTTTGCGCTTGGCTGACGTGGCATTGCTATGCAGAGGTGTAAAGTCTGGGTTCAGAAAGTAAAAGTCCTCCTCAGTATTTTGTTCCAATCACCTGGATTTGCTAATTCAGACAGGAGAGAGAACTAATTAGTGAAATCAGCTGACTGAGTTTATGGGTGGAATAAACATATGGCAGGACTTTTACTGTTTGACCCCTGGATCACCCACCTCTGTCTGGAACTATTTAAAACCATGACAGAGAAAACAGATTTCTATTAATCTGGTTTAAAGGGCCATTGTAACGCAGTTCAGATGTTATGGGAAGAAGGAGGCGGGAACCGGTGAACAATCAACAGATTTTAATACAATAAATGAAACAAATACAAAACGGAAGTAAAAGATAAATATAATACATATAATAAAACATAAAACACACCATAAGTCCAGGCCTGTTCCTCTCTTGATCTCCATTGCCGTTGCTCCTCCTTTATGCTTCCGCTCCTCCATGAGAGATACGAGACCAGTGTGTCTCACATGTGTCGCTCATCAGTAATCACGCCACCGAGCTTGTGCCGTTCTCTCACGGCCCTCAGCCTCGTCCTGCTCGCCACAGCCATTTTAGTGTAGGACTAAGCTTAATCTCTGTACGGGAAACCACCCCATAAATACGTTTCCAGAGATAGAAAAGTTTTAAAGAAAATTAAGGGAAACGTTACGAATCCAATAGTTTTAAACATGGTAAGGGTGTTGCAGGACCCTAATCTTAAATTAAGAAGAAGAGAATATATATTTGTCTATATGTGTTTTCTACAAGCTAAACGTCTTATAGCCCTTCATTGGAAAAAATTGGAGGCACCAAGTATAGGGAGATGGCTCAAAAAGATGGCAATGAATATGTCGCTGGAGAAAATAACGTATATTTTTAAAAGCAGAAGGCTTTATTAAGGCTTTTGAAGATATTTGGAACCCCTTTATGATTTTCTCAGGAAAAGAAAACAATGGGGACATATTGGATGGGATGTTAGAAGATCTGTAAAAAGTATTGTTGGATGCGTCTTGTACTAGGAGGCCATAATTGAATGTGTCATAAACAGAACGGGGTATCAGTGTACTGTCTGTGACTGGTTCTGATTGCGGCTTGCATCACATGTAGACGTATATGTTGTCAAAGCAGTTTTGTGCCAATAACATGCTTACACTTGTGTTTCTCTGTACGTAGTCCTACAATTTGTCTGTCTGGCCTGAAAACTGCCTATTGAGGAACCCTGCCTCATCTGGGACCCTGTGGGAGTTTCATGTCTTATTTTAAGTGTGGAGTGTTTTTCTACACTATCAATTGCATACTGTTTTGTGAACTGTCTCCAATTTTCTGGGATTGCACCTTTCCCCTGAAAGGATTTTTCATAGTGTTTTTCCAGGTCTTTCTGGAATCTGCACACAAACCACTTCCAGTACGGCAGCTCTGAGAGATCAGGAGTGATGCTCCAGTTTGAATAAATTCCTCCTGCTGTTCTGTATTTTTTATATTGGAACCAATGACCTAATGATTTAAAAGCTTTATTACTTGTCACTACAGATGAACAAAACTCTGTACAGAGATTCTGTGTTCCATTGTGATAGAACCCATTGAGTCCAGTAATACGGTGGAAAGGAACACTGTGATCTCCGGGATGGTTTTCTATGGTGTTGGTGCAGATGGTTTTACAGAACGGACACTGAACCCAACAGCACTGACAGAAGTGATCAATCAGAAGCTCTTCTGGTCTGAATTTATAGTCCAACTTCCACATAA